>CP142451.1:28322500-29522500 GCA_038049695.1 Cinnamomum chago | reverse complement strand
GAACGAACTTCTGAACCCCTTCAGTTAATTAATTTTGATATCTGTGACCCAAAGTTCGTTTAAACTAAAGGTGGTAAGAAATATTTTCTTACATTCATTAATGACTGCACAAGATACTGTTATGTTTACTTACTGAGAAGTAAAGATGAGGCCTTGGAAATGTTCAAACATTACAAGAATGAGGTTGAGAGTCAACTTGATAAGAAAATTAAGGTGATAAGAAGCGATAGAGGGGATGAATACGAATCATCTTTTGGTGAATTCTGTTCACAGCATGGTATTATACACCAAACTACTACTCCTTATTCACCTCAGCAAAATAGTGTTGCTGAAAGGAAAAACAGAACTTTAAAAGAAATGATGAATGTTATGTTAATAAGTTCTGGATTACCTCAGAATTTGTGGGGGGGGATGTTATCCTCTCTACAAATTATATTCTCAACCGAATACCTCAAAAGAAAACCAATAAGTCCCCCTACGAATTGTGGAAAGGCAAAATGCCTACTTACAAATACTTGAAAGTGTAGAGGTGTTGGCTAAAGTGACGGTTCCTACACCTAAAAAGGTTAAAATAGGACTAAAAACAGTTGACTGTGTATTCATTGGGTATGCTCATAATAGTAGTACATATCGGTTTCTAATTCACAAGTCCGAGATTCCCGATATGCATCCTAATACTATTATTGAGTCAAGGAATGCATCGTTCTTTGAATATGTATTTCCTTATAAGTCATCGCAGGAAACGAGTTCTCTTAAAAGAATTCATGATACTGCTAGTAGCAGTAATCAAAACCAACAAGAGATTGATGAACCTAGACGGAGTAAGAGGGCTAGAACATAAAAAAATGTTTGGTTCAGATTTTCTAACATTTCTGTTAGAAGATGAGCCTCAAAGCTTTAAAAAAGCGGTGTCCAGTCCAGAGGCACCATATTGGAAAGAGGCAATAAATAGTGAAATTGAATACATTTTGCAAAACCATACATGGGAACTTGTAGATCTCCCACAAGGTTGCAAAACTCTTAGACGCAAGTGGATATTCAAGAGAAAGATGAAAGCAGATAGATCAATCGATAAGTACAAGGCCAGGCTTGTTATTAAAGGGTACAGACAAAAAGAAATCTTGGACTATTTCGATCCTTATTCACCAGTGACGAGAATCACATCCATTCGAATGTTAATAGCAATTGCTGCTATATACAATTTCGAGATACATCAAATGGATGTAAAGACAACTTTTCTAAATGGTGAATTAGACGAGGAGATATATATGGAATAACCAGAAGGGTTTAATGTTCCAGGTCAAATTGAGAAAGTTTGTCAGCTTGTCAAATCTCTATATAGATTAAAACAAGCTCCAAAGCAGTGGCATGAGAAATTTGACAGTTTCATGATGTCAAATGGGTTTAAGATCAATGAATGTGACAAATGTGTATATGTCAAGAATACTAACAATGGTTGTGTCATTATTTGTTTATATGTTGATGATTTGCTCATTATGGATAGTAATGATGATATCATTCAATCTACCAAGAGAATGTTAAACAATAAGTTTGACATGAAAGATTTAGGTGTTGCAAATGTCATACTAGGAATAAAAATCTCTAAAAAATCAGATGGACTGATATTATCTCAATCACACTATATTGAGAAAATACTCAAAAAATATAATCAAGATAATAGTGATCCAGCGAGGACACCTATAGATATTAGTATCTATTTATCCAAGAATAATGGAAAAGGCATATCACAACGAGAATATGCACAAATAATTGGCAGCCTAATGTATGTGATGAATTGCACTCGTCCTGACATTGCATATGCTGTTAGTAAATTGAGTAAATACACAAGTAACCCTAGATCAGACCACTGGAAGGCCTTAGTTTGGGCTCTAAGATATTTAAAATACACTCAAAACTATGGTTTGCATTACTCTAAATATCCAGTTGTACTTGAAGGCTATTGTGATGACAACTGGATATCAGATATCAAAGATTCAAAGTCCATAAGTGGATATCTATTTACACTTGGTGGTGCAGCGGTATCATGGAAATCTTCTAAACAAACATGCATTGCTAGATCTACTATGAAATCCGAGTTTATTGCATTGGATAAAGCTGGCGAAGAAGCTGAGTGACTTCATCAATTCCTAGAAGATATTCCAATATGGTCAAAACATGTGCCTCCTATCTGCATTCACTGCGATAGTCAATCGGCAATTGGAAGGGCACAGAGTAAAATATATAATGGTAAGTCTCGATAAAAATTCAATCACAATAGTTGGTTGGAAACATAAGTACCCATCAGAAAAGGCTAGTGGGTCTCAAAGATCTTCTCATGTAGAATTTGAGAGTCTTGACTACATGTACATCCTCCCTAATTTCTTATATACCATCAGCACCATAATCTAAAGTTTCTTGCCTAAAGGACAAATATCCAAATAGTTAGTCAGTAAATTCCTGTCGTGCATTGATAGATAAAAATGAAGAGAGAAATGAACGAAATTTGCAAAAGGAATCACAAGAAATAGTAGTTTTCAGATCCAAAGACATATATAGTAGAAAGAGATGGTGAGCTTACAATAGTTGTAAAGCTTTTCCCTTCAATTTCAATAGAAGCATTTGCCTTCAATTTCAGCAAAAGCCTTTTGAGATTGAGAGGCCGATCCCTCAAGTATCTACTAACTTTGAAATAGTTCCATATATAGATTTAATTTTGTTGATAAGGTTTAGAGAAGTTAAACGGGATGGACAGTACTGTTGTGAAAGATTTAAAATAGTTCTATAGAGAAGATTTGATAGATTTAATTTTATTGACAAGATTTAGGTAAGTTAAATGGGATGTTATTTTTTAGAGAAGAATTGGTAAATTTAATTTTGTTGATAAGGTTTAGGGAAGTTAAATGGGATGTACGGTTGTTATGAGAAGCTTTTGTACAAGATTCGAATTCTTAAGAGGATGTGACGAGTAATGCAATGTGGCATGACCACAATGAAGAAAGAAAACGCCATGTGTCACACCCTCACAAAGAGGGCACCATCTTTACATGTAATAAATGCGATATACAATTATAATTTTAATGAGTTTGGAGTCCAGACCCAATATCGTGTCCCATAGTAGCATGTATGGAACTTCACCGTGGAGCCTATTGATATCCCACTCGGTTAGGCCTGTCAATGGGACGGGCCAAGCCCGGGCATGGATTGAATATTGGACGAGCTTGTCGAGGCTGTCCAATATCAACCCTAAATTGAGCGGGCCTATGTCAAATCTCATTCCGTGTGGAGTCGGGCCTGGACTTTAGCATTTTCATCAAATGGAGACATCTTTTTTCTTCATAATGGGTGAAGCTCTGTTAATAAAGATGACAATGATGGCCGGACATAGGGTGAACCAAATTTCAACTTGATCAAATTTCAAAAGGTCTAGATACTAGATAGTAGATATTAAGTCTTCAAAATGAAGGGTGGTGAATCTATAAAAAACTTCATACCTAAACTCAATAGTGAATCCAATCCAAGTATCAAATTGAGTCCATTGCCAATTTATGGCTAGAAGAAGTGTTAATAAAGGATTGAGAGCTCAGATATGCCCCATTTGAGTTGATGCTCATTTAAGTCTCATGACCAATGGCCCTTATGGGATTAATTCAGTAGACAAAGACAATTCCACATAGGCATTCTATAAGTTACCTCATTAATCAAACATAATACTAACAATTCCATATGAGCATTATATGTGTTTCCTCAGTAATCAGGCACAAGACTCACAACTTGAGCAGAAAAACCCATGCCAACACCCATGAGATATCGAGATTGATTCCAATCACATATTCACTTGCAGCAGCACTGTCTGCCTCCTCACCATCGAAGCCCAGATGACTCCGCTTCTCCATAATGGGGCAAGATAGAGAGTCCGGCCAAGTCTCCTTGAGCTGAGAGTCAGAAACCCTAACCCCAACACTAACCCTAACCACGTACAGAATTCTTCTTGCAGCTTTTGCCATGAAACACCAAATGGGTACTTCCCAAATCAACTAAGGATGTGCAAAAATGCTTGAAATTGGTGGGAGAGAAGAGGGTTTTTGGTGTGGAGTGGGAAGGGATTGAATTCATGATAAATGATGGAGGGAAGAGACATTATGAAGGGAGTTTTTAGAGGGTTCCCATTAAAATATATAAAAATCAATAAAATTACCTTGCGGGGAGACCGGGCCAAGCTTGGACGAGCGGAGCATGCTCTGCCCATTCCCAATTCCATTTTGGCCGGGCTTTCAAATAATTGTCCAATCAAGGCTCAATTTTTTTTAAAAGCCATGTATTTTCAGACTTGGGAGTCTAGATTTTGATATTGTTGATTAATTCGATCCTATCACCAAAACTAGCAGGGTAAATAAGTTATTGCTCATCCAATAATGGAGTATGGTAAATGTATAGATTAGGTGAGAGTATGCCAATTAAAGATAGATTGGTAGCTTTCAAGTTTCAAGTTTGTTGTCCAATCTCTTTGGAAATGTACACTTACCTTTCCCAAAAGAAAAAAGAAAAAGAGTTAGACATCCAACTTATATAGAATTTTATAAAACCTATCATTATTTATTTCTGATGTTGTGATAAATGTCAAAACAAAAAAAAAATGTCTTGTATTCTGAGGTGATTGATCTTCTTGGGAATACTATACACTAGTCCTTAATAGGAGGCTAGGAAGAGTGATAATTTGTACTAAATATAAATATTCTTTAAGTGGATTGGTTAAGATTACACGAGTTAGTCTATTTCGAGAGGCGTAAGTAGAGGAAAACCCCATAAATTTGTAACTCTAATTTGTTAGGGCTAGTGGAAATTGCCCATATTGCTCCATGGATGTACAAACATACTACCGAACCATCTTATTATGTTCTTCTTGTGTTTGGCTACATTCTTCAAGGGGGTCATCTCATAAATATGAAGTTGTGTTGATTGACCTGTAGATACGTACACAACCCAGTGTGTATTGTTAGTGGTATTATTGGAGAATGTGATTTGGGATTTATCCTTATTTATTGACTCACTTTACGTTCATATGGAAGTAGTATTGTTGATAATATTACCCGCAAAGTGATATAAATGGGTGACAATAAGAGTATCATCTGCAAATTGCAAAGTACCCCATGCTGGCAACAAGTTGCAACTGAAAAATGACAATTCTCTCCACTCATAAGTTTGTTAAAAGGATAAAGTGGGAACCTCTCACAAATAATATACAAAGGGAGAGAGAATCCCTGCGTTGAAGGCCTCTAGTAGAATGGATTCTCCATTGTTACCAAGGATGGAAAAGAATGCAGTAAAGATACAGCCATGAATCCGTTGAATAAATTTTGCAAGGAATCCAAGGACAATTTAGTGAAAACAAATATCATTCAAGAGTGTTATAAGATTTTCTATTTCAAGTTTGATAGACCATGATGATTTTGCTTCATTAGGTGAGTCATTTCTTAGAGCGCATTTGGTTCGGATTCTTAAATATCAAACATCCTTTCTTTAAAGTAGCTTTTGGAAATATACTTCATCAAAGCAGCTTATCAAGAGAGAATGTCGTCAAGCTCAGCTTTCGTACTTCCTTTCTAACAACAAAAGCATTCAAGATTGTTTGGTTAGACATATAGAAATCACTTTTAAACATATAATAATCAAATAATTTATATAAATCTTTATTAAAATATATAAATTATATAGGAGCCTCATGGGTAAATCAAATGGCCCACACATAAAGCAATAGATGTGCCATTTCATGTGGCCCCAACTCAAAACTACTTGGATTTAGTAATCTCTACAAAAGTTTAAAATCTTGATTTAGTTTTGTCTTGTATGCATAAAAAATTTTAAATAAAAAAAAAAAAAAAACCTCAACATATTTGGGAAAAATGTAACTGAGCACAATATGCATGAGATGAATTGAAAGGAGATGTTTGGTGATTAAAGCCTGAAGGCATCTTATCATTGTGGTAAAAAAAGGATAAAAATAAAAAAAGGAACAGTTTTTTAATCACCCTCGCGTGAGACCAAATCACCAATTCTACAATATGAACGCAGAGTCAAACACTTCTAGTAACTATCTCTGCATCTCACATATTTCTTCACGTCGCAAATTCACAAATTATATGGAATGGTCAGTTTTTAGATATTCAGCACAAAGGCAAAAGAGAATTTTAAAAATGAGCCTTTATGTTTAGGGAATACACATTTCACTTGCTTTATTCTCAATGTATCCAATATATGTGTAATATGTAATCAAAACATTGAATGTATTTGTAAAGATATCAGAAACCATTTTTTAAACCCAAGTAGCTTTCCCTTTTGTGTTTCTGGATGGCAGTTCTGTTGGGGATTTTAGTTTTTCAAAAATTCAAAAGGTTTGACTTTACTTGAAAATGTGTTTTGTCTTTTTTCTCACTTTGTTTTATATGGGTGGTGTAGGCTATTTGGAAAACATGGGATTACATTGCTTAAGTTCAAATCTTTAGAAAGCTTTATATGTTTTAACATTCCTATACACTTCAAGAACTTTTGAAGCTTTTAACATGAGATCTATACGTGCGCACAAGTCTAGCTCGACTTAGGGTTCTTTCTCCCAAAACATTTAATAGGACACGTGTCTGCGATGCGCATCCTATAGGTATATCACGGACAGGAGTGATGCAAATTCAGCTTGACTGGCCTAGGAGGGACCCATATTCTAATTGGAGTCTGAAATTCAGCATGGGTGTGCGACCAAGCCTAAGGAGAAGGTCGTCGTATTCCAGGTTCCCAAGGGGTGAAACTCGTCATAAAGAAAGCATCATCAAACGTGCCTCGGCCACATAGCTGTTGCCGCTGCTGCTCTTCGACTTCTGCCATCAAAGTGCGGCTCCAAGATTCATGATCGTATTATTGTTTGATTTATTTTTAATTGACAGCAGCCCCTCTTTTGTAGCATATCCAATAAATTCCAACGTGAATTTTGGATGGGAATTCCAGCCTCAATTATATGAAACATAAGTTCTTTCCAAGTTTCAGTATTAAAAAAAAAAAAAAAAAAAAAGCAAAATAAAAGGGGCAATCCACTGTTACCAAAAAAGAAAAAGGGGGAATCCACGATTTTCCCAAGCCACCGATTGACAGATAGAAGATGGAATGAAGCTAGCCTAGAAAGATAAGTACAAAGAAAAAAAAATAGAAGAAAGAATAAGCTGCAGAGAGGAAACTTGTCTTCAGAAGATGGTGGCAGCATCATCCATAAACCATCGAACGAATTAATATAGACACGCTCAAGATAGGGTTGCAGAGGGAGGGAGGGAGAAAAAGATTAGAGTATTCATAGTGGGAAGGAGGGTCGGGCAGGGGCGGACTCAGAAAATGGAACTAGGAGGGCCAAATGAAAGTCATTAAAAGAAAATTTTAACATTTTAGAGGGCAAAATAAAAAAATTACAAAGATTTTAGTGGTAAAAAGTAACAATTTGAAAACTTAAGGGGGGCCTAGGCCTAAATGTAGGTCCGCCCCTGGTCCGGTGAGGGGAAGATAGAAAATTATCTGCGAAAAAAATCGCTCCAGGTTCCAATTTGATCTCCATAAATCACCCCATCTGCTTCACACACAACAAAAAATCCACTCTCCAACCTTAAGGCAGACCCTAGTTGCTTATTTGGGAAGCAAAAAAAAAAAAATTCCTTGTGCTGAGTTGGGCCAGGAGAGGGCTTCCCGGGCAGGGGCTATGGGAAGCAGATTTTCACTTACGCTTTTTCACAAATACCTTTTACAAATGGAATGACCAATCATACTTTGAGGACTTTTGGGCCTTTTGAAAAGCCCAAAATGCCATTTTAGAGAGCCCAACGAAACTCAAGAAGCCCAAATATTGATGATATGATTTAGGCTTTTGGCTTTTAATTAAGTCATCTAGGACTTCTTAATAAACATGGAAGGACAGGCCCCATGAAACATTGCACAAAGATTTTGTAAATAGTTTTATTGGTGGACATCAGGATAAAAATCATGTCGATGAAATTGAGGGGGTTTTTCAGTGCGATCACAATAAGTCATCAATAAACCCCCCTTGTTACCAAACTACACAATTTACCTACACGTTCTCCATACCGTCCATACCATGTGAAGGTAAAAAGCCTTTTTTTTTTTTTTGCGATATTGCAAATTAGTAGGTGCAATATCGCAATTTAAATACTGTGATATCGCAACTCGAAAAACCCTTTTCATCCTTTCATCCCTCCCTGCTTCGACTTTTCTTCATTTTCACATGTTATAACTCTCTTCCCCAGCCGATTTCACTCTCCTCCTCGCTCGCCAACCTATTCGCAAATACGCAAGGCTCCCCACGTCCGTTCAACATCGACGAAGCAGCGTGGTCTCCGTTGCCTCTATAGACGAAGGATTCTGGCCTACATCGTTTCACAATCAGGGCGGACCCAAGTTTGGTGTTGTTGCAGTCGCCCCTGGTAGAACATGATAGTCCTTCTTTCCTCCCTCTTTCAGCGAGATTCCGGTCTTCTTTTCCCTTTACCTCTTTCTCTCTCTATTTATCTCTCTTTGTGGGTTTTAAAAACCCTAAATGCTCTTGAACCATCTCTGACAAAAAACAAGAAAGAAGAAGAAGCACTCTAGAACATCAAAGTGATGCATCTATACTTTCAGTGAATTAGATATGAAACCATGTGAATATTGAATGAAGTTTGTTGTTTGCAGAATTAGTAGAGTTTGTTTGGGTCTAATATATTAAATAGAACTAAGCAACGTTGGGTACTTGAAGTCTCGTAGAAATAATATTTCCTTGTTTCAACGATATATGGGATCCAGACTCCTAATGTGTATCGTCAAAATCCCTAAAAAGAAAGCAGGCTCATCTCTCATAAACCCATACAAGGAAACAACAACTCTCAAAATGGTTAGTCAAAGTTAGGAGCCTTTTAAAATTCGGTGAGGATGCTTTTCAGAATTAACAGAAACCTCATGGTGAGATTCAAGAAGCTTCGACCATCATGATACTAATATTTCATGTTTATATGCTCATTATGAAGCTCCCAACCATTTTCTTTATTTATCTTTCTAAATAGTTGATTGAAAGTTACATTAACATCGACCCACATTCCTTCTACTCACCACCATTGTAGACTGGAAGTGGATTACTTACATCTAATATATCATTAAAGTGGCATGTTATACAAATCTCAATATTCTCCATCCTACCAAGGAGAATACAATTTTCGAATAATAAAATTTACTTCAATTTATTTTTGACATTAGTCACAAACATTCATATAATCCATGAAAATCTAACGTGTGAAACTAAGTATCGGAATAAGTATTTCTTCAGTAAATAAGATAAATCTTTAAAATTACTGAGATTTGAAGGTTGTTAAATATAAAAGAAAAAAACTACTCTATGCGTACATGGAAAATCAAAAGGTTTAAAATCTAAGCATTGACATTTAAGATAACATGAAGCTACATATTTCTATAAAATTAACAACCAAATAACAATGCATTATCTGTTAAAAAAATGCATTATCCTAATCAATTATACACCTAGATTTTCTAGAAATATTTATTTTACTTCTCATTGGTTCTAATTCTCTATATTTGGCAAAAGTATATATACCATAAAACACCCATTTAAATAAAATAATAGTGACAACATGGGGGTTGGTCAGTTGGTGTCATATCCTTGGGATTTTGATGTTAGATGGTCACAAATGTCTTTAATTATTGTCCAATCTAGCTGCAAAGGCAAGCCTCAATTATGAAATCAATCATAGGGAGATACATACAAGGTGGGAAATAGGGAATGAATACAACAGATATAGCAGAGAATGGTAGCAGAGAAAGATGTGGTCGGAGATTCAATGCTATATATGACAATAAAAGAGATTCACTTGCAGAGAATGGAAGCAGAGAACCCAAACAAAAAATGAAAGCTACAGAACGGAATGAAATTATAAACAGAAATGCATTCGTTGACTTAAAATATAACACGTTATGCGATATCGCAATACTTAAATTGCGACATCGCACCTACTAATTTACGATATCGCAATATGTAATTGCGATATCGTATAATATGTTGTGATATCGAAAAAAAAAAAAGACTTCTTGCCTCCAAATGGTACAGACGGTACGAAGAATGTGTAGGTAAAATTGTGCAATTTAGTAAGGGGGGGGGGGGGGGGGGGGGGGGGGGGGGGGGGGGGGTGGGGGGGGTTTATCGATGACTTATTGTGACCGTATGGAAAAAAAAAACCCTTGAAATTAATTCCCTCCATAAGAAATATCTTGTGTATAAAATGAGTTGTAAGCTTGTTTGAGCCCATTGTAATGCCCAGACCAATGAATTTGATGGCTTCGTGGATTTACTGCTCTATGAAAGGGCAACAAAAGATTATTGTCTGCAGGTAGATGATGCAGGTAGATGATGGACAAGGGTAAGAAAGTCAAGAACTGTTGTACAGGAGTCATCCCCATTGATGATGGAATATCTATATTTTTTAATAATTGGAGACAATAGTCTCTCATCTCAATAAGGGAGGAACAATCAATTGATGAGGTTCTTTTCTAGTCCTTGAGGAAAATAAAGAACATGCGTGGTTGGGTTGGTAGACTTGGCCCGAATTTTACTCCAACAGGTGTGTCCCACACTAAATTGATCACATGTAAAATCTATTTAGATCCAATTAGAGGATGAATCCCACCATCGGCTTAACATCAGGTCTACCATGAGTTCACTCAATAATCTAAAGGTTAGCCTAATTGCAGTGAAGTAGCGCTGTCAAAGGGCAGGTTGGTCTTACCCTTTCATCTCACTACTTAGGCCCTTGCCCTAACCCCGTGGTTATCCAATTAACATGATGGGGGATTCTTTTTGAAGTAGAACAAACAAATATAGTGTATCAGACTCATTTCAAATAAATCCAATGTGTTTTCAACTCATGTAGAGGCAATATAAATTTAGCTCGTTTTCAAAAAGTACATAATGATTTGAATGTTTAGGGGTGAGCAATTATTTGGACTAATTAAATTAAATTACATGCATTCCTTACACATGCCGGGCTTTAGACTTTCTATCACTTAATCTAAACCCAGCCCAAAGCAGGCTTGGACCAGATTGGGCTCAGGACGGCCCAGCCCATGAACACACCCCTATGAATGTTTGAAAAAAGTATAAAGTTTTTCACAACTCAGCAATTGAATTCGTGGTCCTTGCTATAAAGGGAAAGAGGTGCCTAGAAGATTAGACCCTCATCTTGAAAATCCAATCTCCTCAAGTTAAAAGCACAAGTGCAAGTATGCCTAATCTACCCTAATTTGACATCCGTAATTATTGACTCTTCTTTTTTTTTAGAAATAAAACGTATAAGAAATAACGCCAAATGGGCCCTAATCTTCAAAAGATGTAAAGAGTAGCAAGTTCTTCTGATTTTGAAAATAATAAGCATTCCAATGTATAGATCCAATTCAACCTGGAAACCATGCGAAGAGCGCATGCCGCTCTATTGTCTTAGTATCTCTCCAGTACTACAAGCTGTGATGTAGGTAGAGAGGCGAACATGTCAGGTCGGGTCGGGTCCAAATGAGTCGGTGGAAATGAGGGGTCGAAAGGTGAGGCCCAACTCATATCCAACCCATTTGTTAAACAGGTTAGACATTTCCAACCCATTCCAAAAACTTGACCAATGTAGTAATGCTTACTTTGGTGATGGTGAATCCACCTGAAAACACAGAAGTGGGCTTCTCAACAGGATTCACTGCTGATGGTTTACTGTTACCTGAATATTATCGCTTCACTTTAAATTGAGTAAAAAAAAGGCATAATACTTTCAAACGAAATGTGACAATATTCCTCACAAATATAATGATAGATAACATCAAATTCATTCTCAAATCTAGTTTGTCTAGCGAAAAGGATCGACGTTCTTTCATATCTCGGTCATCCAAAATCATCCCATCACAAAGAAAGACAAAGGCCAAAAAATATTACCACAACAACCTCTACGTTTAAGACACCTAGTTGAGTATTAGAACTTGCTTCAGGGTTCGATCACAAACAAGGGCTGCAAACAGAGAAGAAAACATCAGTACATGGTTCCAAAAAGGAAACGCAAGAGGCAAGAAGCAGGTCCATCTCCCATCCAGTTTTGAAAACTTACCGTGTCAACACTAACTGGCTTGGTATCCTCAGCAAGGATCTCTACTACAGTTCCTGATTGATCAGCCTACAAAAGAATAGAATCTCATTAGGATTTGGTACAAGTAAATGTTAGGTCCCAATATGATCCTATCAGCTTAAAGGATAAAGAATTAAGCATAGGAGACTCAAATCAGGAACATCTTAAAACATATAAATCACTAGATACACTGCAGAAACGAAAGATGTCAAAACACAATGAATTTGTCACACTCACAGGATCCTCAAAGGAGTGGAACTCCAAATTGGGGCCCACCTATTGAACGCCCTTCCCACAAATAGGATGTCCCCAAATTTACTCTAATAGGAGTTGGTCCCACCATAAGATTGACCATATAATTATGGTGGGACCAACTCATTTTAGTGTAAAATTTAGAGTCATCCCATGCACAAAGGAGGGCATTGATATTGAGCTGCTAAAATTTTCAATAGGTGGGCAACATAGCGGAGTTCCACTCTTTCCCACGGGGCACCCTATAAGTGAGATACTCGGAGGATAAAAAATCATGAATAAACATATCTTGCACTAAATTTAGAGAAAAGGACTCTTTTAAGAACACGAATCTCATAAGTATAAATGAATCTCAATTTAGGGATGTGTCATGCGAGTGAAGCATTGAGATATTTTCAATCTTAATATTTTTCTCAGGATATTATTGATGCAGGACTGACCCATGATCCATGGGTCGACCAGCACTTTGGACCCAGCCCATTCAGTTCAAAGGGAACACAATGCACAAAAATATTGATCCCCTTAAGTCATAACATCTTGTATCACTGTTTAATCTTTTAACTATTAAATATATAAGGTTTTAGAGTTTAACCTTTAGACCAGTCTTTTATAATTCATAAATCTATCAATTACCCCAAATCTAAAATCCAAACCACTCAAAATAACCATCAACCCTTAGATTAGCTTTGTGGACGATGTCACTCCAATTTGAGTTCGGCCTACCATCAAATCAACCATGTCACATGATTATAATTGGCAATATCACATACAAAATTTCAGGATCTAACAATCTTAAAAAAATCAGATTCATTAAATGTTGTCATCTATCTAATAAAAGATCATTAATTGAACGGTCCAAAGATAGAAACTTTGCTTACAGTCCATTTAGTGACTTTAAATGAACAGTTGGTAAGACACAATTTCACCCCAATAGGACTTGGGCCTATGGTTGGATTAAGCACTATAAAACACCTGAATTTTTCTTGACATTTTATTCACATGTCTTACATGTGATCAATATAGCAGTAAGCCCAACTCTTAATGCAGTATAATTTGTAGAGAGCACATTTAGATGGGCATTTATTTTGAGTGGCTTAGAATTTTCATAAGCGGGCCTTATTAGAAGGGTGGGTAGAAGTAGAAAACAAAAGGACTAATTACTCTAGGATTTGGGCCCATCATCAGATTGTCTGCTATAAAACAATTGAAATTTCTTATTATTTTATTAACATGTTTTATAAGTGATCAATTTGACAGTATAACCAACTCCTATTTGAGTAGGACCTATTGAGGGCCCATTCAAGAGCGGACATTTATTTTGAGCAGTTCATTATTTTTCATATGTGGGCCCTGTTAGTAGGTTACAAATTTAAAAAAGAAAAATTGGGATTTTGTAGATGCCAAAGTGGGCCCCATCTACTAAAAATCTAAACCACTCAATTTTTTATAAGTGGTGTAATAACTCAACATCATATTAATAAGTAATTAATTAATATTAAAAAGGTGTAAATAATACCTAAACAAAAAATGAAAAGAAAAGAAAAGAAGAAGAAGAAGACTAAAGGGGAGAAAAGGCCCAACTACATTACAAACTCAATCAAACAAAAAATTGGAAAAATAATGCTATCCTATTTAGAAGGCAAGATGTGAAATATTTTTACCGCTCTTTTGTGTTTAAGAAAAGCTTTTAGATAATAAAATTTATGAGCTTTTAAGAATTGGGAAAGACATTGGCATTTGAAAGTTGAAAGGTTGGCCAAACCTCTAGAAACAGAATTTTGAACCTGAACTCGAATGACAAGAATGACATAGTCCTCTAGTTTGAAGACCAACGCTGCAATAATGACACAGTCCTCTAGTGGGACAATCAGGCTCTCTAGTTTGAAGACCCGAGGAGCACAAGTCCAAAGATCTTTTCACAAGAGAGTTTTTCAAACCATGTCTTTAACAAAAAAAAGGTTTGCACTCTCGATCTTCCCAAGTCCATTTATGCAAATTCACTTTTTCAGAAGACAAAAACCAGAAGCACACCCACAAGGTGACTGCCTAGGACCAATTACCCAGAAACCAGCATGGTACGAAAGGCCTGGAATAGCAAACATAAGGAGAAGAGAGTTGTACCGCAGGATCAACCAAGCAGATGTCTCATGGGCATAGTAAAGTTTGTTTCGTTTCGGACGAAACCCCCGATTTATTTCGGTATGGTCTGGAAACCGAACCGAACATCTCACATGTAGATGCTCGGTTCATGTCTCGTTTGATCTCTGCCGAAATCATGCAGTTCAGTTCGAAATCCCCAATTTCGGGCGAACTACAACCGAATACGTCAATTCGAATGAATTGATCAAAGAAGAGGTAAAAAAAAAAAAGTAAATGATTAACATTTGGAAACCAACTCGTTTCGAGTACCTTTCTTCATCGACAAGTGGGTACTCTGTAGAGATGCCTCATCTTCTTCTCATACAGCCCTTATTCTTCCAATGGTTCTATAAATTGAAGTCCAAAATGCCATTACCAGCCACAAAACCTTCAGTTTCCATATTTCCCTTTCCCTATTTTGAGATTCCTCCCTGGCGAAGCACGAGCTTGGAGATCTGCCCTCGCCGAGATCTTTTGGTTATAGAAAGTCAAGATTCCTACCTCGCTGAAGCTAGTCGATACTTCCAAGAACCCTTTTCCCTAGCTACATATCGTGCAGAACTCCTGGTACGTTCGACTTCTTCTATTTCTTCTTCTTGTTGCTCCTTTTTTTCTTCGTTTTCGGTGATGAGTTCCCTTTTATAAAGAGGGGCTGTGATGAGATATGGATGTGAGGCCCTCTTATGCAAGTGGTTGGTCAGATGCGGGGCCCACTTATTTCCATCTCAAGGAATCAGTATTGAGTTGAGGCGAGCTCTGTTTCTACATATCTAGAGGGCTTTACATATATAAGCCCACCCTCATAATTTGTCATATTCGCATGTGATTTTTTTTTCTTTATTTCCCATCTAATTTTGATCATCAAATTTTCTAATAAATTATTCAGTAAAAATTATCAACCGAATAATTTCCTAAAGTCACAGTTATTAGGAATTTCTAATTAAGTAACATCAAAGTCATTATTTACTATGAAGTGGGCCATTATAAACTGTGGGCCACTGTAGTACTATAATAATCAGTTATAATTATCAACCGAAATGGGCAAGGGAAATATGGAGCGACACTTAGTAGAATAAATTTTATAATTGTTAAATATATATTTAATATTTTCCAAAACGAATTTCCGAATTTGAAAGCCGAAATGCGGAATCAACCGAACTGTTTCACTTTGGAGCCAAACCGAAATGGGGTCCGAAACGAACTTGACAACTATGCTCATGGGATCAACCAAGGGGAAGAGAGATGTCTCGCAGGATTAGCATGGTGGATAGCTCGCGACCCGTCGTGTGCCACGTGCTGCACCATGTGGCCCCAACTCAAAAGGGAACTCAAGTTTGGGTTGAACTTAAATCCATTTCTCTCAAAAGAGCCCCCATCAGGGAGTGAAATAGAACATGAAACTATGAGCTCCAAAGCGGTGGGAGGAGAAATATCTGACCACATGCCTGTTGAAGAATGAGCCAGCAACTCTCAGGCAGTGGCTTGGTTAAGGGAACCCACCGGAGCATTAGCAAAAGATCATATTCATAGGGTAATTGTCATTGCCTATGGACCCGAACCAAGGTGATCTATCCATGACAAGAATGAGCTTGGGTGAAACTAAGTGGAGGTCCAAACTGACTGAAGATGGCCTACAATGCTTATTTTGGTTGAGGATGTTCAAGATGCTAGCTTTCATTAATGAAGTGGTTTGCATGACAATTGGATCATAATCTGCGAACTACTTGGTAATGGAAATTATGAAACACGAGAAATCATTGCTTTGCAAAACTAGAGGAAGATTGGGCCACTAAGAGAGTTTTTCCTTAGAATCCCTAGTGAAGTCACTAAAAATTTGTTTGTTCGAATATTTGAAAAAAAAAAAACTACGAAGAGAGAGAGAGAGAGAGAAATAAGTCTCTATTTTATTGAATGTTAAATCCGAGTATAATATGACACTAGATAATCGCTGGACCCCTGATTATAAGTTCAAGGTCCCTAATATTCCATTTACAATCTCTCAAGGGCACAAGAACAAATGCGAAGGAAAACCCTTTTAGTTTTGGTTCTCGAGTTCTCCAAAGAAAATTGAGGAAAGTTGAGGATGCCTTGAAGGTAAAAGAAAGGCTTAGGCAAGAAATGGAAATAGGGGAAAATCCCTAAAGGGCCTGTTTGGTTGCAAGTGTTTTTGCCAGGATTTCTATGTCTAATTTTCGACAAGAGTGCAGGTGTTGTCTCCTCGTAATTCCAAATGACTTGTTTGATTTGAGAATAGTTATTCAAAGTGGCATTCCAAATGACAGTTTTGCCATGTAGAATTCTCTTATGTCCACTTTTTGAAATGCTAATCAGCCTTTGGCATTCCAGAATTCTACTTGGGGGCATAGCATTTGAAGGCATTCCAAATGATAGTCTTGCCATATAAAATTCTCATATATCCACTTTTTGAAATGCTAATCAGCCCTGGGCATTCGAGAATTCCACTTGGTGGGACAGCATTTGGAATTCTCGATATGCTCCAAGACATGAAATCCTGGAATGCTTGCAGAGAAACAGGCCCTAAAAGGCTAAAACACCGAATTTAACACCAAATTAGGAACAGGCCACTGTGCGAGCTGCTGACTTGGTGCAGTCCTTATACAGTGCCAACTTCCGAAGATTATATCTTTATGATTCGTCCATCAGATTTTTACGTATTATATAACATGGGAAGATCTTAACAAGGAGATTGACATAGCAAACAGGTGTACCACTCATTTGAAGCCATTTTCGAGGTGAAATTTCTTCTTTTCAGATATCAAAATGCAATTTTACAATTTTTTATGATAGGGCACATGGCTTCCTTGGCATGTTTTGAATTTTTTATGCCTAGAAATACAAAAGGACATTTTTAACATTTTACATCTCTAGTCAAATTGGTTAACTTCAATTTCCACCAACAAAAAACTCCATGCTTGAGAAAGATAATAGTGGAAAGTCCATGTGGTGGAAATAAGCACGCTAAGAGAGACATGGGCGGCTCCACATTGATCTCAGTGGGGTCATCCGAAAAAATGTTTTAAAATTAAAAAATTTTATGTCATGAATTGAACTTCCACATTAGCTAACTTTACATCTTTTCTTTGTTGATGTGGTAGTGAACAAAAGTCACCATAAAATACTCATCGCCTAAGTTAATTGGCCAACTGTCTATCAAAATAAATAAATAAAATTAATGGGCCCACATTGCTGACATGCGCTCTAGCAACGAGTTTTTAGAACTTAAAGGAATTTGTGACATTGCTAGAAAATTAGTGGAGGAAAAGAATGATATGTATACCAATTGGTTTATTTGTTTCTAAAATTGACGTTGATTTTACCAATAGCAACTGTGACGGTAGAAAAAGCTTTTTCAGCAATAAAGTATGTAAATAACAGGTTGCATAACCGAATGGAGATCAATGGATGAATGATTGTTTGGTCACATATATTGAAAATGATGTGGTTGCTAGTGTTAATAATGAAGTTATTATGCAACGATTTCAACACATGAAAACCTGTTGAGGGCAGCCGTAGGAGTATGTATTTGGATTTTCCTTTTGGATTAAAAACTATTAGTAACAATGTATTAAAATTTCTGTTTTTTTTTTTTTTTGTAGAATTCAATATCAGCTTTGTCGGATTATCGGAAATAGATTATTTGAGAATTTTATACTATATTTGTCGGATTATCGAAAGTAGATGACAGATGTTGATGAAGGGGAGAATAAACTTATTTGATTTGCGGAAAATAAGTCTTTTGTTGACCCCCACTGACTCAAATTCCTAGAGCCGCCACTGAGAGAGATATGTTAAGTTACAGGAAAGGACAGAATTAGGAATGAGAACATAAGAGGAGATGTACAGATAGCTCAAATTAAGGGGGAAGAAAATTAAACAGTGTTTGAAAGGGTACCAGGACATCACAGAAGACACGAAACAACCCATGCAATATGTACTGAAGGTCATACATCTTCAAGGAATAATGCAACCAAAAGGGTAAGATCCAATTGATCGGATAACCCAATTCCAATCATAAGCTTGCATCAACAGAAAATCAAGCAAACACGAGGAGAAAAGTAGTAGAAAGCTTACCCCAAGTTTTCAACCCACCACTTTATTAGTCTTCAATCCTTAGTAGACACTCTCAAGCCAATAGGAGAAGATGATAACAATTGCAACAGTGCAATTTTATTGATAAAAGATGGATAATATGCCAGCTTCGTGTTGGACATCCCATATCATATGACTAATACAATGTTTGTCATCAAAAATCAAAGCCCTAATCTCTCTTTAATCATAGTGATGCAGAACGGATTAGGCCCACGAAGTCAATTGGGCCAACCCATTGACCCATTAGCCAACCCAGTCCATTGGGTCCAATCTAGAGGCCCAATATTGACTGAGAGCTACTGTGGCATTCCCTTTTTATCTTATTCTATTTTCTATCATTGTTTGATTAGGATTTGCTAATATTTGAGGCTTTGAGCTTCCTCTTTTATTTAGTTTTATTTGATTGTTTAGGAAAGTAATAGTGTCCAAGCAAGAGAGGGAACGATCATACTCTATATATATGGATAGACAACCTCCTTGTAATTCATGCTTTTTATCAATTAAAGATTTCTGAGTTTTCAATTATGGTGTTTTCTTCTGTCGTGAGTGTGCCCCAGTGCATGCATCCATTTTTGGATTCAATCAACCCCTTGGGAGGTCGATCTATTTCCGATCACAAATCTGAGTCTGCGCCACCTATGATACCTAGATACAGCATTTCACTCCTGATACCCATACCGATAAGGTCCGATATGGATACGGGTATGGGATACTGTAAGATACGGCTAGGATACAGTGCAAAATCTGAGGATATGGCTCTCATTTTATGAAGAAAAAAAAACCCGAACCCTTTTCCCTCTTTCATGTGACCAAGAGAAAGAAAGGTCTTGTCCATGAAAAAGAGGGCCTTAAGGAGGAGGAGGAGAAGAGACAGATCTACTTGTGCCCTGTCGTTGCTATTGTTGTCGCCTCTGTTGTCGTTGCTCACCGCTACTAGCTACCCACCGCTTATATCCCGCTACCGCCACTCAACACGATCCTCTTCTCCATTTCCTCCTTTTTTTCCTTTGTTCTTTCATCTTTTCTTTTCCGTTTTCATTTGACTTCAAAACGGGGGGAAATATTAAAGGGATAGGGCGGGATTGGAGTTGGGGCCTGGGGCGGGATTTAGCTAAAAAAAAAGCACGGTGGGATTCAACAAAAAAGAAAGGGGCATAGGAGGGCTTGGGTCTGGGCTGGCCTCAAGGTAGTTTTTTTTTAAATGTGTTGACCCTCAGGCCTAGGCAGGTTTCATAAAACTAGACTAGGGCCTGAGGCAAATTTTATACAAGGGCAAGGCTTGGGGCAAAGCTTTGTTTTTAAAATTCTCTCTCTCTCTCTCTCTCTCTCTCTCTCTCTCTCTCTCTCTCTCTCTCTTATATATGTATATATGTACATATATATATACATATATATATGGGAGATGCTCTCACATCACCTTACTATGAGAGATAAGGTGAGGACCCTCACATTTAAGTTGTTAGCATTGGATATGGATGTAAGGGCCCTCACCTTATCTCTCTTAGTAAGGTGAAAGCATCTCTCATAGGAGCATCTTCCTACATATATATATATATGTATGTATATGTAAATATAGGGGAGGCCTCTCAGCTCATGTTGAGGAGAGCATCTGCTCACCACGTGTGGTTGTTAGGACAAAAAAAACAAAGCATGTGGCTCAACTCTTCCGGGTCCCATCTCGTCTTGTTTTAAATTAGAAAAAATAACTTCGGATGAGGAGACGAAAAGAAGCCAGGAAAGGGGGCTTTTCATTTCCCTCCGTGTCACCCGCCCTTTTGGTTTTCAACCATTTTGGCTTTAGAAAAGAGAGTGAGACCGAGACAAAAAAAGGAGAGATGAGGAAAGAGGATGATTTGGCCCAACCCTACAGGTGCTCTCTCACAAAACTTTTTTTTTTCTTTTTTAAGACTTTGGGGACTCGAGGGTTTGGGTTGAAATGGAGGATTTGGGACAGGGATTTTGAAGATTTGGGTTGAAATAGAGGGTACGTGGGTGGGGAATGGGAATTATTTGAGGGTTTTATCCTCTCTATCTTTCTCAATCTCCATCTCTATCTCTATCTCTCTCCCAACTTTTTTTTTCTTGTTAATCTCTATCTCTCGGTTGTTTGCAAAAATGTCACTTTTTTTTCTTATTTTCAGTGGTTATTTTTATCATAATGACCATGTGATAGATAGAGGGTGATAAAGGGTTGGGGACCCTTTTTCAGGTGGGAAACATAGTTAGCTTTGGTTTTTTTTTTTTTTTTTTCAAAACATGATTCGTTTTTTTCCCTTCTAATGGAATTATTATGTCAGATCTCTACATCAGCAAGCAAAGAAGAACATGGGTTCTTCTCCACAACTGAATAGAGTTTCAACCTCTCTCATTTCATCCTCTTCCTAGAAATCAGAAGAATCATTCATGAAAGTGATGTTCTTGAGCTGCTGGGGACCGAACTGTCTACTGTACAAACTACGCAGAGATGGAATCCTTTCTCCAAGAGAGTCTTTCTTGATTTGATACTTGCAATTTGTATGATAGTAATTATTTTATCAGATGTTTATAAGAAACTATATGATATAAAATTTGTAAAACTTCTGTTTGAAGAAAGAAGTATATTTCATGACCTGGGTATATATGAGATGAATGATCAGATTGTCATAAAGGGGCCTCTTTGGTATATGATTTACAAATAGTGAAATCTATTGTTTTCTATCTTTGATTTAGCAAAAATGAATTTCAAAATATTTAATAGTTATTCCTTATCTATTAGTTCTTAAGAGGAAAAAAATAGGATTTTCTGGGCGTTTGATGCACTGGGGAAGGGTTGCTGGGCGTTTGATCTTCTTCTCTTTCCTTCTCTTGGTCTCTCTTTTCTGAAAACAAAGAAGCCTGAAATTGAAAGGGCAGGTGATGGAGGGAAATGAAAAGCCCCCTTTCCTTGCTTCTTTTCGTCTCCTTGTCGAAAGGGCGAGAGAGGCGCAAGAGGGATCTTGGCCTAGGGATCGATCGACGGTCACAGGAGAGAGACGATCGTAGCCTGGGGTCTGGACCGGTGATTGGCGGAGACAGAGAGAGAGAGAGAGAGCTTGGGATGGAAAGGGGTTTCAAAACACTTTTCGTTTGATTTGGGCCTTTAGATGGAGGGGGGTTTCGAAATATTTTCGTCAGAGCGGGCTTTTTTTTTCAACTTTTCACCAAAGCACGCATGTGTTTGGTCTAGTTTAAGCGGGCCTTCTCCTCAGCATGAGCCAAGGAGAGGCCTCCCTATATATATAAATATATATTATTTTTCATATCTTAAGCAATGTCGTACCCGTATCCATATCCTAACTTTTTAAAGTTGGCGTGTCAAATCCCCATTCCCCCGTGTCTGTGTCCGTACCCGTATATGGGCATCATAGTGAGCCACATAGCCATCCATAATATCTAAATAATAAAGAAAGATACTAATAATAGAGTCCTTATTACAACACATTACTCAAAGTAAAAAGGTGAAAACACTAAAATATAAAGTTTTGCTAGCAAATGCTCAAGCACTAGGACGTCCCCTTGTATGCCTTATTGTACTCGGTAAGCTTCCTAACTCATGCATCTTCCTTGGAAATTTCTTAATTTAAAGATCCGTCGTGGACAAGGACCTTGTTTTTATGGAAAGTTGTCAACTCATGATATTTGCTTGTATGGTAATTGATTGGATGCTCCATAGTAAGGGTGTTGTGGGCCCCAAGCATGGTATCAATGGGATCAGTCTCAAAGGTGTTCTAGTGGACCAGGCCTGGGCGTTATGTTTAGTTGGGTCATGAGTAGGGCTACAATGGCTTGGGTCATGTTTAGTTGGGTCCCCACCCTGGTACATTGATATCCTTCAAGTCCTGAATTATTGTGCCCTCGAGTCAAATTGGAATTAATGAATGGAATCAATTTATACACTAATTTCCTGATTTGGATCCCTACATAGCTCAAAATCTTAGATTTAACTTGGAATACAATTCGCATCTATCTTGGCCCAAAGTTATTAATCTCCCCAATTAACATCGATCTTGAATTCCTTCGATCGAGCAAGTGAATCCAAATAATCAAAAGCCTCATCAATGATAGCGCCAATTAAATCCAGGCATCTGCTCCTACATCAGACTCCCTTGCTTGAAAACGACTCGACATCAAGTCGACATTCACATTTCAATGTCTTCTCGTGTCGCTTTCTTTTCTTCTGGCTAGACTTCATTCGGTGGCAGATCCTCTTGAAACTCTAGATCTGGATGCATATGGCCATGTGTCATCATGTCGCAGACCACCTCGACAAATGTACCACCACAATCATCTAGAATCTATATCTCTGTGAATCTCATTAAGACATTCTAACTCTCAATTTGTTATCCGTGGCGTACTTGCAAAAACCATTTAGATTATCCATCCAATTTGCCCAATGAGATGTAATAAAATGTTGTGATATCAAATCTTAATCAACTATAGATTAAACTCCAGCTGCTAATCTTGATCAAATGGATCTTCGAAGTAGTGAATATTCCCACGCGGGATTGAAATTCACAATTTCTTTGAGAACATGATGTTCACACCTTCCCTCAAAATTCTCATGTAAAAGCCATCCATGTAAAGGTTGAACCGCCAAATTCTACGAGCAGATACTAACTAAAGTCTGAGATTTCGTTTTCATAAGCTAAATCCACATCGAAATTGATTGTGTGATTGACACCTTTACTTGAATGTGTTTTGAAGATCTGAAAATGGACAACACCACCATCGTCATATACATCAAATTTCAATATGACATCCTCATCTTCTGGATATTCATTGTTTTGGACTATCAACAACTTCTTTTCTTTGGTTCACAATAATGGTTGGAAGATCACAAATAAAAGAAGACGACTCTTCCATAAGCATGTTACAGTCAAATTCACCATTCATACCAAAATAAAGTCTTTGATCAAAGCCATGGTCACCAATTGACAGAACAACTACTGCACCATCACGATTTATATCTGAATCATTACCGTAACTCGTGATCATCATCATAAAGTCCAGCATTACAATCACTGCATATAATCTATCACTGTAATCTGAATAATAGCTGTATCCTTCATAAAAATACAAGTCTCGAGGTTTGACTCATTCCAGCCATCATCATCATCAAAGCCTAGTCCTAAGTATGTTAGGTCAGCCTAGTCCTAAGTATGTTAGGTCAGCTAAATAATTTTGTTTCACCATTCTAGTCTATCATGGGCCAAATCCTCAGATAGGTTACAAAGAACATCGTAGCATGATCATAGAGCAATGTCTCAAAGTTCATGTTGTAGACATGACAAAAGTTTTACACCAGCTGTCAACCTAATGCAACCCTCCTTTACCCGGGCTTAAGAATGGCGGTAAATTGGTGGAATCAAAATCTCAACTTGTTTTCACAAGTACTAAGTTTCAAGGTCTCCAAGGTAAGGTTCATTCACTAAATTGCTCTCCACCAATTGCCTATGACCTTGTGCTCATTAGGGAGGCATGATTAGGGAGACGAAAACAAACAATCAAACGAATGGATCAGATTGCTTTGATGCCAATTGATAAAATCAAAAGGGTAAGCATTAATTGACCGTAAAACTAAACTCCAATCCCCAAACCGAATTAATAGAAACTCGAGAAGACATAAGGCTTAGCCCAAATCCATAATCCGCCACTTGAATAATCTTCAATCCTTATAAGACACTCTCAAACCAATAGGAGAAGAAGATAACAATTGCAACAATGT
This sequence comes from Cinnamomum chago, assembly GCA_038049695.1. Lineage (NCBI taxonomy): Eukaryota > Viridiplantae > Streptophyta > Magnoliopsida > Laurales > Lauraceae > Cinnamomum > Cinnamomum chago. The sequence goes on along the minus strand of CP142451.1, from coordinate 29,498,068 downwards.
AATTTTAATAAAAGAAGAATAATAAGCCAACATAGAATTGAACGACCCATATCATGTGCATTGTATAACCTTGTCCATAAAAACCATAGCTTTAATCTCTCTCTAATCTTGGCCATCTATTTAATATAGTACTTATCACAATGCAAAACTCATACGAAAAGAAACTAAAACAGAAAGTCTTGCTAGCAAAATCCTCTTACGCTTGGACATCCCCTTCCTTGTATGGCTTCACTTGCTTTCTTGTACTTAGTAAGCTTCCTAACTCATGCATCTTCCTCTTCTTTTGAAATTCCTTGATTTTAAACATCCTTGTGGACAAGGAACCCTTTTTTTTTGTGGGTGGGGTGCGGGTTTGGGATTTGCCAATTTATGATATTTTCTTGTAAGGGAAATTATCAGATGTACCATAGTAAGGGGATTTGGGCATGTACGGCATCATTGGGACCAGTCTCATGGGTGTTTTTGTGGACTGGGCTTGGGGATCCCATGTGAGCTGGGTTACAATGGTTTTGACGCTGGTTTAGCTCACGTATAGTTGGGTCCAATCCACAAATTGTTGCCCATTAAATCCTGCATTATTAGGCCCATTTTAGGCAAATTGGAATTTATGGATGAAATCAACTGATCCACTATCAATTGGTTCCCAAAATAACTCAAAATATTTTAGATTTAATTTGGAATCCAATCTGCCATCCTGACTTTTCATTCCATGTTTTGACCCAAATTTATGGATCTTCCCCAAGTAACATGGATCTTGAATTTTTGATAGATCAAGTTGATCAAATAAGATGAAGATAGGATGGGGAGATTGATGAAGATGTCGAACATAGGATAAAAGCAGGATGGTTGAAGTTGATACTTTTGTGACTGATGAACAAGGATGAAAATAGCGGTAGCGGCGGGCCACTACGATACGAAGCGGGCGATACGTAGCGTAGCGGGGATACGTAGCGGCGTAGCGGTGCGATTTTAAAAAATCACCAAAAAAATCTGAAAAAATTTCCAGAAAATCCAGAAAATTGTAAAATGAAAGAAAATGTGGTTCTTTTGCAAAAGTAAGTAAGAAAAGGGGGCGTAGCGGTGCCCTCAATATATGAGGTCCTGTATCGCTGTATAAATAGAAAATAATAGTAATGATTAGTTTTTTCACATGTATTCATGTTTCTTAGTCATGTTAACTTAAAAAGTAATGGAAAGCTCATTAAAAAAAATTAGAACATGAAATAAAGGCATAAGAATTAAGAAGACTTAAGAGTTAGGTCATTAGTGAACATTGAACAATCAAATATCAATACTTCAGCATTCAAGGTTCAAATTCAATCAAGTGAATGAACTATGAAGTGATCAACAATCAACATTCAACACCAATTTAGAAATGACAGAGAGTAGAGAGTTAGTGAAAGAAATAGGAAATTAGGAATACCTTGTCCTTGATCACCACCAAAAGGAATGTCTACCAAGATTCAAGGGGCTATAGTTATCCTCATCCCCATCAGTGTTATCATTTCTATTGGCACCATATTGAATTTGATATTGATGAGTATTGGGATCCACAAATCCAAAGAAGCCAGCCGCACCCACATCATAGGAACTTGGAGGAGGTGGAGGTGGTCCAGGTGGATATCTACCATATTGCGTTTCACCATAGTCACCATATGAGTAGGACCCCGAAGTTGAAGACTGTTCTTCTCCTTGTTGTACTTGACCATATGGAAAAAAGTCAAAATATTGTGAGTGTGAGGGTCCTTGTCCTTGTCCACTGTAACTAGGGTTCCACGAATCAGTCCATGATGCCGCTTGTTGTCCTCCAAAATCTCCACCCATATTTCCTTGCTCAGTACTACCTCCAGCCCCAGGTGGTGAATCTCTTCGGCGACGTTGATAACCACGGCTTGGATCAAATCTTCCAGATGGAGGTAACTCTTGTACTTCCTCTACAGGAATGAAATCGTCTTCATCATGTTGATAGTATTCACTAGTACCACCTGTCCCACTGTCTCCTCCTCCATCTCCTCCACCATGGCTACTTGAAGAGACTGTGGTGGAACTAGCTTTCTCAGAAGCAGGTTCTTTCCCACTCCTCCTAGTCCTACTACTGGTACCTTCTCCCTGAGGTGGCTGACCTTCTGCAGGTGCCTCACCCATGTCCTCACCTATCAACTCTTGAACCGTTTCCTAAAACCCCGGATCTGAATCTAGCAGTGGATCCTCTATCTCGGCTAGCCATGGGAGTAAGGGATCGTCCTCTCTAAATATGTGATCCAAATTAATGGGACAATAATCAGGACTATCCCTTACCCTTCTCTCCCTAATTCTGTTTCTCAACTTCAGATTGTAATGACAATATACAAGCTTGTTGAGTTTTTGCATGGTAAGCCGATTCCTGACCTTCGTGTGGATCAAAGAGAAAGTGCTCCAATTTCTTTCACAGTTGGAAGATGTTGTAGTTTGACTAAGGATGCGAACAGCCGCACTCCTTAGATGTGGAGCACTCTCTCCAAAATTCATCCACCAATCAACTGAAATGCAAAAAATAAATAAAGAAAATTAGATCGTATCACAAGATATCTACAATGTGGATGTCTTTTGTTCATAGTCATACAAGGTGGCATCTTTCCAATCGATCGTATCACAAGAGGGTCAACAAAGGTTCCTCTCCTTTGTGTATATATAGATATCTACAATGTGAAAATTAGATATAAGTCAGTAAACCCCTACAACATAATTAAATTCTCTTAAGTAACCACCCGCTCACCTCTTGTATAGCATCAATTTGATCATCTGGACTTAACAATTTCTTCAACACCTCCCGTAATCCTACCCGCAAGTCCATATCTATTGCTTCGGTGTGTAGTTCAACATTGCGGTAATAGAATTCGGGATTCAAAAAATAACCTACATTATAAATATGTAGAATGTACTGTGAGCAAGCAAGATAATAAATTACCTGCAGCATGCAATGGATGGTGCAACTGATCGTTCCAATGGGCATCAATAATCTTTATATATTTTCGTGATATCTAACATTTTCCATAATGGATTGCTTTGCCCGATCCATTGCTTCATTTATAAAGCCCATTGTCGGCTTGTCATCACCATCTACAAGCCGCAACACTTTAACTAAAGGCTCAAAAACCTTTAATATCTTCTTCACTTTCTTCCAAAATTTATTGTCCCTTATCAAGTTTGGGACTTCAAACTCCGGACCACTAGTTGCATTGCCCCATTTCGAACGAAGTCATTCTTCTGATGCAAACATCTAAATGAGCTCCGTTCTAAACTTTACAAGGCTTTCCATAGCCAAAAAATGGGTTGCAAACCTAGTTAATCCTGGACGCAGCAAGGCATGGTTATTTGTGTATCTTTTCATCAAGCTTAACACCCATGAATGATCATATATAAATCTTGTAATTCCTCTACATGCCTTGATCAATGAAGCCACTTTTGTCTTCCTTCGAATCTCTTCCAAGATGAGATCTATGCAGTGTGCTGCACATGGGGTCCAGAATAAATGGGTCCTCTTCTCCATTAATTTCAAACTTGCTGCCTTGAAATTGGCGTCATTATCTGTAACAATCTGTACAATATACTCTTCTCCCACACTCTCTACAACTTTATCCATAAGAGTGTATATATATGTGGTTGTCCGTCTATGTTCAGATGCATCAATGGCCTTCACAAAGACAGTCCCAGCAACTGAATACACCAAAAAGTTTATTAATTGTGTTTGGGTGCCGCTGGTCCACCCGTCACACATGATGGTAACATCATTCTGTTGCCACATGGGTCTAAATTTTTCCACCCAAGCCTTTATTTCTTTATATTCTTCTTCAAGATATTTAGTGCCCACATCATATACGGAAGGCGCCCTGTATACCCCGCCCAGCTTCAGCGACAACATCAAGAATAGTCTGAAAATATGGGGAATCTACTGTTGTAGGTGGTATGTTCTTGTGAATTAGCCATTTTGCTATAGCTTTGGCCAATCTATCTCTTGCAGCCTTCATTACCCCTTTCATAACACTTGATATTTTTGATTGTTTAGCTCCCTCTTTTCTATGTGCTAGAGGATCAACAGGGGGAGGAACTGCTCTTCTTGTAGAGATAATTTCTACATCAGCATCCCGTTCCCGGGTGCTAAATGCCCTACGTATGGACCCCGCAAAGCCCTTGCCCCTGCTTGGCACAGTAGACGATGAGCCCCCTGCATCATAATATTTGCTTCCAGCAAATACACGACGTTCATATTCTTCTTGTTGACTCATCAAAGACTCTCCGCGTGCAGCCTCCATCTGTGCATCTTCCTCCTCATCAAAATATTCATCCCCAAATACATCATAACGGGCAGCATCAACATCTTACCGCCTCTTTTCTTTTGTCTCTACTTTTCTAGCTTTGTTTTGGCCAACCAAAGCTTTCATTTGTTCTCTTACTTCCCTCGGTACTTCGGTACAACCAGCAATATTGCCAGATATGTGGCCCAAGTGGTGCTTGAATCTTGTAATACCCCCATGGGTCACTTTTCCACAAAACTTGCATTTGATTTTCAACCTATTATTCTCAACTGCCTCACCAAAGCTCCATGCGGGATCAATATCACGAGGCATTTTAACTTATCAATTGGCAAAGACAGATGGACTGAAATTGAATACCTGGCTGCCTATAAATATAAACAAGTAATATACTAGTATGTTAAAAATTAAAAAAAAAACAAAGAAACATGTTAGAGGAAACTTAATCACAAATATAGGAACCATTTTCAAGACATTTGTTGGTATTCAAATATTAAAAATTATTTTTATTTTAAAAAATAAATAAATCCGAAAATAAAAAAATAGAGAAAAATCAATAAACATTCAAAATGTGATGGATTGATCTATGGGAAACATAGATCTATCATTTACAAGCAATTTCCAAGTGGTTTCATGGGTTGTCCATGAATATTCACTTTTTTTTTTCAAAAAATAAATAAATCCGAAAATAAAAAATAGAGAAAAATCAATAAAAATTCAAAATGTGATGGATTGATCTATGGGAAACATAAATCTATCATTTACAAGCAATTTCCAAGTGGTTTCATGGTTGTCCATGAATATTCACATTTTTTTTTCAAAAAATAAATAAATCCAAAAATAAAAAATAGAGAAGAATCAATAAAAATTCAAAATGTGATGGATTGATCTATGGGAAACATAGATCTATCATTTACAAGCAATTTCCAAGTGGTTTCATGGGTTGTCCATGAGTATTCACATTTTTTTTTTCAAAAAATAAATAAATCCGAAAATAAAAAATAGAGAAAAATCAATAAACATTCAAAATGTGATGGATTGATCTATGGAAAACATAGATCTATCATTTACAAACAATTTCCAAGTGGTTTCATGGGTTGTCCATGAGTATTCACATTTTTTTTTTCAAAAAATAAATAAATCCGAAAATAAAAAATAGAGAAAAATCAATAAACATTCAAAATGTGTTGATTTGATCTATGGGAAACATAGATCTAACAATATGAAGCTATTTTCAAGTTGTTTCATGAGTTTTCCATAAGTGATAATGTTTTTTTTTTAAATAACATAAATCCGAAAATAAAAATAACAATATATAAAAAAAAAAAAATGAAAGATATGCATGCAAGATCAAAAGGAAGCATGGATCTACAATAAAACAAGACAATGATGCCATTATGTTGTGATTCATAGTAGTTAGAGAGTGATAAATGATAATCTCAAAAGTTGAAAAAAAAAATCACATATACCTTAATGAAGAATCTTGTTTTGAATCTTTAGATTTCTTTCAATAATGGATTGTTGGTGATTTGGTGGCAAGATATCTTGAAGAGAGGGATTTGGGAGACACTTGGGACCACAAAGATGGAAAAACAGCAAGCATAGAGGGGAAGAGATGAAAGAGAAGGGTAAAAAACCCTAAAAAGTCCAAAAGGGGGGGGTTTTATAACCCCCCATGTCGTGTCGGCCGCCACGGGTGCGATATCCCGTGGCGGCCGATAAGTACCCCGTGGCGTGGCGGTATCGGCCGATACGCCCGATATATCGGCCGCTAAGAATATTTACATCCTTGCTGAGGAATGCCAACGAGATTAAAGGGAAGATTTTACAAGACGGCGATTAGATCAGACCTATTAAGCAGAATGTTGGCCAATCAATAAGCAACATATGCACAAAATGGATGTAACAAAGATGAGAATGTTAAGGTGGATGTGTGGTAAAACTAGGAAGGATAAAATTATAAATGAGTGCTTTCAAGAGCATTAACGGGTAGTAACAATAGGGGATAAATTTAGAAAAACCCGTTCAACACGGTTTGGGTATGTCCAACGCAAGTCGACAACAGCACTGGGAAGGAAAAGTTTGGCGATGCAGGTTGATGGCCTACCAAGGGAAAGGCCGAAGAGGACATGGATGTAGTAAAAATAGATCTAAAAAAGTACAACTTATCTGAGGATTTGGCTCATAATAGATCGGAATGAATAAACAGAATTCATGTAGCCGATCCGAACATAGTTGGGACAAGGCTTTGATGATGATGATGATCAAGTCGATCTAAATCATCTAAAGCCGGATCAATCAAATGGTCCATTAAATCCAGGCCACTACTCTAGCGTGGATGCATCAAGCAACTAACAAAAGAGAGTGATTCTTAAAGACCTTAAATGAAGTAGTGAGAGAAGGCGTGATAATGATGGACTATGGAATTACTAAAAACACACTTGTAGATAGATTGAGTGAAAAAAAAAATATTACTAACAAAGCTAAACCCAAATGGATGGGATAAAAGCCTCGAATATTAAGTGCTAGGGGTGTAACGGTTCGGTTAATCGGTAAATTTGGGAAAACCGTTAACCGAACCGTAACCGCAGTTTTCTGTCTTTCAAAACCGTAACCGTAACCGTATCCACAAAAACCGTGGAAAACCGTAACCGCGGTTAACCGTATTAAACGGTTCGGTTACGATTAATAACCGTGGAATGCCTTCCTCACATAAGGGGATAAATGTGAATGATTGAAGGTAAAATGACACATAAGGAGCAATTAAATAAGGTAGGAAATATTTCATTTAGCCCCCTTATGTTTTCTTTTATTTGTAAATGGTACGGTTAACCGCATATGGTTAACCGAACCGTATTATACGGTTCGGTTCGGTTAATAACCGTGAATTATTATGGAAAACCGTAACCTAACCGAACCGTGCGGTTTTTTTATTTCATTAACCGTAACCGTAACCGAACCGTAAAATACGGTTATTAACTGCGGTTCGGTTCGGTCAGACGGTTTTCCGGTTTTTTTTTCACACCCCTATTAAGTGCAAGGGAGGTCGTATATTTCCTCCAGATTGTATATTTCTTCCAAGACTCCAATCTCTACATGTTTTCAACACTCCCATTTAATAGATTAAAAGATTGGGAGGGATCTAAAAGCGCTTTTGACCCATTTTCCAATATCCATGCCTCATTTCAAAATTCTTTTCAAAACGAAATGAAAATCACTACTACGACTCCACATTAACTTACAAAAAGTACTGATCTTGGTAAGAAAACTTTTGGGTTTGTTATTTTTTATAATAATTCTGATAAGGCAACATGAACAAAAGGCAGAGGAGATCAGTGAACAATAATGATAAACAAAATGAAAATTAGGGCTGCACAAAAAATCCAGTATCACCACAAAATCGGACCGAACTGACCGAACCGGACGGTTCGGATCAGTTTTATGTAGATCAGTTCGGTCAACGGTTTGAAAATCATCGAAACCGCCTTACATCGGTAGGTTATCGGTTTGAACCCATGGTTAACTACTTAAACCAAACCGACCGTATGTATTAACTTGAGCATTGTATTTTGACTATTTTAGCCTTAGGGGAAGCGCTTGTATGTTCTACTTGCATGTTAAATGTTTGATGAGAGTTCTACAAGAAATGTGCATTATTGGGTTTTTAGTAGCACTGCCCAGGGGTTTGGTCTGACCTAAGAGAAAGTGAACTATGAAGAGGCCCATCTCAATTAGTTCAAAATTGGGGCTACATTCCACTCGAACCTATCTTGTTGGCAAAAAAAAAAAAAAAACACTAGATCTTTTTGTGTTGAATTTATTGGTCTGGATCAAGCAATGTAATCTAGTCCAGGTTTTATACATAGAAATAGGTACATGCCGGACCATTTTGTTGGTGTATTTACTAAAAGATTTGAACTGCTTCAGCACATTAGCCTAAAAAGTTGGCCAAACCTGGCCTGGTCCATTCAATCACGCAACCGGATGATGGATGGAAAGAGTTCATCCATCGTTTGATGTATGCTTTCTTGGTTGAAATGAATTATGAAATATATTTAGTGTTCATTACAGCTTCTTCTCATTAAACTCCGCTTATGTTGGAGTATCCTTGACATAGCCGGTCCCAAGCCCGGACAAAGGAGGGTTGTGCGTTAGGTAGCCGACAGCCAGCACAATACTCAATCGGATTTCTTTATGGAATATTGATCAGAGTGTTGGGCAGTAAAGCATAATCATGTTAAGAAGATGGAAGTTGCGGAGATGAGAATGCTAAGATGGATGTGCGGGATCATAAGGAGAGATAGGATTAGGAATGAGGAGATTAAGGGCAAAGTAGGAATAGCACCGATTAAAGATAAAATGAGAGAAAATCGACTGAGATGGTTCGGCCATATTAGAAGGCGCCCAACAGAGGCACCTGCTAAAAGGTGTGAAAGCATGGAGATTGCCCGGAGTAAGAGAGGGAGAGGGAGACCCAAGAGAAGTTGGAAAGAAACTATTAAACATGACCTTGCCTACATGGATCTAACGGAGGACATGGCCCTAAACAGATTTGATTGGCGTCGTCAAATCCATATAGCCGACCCCACCTAGTGGGAAAAGGCTTGATTTGGTTTGGTTTGGTTACAGCTTTTTCTCATTCCATTTGATGGACCAAGTTTGAACTGTAATTCTTTGGTGAAAAAAATAAAAATAAACCGTAACCGAACGGAACTGAACCGGTTTGGTTCGGTTTGAGAAAATAGAAAACCGATAGGTTCGGTTTGGTTGATGGTTTCCCCTCTAAACCGATCCGAACTGCCCATGTGCACCCCTAATGAAAATCATTACTGTGACTCCACATTATTGTTGGCTTTCTCCTCCAGAAGGTATCTTAAAGCTAAATTTTTATGGTAGTTATGTTAATTAAATTTGCATGGGAGGAATTAGAGGTGTTATCCGTGATTGGTCTGTTCAAGTTATGAATAATTTTTTAAGTCTCGTTAATTCTTTGGATGCTAATTGTGATGAAGTTTATGCTTTATTGATGGGTTGTCAAGAATTGCAGAAGTTGGGCGGTTATAATGCTATCATTTTTGAAATGGTAACTTGTATTGATAAAAAAAGGAAAATACAAAAGAGCTTTACAGTATAAGAGAATTATACTGAGAAGCGGCCGGGCAAAGCCCCAAAAAAACAGCCACCTCCCAAAAGGAGGGGAAACAGAAGCAAGGAGAGGGAGAGAGAATCAAGTCAAGATGAAATGATTTCCCTCCAATTGAAAACTATAGCATTAGTAGAATAGCCCTAAAAATCTAGAAGATGAGAGACCCACGAGGCAACGCAAAGTTTCAGTCTAAGGATTAAGTCTTCTTTGGAGGAAGTAATCCCTTCGAAACATCTTCTGTTTCTCTCTTTCCAAATCATCCAGATACAAGCCAAAAAGGATACCCGCCACATGATCTTCGATTTGAAGGTTTTGATTGGGATAGTCCACTGATGAAACAGGTCTTGTAAGGACTGTGGCATGACCCAGCTACAATTGAACTCATGCAGGATTGCAGACCAAAGGGCTTTTGATTGCTTGCAATGGAGCAAAAGAGGTCAACTGATTCCTCATCAGCTAAGCAGAGGGGACAGGCATTGACAAGGGTGATGTGCCTTCTGCGAAGATTATCCATCGTTAGAATTTTATTGCGGAGGGCAAGCCAAGTAAAAGCAATAACTCTGGGAGGGGCCTTGATCTTCCATAAAGCTGACCAACTTCGACAAGCCACTGAAAAGGTTGAAAGAGCGGAGAAGGAAGATACTGGAAATGAGCCATCACGGGAAGGGATCCATATTCTGCTGTCTTGCCCTTCTTTAGAGATATCTATGACATTGAGCACCTCAAGGAGATTGAAGAGATTAGATTCTTCTACATCGGAAAGATTCCTTCTGAAAATAGGCCACCACAAATTATTGTTAGTGCTTGTATCAAGATAGTCTCTGATCTTAGCATTTCTGTTTCTGGCACATCTGTAGAGATCAGGGAACTGAAGCGCTAAAGTGGAGTTCCCAGCCCAAGTATCGTGCCAGAAGGAAATTTTCTCCCCATTACCAACTCGAAAGCGGATAGAATGGGTGAAAGGAGCGTTTGAACTGTGAATCCCTTTCCAGAATTTAGAGCATCTTCGCGGAGGAGAGATATCCCAGCCAAAATGTTTCACTTTGTATTTTGCTACAAGGATTTTTTTCCAAAGACCTTCTGAATAGTCCCCAAGTCTCCAAAGCCATTTACCCAGCAAAGCCTGATTCATGATCCTTAAAGGTCTTATTCCAAGACCGCCAAAGTCTTTAGGGGAGCAGACTGTTTTCCAGTTAACCAAGTGGAATTTTTTAGAATTCTCACTGCCTTGCCAGAGGAAGTCTCTTTGAAGCTTCTCAATGTGATCAATGATTGCGGCGGGGCATTTGAGGATGGACATGTAGTGGGGTTATAATGCTATCATTGAGAGTCTTTTTTTGCAATCTAGTGGGGATCAGGAAAATCTTCTTTTCCTTGGAGATAACAGATTGGGCGGAGGAAGTGCAAGATATTTCTTCTCAATTGCATCTTACTTTTAATCATGTCTTGTGAGAGGTGAATGCTATGCAGACGGTCTTGCTAGGGAAGGAGTTTTTCAATTACACATTTCTTTTGATGTTTAATCTTCTTGTTTGATTTCTTTCTTTAGTTTTCGTTGGTTGTGTTCCTGTTTTTTTTTTTTTTTTTTTTTTTGGTTTCTTTTTTCAATAAAATTTATTGTTAACAAAAAGGGGGAGGGGGTACGCACTTATCATGAAAAAAATTGGGTTGTGTGCACATGTTACAAAGTGACTTTGAGTTACTTCCGAATCCCATTCCAACTATACTTGTGTCACATAATCTATTTAAAAATTAGACACTTTGTAAGCCCTAATCCATGCGACTCGACCTCGCTCTCTCTATTCCTCGCCTCTTCATCAAATAGAAACCCTAACCCTAGCTCGAATAGCAAGATCTAGAAGAATAGTAAAAAGAACAAGGAGGAGAAGGTTATCAGCAGACGACAGCCCTTGTTGATGACATATTCTTTTCGCCAAGTCAATTACGCAACCCTAGCTTACTTGAGGTGAGTAGACATTGAATTATACTAGTGTGAATACTAGTCTTTGTTTTCTTAAGAATTGTATATGTAAGGATCCATGTCTTGGAAAGTAAGTAACGTCAAATAGAAGGGTTTTCATCAAAGGGTCATAACTATTGGAAATTGAGTCAAAGATAGGTGAAACCCTAACTGAACCCTAATAGAAGTTTTATGTTGGCCTAACCCCAAAATAGGGAGTTTTGGTAACAGCTGAGCCCTTTTCCTTGTAGGTGAGACTTGGCCGAACACGAGAATGGGTTCCTACCCATTGGTCAAACTCCATTCATGGAGTTTAAACCGCAGCTGAACCTTTGATTCTTTGATTTGATGTGCATTAATGAAGTTTAGGGTATGCAATGATGTTTATTCATGGATCTCTAATTCGGATATGTTTTGGAACTATGATTACTTCAGCCGCTTAATGGATTCTCTCATTTGACTACTGATTTGAGGCTAGGGTTTTGTTCTAAGAAATGTGTCATGTGTACCTCACCTAATATGATTTTACTTGGTAAGTGATTGTCAGACTTTCTTAACAATAGGAATTCTCTTCGGCCAACTCCTAATTAAGGGAGTTTTTGGTTGGCCGAACTCCAATGAATAGGGTTCAGCCCTAGCTGTACCCCTTTGTCAAGGATTTCAGATTGGATGAACCCAAACACTGAGGTTTGGGTTCAGCTGAACCTTAGATAAAGGTTTTCTTGATGGGTCGAATATGGGAATTAGGTTTGAACCTTGGATGAGTACTTTCATTTTTTTATCGATTGATTTGCCTATTGTGAATTTCAATTTAGAGGTATAACAATAATGAATATGATGTTGGAATTTGATTTCTATGTGATTAAGATTGGGAATTGATGTAATTTGAACTAATCGTGGGACATATGGCTTGAGTGAACCCTAGAATTTAAATTTGGGGTTTCGCAGTGATTAGGGTTTGGTCCCAGCTGAACTTTGGACCTAGGAATTGGTTGACCAAATCCTAAGATTAAGATTGGATGAATGTCAAACAGTAAACCTTATTCATGAATATGCATCATGTTGAATAGATTGTGATGATTCTTCCTCTTTTATGACACCTAAGAATTGTTGTATGATTGAATAGTGATCACTAGTCGTCTACTATATGTATCATATTATTCATGATGAGACTGTGCATAGCTGGATTAACGATGTAATTATGCAGTGTCTTGGTAACCGATGGTGCAATATGTGTTACGCTGTGTTAATTAAGGTTTGTTCTTGCATCTGTAAAGGGATGGTTATGTGATTTCCCTCACGCACAATGGATACCAATACTGAATTTGGTGGGGGCAGCTTAAATCTAAATATTAGTGTATGGGGCTGATTACAGAAACTAACTCAATTATGGATATTGGAAAAGTATAAATGAATAAATCTGAGTTTAATAATTTGATTAAAGTATGAAATGTTGTGTAACATCTAAGAACTTAGAGACAGTCTGGAGTTACCCTCGGACACCCTAGGGCCTAGACCACTAAGCGCGATATAAAGGCCCAGTGTTAATGAAGTTGCCGGACTTACGACAGCCTCGGATAATTACCATCTGACTTCAGGTCAGCTTCAGGAATGTGTGACAGGCTTTGGGTCAGCTCTCTGGAGAATTAAAAATTCTCTGGTACCACCGTGTTGATGTTGACCTTGATTGATTTCCTCAAGTATGTGCACATAAGTTTTAAGAAGGCACCATGTTGATCCTGTACCTCTGGGTACTTGATCCTTGTTGGCCTGTGCTACCTAGTGGTTACGAGGTTAATGAGATGAGACCTTGACCAGTGATATGAACTATAATCAGGATGTGTAATTGCATGCATCTCTTATATGTGTGAAATAATTTTTAATTTATTTGTGCTCTTGTTTTTAATATGATGATCATGTATGCAAAAATAGAGTTGTATGTTTATTCACTGAGTTTCCACTGACTCCTGGATTACCCCTTATAGGTAACCAAGATTTAGAGACTGAGGGATATCGTGATCATCAAGAGATAGGCTTCGGAATGCATACTTAAGCGACGGACTCACCTAGAAGATTGAAGAGAATTAAATCTTTTATTCAGTTATTTCAGTTGGACATTGAAGATTGTAGTTGTTCATTTTATTAAGTATAGTTGTTTTGTTTAGCTGATATTTTTTACTTCAGACTTTAAATTATATTCAAATTTATTTAAAAGGATTGCCCTGAATTCTTATCAGAATATTTTGATCTAACTTATGAATGCAATGAGATACTTTTATAAGTCGTGATGCGGAATTCGAAGGGCCCCAGGTTTTGGGTCATGACAAAGTGGTATCAGAGCATAAGGTTCCAGGCAACTAAAAGAATCAGCAACTCTAGGATATGTGGTCAAGACGTTAGAGTAGCGTGTAGAATTTGCCTAGATGATTTTTTTTTTTTTTTTTTTTTTTTGTGAAACTACACGTTTTATCTTTTGCAGAAGAAGAACGGCTAACAATAATGAGAATGGCAATGGGAACAGTAATCCCAACTAGAATGGGGGACCAACTGACATGCTGAAGTTTGCCCAGCAAATGTTTGAAAATTGTATGAAAGCTTACTCCCTAGTGCAAGAACAGATCACAACTATCATAAACCGTCAGAATGGCAATGGTTAGGAACAAAGTGGTACAGTTAATCGAAATGACGGATCTGACAGTAGAAGTACACCCGGGGCAGGGATTGTGAAAAAGATACACGTTACAAGAGGTTTAACAAATTTCACCCCAGCTACTTTGAGGAAACTAATAATCCGTGGGATGCCAACAAATGGGTGGAAGAACACATGGAAGGAATTTTTGAGGTCATGGGTTGTTCAATACATAACAAGGCTATACTTGTGGCCTTTAAATTTAAATTGGAGAGCGATGCTAAATTATGGTGGCAGATCACCAAGAAGACATTCAAAAGGCAAGAGGAGGATATTACCTGGACATTCTTTAAAAGGAAATTCATAAAGAAATTCATGCCAGATCACATCAAGGACAGAAAAAAGGAGTTTGAGACCAAGGCAGAACGACTATGCCAATTGCCAATGAATTCACCAAAATGTCACACTTTGTAGAGGCATTGGTGACTATGGAAAAGTTGAAGCGTGGTAAGTTTAGCAATGGGCTGCAAGCGGATATCAAGAAAGATGTGAGGCTGAATGAACCGACAACTTATGTTGCTGCCCTTAAGAAGGCTTTTGTATCTGAAGAGACAAATTGATGAGGTTAACAGAAGTATCCAACCTATGCCTTCAGGAGGAAGAAGGAATAATTATTAAGCACCGCCGTCACCAAAGAATAGAGGTTTGAGAACAAACTAAGGAACAATTGGAACAACTTCGAGGAGCCAAACCCACCACCTAAGAAACAAGACTGGAGGTAAGCCAGAGAGCGACTTTTGCAGGAAGGCTCATGATGTGAGCCAATGTTGGCAAGAAGCTGGGGGTTTGTTTTGAATGTCGCCAGCCTGGTAACAAATATAGAGAGTGCCCAAATAAGTGTCAGGAAATTCAAAACCAGCAGCATAATCCACAAGAATGGTATCAACAAAATCCACCGCCGAGATTACCAACAGAATCAGCCAATCAAGGATGCCAACAGAACCATAGGTATCAACAGAATCAGAGACAAGGGTATCAACAAAATCCATAGGCTCCATTCCAAGGACAGAATCAATAAAGAGCCAGGAAACCCACAAGCCAATGCGAGGGTGTATGCAGTAACTCAACAAGAAACGGCAGTGGCTGGCAATGTGGTAACGGGTACGTTTCTTGTCTCTTGCATGTTTTAAATTTGGAGGACCAAAATTCCTTTGGGGAAAGAGGAGGGAGGAGGAAGAGAAAGGAGGGGGAGCGGGGGGGTGCTCTGTTTTAGGGGCTAGAATATTAACTAATATTTTGTATATTTAATATTCTTGATTTTCTTGGATTTATGACCTAACTTGAATATTTATACTATTTTGTGGATATGTATAATTGATGTATATTTATAGTCACGATCTCCTATACCTACCAGGTGAGTAGATATTCAGGCTTACTTGCGTACATTGTGGTTTTCCCTAGTTTTGTAATCTTAGAAACCATATAACGCCTGGATCTATGACTAGATGATTAAAAGTATGGTGAAGAAGAGGATCTCATCAATTTTTCAAAAGTTGAAAGGACCACTAGGTACCCTCCTTGTGGCCGAACTCCAATAGAAATCCGGGGCCCGCGAACTCCAATAGAAGTCCTTGTGGCTTCAGCGCCGCTGCAGCGTAATATGCTGCAGCAACTTCCTCCATCCAATAAGAGGTAACCACATCATTTGAAATTCTGAAAGTGCCTATCACACGTTTCCAAGACTGTTTGGAAGTTAATAGTTTTCTTTTAGGGAAAATTTCAAATGAGGCCTTAATTTTTTTTTACCTTATTTCAAAAAAGGACATAAGTTTTAGAATTTTTCAAATTAATCCCTAAATTTTCAATAAGTTTTCAATTAAGGACATCTTGCCATTTAAAGGTATTTTCTAGCGACTTTTTTCCATAATTCTTTAAAAATACCCCTTCAAAACCACAAACACATGAATAAAGAAGCGTAAGATAAAAACAACCAGAAACCAAAAAAACAAAAACAAAAACAAAAACAAAAAAAAAAAAATCCCAAAAGGCCAATGGGTGTGGTGATAATAGACCGATCAACAGTCCAACCCTTGTGGAGGAGCGATTCGTCGTGCTGCATCTCAACAGCGATGACGTCCTCTCCTGATCAGAGCTCTGCCGTACCTTTGAGTCATTCCGCCTGCTCGAGACCCACTTCGGTGTCGACGTTGCCACCCCTCCGCCCAGCGAGCTCACCGCTCTCTACGACTCCATCTTCGAGAAATTCAACTGCGATCACAGCAGCACCATCGATCTCCAAGAGTTCTTCAAGTCCGAGATGCGCATGTCATGCTCGCCATCGCAAACGGCCTCGGATTGGCCCCAATCCAGATAGCCATCAAGGACTATGGCCACAGCTTTCTCCAGCAGGCCGCTGATCTTGAAGCCAAAAAAATTGAGACCGCAGTAGCATCATCAGCTCCACCTCAGAAATGAAGAAATGAGGTTTCTTTTTTACTTGCTCATACTCCAGGGCAATCAATATTACTGGCTAAATATTTCCACAACATTTGCCCCTTAAAGAAATTTTGCATTAGATGTGAGCAGTGAGCGTAATTGGAACCATCTAAAACAATGTTTATGCCGTTATTTCGATCAGAACACATGATTGACTAATCCAGAGCAATCAGTACACAAAAGTATCCAATATGCAGAAAATCAGTATATGGCATCTGGAAATTTGTTAAAGAATTTGTCAAAACTATGATCAATTTCAGATAAGCAATCAGATCACATAGCTGAAAATTTGTCTTAAGTTTCTTCCTCTTGGAGTTGACATAACAAGAAAAGATTAAGAATCCAAAATTTTCAATGGCTCAGATGAAAACAGTACCTCTAAAAGGGCTATATGAGCAGCAGAAAGAACCCAGAAAAATAACTAAAATTCCTAAATATAATAGGCAACCAAGGTGCTACAGGTTCCGATGAACGAAAACTTCAGTAGGCCCCACAATAAACAAAAACCAGGGATTTGACTCTGGCACAATGTCGTTTGAGTGAATTCTTCAAAACCAGATATCTAAAAATTGCAGAGAATTTACCGAAATTTCTCAATATAATACACAACCAAGATGCCACAGGATTTGGTGACTGAAATCTTCAATAGACCACACAATCAGAAAACCAGGGATTCAACCCTGTTACAGTGTTGTCCAAATGTTTTCTTCAAAATCAGTCTTGTCTTTCAAGATCTGAGGTTGAAATTGCAACAAGAGCTCAACAAAAGATGATGAGCATCTTCCTTGAGTTTTTATTTGGATTCAGTGGTGCTATAGTGGCCTCTTCTAGACACCAGGAAGGGATGAATGACTATAAGATCAGACCTCCTGTCTAATTCAATCTATTGCAGTAGAAAAATCCCTACTCGATCAACCAAAGGGTATTCAGCAGCCCTAGGGCTCTGGTACCATGTGAGAGATACCAATAACAAAAGAAAGAAGACAATTTTGAAAGAGGAACTGTGCTGTTCCTTCTATTGCAGCTCTCCTTTTATAATACAAGCCTTGCTATATGCATAGTGAATAATTACAGTTAATGTAATCTAATCTATGAATTAAAGAAGGAAACAACATTTTTTCACAATAAGAGAACATATTATATAAATTTAGTGCAATTAACTGGATCCATGGATTCATGATCCATGCGGCTGGGTTGACCCATTGGGTGGACTCGACCCATTGAGTTAGTTAGTCTTCACAATCAAGGCAGAAATGTACCATCTATTCAAATTCAAAAGTCTAGCAAATAACTATATAGACTAGAAAATTGCTTGCCTCACCTACAAATTAGGGGAAAGACGGTTCAGAGAATATAGAGGTTATAGTGCAATGACTAATAAGGCAGAAATCTATGAGCACATGTTTCCCAAATGAATATAAGATAATCACAAAAGAATGAGAGCAGCTTTACTTCAATTTCATTCATCAATTTCATAGCTTCAATGACGCACAACACTTGTCCTTTCTTCACTTTATCTCCAACCTAAAGAAAGACACATCGCTGTAAGCCAAACAAGAAATAAACAATACTGAAGTGATGATTGAAATCTTGATTAGCCTTCCTTTCCAAGGGAAGATTGGCAGAGCAGGATCACCTTTACAAATGGGGGTTCACCGGGTCCTGGGCTCCGATAGAATGTTCCTGCCATGGGGCATTTCAGAGGTGGTAATGATGACTTTGGAGGCTTGGCTGCAGTTAGGGATGTAGGAGCTGAGGTTGAAGGGGCAGGGCTAGCAGGTGCTGGTGCAGTGGCAGGTTGTGGAGGTGGATAATGAGATGGCATAGCTGCTGGAGGGGAGGGTGAATGCATCATAACAACAGGAGCTGGTCCTGGTGGCTGAGGCAAGGCCTCTTTTTTACGGATTATCAGTTCACAGTTACGTTGTTTCAACTGCAGCTCGACAATATCTCTCGAGTCAACTAGCCTGTACTACAGCCAAATAATCAATGCACTGTCAGAGCTTAATACTAGACTAAAACAAGGAACAATAGCCAAGGGACTCACTTAACAAGGCTTGCAACTTGATTTATAAATTCTGAGATATATTCCTCCGAGACCGGTGCCTCCAAAGAAGGTTCATTGGCATCTTTTTCTTCCAATGCAGGTACTTCAGAGTTTTTTGAGGGAGATGTGGAAGCATTTGAAGATCCATCGATGGAGACCTTGAACAAAATTGATGGCTTAAAAGCAAGTCCTAAGAAGAATAAAAGCATCAACCAAATCTTTGAGTCAGTCTCTTACCTCATTCAGTTGGGCTCTCGTAACAACCGAACGATTCCAATTAATCCTTGAAGCCTAAAATTAACACAGACATCCATTATTTCTTATTATGATAAAATAAAAAAAATAAAAATTACAGTACTTGAAAAAAATTTAATCAATACCTAAAAACTTAAAATTTTGAAAATGTTATGCTGGAAACAGCCAGCAAGGAGACCATAATTTCTGCATTTTAATAAACCATGACTTATTTATCAGTATTTTAACATACTACGATTTATGCCATGCTAAGTGGCAAAAGGATCTAAAATATATTCCACCTAAACTGCCAACCTCTACAGCAGTTGCCGCCCCCCTACAACCCACTTTTAAGGTGCTTCTAAATTGTCGGTATACGTTGCAACTTATTTAGTTGTCTGGGGGGATCATGGACTAGCCAAGCAAATTTTAGGAATACAAATCTCCTGAGATAAAGAAGCTAGAAGGCTTTCTTATCGCAGGAGAAGTATATTGAAAAACTATCAGATCTGTTCAGCATGAAAAATGTAAAGCCAATAGGAACACCTCTTCCAACACCTTTCCAAGTTGAGTTCTACTCAAAGCCCTTCAAGTGAGAAGAAGCAAATAGTGATAACCGATTAGGCGATAACTCCTTATGCATCAACAGTGGGAAGCAAGATGTACGCTATTGGCCCAAATCCTCAATTTTGATGATTTTCAAATCCTACAGGAAGAGGTCAGACTTGAGAATCCTCAGTTATGAGAATTTCCATTCGCTTTGCAAACTGGTCAGTGAGGAATACCTAAGGATGCCTAACATGACCTAAGCTATTCACCCAAAGGGGAAGAGTTCTTCATCTCCCCAAACACAAGGATTCCACAGTTGAGGAATTTCCTTTTGAGCACGAACTCGACTTTCTACCTCCCTCCATTGGACTTCATGTTCCTCTCTCTAACTGAAAATGATGATAAAAAAATGAGGCTTCTCAAGTTCAGCGTAAAAATGTAGCTGTCAAAATGTTGGAAAATCAGACTACTTTCCTCTCCATCACAAATCCTCACCTCACACAAACACACACCCGACAAGTAAATTAAAGTCCATGGAAATGCTTATGCAAAAACAATCACTTGAAAGAAATACAAACCCATTAAAGTTTGACGAATCAAACTGAGATCCACTTGAGATAGAGAAGAAAAAAATGGGGGGGGGGGGGGGGGGGGGGGAGGGGGTGGGGGTAGATCTTACCTTGGTAGAGAAATGAAGTTTCGGTTTGGAAGAGAGACGAAAGGAGAGCTTGGAGTGATGTAAATGGTGGCGTTTAGAAGAGGAGGAGATTTGGGCGGTGGTCGGAACAGAAGCAGAGGCTGCTGGAAGAGAAGATGCCATCTCTCTCTCTCTCACACACACAATCTATGTGTGTGTGTGTGTTGGGATGGTTTTGTGAGTGTTTGGGTAAGGTAAGGTAAGGGAGAAAAGGGAAAGAGGAGGGATTTTGGAAAATCCGTTTCCGTTTTTTGTTTTGAGAGAAAACAGAGTGGGGAGACGACAGGAGACCGCCAGTCGATGAAACCGAGAGGGAGAGACGAGTTTGGCTCGGCTGGCTTGAATCGGCTCTTTGTAGTTATCCACTCAAGTTGTGGGACCAGAAGGCCGTTCAGTCTCAGTCCGCACCCCCAAAGCCCGGAATTATAGGTATAGGGTTTGAATCTATTTCCCAAAGCCCAAACAGAGGGTAAGGTCCAGATCTTAAAAGGGCCGGACCCCTGATTCGACCCATTTTTTAAAGTATATGTCGAAAGTCATACTGCCGGATTCGTATCAATAAAGTATGTATGTGGTGCCTTGGGCTTTAAATAAAGGGGATTTGACCGTATAGGTTATAAAATAACCTGTATTCTTCGAAATGGTGTTGGTTGAGAACTTTTCCCAAATATGGTGATCGTACAGTGGGCCCCTAATTTATGTTCCAATTTTGCCCTTAGTAAAAGTAAAAAAGATAAAAACCCTAACTTTAACCACTGTGAAAGCTTTCCTCCATTATTCCCTTCACTGGTTTGGGCAAAACTACAGTCTTCATCTTTCTTCGTCCATCTACATTGAAGTTTATCATCTTCTTTCGATTTCATCTCGGGGAGTTCCGTCTTCAACCTTCCTCCGGCATTTTTTATCTCTATTTTGTGAGTCCCTTCTTTCCTTCTATCATGCCCCAATCTATAGTGGGAAAATGCAACATGCATTTTGTCTTTCTTCTATCTCATTTTGCTTCACATAGGGTGCTACAATGGTGTTTGCAGATTTAACAAACTTGCTTTGGATTTTGAGTTATTCTTCTTGAGTTAATTCTTAAATTTCAGGAATTTGTTGTGGGGTGGGGCACATTGTTTTGCCCTCATTATCTTCCAGCTTCCTCCACCCACGACCCAACTGTTCCTTACCGCTTGGAAATTCTAAACTTCTGTTTGTAGTATTTTTTGAATGGAAGTGATTGTGATTGTTCCATTTCTAGTGGGATTGAAGCTTGTTACAATTTTGGGAGGTCCCACAGCATGACTAGATTCACCACAGCACTTGCATAATACTTCATTTTGTGTTTGAATGGCTTCACTAATTATATGTCACTGATCAACTATGGAAATAATTATCATCTTCTAAGGCTTATCCACCGTTAGATCCATATTTTATATTATGTTTGTCATTCTACCAATTAATCAATGATTTCGGTTATTTATTTATGTCATTGGATGAATGATTTTGTGGTATCTCTACCTTTTTTTCTCTCCAAAGTTTGGATAGTTCAATTGTTGATCAATGATATTGAGACTTTTTTTTTTTTTAATCTTCAAATTGATGCAAGTAATCTCTAACTTTTAAGCACTTCCATGTGGTACATTAGTTCTAAACATGACACATGCATGGTATTTTAAAAATTGGCCACATGTTGTAGGGCTGTCATTGGAAACAAGAGCATTAGAAGAGACAGATGACAAACTCATCACATTTATTTGAAGCACTTATAATTAAAACTCAACAAAGACAGAGGCTATTGCAAATGCATGACCCAATCCATTTCATCACAAGGGTAAAGGTAAAAGTAAAAAAGCAGAAAGAGTAAAAGATGCACTGACCAATTATAATGCTGTGATAAAAAAAACTTCCCAAGATAAACTACGTACAACCCATAAAGGGAAAAACGAAGGGATGGCCCTGATGTTGCAATTTAGGTTAATTTTGGAGAGCCTCCTTTCCAAAGTGGGACCATCAAGATTCCCTTGTTTAGTGGAGAGATTCTGTCATCCCTTTAACTACTCTGTGCCCCATCAATTTCCCTTTCATAAGTATTGAAGACCCCGTGACAAAGGAGCTCAAAAGGTCCCTCTGTGTGGACCCTCAAGACCACATATATGGAATGTACATTTTTATAAAAAAAAATGGGGATTTGTCCGTACAGGTAATAAAATACCATGCATTCTTTAAAATGGTGTTGACTAAAAGGTTATACCAAATATGGGTATTGTACAGTGGGGGCCCATCTTTTTTTTCCAATTTTATCCCTAGGAGGTAAAAGATTAAATCTACCCTTGTAAAAACTCATTTTGTTGTGTTTTGAATGGGTAAATGTGGATTTGTATATTGGGGAGTAAGACAAAGAAAGCATTAGGATTCATGAAACAGGTATCACTCTTTAGCCTGCAAAATAATATGCAACTAAATTTTGTGTTCCTGGACTTGAGGATAACCATGGGTCCTGAATGTAGTATTTTATGTACTGAAGGCTGGTTTGGGAAGATAATTCTCCAAGCGCAGCCGGAATAGTTGTTAGGCCTAATTTTCAGGCCTGTAGCCAGCATGAAGATCTTATCCAGATTGCAAGTAAATCAATTATCTTGATAGATCTTATCCAGATCGAGAAAGTTTTATGGGAAAGCTAATAACTATGCATGCCATCTGGTTGAGGTTCAGCTATCAATAATTGGCGATGTCTTCATTAGTTGAATACTCTAGTGATTAATTTCATTTAACATGTCAAAATTAGAAGCATTAATATGATTTAATAGTTTGGTGCAGCTCTATACTAAGTAATAAAGATGCAAGATTTAATTACTGGTCCCGAAGACAAATCTATATTGTTTGAACAGGAGAACCACATTTCGAAGGAAGTATGGGATGGAAAGGTGAATATCCTATTTTATTTGATTACTCAATGTTTAATCACATTTCTTTAACTTTTAATTATTGATTGGGATTATTTATTTATTTTCTTATTTGTATTTCATAGGAGCCAGAAATAACACGTTGCATTCCTTGGGATCCTAAGAATGATTCTTGGACATTGAATACAAGAATGCGACAATATATAAGAAGAACGGGCCTACATCATTTCTCCGAGATCGAAAAAATGAAGATAGACCATGCTCTAATCAGTGGGTTTATTGAAAGATGGAGACCGGAAACAAACACCTTCCACTTTCTTGGGGGTGAGGCTACGGTCACATTGGAGGATGTGGCCTATATATATGGCCTTCCCATAAATGGGCTTGCTGTTACAGACCGTGTATGGTCCCATTGGATGATTCTGGAGGAAATTTTTCTTGACCTATTGGGTGTTGCCCCTGATCCGTCTGAATTCCAAGGGGGACAAATAAACTTGAAATGGTTCCACGACAACTTCAAAGACCTACCAAAGAGACCGTCTCAAGCAGCTGAGATCAGGCACACACGTGCATATCTATTTCATCTTATTTTGTCTCAGATTTGTACAAACACTTCTAGCTCGAGAGGTAATGCTTACTTGATCGAGCTTTTTGAAGATTGCAAACCATATGCTTGGGGGCCTGCTTGCCTAGCAAATCTATATAGGAGCTTGACCCGGGCATCGAGAATAAAAGATCGAGTAAAGACAGTCATAGGGCCGCTTCAACTATTACAGGTAACTAAAAAGATTTCCTAATCATTGCATTATATTGATATATGATCTTGAGTTGTTGTCTCTTTCCTTTTAAAGATATCCTTCTTTCATCACAAATATGGGCATACTTGAGGATGTCAATCGGACGCTCAATAGCAAAAAACATGGAGGACATTCAACTAGAATTCCCATTGTTCAAGATGTGGGAAGAAAGACTGAAGGATCACCACATTCTCACAAATGTGGGAGAGGTTCAGAGGCAACTTGACACGCAAGATGTTGACAGCGTAAGTTAGTTATTTCTCAAGATTGTTTATTGTTCATTCCTGTATATATAATCTATCTAACCTTCATTAAATGTTCTTTATAACTTACAGTTTGATTGGCAGCCGTATGACCGGTACGGCGATGAGTTGGAAGCTTGTGTAGATGAAGTTGATAGATCCCTCTTTCGATCTGCAGTGTCAATGATCAATTATATGGTCGTCGAGAGACATAATGTTGACCGCGTGCTTAAGTAATTTGGATTAAGGCAGCATGTCCCTCCTCCATTTCATCCAACTGTGAGGGTGGAGAAAAAATTATCCAAAAGGGCTATAAACTATGAGAGAAAATATGCACAACCAATAGCAGATTGGAACAATAGGGGCCTGAATGTTGTAAAAGCAGAAAAAGATGAAGTTAATGGCTGCCACCGGGATGAGTACCTACAATGGTATAGAAGAATTACAAGAAACCGAATCGGTCGGCCGTTGGAAAGAGTACATTTTGATCATGACAGCTCCACCCAACATAAGGTATGATGAGTAGGCTTTAATTTTGTTGTTAGTGTTGGTGAACACGATGCTCATGATTGGAATTTGATAAATTGTGTCCACAGGTTGACAGATTCCTCGACTGGCAGCTCGAGAGTCTTGATAAGTTGGATAAGATGCCAGACCCCTCTCAGATGAATCGCTTCGTCAAGAGTATGCAGAGGAATGTCGAAATGTTCAAAAAAGCATGGTTATCAAGTTTTGTTAGCTTTAACGTAGAAAATTGCACCAACTCTACTTTTAATGAGGAAGGAAAGGCGGTTAGTATGTTGTTGTGTGTAATAGAAAATGTTTCTGTTTAATTTCATGTCTATAGGATAAAGCTTGTTTATGATTTTCTTATAGGATGTGAGAAGTCCATCACCTAAAACCCCTGTTGGATCACGCGATGGCGCTTATGGATTATCACCATACCCGCAAACATTAACTCACGTTAGCACACCTCAGAGTGATCGGAGCAAGATCCCAGTTAATTTAAGCACCCCCAAAGTTGGAGTAAAGACTTCATTGTTCTAGGTGGACCTGATGAGTCTATTGATCAAAGATTGGGGGAAAATAAGATGGGATCTATTGTTGGTCGGATGAAGGCCAATCCTAGGAAGGCAAGTTTTATTCCTATACTGAAATCCCCGTACTATGTACCGAAGAATAAGAGGACAAAAGTCAGCCGCTCGAATCCGAGTTACTGCCTTAATCATGCCGAGAGATCGTGTTTGGAAGAATTCTGGATACGTTTGCATTCAAAGCAAGTTCTATTACTTAAACTTCAATGCATGGATTTCTTTTTCTTATGATAAGTTTTCCTAATATAGACATATATATATACATATATATATATATATTTCAATTTACAGCAATCCAATCCTAGAAGATATATGCTCGACTATTCCTAAAGAAGAAATGCACCAAACGTTAAAAAAGTCATGGATAGATACACTTGTAAGTGCATATTAGTTAGAATTTTTTTTTTAATTTATAATAAAATTTACTTTAGATGACTTGTGATGTAGATTATGGACTATTGGCTGTTCATAGTTGGAGAGCATTGCGTAGACACATTGTTTTTTCCTAGCACTCTTGTGGTACAGCAATGCTTTTATTTAAATTTCTAATATGTCTATGTTTTTTATATGTCTACCGGAGGTTTGTTGCTATTTATTATTTGAACTAACGTGTTAATATTGTTTTACCAAACAACACTTTGAAGTTCAACAAAAAACTGCAAAGATTGATCTTATGTTTACATGTAACAAAAATCGTGATTTTTGGACGTTTGAGACTATAATATTCCCCATATGGTTCAAGCATCACTTCTTTGTTATAATTGGATATCCAAAAGAACGGAAATTTGTTTACTACATTAGCATGATGGGATGTTCAAGTTACGATGATTATGCACATCATTTTGCAAGTAGTCTCATCTATCTTGAATATTTCCATCACATTACTCTTGCATCTACTTAATTGGAGTTACTTTTTGTTAGGTTGAATTCCTCCGAAAGAAGTTTCTTGATATTGGATGGTGTGATCCCGTGTTTTATAACTTTGAGATAGGAAATCCAAATCCCCAGCAAGATAACAAGTAAAAACCCTATCTTACTTGTACTTGTCGTTATTCCTTATGATCCATCAATTTTTTTGTAATATTTATATTATTATTTGTTATGTGCAGTTGTGATTGCGGTATTTTTACCATGGCTAATGCGGAACATGTTGCATATCGACGAGCCATTGAATACACGCAAGCTGATATATGGTACTATCGACAAAAGATTGTAACAGACATCTACAAAAAACAGAAGCAATTATATTCATATTTCTTCTAGTCCCAAAATATTTCTTGAGAAGACTACATGTTGACCACAAAATGATCCATTTTTTGTTCTATTCTAGTTTATTTTGGAATTGTTGCCAAGAGTGGTTGTTTATAGGAGTGTGTTAGTACAAAATAGGAATTTGACATGTGTCTCATGTTTCGTGGGATTAGGTGAAAAACTGTATAGTTTGACATGTTAACATTCATGTAAAAATTCATTGTATATATTATGATATTTGCCAGAGGTTTTTGTGTTGTTTTATAAGAGAAATGTCATTGTAGATGGTTATCTGGTACTTCACCAAAAACTCAATGAAGCATTTTGGAACTTCAGTGTTTCTGTAAGTGGCCAAGTGATTGCGATATCGCACAAAATGTACTGAATTAAAGTCCCATTTTTGTTGTGGGTTTTACTTTCTCCATATGAAATCTAACTGCATGGCCTCCTACTACGTAAGAGAAGATCTGGGCAGCTTAAAAAATCAATTACAATCCCAACTGTAGTTACAAAATTAAAGTGAAGCTGCCCAGAAAATTAAAGCCCTAGTTGTTGTGACCAACTGTACTTGTCTTGTTCTTTACATTACCACAAAATAACTCATGGTATGATTTGTTATAAAGCCACAATAAAAATGCATTTTAAGGACGTTTCATATCTTTTGTTCATCTAATACAACCAAACAAAAAAAATTGAAAATATATTCCAAAGTATCTCCATGACCATAAGTTTTTGGTGTCTCAATGCCCAACCATTTTTAACATAATATTTAACAGAGTATACAAAAAATTCCAAACATGTCCAAATATTGTGTAAGAAGAATCATCTGAATGCTCCAGGGAGTTACAACACAAACTGGTAAAGAAACTAAATGGAGCATACCAAGCCAAAAGAACTCTGTTAACAAAATATCTCACCATAAAAAAAAATTATGAACAAAATATCGCACCAAAAATGTTGTGTGGGCACAAATGTCAACAAGCCATTTGGATCAAACTCAATCCTGTATAGGTGGATTGCGACATGTTTGACGGTTATGGCCCTTCTGCTTACATCTGGAGCAATTGACTTTGTTCCTCCCACGATCCTCTGTATGTATCCTATTCTTCTTCGGTCTACCAGCTTGTCTCTTTCCATGAGGAGGAGGCACATGTGAACCAGTTCTCACGTCCCATTGGTTCATATCTCTCGCACCGTGTATAACAAAGTTGTAAGTCATTCTATACATATCAGAGGTAAACCACTGCTCACAGTTGTCATATGGATCGAGACCTCTCATCTTAAGTGCCGCTACAGCATGCGAGCAAGGAATTCCAAGGAACTCCCACCGACGACAAGTACAAGAACGACAGTCCAAGTGAACAATGTCTACATACTCACTGGAGTGGACCTCGATTTCAGTTGGACTGGTTGTACGAACACCCAGTCTACGAGCATGTTCACTCTCTTTGCTCAACATAGACTCAGCATAACGAGTTAACTTGGAATTAAGAACATGAGACTTTCGCCGACGAAGCTCAAGAAATTCCATGAGTTTAGAACGAATTGCCTCGATCATTTTAGTTATGGGCAATTCTCTCTCCCCCTTGAGCAAACTGTTTGTTGCCTCGGCACAATTTGTCGTGAGCATGTCATATCGCTTGCCCAATACAAAAGCATTGGCCCAATGCTGCCTTCCAATATCTTCAATGTATTTATATGCCCCCTCGTTAACTGTTCTAATGTCATTCATATGACGTTCATACTCACATGGTCTAAACGCATGAGCAGCATTCCAAAACTTGCGACAAATACCATCATCTTTGAATCTTTCACGAATGTTCTCTAAAATATGACGACCGCAGTAACAATGGTTGGCATCTGGAAACTGTTCCACAATAGCCCTTGTGAGTCCTTTCATTCGATCAGACACAATTGTTAGGTTTTGGGGTGGCCTCAATGCTAGTGAGAAGGTGGCCAAGAACCATTCCCAAGTTTTGAAATTCTTATTCTCCGCGATACCGAACGCTATTGGAAATATCCCATGATCTCCATCATGAGTCACGGCAATGGGTAGCACGTCAGGATATTTTCCACGAAGGTGTATCCCCATTATAGTGCAATATCAAACATATTTCATTTTCGGACATCCTGTAATAACAAAGAAGTTCAAAATTGGATCAAATGTTAGAAAATTGATGAGTAGCATTCTAAGACATTTCTGATAGAATTAGAGTTCACCACATATATGTTATAACTCACATGCGCATACAGAGACATATA
Source organism: Cinnamomum chago (assembly GCA_038049695.1). Taxonomy (NCBI): domain Eukaryota; kingdom Viridiplantae; phylum Streptophyta; class Magnoliopsida; order Laurales; family Lauraceae; genus Cinnamomum; species Cinnamomum chago. The sequence continues at coordinate 29,469,484 of CP142451.1, read as the reverse complement.
TATTCCTCTTGCACCACCAAGTCTCTTTGTTCATATTCTACATGGTTCGTCTTGAATCAGACATAGAGAAAATCAATAACTTCTTGGTTTACTTGGAAGGGCTTGACAAGGACATCAGCATATATGGACTCATGTTCAGTGCTGACATACTAACCACATTGTTGTCTCCAACATTGCGTTGGAAGTGAATCAGGCTCACTGAAAGACGAATACCTCACCCTTTTGAAATAAACAAATGCTTACACCTTTGTTCCGAGTTTGAAAAATAATTTAATGAGTGTGGATCAACTTCAAGAAAAGAGTTATGAGATTCTTATTAAGGATGAGACATGTCGAATACATCATCCAAAAAAGGGCCTGGTTGCTCAAGTTCAGATGGCAGCAAATCGGATGTTTCCATTATATATCCAAAACGACATTCTTCCTTGTTTCTCTGCTATGTTGGAAGATTCAGCTTGGTTATGGCATTTTTGCTATGGGCATCTCAAAAATACGAGCATGTTTTTTTCTTTTTCTTTCTTATTTTTGGCACGGAGGTGAACAGAATGCAACTCTAGATTTCCTCATCCCATCACATGAAGAGGGTTTCATGGGAAGTAGTTCCCAACAAGGGCATATAAACAGTAAAATCCCATAAATTATTGACATCATGGATCTATCCCTTGTTCAAGCTAAATTCATTACAGCAAAGAAGTAAACAAATGGAAGAGAAAAAGGAAGAGTAGTAGTAGAGAAACCTTCATATGCTTTTAAAGAAATGAAAGAGCGATCGCTTAATCCTCTTGAGAACCTCCCTCTAAGGATGGAGACAACCACAGAAAAACATTGAGGGAAAACGACATGCTTTATGATAGAGACAGGGGAAACATGGGAGGGAAAGTTCAGGTTTTGCGATATCGCAAATATTTGCGATATCGCACAAAAAGGGTAAAATGAGAAAAAAGAAAAGAAAAGAAGAGAGGCTCTGTGTACGATCCCTATATTTGGGATAACTTTTTAGTCAACACCATTTGAAGGAATACAACGTATTTTCTAACCTGTACGGTCAAATCCCCTTAAATAAATATCAAACTAATTCTGTGTCTAGCTAGCTATTCTCTTCAGGATTAGGAGGAAAGATATCTCATATTAATATCTCTAAAAAAGAATTAAATATTCATAATTTGTATCATGGTAGTAAGACTTGCATGCCTTTCGTAGCAGTCCTCCCAGAACTTGTCAAGAAGAATTTTTTTGGCCAATTTAGGGAGGAACTAAAACCCTTAAATTTAAACGACACTTTTTTCACCCTGGTTGCAATTTTTACACGAATAACCATTGAGGCGACTTTTTCACTGGGAGACTTCACGGAAATAACTTCTTGTTGGATTTTGTGGGGAGGACTGTCAAGAACAATCTGAAAGGGGAGATGTTTTGAATCTAAGGGACCTTTGCGGAGAAACCATGGTATTGGGACTTGTGATACTTAATTTTTTTTTTAAGATCCAGGAGGAGTATTTTCCTTTGAATTAGGTGGTTTAGTGGCAAAGTCTAGTTTCTTCTTCAGTATAGTAGGCACGTCCAATAGTCTGGCTCCACAGCATTGCACAAGACCATAACAAAGTCAATCCTTTTGCTAAAAAAAAAAGGAGAACGATTAAGGTAGACTGACCTTAACAAGTGAGTCACTTGCTTCCACTGACCTAACTATGGGAGCTGGTGGCAGTTTGACAAATATTGCAGTTGTGTTATAGTTTCGGTGGCAACTATTTCCGAAAAGTGGGGTACTTTATCCTTCTTCTTTTTTTCCTAGTTGGGATGTTGATCTTAAGTCTGAACTGGGGAATGTTAAAGGTTTCAAACTTTAACAATGGATGATCGCACCTGTAAAGAAGAGAGGGTTTAATGGATGCCACAGAGAGTTGCAATTCGGCAAATGAGTTCCTAATCTTGTTTAACAGGAGGTGTACCATAAAAAAAAAAAAGGTCCGCAGAAAGCTTCAAAGTTCCTTCTCAAACAGAGCATTTAAATTTTTTTATAAGATCCTTCATATTCATGGAAATCCATATTGTCAGCCCTACGTGGAAATGATTCATGGAAATTGCAGGTTTTACAAGAGGAGGAAGGAATTGAATGTGTGGAAATTTCTCACCTTGAAAATCAAGTCTTGAGATTTAAGGATCTCTTGTAGGGCTTGGATTTTGATGCAAAGGAAAAGAGGATGACGAGGAGAGAGTGATGGGCGTGCAATCGTTCCCTTTTCTCTCGATGCAATTGATCTGACCGATGAAGGGGATTTCCACTAGCACTAGAGATGGGCATGCGTTCGTTCTTCTCCTCCTCCTTGTTCTTATTTTATTTTCTTATGTTTTTGTTGATCTGGTAGACGGGAATGATTCCTGGAATTATGGTTTTGTTGATATCAAAATGGAAAAAAATGGGATTTGGACGGGAGGTCCTTGGCTGATATTATAAAAATTTGGGGTCTACAGTTGTGGTTACCCTATTTAAGGTGATTTTTTTTAAGGAAATGTCCCCTATAGTTTTTTTTTTTTGGGAATTTTTTTTATTTTTTTTATAAATGGTGCTAAGAGGGCCTAACTCAAGTCTTTTCCTTGAAAAATATGTTAGTTAATTCTTTTAAAGATCATCGAGTTAACCATAACCTAAAGTCTTAGACCACCTACATGAACCTTCCTAGTCTCCTAACGGAATACGAAAAATAATGGGATTGGCCTATCACTTTATTTTATGTAACAGGTGAAATCCGGTTTATTCCTAGAATGCAGACAACCCGAGCATAGGGATTGTGCCACTGAAGTGGCTTGTTTGGTGATTTTTATTAATTTTTTATTTGTTTATTAACTATGGGTTAGTTTTGTTTAAATGGTTGGATTTACTCTGTAATGTTTTATTGCGTTTTAGGTCGGGCAAGTTTCTATACGTCATTTTAATGAATTTTGATTAAATGTTGATCTTTTGGGGCATTTAACCAAGATAGGCACGAGATGGTGGTGCCTATGTGCCTTCCTGAGGTCCTTTTAATCTTTTTGTTTATTTTCAGTTTAAGTCTTAGTTGTATTTTCTGTTTAGTTGAGCTAAATGACCTAACTTACTACAATTATGACAAGTCTTTTTTTGAATTATGATCTTGTTCATAATTACTTTTTTTTTTTTTTGCTATCGAAGGGTTCCCAACCCTTTGAACTGGACTAATCCCTCTGGGCCCAGAGGGAAGCCGGGTAAACTCCCCTGTAGCCCCAGTGTGGTAGTGCAGTTTCGAACCTACAACCTCCGGGTGCAAACCGTAGTCGTAGGCCAACTGTGCTACCCCTTAGGGTTTGCTTATGATTACTTGACTTTGGTTTGTTGATGACTCCTGTTTTGATTTATGTTGTTGCTCCCCTCATTGCTTACTACTTTGACATCTCCTTGGGCATGAAAGAGTGCCCACTCCTTGCTTCCATTTGCTTTGCTATACTTTCTTGCTTAGCCAAGAGATTTTTCAATTCTAAGATCTTTGAATGATGGTGGCAAAGCCAATATAAGTGTACTAATAGGCCTTTAAAAGGAAGAACTCATGTTGAAGCTCTAGGATGTGTGTCGTACCCGGACTCTTCAATTGAAAATAGACTCGGGCCTAAACAAAGGTATGTCCGGCCTGAATTTAACCAGTTGACTCCCATACATGGGAGGCCCAATTAAGTTAGACAAATCATATGTCCCACTTTCAAAAACAAAACCAAAGCAAATGAAATTCAAAAGGAATGGGATAATTTGACCAAAAGGAAATCTTGAACCTCCCCCTAATCAACACAAATCCATCCAATCTTCTCCTGATTGATCTACATCCAAATCTCGAAGTTCAGTTGGTTTAGGATCACGGTTTGCTTCCGAAAGTTAAAGATTCAAAACTGCGCTATCTAATTGGAGCCACAAGGGATTTACTCGGCTTCCCCTAAGCCCAAAGGGCTGAGACATCCTCCAATGTCTAAAAAAAATAGACCTACATCCAAGAGGGCTCTCCACAAACCCCCTTATATATTATATTCTCTTGATTTGATGTTTTATTTTATCTTTATTTTACGATAAAATTATCAAACGGATAATTTAACTAAGTGGAAATCTTGAATCACCCCTAATCCACCAAATCCCTCCTATCTTCCCCTAATCGACCTACATCCAGGTGGGATCCCCACAAATTAATCATCCTTTGATGGGTATTGCTTACTCTTAATACATGGGCCATGGACAAATTCACTTTAGAGTTGAGAGAGAGAGAAAGGAGTCAAAATTATTCTTCTCCCTTGATGGGTATTGATTACTTTAATATAGAGGTAAGCAGGCATGGGCATATTCGATTCGTTTTTTAGAGAGTGAGAGAGAGGAGTCAAAAAGAGAATCCTTGATCATCGGAGAAACAGAACGGAGAGCATACTTATTATTTTATTATTGGCTTGGAGAGGAGAAAACAAAGGGGTGTCTGATGTTGGTGAGCTGGGCACGTATGAATGCAACCCCCCTCTCTTCTCTCCCTTACCATTGACTCGGCTCTCAATAACATCGCCCACTTTTCCGATCTCTCCCCCGTTCCCCAACACATCCTCATCACCCTCTTCTCGGTATGCTCCCTCTTTTTTTCTTTTTTCTCTCTCTATCTCTCTATATCAATCTCTATGTCTATCTCTTTGTTTTTGTTGATTTTTCAGTAAATGGGTCTCTCTATATCCTTTTTTTTTTTTTTTTTTTTTTGTAGATGGGTGTCTGTCTGTGGCCCCAATCTTCCTGTTATCAGAAGGGGTTTCTTTTGTTTCTATGATGCTTTGCTATTGGACTTTCTTTTCTGTCTATGTTTAGATGATGGGTCTCTTGTTTGTTTGTTTATTGCTTATGTTTTGCTTCTCTGTGGATCTGATTGTGCCTTTTTACATAAAAACCCAAATTAATGAAGCTTATAATAGCTTAGAGGAGTTAGGCCAATAGGAAGTGCTGGGGTACTCTTTTGTGAATTCTCTGAAATACCCTATTATTATTATTATTATTATTTTATTATTATTATTTCTTAGAGTCCTTTTGGGTGAGTTTGGGAAGTGAATTCAATTCAATTGGAGGCTTTGTTTTGTGATTATGTGCTCGATATCGTTAGGTTGGGAAGTGATTAGATACTCTCGGCCTTGTGTAAAAGGTTGAGTCAAATTCATGCATATGGGGACGCCACCCCCTTTTAATCGTTCATGTCAAACTGTGGATCTCAATCTTCAAACATGATTGCTGATGATCTTTAGGAGAGTGCTACTCGCCGTTGGATTAAACGTGCCTTCAAATAATGGAGTTCATCTTGTAGCAAAGCTTCAATCCACAATGAAAATCACTCCTGTATTGTTGACCTTTAGGCCATTATCTGTCATGGGTAGGCTGAGATCCAAAGGTTTGTTGCCTGGTCCTGTTGTAATGTTTTCCTCAAATCTAGGATAAAATTTTGAAAAGGTTGAGTGTATGTGGTCAGCCCTATATCAAGTTTATGCCATACTGGGCTGCGAAAGATAGGAATGGTCCAAGGACTATTTTCAGATTGAGGAAATGGCATAACTGATGGCTAGCCTACTGCATTTTGCTTGAAGAGGCACCTTGAATCTTTCCATTTCCAGACCCACCTGATTTATTGAGATTTGTTTTTATGATCTTCTGTTTTAGCTCCATTTCTTAATGAGATCTAGATTGATTTATGTCAATCAACTAAACAAAATTCATAAAAATTTCCAGATCTGCTCTTCCTTTCACACAAAGAAGCTAGTTTTTCCTTTCTAATCTCTTTGTGTAGGCCTGATTTGCAACATCAGTACAGACTTTCTCAAAGTAAAATTATTCATTTGGAGCTTAATTAAAGCATCAATGAAGCTTTTTCTAGGCGTGAGGCCAATTTTTCAGTTGAAAGCCTGACCTTTACCCCCACCCCACCTCTGTTTCTCTTCATCTCTATCTTACCTGCCCCGCATCTCGATCTGCTGTCCGCATCATTAATACTTCTTTGTTAGATATTGTTTGGTATACCAGACTAGATAACCATCTTCCTTTGACTTCCAATGACCAAGTTATGATTGAAGAAGGAAGCTCAAAGAGCTTTGACAATGCATAACCTCCTGAAGATTCCCCAAATTTGGTTGTACCTAAAATAGTTTAGTCAGACTTGTCAAACTTTTTTTAATCTTGTTTCTCAATCCAAAACCATTGTATTCAATTTTGGTTTGGTCTTTAAGCAGGCTGAAATTACTGAATTCGGTCAGGTTCCTACGAATTGTTCCAGTCCAAATTTCGGACCTGTTAAGAGTTAGGTCTGTTTGGCCTAACAAACCTAACAGACCTAAATGTCTATATTTCGGTCGAGCAGTGATAATAGTGAACTTTTTTTTTTCAAAGAAATATATATATATATATATAGAGAGAGAGAGAGAGAGGTGCTCTTGAGAGAGAGACTCTCACCTTACTATGAGAGATAAAGGTGGGGGCCCTCACATTTAAGTTGTTGGCATTGGATATGAATGTGAGGGCTCCTACCTTATCTCTCATAGTAAGGTGAGAGTGTCTCTCACAAGAGCACCTCCCATATATATATATATCTTCATATTTATTTGGGTACTAGTTTTTTGTACTATGGTGTAGTGCTTATGTGAATTTTTTTTTTGGCTATGAAATTGATGGAGATGAGAGTTCAAAATAGATGTCATAATTTCATATCGTCTCAACACACATGGCTGATAAATTATTTATTTGACATGTAGGAATAACTTATTGCATTTTTTTATTTAGTAGAATGAATTAAATATATTTATTAATTCCATTGTTTATTTTTCATATTTTCCTAATTATGTGTATATTTTTTATTGATGTAATTCTTACTGAAATTGAACTCTAAAATGAAGCGCCAGATGTAAAATCATCCAAACAATTCAGTATGGAATGAAACTGAAACGGGGCACAAAATGAAATTGACAAGTATGTTGAAAACTTCTTGATGTGCTAAAGAGTACTTGTATGGTATGCCAAATCCTTTTTCATCATATTTAGATGGTTCATAGTTGTCTGAGTGATACTGTCAAGATCGTTGACTATGCTTCTGTTTGAGCCGAAGGGATTGTTGGCGTATCCTCTTCACATCTTTACCTTTGGTTCCCTGCAATCAATTTTCAAGTATTCTTTTGTTTCATAATCTGACCAAATCTAGAAATTACCAGTATTACTTATATATTTTTTTGAAATGTTAAGAGTCAACCAATTTGTTTTTCTTAGCCTCTTGATTAGCCCTTGATTGAGGGGCTTGGCATTGGTCCTAGTCCCTAATAGGGATGGCCATAGGTTGGGTTTGGTACGCATCTGGGTAAATCCTTGTCCTGCCTGGTTAACACTTGGTTTAGCTCATACTTGATCATTTCTAAGTTGTGTTTAGGATTATTGATACCAAACCTGCCTGTGATGGCTATGGGTTGGGTTGAGTTTGGTACGGATAGGCCCTTATTCCCTTTAATGTATGATAGATTTTTAAACTTTTTAAGAACATAGATAAAGTTTTTAATATAACTCCTTCAGTTGTTTTAACTGCCGCTCCCAAACCCAAATAAAGGCGGATATGGTCGCATCAGGTATGTTGGCAGCCAGCTTAAAACTTTTGACACAACCCCAACATAAATTCTGCAAAAATACTGTTCCATGATAGACTGGAATGGAAAGAGAGAATTCATGTCGCTGACCCCAACGTAGTTGGGATAAAGCTTTGATGATGATGGGTGCGCGCACATATATATATATATATTAAGTTTGACTCCATGTAAATGCCAATCACATGACAACAGAAATACACAAAACAGTTTCTGTAAATAATTTCTGATCCTCTCAATGCGAGATTTCATCTTCTTATTTAGAGTATTCTGTCTCTAAATGCAGTAAGTTTGACAATTACAATCCCTTTGATAGGGTAATTACAATTAATGATTATATAATCAAATCTCCTAATGTGGAATGTTACAACTGTACATGATTGCATCTTTTGACCACATGTGAAATATGATAATTAGTAAGTGGGTCTGGGCTTAAGTGATTGACATTGACTTGGCCCATGTAGGTCCAAATGAAGCTACTTTAACAATAACCACATGCTACAGTATCATATTTGTTTCATTACGTGCATTAAGAAATGGCTTTGGCTAATTTCATAGCTTCTCCAGTTGTGACTTCAAAGTTCAAAGTTATTTTACAAGAATTAGAAATCGATAAGAAGGTACAATAGCCCCTATGGTTTAAAAATATAATAGTGTTTTTCTGCACTCTCCGTCAACCTGAAGCATATAATCAGTCATGTGCATCTTCCATTGATGAAGCCTTTGTATGCATATTACATACTAGCTAACTGATACTTGCACTTCACAAAAGGTGTGCAAATCATCACACTAGTGATCTTCTCTTCAATAAAAGACAATCCGCTTCAATGTGCTTATTCCACAGATGGAAAATAGAATTGGATGCAGTGGTGGTAGCTGTTTGATTATCACAAAGCGTTGGAATGGAGGATGAGTGAAATCCCAATTCCCAATTGCTCTATGAATTTCCTCAACTGTAGTAATTTGCAAGTAATATGAGCCATGTTGATACTCAGCCTGAAACTCAACTTTACGCCATGTATGACAATATCATCATATACATATTGTAGTGGCCGATAAAATTGGTTGTATTGATTGAAACCATGTTTTTTTTTTTTTTTGGTGTTCACATGTATATCAAAGCATTTCAACCCATATGCTCCAAGATGTTGTGTATCAGCTGACTTGTTAGGCGTGTTGGTCCTTTTATCGGATGTGTCAGCTGATACACTCCAAATGATCAGATGACCCCTTTCAAAGTGAAATACCAAACACAGACAGAAGGAGAAGAAAAAAAAAACCCTTCCTTTAAAGTAAAGAAAATCCAAACTAGAGCACAATTGTTAGGTCTTTTTTGTTTATTTTGGGTAGGAATAATATCAAAATTATTCATAATGCATGTTTGGGCATAAATTTACTTGTATGCATTATTTGGGCATTTTGTATTTTCTTTCTTTTTTTTCTTATTGGTTATTCTCATAAATATCTGAGTTTTTGGGGATTTTTAAAATATAAGAAATTGTTTTTAAGTTTCCTGACAAAGATCATTTTTACTGATTTTTTTTTTAAATGTAATCTTTGGTTGGTATTTCATAGATCAATCCTTTAGATCTAAGTGTTTGTATTTCATAGATCAATCCTTTAGATCTAAGTGTAGTTATTAACTAGTTAGTAGTAAGCACTAACTTCTAAGTCGTAAGTAACCAGTAATAACTATTAAATATGTACTACATAGTAACTAAATACTAGAATACTGCGCACAACATACTACATAGTAAATATTACATGATTGATGATATCATAATGTTATATATTAATCTTTTTTCGAAAGATAAAATTCATTAAAAGGAAGCTAGTAGTACAAGAGAACTATGTTCACAAGCTAATAGCCAGCACCCGAGACTGGACAACCAAGACCAATAGAAAGAAGTAAAGAACACAATAAACAAAACAAAAAAGAAGAGGGGAGAGAACTAATAAGACAAAGCAACATCCTTCCTGATGGTGTAGCCCGGAGGCCACGGTGAAGATCTACACCTCCGACGGTGAGATCGAGCCCTAAGACTCAAAACCCTAAGATCACTTAGGGGGAAATACCCCAAAGAGAAACTCACAAAGACACTTCTCAATTTTTATTATCAATATAGCATAACTTACAATCAAGCATCCATCTGTATTTATAATAGAGGAATGGTCTAAATAAAGAAACTACCATTATTCAGTGATTCCTAAAATCACTCCCTAAAATCTCTCACCAAAACCTCTAAGTAAATCAAATCACTAAAATCTCAAATTACTAAAATTACTAAACTATTTAAAGAAAGTAAATCATTCTTGGTGGGGCCCATTAGTGGGTCTTCTTCTTCTTGGATCTCACTGCATCACTTCCAGTTTAGCATAATTTGGTCCAGCGAAATCCCATGAAAAGAGGATTTGTAGACACCCAAAGAGAAATAGAAAGCTTTATCTTATTGGACACTAAGTTCACACTTGAAACAATCCCTTCAAAGCGCCTGGTGTTTCTCTCCTTCCAAACAGTCCATATAACAGCATGGAATGACACTTTCCACATTTCTCTTCCTCTAAGCGCCATAGAAGGATTAATCCACCCTTTAGATAGGACCGGAAAAGAATTTGGGAGAACCCAACTGCACCCAAACCAATCCACCACCACATTCCAAATCCTATGGATGAAGCTGCACTGCTGCACTTACGAAGAAGATGCTCTATGGACTCCTCATCTTCTAAACACGAGGGGCAGGCATTCACCACAACCATACCTTTTCTTCTTAAAATTATCCATTGTCAGGTTTCTGTTTATGAGGGCCAAACACCAAGATTCTAGGAGCTTTTAGTTTCCAAATCCTTCCTAAGCTGCATCTTGGTTTAGTCCACCCTGTCAATGCCTTAAAGAAGGTAGGTACTGAGAATCTGCTGTCTCTAGAAAGAGTCCAAACTCTCTCGCCTTGCACCCCCAGGATAGAAACTGAAGACAAAATATTGAGGAGAGAGATTACTTGATTTCCTTCATTCTCCTTTAGATTTCTTCTAAAGATGGGACTCGAGATTAAATGACTTCCTGACCCATGTTTCTCTAGGTTACTATTAACAGTTGCTTTCTTGTTCATAGCACAGGTCACCAATTCTGGAAATTGGGTTTCTAATGGGTGGCCGCCAACCCAATTATCAAGCCAAAAAAGAACCTTCTCCCTTGACCCTACCCGATACTTTATGTTCCGTTTAAACTCTTCCTCTACCAATGTAATCACTTTCCAAATGGCTGAGCTTTTATAGGAAATGGACTCGAAATCCCATCCGTTCCTAGAGTCAGCATATTTAGCTAACAACAAATGTCTCCACAACCCTTCTAACACATCCCCAATCCTCCAAAGCCACTTGCCTAGCAAAGCTCGATTCATCTCCCTTAGGGGTCTAATACCCAACCCACCTTCTAACTTTGGTTTAGAGATTGAAGCCCAATCCACTAAGTGAAACTTCTTTACATTGTTTCTCCAATGCCAGAGAAAATCCCTTTGAAGTTCCCTTTGAAGTTTTTCTATGTGCTTAACAACCGAAACCGGACATTTAAAAATGTACTTGAAATACATAGGAAGGTTGGATAGAACTGATTTTATAAGAGTTACCTTTCCTCCAATGGAAAGATAATTAGCTTTCCACAAAGCTAACTTGTTGTCAACCCTCTCCACAATTGGATTTCACAAAGACTTCTTTAGTGAGCGTAGACACAGGGGGAGGCCCATATAAGAAGTGGGAAGATGACACACCTTACATCCCAATATTTTAGCATAGTGATGCACAAAATCCTCCTCTACTCTTATCCCAATCAGCTCACTCTTGCAGAATTTAATATTTAAGCCCGACACCGCTTCAAAGCATATTAAGGTAGCTTTCACATTCTTAATTTTATCTTCATTAGCTTCACAAAAGATTAGTGTATCATCAGCAAACTGTAAAATAGAAATAGGAGGAGCACTTTCACTGACCTTGAAGCCTCTCATCAGGTTTGGAGAAGCCACTGCCTTAACCATCCTACTCAGAGCCTCAGCCATAGTAACAAAAAGAAAAGGGGAAGAGGATCCCCTTGTCTAATACCCCTTTGTGCTGAAAAGAACCCTTCGACCCATTAATTAAAATTGAAAAGCAAGCTGACGAAAACACATTCCTTAATCCAAAACCTCCATTTTGTTCTAAACCTCATTCTAAGCAAAAGATAGTCCAAAAAACCCTAGTCCACCTATCATAAGCCTTTTCTAAATCCAACTTGCGTATCAGCCCTGGAAGCCTCTCTATTTCTAGAATGCGTGCATTCATTGGCTATAATCATGCCATCCAAGATCCGCCTCCCCTTCACAAAAGCTCCTTGCTCGTGGGATATGATACTCAGAAGCACCCTCTGAATTCTTCTAGCCTAAACCTTCGCCAAGATCTTATAAATGCTCCCTATGAGATTTATAGGTCTGTAATCTTTGATGCCAATCTCGCCCTTTCTTTTGGGAACAAGTGAGATGAACGATGCCCCTAAACTTTTAAGAAGCTTCCCTCTAGAATAAAACTCTTACATAAAACCCATAACATCCTCCTTCACTTCTGCCCAGAAGCGCTAGAAGAAGGCCATAGGAAAGCCATCCGGACCTGGGGCTTTATCTCCTGCAAGAGCGAAGACAGCAGCCCAATCCTCCTCAAACTTCCTTTTGTAGCCATTGAGCTTGCTCAAATGCTAATGTGGCGAAATCCAGATTATCTAAAGACGGTCTATTCCACTGATTCTTGGAGTACAGAGAGATAAAATAGTTCTGAATATGTTGTACTATATCATCCTTGCTTACCAATTTGACATCTCCTACCATGAGAGATAAAATTCTATTGACTCTCCTCCTAGAAGAAGCCATCCCACGAAAGAACCAAGCCATCCTAGAAGAACATCCCATATAATGCTACATAAGTACATATTATAGACATAGTAAATGCGAAATAGTGATCAAATTTTGATTCGACTGTTTGACCGTTAATCATTTAATTTCATTTTTACTTAATATAACTGAATAACATGAATATAGGTGAACAAACATGTAATTGCTTATATTGTTCTTCTAAAATCATATAGCGATCCAGGACTTGTATGACAATTAAGGGTCCACTATATACATTTATTTTAGTTGCTAATGAAAATAAACATCAAAATATAGCATTTTCTAAGGTTTTGCATTTGTTGGATATTCTGTTTTTCAAATTAAACTCACCAATACCCGATGTGAATAGCCACAACCAATATGTACTGTTTTGGGGGTGGCAATATCTGTTCTCTGCAGCCGCTTTTGTGATGCTTACTTCAACAAAAAACTATTGTGTTTGGATTGTAACTTGTCAAGGTCCAGATCATCTTGGACTCCAATTCACACTCTTTAAAGTTATAACTACCTTCTTCCACGGTTAATAAATGGATTTGATGGGTCTAACAGATTGAAGGCCTCCCTTCGGATTCTTCCTTCCCCTTTAAATAGCTTGGCTGCCCAATGTTCTGAATCAAATCTCATGAGCACCAGTTATCCCCTAGCATAATCATATGATTGATCCTTTTATCTGGGGAATCAGGCCCTTCATTACCTGGTAACTGAGGGTCCCAACATGAAAAATCTGGGTATGGACCCCTCTTTTTTGGATCCAATTAATATCTGAATATTTGGTTAAATTAGTGATACTCATTTAATATTATATAAATATGAAGTATATATTAGTAAATACTATATTAATATTATTTATGCAATAACTGACCAGCAAATGCATGTGGTGCTGGTGGGAGAGGCTTGACTTTGCGACTATCTTTGACCCCTGGACTTTGTAATGTGTGTCTGTGTGTGGGTTTCAAATTGGGCCCAGAGTCTTTTCTTCTTTGCTACATATTCTTCAACCTTATATGTGGCATCCTGTTTTGACTCTGCATCCTTCCCAAATTCAATAATAGCATAACAGGAACTTCCTGTCTCTTTCTCATGTAGGGATGAACAAATTGTGAACGTATCCATGTCTCCGAAACATCTGGAATTAGATGTTTGTTTGAAGTTGTCCACAAATACTGTGACCCTGTCCTCCATATTAAGCTGATCTTTTTTTATTTTTTTATTCCTTCTTCTGCCATGAGCATTTTGCTGATGACCTCTACTTTTGTCTTTCCATTCTTTCACTCAGATTGTGATGCAACTTTTATTATGGGAGAGATTGATGTCCTGCAAATGTATCATATCAGTTCTGCTTTAAATTACCAACTAAAATTTGATGTGATGATAACATTCTTTCTTTTAAATCAGTGGCAAAGAGATCTAACACACAATATTTATCTTTAATGGCCCATTTGCAATCTGCCAATTGAGCAGTTTGTTTCATTTAATTGGATAATTTTTCTTATTTTATATTTTATATTTATTTTTGAGGTAAATTCACGGTGGGATCCATGACTTGTAAGGTCCACAGTGATGATTAAATTGCCCATTCGTCCCACATATCAGTTAAACCATAACATCACCTGAATCTGTTTCAGGCACTCATGCTTCATTGTGTACACCTGCTTGCCTGCCCTTGTACACCATGTTAATGACAAAAAGTACACTGAACTCACTAACCTATGGTAAAATGGACATTTAAGAAAAAGGAAAAGAAACAGAAATAGAAAGAAAGCTTACGAGTCAATTTGAACAACCAGACTAAGTGTTTATGTAAACAATCAGACAAGGTGTTTATGTATGGTGGTTTTAGTAGTGTACAATGCTAGGTAGGTCGAGTAAGAGATCCTACCTATTTGGGCCTGCTTGTCTTGTTTGCTCGGTTGTCTCCTAAGGGGCTTTGGACTTCACTAAGTCCCACATCAGGAATATCCAACTCCTAACCCTAGGCATATATGCAGCCTGGCCTTAACCCCACATGACGCGTTTTAAAGTCGTGAGACTTTGGTCAAAGCGAACAATATCATGTGGATAGTGGGTCCGGGTTGTCAGAGAATGGTATTAGAGTTGAGGACAACTCTGTTTCTGGTAGGGGAGAGTGCGAGTTCCTACTTGCTTGGGCCTGCTTGTCTTGTTTGCTTTCTTGTCTTCCAAGGGGCTTTGGACTGCCACATCGGAAACATTCAACTCCTGACCTGCGCATACATGTGCGGCCTGACGTTAACCCCAGATGACATGTTGTAAAGCCGTGAGACTTCGGTCAAAGCGTACAATATCATGTGGATAGTGGGCTATTTCTGTATGGTAGGATGAGTAGCCCATCATGTCATCACAAAGTGCTGATGTAAGATATCATTTCTCTACTAAAGTGATTAGCTGGACGGAAAATGCTTACGTACTTAGGCTCATTTGAAATTTTATTGCAGCCACCTTGACACTAATCTTTCTTTTTTTCTGGGCAGAGAACACTGTATGCAGGAAAGCTTACTGAGAAGGTACTGAAGTTGTTCATGGCGACTGGTGATGAAAAGATCCTCTCCATCATCCATTCCCTCAATATCCAGCATGCTGTCTCTCCCGTCCTACCCACCAGTAAGTGATGACTGGCCACTGAAATTACTCATCTTTTTTAGAAGCTGTAGTGTCTTGACAGCTGCATTCTTACACTCCAAACTGCAATGTACAGGATGCTCTGAGAAGTTTTAGAACTTCTGTTCAAAACCTACAATCATTCATTCACCTGCTTTTTAAACACTAGAACCCTTTTTTTAGCTTCTTTTAGAAGTGAAAAAATGGCTCAGACGATCAAGGACAGTGAAGTAGATATCGTGATTGCCGCAATCCAACCAGATCTCACATCCTTTATGGAGGATTGGCGAAAGGTCTTCTCCCGCTTCCACCTGATAATAGTCAAAGATCCTGACCTTGAGTCTGATCTCCAGATCCCGCCAGGGTTCGACCACCAAGTATACACTAAAGCTGACATAGAAAAAGCTGTGGGTACTGCTCCTGCTCTTTGCTTTTCTGGATACTCATGCCGATATTTTGGTTACCTTGTCTCACGCAAGAAGTACGTAATTTCTGTTGACGATGACTGTGCCCCAGCAAGGGATGACAAGGGTCTATTAGTCGACATGGCAGTGCAGCACATTGTCAACCTTGGTACTCCCGCTACGCCATTTTTCTTCAACACACTCTATGACCCATTCCGCCCAGGAACAGACTTTGTTCGTGGGTACCCATTCAGCCTGCGCAATGGGGTGGAGTGTGTCCTATCATGTGGCCTCTGGCTCAATTTAGCAGACTATGATGCACCAACACAGGTTGTGAAGCCCAAGGAGCGAAACAGTCGATATGTAGATGCTGTCCTCACGGTGCCTGTAGGAGCAATGATGCCTGTGAGTGGGATAAATGTGGCCTTCAACCGGGAGGTAGTAGGCCCTGCAATGTTCCCAGGTCTGCGCTTGTCAGGGGAGGGGAAGCAGAGGTGGGAGACAATGGAGGACATATGGTGTGGGTTGTGTGCCAAGGTGGTGTGCGATCACTTAGGACTGGGGGTGAAGAGTGGGCTTCCCTACGTGTGGAGGGGAAAAGAGGAAGAGGGAGGCAGTGCTATGGAGAGCTTGAAGAGGGAGTGGGATGGGGTGAAGCTGATGGAGGAGGTGGTTCCCTTCTTCCAATCGATCCGGTTTCCACGGACCGCAGTCACAGTCGAGCAATGTGTGCTAGAGATGGCAGGGATGGTGAAGGAGCGGCTGGGGCCATTGGACCCTGTTTTTGAGCGTGCAGCCGAAGCTATGGTGGAATGGGTCCAGCTCTGGAAGACTGCCGGCTCTGCATGAGGTTACATGGGTTCTTCTTTCATCTTGTTTGTCTA
This sequence comes from Cinnamomum chago, assembly GCA_038049695.1. Lineage (NCBI taxonomy): Eukaryota > Viridiplantae > Streptophyta > Magnoliopsida > Laurales > Lauraceae > Cinnamomum > Cinnamomum chago. Next base: position 29,453,038 of record CP142451.1, on the reverse strand, counting down.
AAATGAAATCCTCTTTCCTCTGGTTTTGTTGTAGTTTATTTATTCATGGGATAAAACTGTCAGATGGGTTTTGATGTAGCTTATTTATTCATGGGATAGAACTGTCAGATGATGGATTGTTTGGAGAGCAATAAAGTTATCACTCTTTTTTAAGACTCATGAAAAATGAGATACACTGGTTTGGATCTTGTATATGTTTGCATTATGTAGAGAAAAGATCGAAACCTCAGTAGTGACAATGAACAAACCAAGGGTCTGTTTGGGTGGAGACAGGAGGTCAAAAAAGGAGACGAGAGATATATTTCTCCATGTGATTTCTTTACATCTTAACAACCCTTTGGAGGAAGGATTGATGGGAATTCTGTATGTGAGATTTCTCACTGCAATGTAAGTTGTTCCCCAACTTTTGGCTTGTAAAATTCTTCACATCCGAGCTTTCAAAATGCAGGAGGTACTTGGAATTTTTGGAATTCAGACATCCTACCAACAGGGAATCTAATACCCTGTAGTTTTAACCATGTTTATTTTTTTCATCAAATTTTTTCTACAATTTTTCTACTTTTTTAACAGAGTCCCCTAAATTTACACCTAGCCCCCAATGTGAACACCACAAGGGATATACAATGGCAGACCAAGAAATTTCATTTGTGTGGTGCGATATGGTCAAGTAAAGAGGTTAAATGAAAAAAATCAATTTTTTTAAGAGCTCATCTAAAGGATTTCTCGAATCACGTGGACTGCAACCGCATGCTAACACTCGGATCCATCCATGGGGATATGAGGAAATGAAGAACATTTTTTTACTCCCTTAATAGAGTGAAATGGACCGGTTATAGGCGTCCCATATGAAAAGAATGGCCTGATTTAGGTAATGATTAATGAGCCTCAATCTTGATGATGTACAAGTAGGGGCGGCAAAACGTAACCCTACCCGCTAGGTGACCCTAACCCAACCTATTTTTGACCTACCAAACTCGATCTGCATAAAATACAGGTCGGCCACAAATTAAGTTTCACTGACATGTAGGAATATATATATATATATATATATATATATATATATATGGGGAAGTTTCAAGTGCATCTATCCCTCACCATAGGGTGAGAGACACTTCCATAATTGAAAATTTTCAAATACATAGGGTGAGGTACACTTCCTTGTCTTCATGTACAAAAAGGGAAGTGTCCCTCACCCTATGGTGAGAGATAGATGCACTTGAAACTTCTCATATATATATATATATGGAAGGTGCTCTTGTGAGAGACACTCTCACCTTACTATGAGAGATAAAGGTGGTGGCACTCACATTTAAGGTGTGAGTGACCTCACATTTATCTCTCATAGTAAGGTGAGAGTGTCTCTTCACTTTATGATTCATCCCCACACATGGAACCTCCTAAATTACAATGGATCAAGTGAGTTTTCATTGATCCGAATGGATTGGACGGGGTCAAAATTTTCCTTTAATATGAAGTCGTTAAATTTGTTGGCAACGGATGAGGGGGTTAGAAACTTGGGATTGACCTCAAACTTGACATATACTCTCATCTCATATGACTCTCATCTCATATGACTCTTAGTCACTAATCCCAAGGTTTGGCACACATCCGAATGGACTGAACTGTTGGATCGATGATTGAATATTTTTTTGAATATGAAGTTATTAAACTTGTAGGCCACAGATGAAGGGGTTAGGGGTATGGATTTGGGGTCAAACTTGATACTTGGGGTGGTCTCACATAGATCTTTCCATCCTCCCTGGTCCCATCCCCAAATGGGGCCCACAATTAAGCCACACAAAAAAGTTCTCACATAATATGCGAGAACAGTTCCCACCTGAATATTATCCTATATATATATATATATATTCTGGGGCCAGCTCTCCTAAGCTCAAGCTTAGGATAAGGTAAGCTCAAGTGTGTGGTAGGGCCCACCTGAGGACCCACGTGGGGGGGGGGGGGGGGGGGGGGGGGGGGGATTTCAAGGAATCCCTAACATCTTCCTCTTCGCAAAAAAATCAGCCACAACCGTGATTTCTATCATCTCCATATGGGTCCAAAAGTTTAATGGTCAATAGTCCATTCGGATCGATACATAGTCGATCCAACGGTCCAGTAAATTCGGATCTAACCGAAAGTTGGTGGACATGTACAATTTAGAGGGGTCATGAGTGGGCCCCACAAGTATGAGCTTACGAGATTTTATCCTAAGCTTGGGCTTAGGAGAGCCTCTCTCTCTCTCTATATATATATATAAATATATATATATATATAAGCTCAAGTGTGTGGTGGGGATCCACTTGTAAATGTGGATAGGGAGATTTCAAGGACTCCCTACGACCCTCATCTCTGCAAAAAACAGCCCCAACCGTAATTTCTATCATCTTCATCTATGCCCCAAAAGTTTAATGGTCAAAAGTCCATTCGGATTCGGATTGATACACGGTCGATCCAACGGTCCAGTAAATTGGGATCTAAGTCATCCGACTGAAGGTTGGTGGACCTGTGCAATTCAGTGGAGTCGTGTGTTTGGTCCATTTGGATGGACCAAGAGTGCCCCCACAAGCGTGAGCTTACGAAATTTTATCCCAAGTTAGGATAAGATTTCATAAGCTCATGCTTGTGGGGCTCACTTTTATTAGCAATATCAAACTTAAAAGTGTCAACCACTTCGTCTTTTTTTTTTTTTAGAGAAAGTATCAACAACGTTGAGAGAGTTAATGATGCTCTACATAATGAGTGTAAAATTGAGTTTGATGCCAGGCATGGAATCATAAGAGTATCAAATGGAGCTGCACTGATCAAAGGTGAGCCCAAGTAGGCCCCATAGAGCCAAACCGCACATGTAGTCTACTCAAAGAACATTATCCTTACTTACAGGACAGCCTTATATGTAGTTCAGCTAGCAGGGCCCACTTAGACTCGTGTCTCTTTCTGGGAGGAGACAAAAAAACAGCCCTGCCAGATTATCCTAACCCTTGATTTTAAAGCTTTAAGTTTAATGGCACCTTCGTTGTAGTTTTTTTTTTTTTTTAGATTTAATCCAATTATGAGTGAAGGTTCAACGATGTAAAATTGATCATGATGCCAAATCATAGGTGATGACAAGAGTATCAAAGGGGGTTGTATTGATTAAAGGTGTGCCCAATTGAGCCCCATCAAGGTCTAGACAGGCAGTCCACTCTTAGGGAGAACATTCTCCTTACAAGGTTCAACCTTTTCCTTTTATGAAAGCATGTTAACTATGCTTTTAACCATGAATCACTATGATGCTTTGCCCTTGGCAATCATGTTTCTATGAAGTTCTCACCCAATGATTGTTAGTTTTAATATAGCGTTGCTTCAGTTGATTCCCGAGACCCCCATTTTTGACGACTTTCAATTTCTTCGAATCCTACTGAAAGTTTTTAACATGGTCGTCTTCAATAAAATCATATAGTGGCAGTTTGGCCACGCCTACGTTTTCTCTTCTTTCACAATTGATGCTTCAATACTTACCTATGAGGAAGACCAAATCTAATCCCATGCAACCTTCTACGTTATTGGTCTAACCATTTGTAAGAACAAATGAGAAATCTCTATCACCATCCGTAACCCGGATTTCTACATCTACATAATGTGAGAATGGTCAAAATGAATTTCAGCAGAATATTTTTGTGTTAAACAAACATCAGTTCATGGTAACAAGAGTATAAACTAATTTGTTTAACTTTAAAATTGAATAAAACACAAATAATGTAAAATAGTGAATCTAACCCTAAGGGTCTTATTACAAATTTTCTTGATGTCCAAGATCTAAATAAACACTAATTCAAAAAAAAAAAAAAAAGGCTATTTGATCTGGCATTTCTGATTTACCTAGTCATCCACTCGATCCCTGTTTCCCGCATCATTATCATCTACAGGGACCTAGGTCCCCTCCGAAGTTAAAAAATGAAATCACGAGGGCCCTTTATGTGTTATTCAATTCCTAGAAATTCTAAGATGTTATGATTTTCAGTGGTGAAAAACAAAGAGTCAAAGGTAAATACCCAAAAAATTGAATAAAGAAAGATGGGAAATAAATACCGAGCCGTCAACCTAATAATTCAGATGCTATGAAGGTCCCAACGACATCTATACCTTATATCCTTTAGCCCTTATCTCTTTAATAATCTTTCGTTGGAAATCATTTTACTACAAATTCCTATGTATTCTATGCTGAGAGACCGTGTTTTTGTTCTTTGCAAAGACCAAACAGTTTTGACGGTTTATTGCTATCAATTTATGTGACCAAAGATAATTGCCACTTCAGTAACAATTCACCCTATGTGCCAGTATCTATATCTATGTATTCGGAATAAGAACATGCATCGAATAACTTTTGAAGAGGTTGAAAAATTCCCGCCCGCCCAAAATGAAAATAATGGCAATGCAAGTACAACGTATTAGGCTTACTATCAATATAACTACAAACATATCTGATAAATTTGTTCCACAAATCTCGTAAGTTCCAACATTAGAAAACAAGTAAATTAGATGGGGATGCATAGAGGAGATAAGATCCTTAATTACAGCTAGCTAATGCTGCCCACATTATGTACAGAGAAGCTAATCCAGTCCCAAGTCTTAACAGCTACAGTTTCAAGGGGAAAAAAAAGAAAGAAAGAACAAAAAAAAAAAAAAACCTACTGAACTGGGGGCAAACCTGCGAAGACTGTCGTGTGCCGAGCCATGACTCAGGGAACCAACTAGTTCAATAATAGGCCGAGCTATACACCCCGGCTAACAACATCAATATCGCGGTCTAAAAGGATATTAGAGCCAAGTGCGGGCATTAAGGATTCAAGATACTAGAGCCAATGGCACTATAACAGGTCCAAACCCAACCAATGCTGAGCAATCACGAGCTCAGCAAGAAATCAAACACCACAGCTACCACCAAGCAAGATTAATAGCCCCAACATATTAGGATCCATGACACGACGCATCATTTTTTGTGGATGGATGTTCTTCTAGGTTTGCTTTCAGAAGTCCAACCTATTGATTCACATTGCCAGGCAGACGATCGAACTAAAGCCATTACAAGACACCCATATAATTCATTGTAGCAGAAAGACGCAATTTCTAAGACCCAAAAACCCCATTTTTTTATCCATTAAAAAAGAGTACAGAAGAAGATAAAAATCTGTTTGTACAGCCAGCCCATCATAAAGAAGGCATCATCCATTCAGAACCAACAAAGGAATTCAACCCCTTCTAAGCTGAACCATCACGAAAATAAATGAATATATCCGTCTGGCATGCATGATTTTCCCTACTTGCATGATGAAAACAATCAATCATATACATTCTATGTGAAAACCCCCTTTCTGCCTGACAAAAACAGATCAAGGGTTTCCTGGACCAATCTTCATATACTCTCTCCCAGTATAAATAATCGACCCGGACAGAAGGGAAATTCTTCCCAATCAAATTGGACTCATACAACATGACAAAAACAAAAACTGTGGGGCAGGCCAACCTCCCCACCTGACCAGTGAGACACCCTATGGCATGATGCCATACCAAATACAACAGACTACTCCCAGTATCACATCCCTGTGTTCCCTTTGTGGCAGATGTTCAAGATCTGGGTACTGCGACTGAATCCAGGACCTAGCACCAACTCCAGAACCTGGGACACACCTTTGGCCCACCAACCTGATACCAAAGCCGACCAAACTCCATGGGGGATGATCAGCAACCAATATTTGTCTCTCGAACTACAGAAATGGATGGACAAGAACAAACAGAAGCAAAATTTTAAGCCTCACTGACACTTCGAAGTCATGAAGTGGCTGCCTTCTCCAGCTTTTCTTTTTCTATCTCCGCTCTCCTCTGCTCAGCATGCTGAGCAATACCACTGGCAAGCGCCTGATAGTGGAAGTCCAAGCTTTGCATCAAGGTCTGTATGCGAGCAGGGTCTGATGCTTGTACGCCTGACCAACCATTTGTGTCAGAAAAATAAATTTATAAATTATTCAACACCAGAATTAAACATCAGCTTGGGCCATCTTACCTTTGACGGCGTCCACAAAGAAAACAAAGGGATCCACCTCATCAATTGGTGACTGCAACTCTTCATCATCACTATAGTCTTCATCAGAGTCATCATCCTCGTCATTTGGTTGGAAAGCCTTTGCCTAAGATTCAATTAACCAAATGCAGGTAAAGGGAAGATCAGAATTGAATTCACATACTAAAAAGACAAAGCAACACCAGAATCTACTTCTCACACTTTCAACCAAAGCCAAAGCTATTCAATAAGGTTTTCTCCTCTTGTTGAGAAATATCAATCAAATAAGAATAAGACCAGGGTTTGAAAATGCGCTACCACCGTGGGGCCACATGGGATTTACCCGGCTCCCCCTGGGGCCAAAGGGTTGGGACACCCTCCGTTATAAAATAAAAAAAAAAAAATAGCGGTTGTAATGGGCGTATTGGCCGGCAGCCAAAACATTACGTATCAAGCGATAAGTAGCAATTGAAATGGACATATCAGTCAACAGCCAAAATCATTAGTATCGGGCAATACATAGCAGCATAGAGGTGCGAATTAAAAATAAGGTAAAAAGATATGAAAAAAAAATCCAAAAATAGATTTTTTTCCCTCATTAGTAGAATTTTTTTTAAGATTTCCAATATTAGAAAATAAATAGCAGGAAAAAAACTAATCCTCAAACCATTTGGGATTGGTCTATGGGAAACATAGAACTACAAGTTCAAAGGCATTTTTCAAGTGATTTTGTTGGTCTATATGAAAGACCTTAAAAAAAACCCTAAAATCTGAAAAAAAACAAAACAAAAAATATATATACTTAACATATCACAAATAATGCTCAAGAATTGAAAATATTTACCCATACAATGCACATAATAATGATTTCATCATGTCAACATGATTCCTGAAAAAAAGGGGTGAAAGAAGCAAAAACATCTGATAAAAAACGAAATTCTTCATACCCAGAGATCCTCCCTTGAGAAGAGCATTGCATATCGTCTTCAATCCGGTGACTTGTGTTTTTTAAACTATGAAAGGTGAAGAAGAGGTGGAGAATGTTTCTTTTGGGTGGATATGGCTGAAAAAGCCCTAGAAATGAGTTTTAAAAGGGGTTCATACACCATGTTAGTCTGCCAAGATGTATCCGCTGCGATATATATTAGTATTGGGCGATACCTCAAGAATTGGGCCGCTATAGATGACAGCTGCATTATTTTACAAATGGAGTATTCGCCCCCATCAATAAGGCTGATGATTTGGCCAATACAATATGTATCAATGGCTATTTTGAACCTATGTCAACAAGAGTCAAAATGAAGATCCACCTGCAAGATTAGACTCTTGACATAAAACAAGCCAGCTTTCAGCGGCGCAATGAGCTTTCAGCCTAGATTGAGATTGGCCTTAACATTAAAACCATCTTAAGCTCACTTCATAAGCCCAAACCTGACTAGAAATTTCACCAAGCTAAGCTTATCTTGAGTTTAACATGACAATGCATATCAGTCTTTAGCCCAAGCTAAGTTTATCCCAGTTTGAGCTTGGCTTTAACGTCAGCCAAGCCATCTTAAGCTCATCTTTACAGAGCATTGAAGAACTACCGGTGCTAAGCTAGTGATGCAGCCTGACAGAAGACTATGGCCCGTCAACCAAGCCATCACGCTAAGCTAGTGATGGGGTCCACATGATCTCTGATTCAATCAGAGATCCCTATCCTTATCTAATTAAATTAGTAATATTAATTAGTTGCTTAATAGGATTGCTTTCTAATTTCTATTTTGAGTAGGATTAAGTATTTTACTATTTTCAATGTCCTGATTAGTTTAGAAATAGTGTCTTCTATATATAGAGAAGAACCTCTTGTTATTTGTTATGCTTATTCAATTAATAAAGACTGTCGTGAGTTTCCCCATGAGTTCATGACTGTGAGTGTTGTTTCGTGTGGAATCCCTTTGTTGGATTCGATCAACATCATCTGAGCGGTTGGTCTGTTCGATCGAAGGTCCGGAGCTGCGCCAGATCGGTATCAGAGCCCAGATCCGGTCGCCGGGGAAACGATTGTCTTCCTCGGTTCCTCATCGTCCCTCATCTCTTCCCCCAGCGACATCCACCATCCCAGATCCTCTACTTCCGATCCCACTAAACCTTCCCACATTTCAGAATACCGACACCCACCCAACCAAAAACCCTAAACCCTATGCGTGATAGCAACTCCCTGTCAAACACCTAAAATCCAATTCCCACCGAACCCTCTATTCCTAAGCCCCCTCCAATCACAACTTTCCCACAATTCCAAAACCCTTCCCACAACTCCCCACCTCCCTTTGTCACCACCACCAAAACCCCGACCCTAGAGGACACGACCAACTGCCACACCTAAACCCCCAATCGCCCCATTGTCCCTCCAGCCTTGTCCAAATCCCAATCAAACACAACCCTTCGTCCCTCCAGCCTTATCAAAACCCCACCCAGCGGAAGATAAAAAGAAAAAAAAAGGAACAGAGAGCAATGAGCGATAGAAGAGAGAAGAGGAGCTCTGAGTTGGGAGCATACCTTGCACCGACTACGAGCACACAGCAGCACCGTTGATCTCCACATCCACTGCAACTCCATCTTCATCGCAGCAAATCAGCAACAAGCAGCCTACAACGAACGCCTATTGCCATCACCCTCTTCCTCCTAGTGAAAGCTCTTCGTTTCGCAGCACGCAGAGACTCCAGCATCACCATCTTTGCCATCGCTTCTCTCTACGTCGAAGGTGAGCAGAAACCCCCCCACCCTCTTTTATTTTCTCTGCGCACAGAGACCGAGGCACACGTGTTGTCTTGGCAGCACTGCAATGGGCCTGACCTGCAGTCTGGGCCCAGTTTGAGTCCAGACCTGACCCAGCCCACTTGAAAAAAAAAAAACACTTCCAGCCATGTCTAGAAGAGGTGACAATCTCAGTCATTGGCTCATAGACAAGGAACGTGATGAACAATTATTCAAACTGGGCCAAGATATGGACAGGGTAATGGATCGTCTACGCACAGTTGGTTGCCAAGGAGGGGTCTTCCACAACTTCATAACTAATCACACCCATCCAAATAGAAAGGCCTGAGCAACGTGAATCCATGCGTGACTTTGTACAATGTCTCATCGCTGAACGAGACACCCAGGGTCCCATGGTTGCACACCGCACTGATGATATCACAAAGAAAGTTAAAATTGATGTAGCTGATTTCTCTGGAGATGTCAGTCCGAAAGTTTTTGTTGATTAGCTTAATTCCATGGAAGATTATTTTGCTTGATATAACATGAATGATGAGCAGTGGATAGCCTTTAGGCAGGTTAAACTCAAGGGTCCTGCTAGAATATGGTGGTAATTGTTCAACATGAAAGAAAGGCTCAAGAGCAATTTCCTTCCTTCTGATTACATTGACACATTGCACCAAGAGTATCTTACTCTCCAACAAGGCAATCTATCTGTGGAAGAATATACAAACAAATTTCGCGAATAAATTATTCGTTGTAATTTGAAAACAGATGATTGTCTATCACTAGATTCCAGGATGGATTGCGCAATGATATCAGACGGGAAGTCGCTATGTTTGATTACACCAGAGTTGATGAGGTATTTTGTAAAGCCAAAAAAGCTCAGCATGAACTTCATTTGCGGAGACGCAACACTTTTCAAGTCGGGGAGTCTTCCACTAGAAGGGGCCTACTTTTAACCGTACTCAGACGCAAGGTTTTCATCGTCCTCCTCCTAAACCATTCCAGCAAACACCGCAGAGGCCACAGCAAGCCATTCAGCAAAGGCAAGCTTTGCCACAGCAAAATCAGCGGGTGCAGCAGAGTCAGAATGATAACCGTGCCCGCGGAAGAATAGATAAGAGAGAAATTGTTTGTCATGCCTGCAAACAAAAAGGACATTATGCAGCTGAGTGTCCACATAGAAATTTATATGCTACTAATGAGCCAGAAGATGATGAACAGTATGATGAGGAAATAGAAGCAGAGCCGTTCAATGCAGAGCCTCAATATGAAACCACAGAAGATTAATTGCAAGATATAGCAGCTGATGACGGCACTCCACTGCTTTTTCTCGATCGTCATCTCCTAGTAGTTGATTCAAAGGAAGAAAATGAAGACTGGAATCATGCATCCATTTTCCGGTCAAGAGTCAATTGCAAGGGCAAGTCCTATAACATGATCATTGATTGTGGCAGCGTGATAAATGTTATCTCTCAAGAAGCAGTAGAGAAACTTAAGCTACCAATCGAGAAACAGCCAAGACCTTATAAAGTTGCATGGGTCAACAATTACTCCATTCCTATCTGTAAGCAATGTGTAGTCCCTTTAAGAGTGGGCAATTATGAAGATACAATTCGTTTTGATGTTATTCCAATGAATGTTACACACATTCTCGTCGGACGACCATGGCTATAGAACTTAAGGTCATTACAGATCATGAGCACAATACTTATACTTTCAACTGGAAAGGGCAAGATCAGGTTGCTTCCATTGCCCGCTAAATCTTCCTCATCCACATCAGATACAGCTCTAGCAATTCCTATCTTCACTATGCGGAAGTTTGAAGATGAAAGCAAAGAACAGGGCGTCATGTATGCATTGATTGCTAGGCAAGTTCCAGAAGAATCTCCTACTACATCTGTCCCACAAGAAGTAGAGCCACTTCTGAAGAAATTTGCTGATCTAGTTCAAGATGAGCTGCCTTAGGAGCTACCTTCATTACGTGACATCCAGCATGCCATTGATCTTGTCATCGGTGCTTCCTTACAAAATTTGCCTGCATACCAGATGAGTCCTATGGAGCATACAAAATTAAGAAAGCAAGTTGATGATCTTTTACAAAAGGGATATATCAGGAAAAGCCTCAGTCCCTGTGGAGTACCTGCACTTCTCACTCCAAAGAAAGACGGAAGTTGGCGTATGTGCGTGGATAGTCGTGCAATCAATAAAATCACGGTAAAGTACCGCTTTTCAATCCCCAGATTAGATGACATGCTAGATTTGATGACTGGTGCATGTATTTTCTCTAAAATTGATCTGCGAAGTGGATATCATCAAATCCATGTAAGGCCAAGTGATAAGTGGAAGACCGCATTTAAGATCAAAGATGGTCTTTATGAATGGTTGGTTATGCCCTTTGGGCTAACCAATGCACCTAGTACTTTTATGTGGGTCATGACACAGTTATTGCAACCTTATATTGGAAAGTTTGTCATCGTTTACTTCGACGATAACCTAATCTACAGCAGGACCAAAGCAGAACATCTTCAACATCTGAATACAAATTGCCAACTCCTTCGCTGGGAGCGTTTCTATATTAATCTCAAGAAGTGCACTTTTCTGAGTGATTTTGTTATCTTCTTGGGATATGTTGTGTCAGCACAAGGAATTAAAATGGACCTTGAAAAGGTCAAAGCAATTCTGGATTGGCCAATTCCTTCTACACTCATTGAAGTTCGAAGCTTCCACGGTCTTGTAAACTTTTATAAGAGATTCATTCAAAACTTCAGTGATATCATGGCTCCTATCACAGAATGCGTGAAGAATGGTTAATTTAAGTGGACTATTTCTGCCACTAGAGCCTTTTGAAGAAATAAAGCGTAAAATCACTTAGGCACCAATTTTACAAATTCCAAATTTTGACAAGGTCTTCGAAATTGCTTGTGATGCATCAAATGTCGGCACTGGAGGTGTTCTTAGTCAAGAGAGACACCCGATTGCATTTTTCAGCGAGAAACTTTCTAATGCCAAGAAAAAGTACTCTTCTTATGATTTGGAATTCTATGCTGTGGTACAATCACTTCATCATTGGAGACATTACTTCATTGGCAACTAGTTTGTTCTTTACTCAAATAATGATGCTTTGTGACATCTACATTCACAGCAGAAGATCAGTGCCAACCGTGCCAAGTGGAGCACATATATACAAGAGTTCAGTTTCAACATTCGCCACACGACGGGAAAAGATAACTTGATAGCTGATGCACTCAGTCGATGAAAGCATTTGTTGACAACCATGTCTATTAGTGTACCGGGTTTTGACTAACTCAAGCTAGATTATGTGGATGACCAAGACTTTGGCTCTATCTATGCAGACCTCAGCAATGGTGATCTTGGTAAGCATCCTCATTATAGCATTCATGATGATTTCTTGTTTAAAGATACACAACTCTGCCTCCCTGCCACATCCATTCATGAATATGTTGTCTGAGAGTTGCATTCGGGAGGATGTAGTGGCCATTTGGGATAAGACAAAACTCTTGCTCTTGTCAACAATAGATATTATTGTCAGGGAGATTGATAGAGAATGATAGTTGTGGAAATATTGGATCCCTCAAATGGACGATCCTCTCTTCCTTTTATAATCTCATTTGGCCTTAATCAAGGCAATTCAATCCTAATACAATCTATCTGTTATGGAAACTGAGTTGTTAATAGATTTACAGTGATTTGAATATATCCTAACTTATCCCACATGATGGGTTGATTTGTTACAATGAATGGGCCTGGGCCCGGTGGGCTTTGAGCCACTTGTGTTAACAATTATTGGCCTCGAATGAAGACTACTATTATTCTCATTTGCGAGAGATGTAGTACATGCCAACTAGCCAAAGGTAACAAGAAGAACACTAGACTTTATCAGCCTTTACTTGTTCCTAATACTCCATGGGAAGTCATTCGCATGGATTTTGTGCTAGGTTCGCTAAAAACTCAAAAGAAAAGTTTATTATATTTTTGTTATCGTTGATCGCTTCTCAAAGATGGCACATTTTATTCCGTGTACTTCCACTAGTGATGCCTACAAGGTTGCCAAGCGCTTTTTCAAAGAAGTTGTTCGTCTCCATGGCCTTCCAAAGACTATTGTTTCGGATCGAGACACCAAGTTCATGAGTTATTTTTGGAAGACTTTATGGATGTTGTCCAATACCAAGCTCAAATTCTCTACAACTTACCACCCTCAAACTGATGGCCAAACAAAAGTGGTAAATAGAAGTCTTGGAGAGTTGTTACAATGCCTTGTTCGTGATCACATCACAACTTGGGATCAAGCATTACCTATAGCTGAGTTTGCATATAATAATTCGGTCAATCGGTCTACTGGTACTTCTCCATTTGAAGCTGTTACAGGGGTTCGACCACGACTACCTATTGATCTTATCCCTTTTCCGGTAGATGCCCGAATAAGGGCCGATGCTGAAAGTTTTTTTCACCACATGCAACAAGTGCAAAATGAGGTCCGACAACATATATCTACCAGTAATGCCACTTATAAACAGCAAGCAGACAAGCATAGTCGATTTATTGAATTTGCTGAAGGAGTTATGGTCATGGTCCGTATCCGTCCAGAACGTATGCCTCCAGGAGCTTATAAAAAGTTGCATTCACAAAATACCGGTCCATACAAGATTCTCAAAAAGATTGGCTCTAATGCATATGTGCTTGATCTACCATCCGATTTAGGTGTCAATTCTACTTTCAACGTAAAGGATTTTACACTCTACCGTGGTCATGACAATAATGGTGAAACTGAAGAGCAGACTATTGCCCTCCCTTCAAATCTTCCACTTGTTGATGAGATTGTTAATGTGCTTGATGATCAGATTGTTTCCACTCGTCAAGGAGGTTTTCAAAATTTCTGTCGGCTGGAAGAATTGTCCTCTCTGATGCTACGTGGATCACTACCACAGACTTTCAATGCTTGAATCCAGATCTTTATAAGCGTTATCAAGCGATTAACTCGCCGGAGTCAAGTTCTTTCAAGCCGGGGAGAGTTGATGCAGCCCGACAGAAGACTAGGGCCTGCAAGCCCCCCTGATGGACCATCTGATGGTGTCCACATGATCTCTGATTGAATCAGAGATCCCTATCCTTATCTAATTAAATTAGTAATATTAATTAGTTGCTTAATAGGATTGCTTCCTAATTTTTATTTTGAGTAGGATTAAGTATTTTACTATTTTCAATGTCCTGATTAGTTTAGAAATAGTGTCTTCTATATATACAGAAGAACCTATTGTTATTTGTTATGCTTATTCAATTAATAAAGACTATCGTGAGTTTCCCCATGAGTTCATGGCTGCGAGTGTTGTTTCGTGTGGAATCCCTTTGTTGGATTCGATCAACCTCATCTGAGAGGTTGGTCTATTCGATCGAAGGTCCGGGGCTGTGCTAGCAAGGCTTGAGATTGGCATGACAACAACGCACATCATTCTTGATCTTGAGTCAAGCTCATTTATTCTATAGAACATGCATGTGTGTCTATGTGTTGAGAATCCTCTGCCAAGAAGGACCTCGCATGATTTCAGCCTCTTCCATCGCCCATGGTGCGGGGAATAGGGCGACTAAGAGGTTTCATCGTGGATAAGATTTTGTGGGAAAGTAAAAATCATGCCCGTTGGGCAAAACCTGATTCAAGAGTGTCAAATTGTAACGACTTGAGTAACATTTTTCCTATAGGTTCTACCCAACTATTTGTTGGTTTTTTTTTTCTTTTTTTTTTTTTTTTGGTGGTTAGTAAGTATGAAGGGGTTTGACTGATGATAGGGGTGTGAGTGTGCATGCATCTGTATAGCCTCCAGCAGAATTCCTGAGGTACCCTCCCAGCAGAAGATTCTAGTATATGAATATTAAGTGTGAGCAGTGGCGGACCTAGGAATTTCGTTTGAGGGGTGTAGACCCTAATATGTAGTTTGGTTTTGGAGGCAAATCAAGGATTTTAATGTGGATTTTGAGGGTGGACACACAATTTTTATTGGATTTTTGGAAGTGGACCCTGAGTTTTCATATAGGTTTACGAAGAGCAACGCGGTTTGACGGGTGCACATGCCTGTACTTGGGTCCGCGCCTGTGTGTGAGAATGTGTGCATGTCTGTGTCTGAGTGGATACTTCTACATGTCCAGCATATCCATATCAGACTGATAGGACACTCGTATAAGTACTCGACACTACACTGATTTGAAGAGCTCCAGCCCCATCGATTAACAGGGTGGGGCCACAACCTTTAAAGGTTTGAGTCTTTGAAAGGTAGATCGACATGCATGCATACATACATACATATATATATATATATATGGAAAATCTTCCTCTGAGAACTCTCACCATTTTATGGTTAGGGCAACATAGTAGGACCCCCCTCCACCTAAATCCATAAAACTTGTGGGCCACGGATCAAGGGGTTAGAGGCATGAGATTGACCCCATTTTTTATATCCAGGTCCATCATGCTTGGATCCTTCCATGCCCCCTATCCCATGATATGTGGGCCCCGGAAGCCGCTATGCACGGTAAGACCGTGCACACTGGATGCCCATGAATATTACCATATATGTATATGATTTGACCATGACCACATGATATGGTGAACCATCACTCAAATAAATCAACCTATCTATCTATGATGCTGAAATATTCAAATGAGCACCATCCACATGGTTCTTCCATGTGGTCCACCCTATTTTAGGGGCCACCTGGCCTCCTTATGATCAAATTACCCCTTCACACAACAAAAATATGTACCATTTTTCATATGAATGTTTGCATGCATATAAACAGATAAATAGAGAGAATATCAGATAATTTCCTCCTCTCACCCTCTCTAGGGCCGAAAAGAAAAATGTAAGGCAAGCAATGGGAATGCTTGTGCATGGATAAGAGAACTCCATGTATCAACCTATCCCCATAGATTAGGATTTTAAGGCCTCAACAGATCGAAAGTAAAAAAAAAAAAGTGTTATAAAAGGGGAGGAGTCTCTTCTGTCTTTCCTCTTTTTAATCCTTGATGGGTGCATTGGGGGTTTTGGTGTGAAAAGTGGTTAAGGCAGACACAGTGTCACACACCCACCCCATCCCCTTCTTCCTTCCTACTCATGATACATACTTCTAAAATCCCAAGGTGGTTTGAATTAGGTCATATCCATGTGGGTGCCAACAACCATTAATAATTAGTGCATTAATTGTGTTTTACTTCTATGCGATGGTAAACCATCCTTAAAGATCCGCTCAGTCGTAAGTCGTAATATTGATAAACAGGATGGAGACACAACTTGAATAGTTCAGATATTTGGACAGCGGCCCACATGTACAGATTTTATTTGACTTTATTTCACAAGATTGAACCCACAACCAAAAGCACATGGGATCAGTTGAGGCCATATGCGATCAAACAACACAGTTTTTTAAATCTTCCCCTGCCTGGCAATTAAAGGACAAGTAGAAAATAATTCAAGGACAAGACAGACACTTGATCATAGCCATACCAAGTCATAACCAATAATAATAATAAGTTATTCTAAAAAAAATCAAGATCCCTTATTTGTGATGACTAATTTACAAACCTGAGCAGCTAGTTTATGAAGTTTAAGTGTGTCAGCATCATCAGCTTCATCTGCATCAACTCCCATTTCCTTGTCAGAGTCATTCTCTTCATCATCATCCTCCTCAGTTTGGAAACCATCCATATTATCATCATCACCATCCTCCTCCTTCGCAGATTCTGAACATGAAAATAGAAAGGAAACAAAAAAAAAAGGATGAAGACCAATAAAATCCAATAAAAATTTTATGGCCAAAAGCACAAAAATAAAAGGAACACATTCAGCATCAATAACAGAGGAAAATAGCTCTTGGAATAAAAGGTAGCACCTGCAACTTGTTCCTTGTAAGCAACAAGTAGTTCAAGTGTTGCCTTAAAAACACGATCAAGTGCTTCCCTCGGTAATTGATCCGAAGGAAGTGCAAGAAGTGCAGTCATACCCAAACAGCAAACTTTCTTATCATGCTCCCTGCAACCACAGGATCATCAAACCACACTGAAGATTCTCCATGTGAAAATAAAACAATATGTAAGTGTATGGTTACCTTCTAAAATTTGCACGTACACCACTTTTTTTAACTTGTTGCAGCAAGTGGAACCAGAGATTAAAAAATTCTGTAGCAACCCCAAGCTTATGAAGTATGCTAAGGGACAAACTTGGATTATAGTAAAGCGCATCTGCAACCTACAAATGAAAAACAAAATGAAGTACCATAAGACACTGATTTTTCCTCACAAAATCTGTAAATAAATGACCATGTAAGGATCTCTTTTTATTTCTTTTCCATTTTAGAAAAACAAGATAACATAATATATATTGACAGGTATTTAAAGAAAAGAGCAACCCATAGAGGACTTCTTTGGACCATTGTGCCCTATAGAGAATAGGGGCATTGATGGAAAGATCATATCCACCTGAGCCTGAATAAGATAACAACAGATTCCAGAGTGTCCAACAGTCCAAACAGGCTAGGTCTAAGATCCAGGTCTAGGGTTCCAACTCCTGATCCCTAATTAGGAAGGATTTGGGCCCTGAGACCCATGCCCTCAGGACTTCAGCTATACATTTTTTCGGATTGGTAGTAAAAGGTGATAAAGAAGCAATAGTGCAAAAAAAAAAAAAAAAAAAAAAAAAAAAAACATCTCCTCCCCATATCCAGATTTTTTAATTTGGATCGTACATGGGTTCAACCCTTTACCAGACAAGGTCAGGCCTTCCATATCTTTAATCAAGAAGCATCATACATCATAGATCAGTGCAACTTATATGAGGATTTGACTCAAGATAGATCGGAATGGAGAAACAAAATTTGTGTAGCCGAACCCAACATAGTTGGGACAAGGCTTTGATGATGATGATGATGATTTAAATGGTAATGACAAAAAATTTAAGCAATAAGAGAACAGTTAAATATGACAAATGCACCCAAACAACATCAATATAGAAATAGAAAGGAGCCAACAAGCATGCTAGCACGCCTAACAGTCCTCAAAAAATTCAAACTACAGAGTTCCAATTTCCTAATGAAACATCATCTGATCAGACAAAACACATATCAACAGACAACAAACTTCAAGCACGTTAACATGAAATCCAGAAAAGTTCTGGACTTCCCATTTACATAATAATTATTAGTTCCAGTAGGGTTATAAATACATTTAGTACAGTTTTATAAAGTGAGTGAAAAAACCCAGACTAATAAACATATTGTCAAATTCGGTTTGTTTTGGCCGAAATGGACGAAACTATTTGCTTTTGTTAATTGGCTGAAATAAACACCCGAGTCAGATTTCTGATGGGATCTCGGTCCAGTTTGGCCAAAATACTCGGTTTTAAATTTGGACATTTTGAACAAGCTAAAATTCCATATTGAACAAAATTTGACGAAGGCAGGGATTTTTTCCTCTCTTTTTTTCTTTTTCTTTTCTGAGTTGGTTCTTGACCAATATATCCTTCATTAAGGCTGAGTATGCATGATTTTAGGTATTTTTTCATTCAAAAGTAAGGGCTTTTAGCTCTTTAAGGGCCATTCGCAGGAAGCAGTTCACTTCATATAGCTGCTTATTTTTATACTACACTTGGCCTTGGATATTCATTTATTCAGCACATAGATATAACATATTACGTTGTTGACTTGGTAGAATGAATTAATATATAAGTTTATATGCTATTTTCACTTTTTAGTTTTCTCTGAGTTTTTCTAAATTTTGTACATATCTTTTTTTTTCTAAGTTCTTTTTTGAAAAACAACTCAGAAATGAAACATTGAAATGATGAAATCACTGAAACATTTCAATTTGGAGTCAAACAAAAACATAATCCATAAAGAAATTGACAACTATGCTAATAAATGCCAACCTTCCAATTTACTACATGTCTATTCTCAAATGCCAGGATGCTATCATCAATTGCATTGAGAAGCTTCAACGTGACTTCCTATGGTAGGGAAGCAAGGAGTCAAAAAAGATCCACTTGGTGAATCGGAATTCAGTGTGTCGCCCTAAAAAGTCAGACGGTCTAGGTATAAGACCCTTAAGGAACATGAATCAAGCATTATTGGGCAAATGGATTTGGAGGCTGGGGGACGAATCTGAAGGTCTGTGGAGAAATATCCTTCTAGCGAAATACAAAGTTAGGAGAAACGGCTAGGACATCTATCCTCCTCCCCAAAGGTGCTCTAATTTTTGGAAAGGGATTTGCTCTACCAGAGCCTCTTTTGCTCAATTCATCCGTTACCGAGTTGGCAATGGAGAGAACATATCTTTTTGGCATGACATTTGGGTCGGCAACAACCCCTTAGCGATTCAATTCCCCGACATATACAGATGTGCCAGAAACCGCAAAGCCAGGGTCAGAGATTATCTTGACATGAATGGCAGCCAGTAACTGTGGGGCCCCATTTTCAGAAGGAATCTTACTGAGGCAGAGGAAGCAAATCTCTTCAATCTTTTTGAAGTTCTGAATGGATTGGACATCAACGGTGAAGTGCAAGACATTAGATGTTGGGCCCCTTCCAGCAGCGGATCTTTCTCTGTTTCCTCCTCCTTCTCCGCCCTTCATGTTGAGCCCCCGACTTCTCAACGAGGTTGGCCCGCCCTCTGGAAAATTAAGGCCCCTCCCAGAGTCCTCGCTTTTGTCTGGCTTGCTCACCATAATATTCTGACTAAGGATAATCTCCGCCGCCGGAAAATGCTTATCGTCAACGCTTGCCCCCTTTGCCTAGCCGATGAGGAATCGGTTGACCGCTTATTCCTTCATTGCAAGCAGACAAAAGCTATCTGGTTAGCAATCCTCAAGGAGTTTAACGGCAGCTGGGTTATTCCTCAATCCTTCCCTGAAATGTTCCAACAGTGGGCTTGTCCAATTACCACCTCCAAAGGGAAGATCTTGTGGCATCTGTCTTTTCTTGCCTTCATTTGGACGAGTTGGAAAGAGAGAAATAGCAGATGTTATGAAGGAACCTCATCCTCCCAAGAAGACCTAATCATCAAAATGAAATTCACTTTAGCCTCTTGGGTCTCTATTCTACCTGACTTTCGGGACTTATCCCTTGATGCTCTATGTTTCAACTGGAGGGAAGTCATTTTGCCTTGATCTGGCTCTTTTTCCTTTTGTCTAAGGCCATTTGCCTTTTTTGTATAGCTTCTCTTTTTGGGGTGGTGGCTGTTTTTCTGGGGTCCTCCCCAGCCGCTTCTTAGTATAGCCCTTTTATACAGCAAAGCTTTTGATTAATACAAGTTACCATTTCAAAAAAAAAAAAAAAAAAACACCATGCTAATAAATGGTTATAACCGAAAAACTGAGGAATCTTGACCTTGTACAAGTTTAGGTTCTCTTGTTCAAATTTGACTGAAACCGAAAAAAAAAATGCACATGCATTGTGCGAGTTCAGCAACACGTAATTTAAATTGTATGTTTCCATATGTTTCTCTATATACACACTTATGCCCCAGGATGGACTATAAGTAGCACAATTTCAATATTTAGAAATGTACTATTGGTGAAAGTAGTACTTTATATAAAAATCGTAATATAAAATATGAAATTTCAGGTTAAGGATATAAATAGTTGTATCCACATCTATACCCTATAATTTGTTAAGTGCAGATACGTACCCTCAAACCTCATGTCCATGCCAATACCCTTATTCACAGGGCATCATAGTTTATTTACACGACATAGTGAATGTTTATATCACTAAGTTTAATGTACACATCCACACAATTGACATAGATGTCCCTAGCCTGTTTCAAGCATTAATTATTTTATTGTCTTTTTTCTTTGTAACGGTTAAACAATTTTGATTGATTCACCAATTCCTGTGGAGATGTGACTGGTGCTTTCAGGAATATTTGGGACTTGCACCCTGGGACTTGCCTTGGAGAAGGGCCTCTCAAAAACACATCACCCCTCACGCCTCATGTCTGAGGGGTGGTTTGCATTTATTTAGGGCACACGTCTTACCAAATAATGCAGAGAAATGGGACTTATGTGAGAGAGAGAGAGAGAGATCACTGTCCTATTAGAGATTGTCAGTCAAAGATTTTTCCCTATCAGTTTTGAGCATAATAAGGTACCCTCTTCATGCAAATACTAAAACAACCTTGTTTCAGAATGGAACTTATTAATGCCAATACAGATAATGATAATAGCTTATTATTTTTATATTAACGATAAAGATAGTAATCATAGTATTAATTATTGTACATTTGTATCAACACTAAAGACAAAACTCCAACAAACAAACCACATTCATACCAAACCCTCACCCAAACCATGCTTGGATGGACATAATCCTCTTATCTCATCCCCTGTACCTCAAACTAATCTAGACTGGAATAACAAAGAAAAGTGACTGTACTTATCCTAGGACAGCTCTTTGGTACTTGAATCACCACCAAAACATAATGCAACAGCAACTAGTAGAGAGAAACAGAAAAACCAACATTTAAACTTCACAAATCATGGTAGAATGAAAGTAGCTGCACAATATGGTGCTCACGCACTGTTAGAGCAGAAGAAACCAGTTCCCTTGAGCTGGTTGACTGACCTAATTTGCATGCATGTAAGTCTGCAGTCAATTTTTATCCCTAGGCATAATCAAGGGTGTAAACTAAGATGCATTAAACCTAGCTGTCCGGACAAAACAATTAACACTGAAATACCATTCTGGTAAGTGGTTGCTTATTGAAACAATTAAAAGCAACCTACTTCTATGATGGACAACACGTCCAATCCACATTGGCTGAAGTGCAGCCAAATGGCTGTTGTGAGGTATAGATGATCCCCCAAAGATAGCAACACCATTTCGAATTTATTCTAGTGGTATTTCAAATTTTAAACAGAGAAATGCATGCATGTTCTGAAAAATGTAACCTACTATAACAACTCAAGCAAAGGCTTTCAATGGAAGTTATAACTAATGGGCTGTATACACTGTTGTATTGCCAGTTAGAAAAAAAAATCAGAAAAATATAATTATTACGAACTAACTTGTCCACACATCAGACTTGCATACAGCTTTAAATGTTATGATCAATGCAGAATGTGACAACAACTTGACAGACATGGAATTCCGGCAACTATTATCATCCAAGGCATTCTACACCCTCGTAGCATCTCTTATTTCATATTTCACTCCCAATAACTGAAACAAGAACATTCCATATGAAAGGTTTCACATGCCCAGTAATACGGTTTCATTTTCTATTTTTCCTTTTGCATGCGAATACATGCTCTGAGTTATCATATATTCATATCAAAGATTTAAAGCACGGATGCATGAGGCAATGTGTTCTAGCTGCCCAAAGCGTCAGATGCAAGCCTCAAAACATTGAGTGTAAGTCTCATGTGCACATCTTTTAATAAATAAATAAATAAACTTGGTTGCTTTTAACCCTTTCATTGAGTCAACTAGGATTAAATTAAGTTATAAAATAAAAAATAATAGTAATGATAAGCTCTTAAACTACAGATTGCCCCATCCATTTTCTTAAAGATTAAGATGTATCAATGGTGTATATGCCCTAAAATATGGAGCCTAATTGAAGCACATGCTTCATTTGGATGTACGCTCCAAATATTCCTCATTTAGTGAGAGTGAGATGTACACCCTGAAAGTGAGAGATTTGAGGCATGGGAGTTTTTTTGAACCCCGCCTATGCGAGCCTCGAGGTGCAAGGCCCAAACACTGCTAAAATAACTGTTACATATCAAATGAGTGGAATGAATTAGTTTATATCACAAAAGATATTTTCTTCACAGAAGGGGAGCCTTGTTTCAAAAATATGCTGATAAAAATGTTTACATTAAATTAAATATACCAGCTTCCCAAGATTCCAGCAGCTTCATAGCTGGACAAAGCATAGAAAATCTTAGGTCTAAACTAAGATGGACATCTTCAAAACTATGCTGATAAAAATGTTTACATTAAATTAAATACACCACCTTCCCAAGATTCCAGCATCTTCATAGATGGACAAAGCATAGAAAATCTTAGGTCTAAACTAAGAGCTGCTTCAGAAAAAGAATATCTTTAGGGATTTGAAAAGGCAACTCACCACTTGTATAAGAAGGCATTTCAAGTATGGTTTCTCTGCTCGACGCAACCTCTCAATTGTTATTCTGAGATATGGTTCAACCCAATGATCCACCTGACCTTTGCAGTTTTGAAACACCACTTGTATAAGCTTGGGAGCAGGCTCAATATCATGGTCCTCCATATTTTTATCCGCCATTACCTGTGCATTACAAGTGACCACAATTCAGATCACACAGAACACTGTATAGCAACAAACAATCTCTATCAACTGGCTTGTCTGATAGCTTTTTCTTAGTATTGAAAGGCTGGGTTAAAAAAAAAAAAATCTTTCTAATTCAGTAATATGATCACAATCTTAATATTTAATGATTAAAGGTACTCACGGAAGAAAGCATATTCCAAAGGCTTTGTTGGTAATCAGGATCCTTGCACGTGAGAAAATGTGCCGTACTCCGGGATATGTAATTGTCCAGTGGAACCAGAATGTCTGTATTAATGGAGACCAACAGAACTTATAAGAATTGGTTTCTACAAAAAATTGCCAGATACAGATGATTTACACTAGTATCTATTCATCTACCATGGAACTCATAAACGCATTAGTATAAAAATAGGAAAAAAAAAATTAATATTAACATTCAAATGAAAAAAGCTTCACAGCATGGTCCTAGATACATGGGCCACAGAGCAAATATATGGCAATTAGTTATTTCAGTACTTGATTAGTTGCGATTTTACCATAATCAAATGCTTAAAAACAGTCTAGTTTTGTGCAACAGTTCAATATATAATAGCCACTTGGCAGGGTCCCACTGACTACTTGTATCCAGCATTCATCCTAAAACAAAATAGGCACAAAGGAAATGTGAATCATGCAATATCCAGACAAGACAACTTTCAACCCGGAACATTTTTCTCAAAACTGGAATCAACTGCAATAAATGATATCAAGCCAGATTTAAGTGCATTACCAAACTTTCAGCAACCAAAATAACTTTTTTTTCAGACGAATGAGAAAGAAAACAAATTAGAGGATCATTCAAAAAATAAATAATAAAAAATTTGAAGGATAATACCAACTACTAAGTAATCAGCGTCAATGCCACTTACGTTTTATCAATGCAAGGAAAATAGCAGCACAAAAGGCATTAGAGATAGGGATAGGCTATGCAATGTCCCACATAAATACAGGAAATGAATTTGAAAACAAGTCGTAAATGCTAGGGTACACTTAACTGCATTTGAATTAGTAAAAGACCACTAGGTTTTCGTCAAGAGTGAAGCCTCCAACGTTATTTGTTCGATTTTGCCCAACAATGTCTAAACAAGTAATACCTCTCTTCATTTTTTTTAAACCTTCTCCAATGGGTAGTGCATCTATTTCTCAAACACTTGCGCATCCCAGAGTGAGTGGGTGGAGGGGGGGTGGGAAACCCTCTAAAGTCGGTACAAGGCATACATAGATTTGCAGCTTCAGTCATTTTCAATCAGTGACCCTGCACGCAGATGATTAAAGAACCCTTCGTTCTTTTGATCAATCAAGTTGGACAGCACCATTAAACGACTAGACCTTGCCATATATGTCAGTGGATCACTCTACTTATTATCTACCCCCATCTGGCCATCAAAATCAAGGGATGTTTGCACTCATCCAGTGAACTCACTTGGAAGTATGATTTACAGATGCTTGGTTGTCGATCTCAATTGTTAATAACAAAACCAACAGCTTCAAGATCATCAACCACTGCTAGTTAATCATTTACATCAGAGTCCACAAGATTTTCTTCTGTCTGATCCTGTTTTATAATAGGAACGTCTTGCCCAAGATCAACATCATCGGCTGGATGGTGATTAGTGAATATATTCACAGTTAATTAACATAATCATTTGATTAAAAAAATCACAGATTCTTACAGCGTTCCTTCTACTATAGCACAATCCTCTTTCCACAAAATCAAACAGTTAGAATCATCCGTACAATGATCCAAAAGATGACTTGGTGGAAGGATTCTCCTAATCATTGTGAGCAAACTTTATTTTTTTATCCTTACCAACAATAAGATCAGAATTTGTTCTGCTCCTGACTAATGAGAGTGTTTGGTTGGGATTCTTAAAGGACAAAAGTGTTTTCTTAGAAGTAGCTTCTTAGAAGCAGCATTTTTTAAGCAGCTTTAATGCAGAAAAGGTCATTTGTTAAGTAACACTCTTGTGCCTGCTTTTCATCAGCAAAGCACTCAAGGTCATTTGTTTAGGACGTAAAAAGTAGCTTTTAGCATATAATATATTAAATATTTTACAATATAAAAATAATTATACAATATAACATAACCCTTGTAGGTAAATGAAACAGCCCCACCTAAAATTCAAGATGTGCCATTTCATGTGGACCTCAACTAGAACAACTTGAGGTTAGCAGTCTCTACCGAAAGTAATTTAAAAAATTAGAGTTCTCATATAATGTTGCCTTTGGATTCATCCAAGAGGACTTCGCCTTACTTCTGGACGTATATAATACAACCTCCTAAAAATAAATAAATAAATAATTTTAGTTTTAGGAGTATCCTTTTCCGGTGCCTTTTGCAACCCTTCACAAGGATGTTTCAATCCGCTTTCACGGCCCATAATCAACCTCCTTACCAGCCTATTCCAGGCCACTATAAATGGGCTTCATCCGTTCATGAAATATGACACGAATGCTACCTTGAATGGGCCAGGTCTGTCTCAAACTCAAAACACATGGGTGCCGCATTGGAACAACCAGATCAATTAGGTTCATATGAGCCCTACTCTTCTATTTGCCTCCAGATGCACAACATTCAGTTCTTTCCTTCCCTAATTTCTTGTTTCTCTGCTCCTCCTCACCACCAACACGTATCAGCAACCTCTACCTTATGTAGGCATTGGCAGTGGCTGCACGCTCCTTTCTCTCTTGAGGGTTTATCAGTTCTCCTCACATTAGGGTTCCGTATATGAAAGAGCGTTGGATCGGGCTCTAAAGGGAACTCATGTCAAGTCTAGATCCAGAGTTGGGTCAAGAGCATGAGAATTTTTATCCTACTTGAACACTGCCTGTATGGCGCCCCTACAGTACCATATCATGGTAATTAAATAATATCTATTTTTTCAGAACGGTAAAATGTAAATTAATAATATATAAAATATTCAGAATGGAAAACAGTCAAATAATATAAGGTAGCGTTTGGTTCGCTATAATGAAGGTCGGAATGGAATGGTCATTCCAACGGAATGATCATTACGCGTTTGGTTCGCCAAAAGTGGCGGAATGACCATTACCTCCGGAATCTCATTCCTTTATGTGAGGGAATCATCATTCCATTGGGGATGGGAAGGAATGACCATTCCATTCCTTTCTAACTTTTTGTTGAGACCAAAATGCCCTTGCATGACATCTATCTCTATTATCTTCTATTATAAAAGAGACAATGTTGCATGGTTTTTTCACCACACCACTGTGGGGCCCACCCAAAATATTATAATAAAATATAATAATATATTATTATATTATAATAATAATAATAATAATAATATAATATCTATACCCTTATGATCTATCTATCTCAGACAAACTTTTTCACTACACCATTGCGGGGCCCACCCCCAAATATTATAATATAATATAATAATATATTATTTTGAGAACTTACAAAAAATTTCACTATACCTTCGTGGGGCCCACCCCAAAATATTATACTGTAAACTTTTTCACTACACCATTGTGGGGCCCACCCCCAAATATCTACTATCTACTTATACTATCTACTATCTACTACTATTATAAAAGAGGGAAAGTTGCAAACTTTTTTCACTACACCATTGTGGGGCCCACCCCCACATTATAATATAATATCATAATATATTATTATAAGAAATTGCAAACTTTTTCACTACACCTTTGTGGGGCCCAACCCCAAATAGTATAATATAATATAATAATATATTATTATGAGAAATTGCAAACTTTTTCACTACACCATTGTAGGGCCCACCCCCAAATATTATAATATAATATATCTACTATCTACTACTATTATAAAAGAGGGAAAGTTGCAAACTTTTTTCACTACACCATTGTGGGGCCCACCCCCACATTATAATATAATATCATAATATATTATTATAAGAAATTGCAAACTTTTTCACTACACCTTTGTGGGGCCCAACCCCAAATAGTATAATATAATATAATAATATATTATTATGAGAAATTGCAAACTTTTTCACTACACCATTGTAGGGCCCACCCCCAAATATTATAATATAATATAATAATATATTATTTTGAGAAATTGTAAACTTTTTCACTACACCATTGTGGGGCCCACCCCCCCAACTTTTTCACAAACAATGTAATGTGACAGGAGAATCTAACAAGGGTATTTTGGTCAATCTTATGTAAATTTGATTCCATTCCGGGCATCATTCCAGCATACCAAACGCAGGAATAGGAATCAGAATTCTATTACTGAGTTGATTCATCAGCGTACCAAACGCTGGAATGGAAATGACTGTTCCTGCCTCATTCCATTCCAGACTCATTCCGGGCTCCATTCCATTCCTGCCTACAACCATTCCAGCGAACCAAACGCTACCTAAGACTCATGTAGGCAAATAAAATGGCCCTTCATAAAATCCTGTCACGAGGCACGTGCCATGTGATATTACTGCTGCCGTTGTACCATTAAAAAAAAAAAACCCTCTGTTGTTATCTCACAGAACAATAGCATATGGGGACATGCATCATCTGGTTCTCTATCCTCGAGCATATGAATCTATTAGAAGGGCCCATCTACGAAAATCCAAATCACCCAAAATAGAACTCTTATATTGGTGCTTTGGTAGAAATTTGACTTCAGTCCGAGTTTGGCCCACTATTAGATTTATTGCATGGCAACTCACTCCCTTTGATTTGTGTATTTTAAATTACTTTTAACAATTGATCAATTTGATGATTGGACTAATTTAGATTGGAGTGAATTATATGACCCAACACCAGTATGTAGGATGAACTTGATTTTTATCCATTTAGATTCCATGGATGGGTAAGCTCATGAGAGTATTTCACTCCTAAGTATGCATTGATGTGTAGGGATATCTATCACAAGGTAAAGACAGCCATCCCGCTGCACTGAGATTACTTACCACCCTTTTTTTAGAGATGGGCGCTGTGAGATTTTATGGTAAAAAAAGAAAGGGAGAAGGGAAAGAAAAAATGAAAAACGAAAACTCCATCCTTCCCTTTCTGCTTTCCCGCCACGCTTCTGCTCACTGCAGTTCGCACAAAGATTGTGCTTGTCTAATTGATGATCGAGAGGGGCGTAATGTCTTGAATTCTAACAGCCACCATTGCATGGATGATATTGTGGGCTTACAAAACTCATACCATAAAAAATATAGTAAGATTGTCAATTATACGTGTGAGTTCAGGGGGGTGTTGTGGGGGTTGGGTGTGGGAGAGTGAGTGAAATGTATACAGATGTGTGTGAACTATGGTAATATGGTTAGGAGGGTGGTATTCATAAGACAAGAATCATGACTGCCTCTCAAGAGAGTAACACATTTGACCAACAACAGTCCTCTTGTCATTGTAGAATCCATTCCCATCTGTCCCCACCATCTACTTCCACAGCCAAGTGAAACTTAAAATAGTCTCAATTAAGGGGCAGGAATTATTCTAAAGTGGGTTCGACCATGATGTGGAAACTGAACCTCTTCTAGCTTGGGCATCTGAATCTATTCTCTGCAAAAATTGTAGAAAATAAACCTAATGTAAAAATATAATTCACGGAAAATACTCAGATTTATAGTGTTTTTTTTTTTTTATAACTACAAGTTCTTTCTGAAGCTTTTGGCTTTCGAAAAGCCTAAAAGCCCTTAAAAGCTTGTTTGGTTATTATATGTTTAAAATGGACTTTTTTAACTAAAAGACAAAATTAATATTTTGGCGACTATTTAATTGAGACTATGCTGGCTGGTATGTATGGCTGAGTTGATAAAATTTTAACTCAGACATGCCAGAGGTTTATGTCTATGCATCCCAGAATGCTACTGATAGCATGAGGTTGCCTAGATATTAAAAACATGATTATGTTTAAAATGTACTCTTGGGATGTCAAGTTGTGTATCCAGCTACCTAAATACAGAGCGTATGATTTGGAGGCCCCATCCTCATGGCTGTTTGGGACGCTATAGTTTACTTGCCAGTTGTACTTAATTTGTGAGTGGGCTGCATTTTTTTTTAGCAAGATGGATGCGTGTAATTAAATGTGTGAACTAGCTATGGTTTATTTTCCAAAGTATGAACATTTCTGCATAATTCCGAAGCATTGGTTAGAATGCAGTATGAAAACATTGGAGGGAAATTGCACTATGCTACCTGGAGAACCCAAACACGCTTTTTACTAATGTGGAGTCAACTTAGGCTGCTCAGTGACCCACCACTTACACTGATGTGACAGATAAGCTATGTGTTGCACCTTCAAGCCATTAACTGTCCAAACACGGTGAAGTATAGTTCCATTCTTTACCACTAGCAACCAAACAGAGTATTCTTTCTGACAAAGTCAAACTTCAACAATAAAATTCCTCCCACTTTACATTAATTTGACACTTGTCCAAACACGGTGATGTATAGTTCCATTATTTACCGCTAGCAACCAAACAGAGTATTCTTTCTGACAAAGTCAACTTCACTGATAAAGTTCCTCCCACTTTACATTGATTTGACACTTCACTTTACAATCATTCACTTCAATGCAGATCCAAACACACCCTAAGGGTTGATCTATGGAATGCAACTCTCCTCACAATCTTTCCGTTACAAAAGAGCATAGAAAAGAGGGGCTCTAGGGACATTCGATGCATATCAGGGCATACCGACGGATACACCCAATTTATCCGCTACCAATAAATTGCAAAAAGCAAAGCGGTCTTGGCTGATTCAACCGATATTTTGTTGCATGATCTAGTGATTAAAAACAATTCTTATCATTTGTGGGATTTTGAAGAGGCTTTTAACAAATAAGGAATTGGCAAGAGAATGTTGTGTTCGACTGCATGCATGGGTTTTGTCCAACATTCTTTTTTTATATTTTTTTCCCATTTTTTCATTATGAACAATTCTTTAACTTTAGGTAACCATGTAATGTTGATAACATTAATTTTGTTTTTTATTTTGACTTAAAAAGAACAAAAAGAAAACATTGTAACTCCTTTATTTCCCCAATACTGTTGATATCCTAATCATATTTTTTACTATTCACACATCATTTATGATATATTAGCATATATTAATCATGTTCTTCAAATCAGTCTTTCACACCATATTGATGCTTCTAGTGATGAAAAATGTTGGATTATGAAGTACTAATTTCATTATATAGTTTTTAAATTTTCAATTTTTTTTCTTTTTTACAAGAAAAAAAAATTGACGATACAATGAATTGTATCGCAAGTTGCAGGCTCTATAATATGATTTCAAAAAAAGAAAAAAAAAATCATGATATGATTCAATTCAACCCCTTGAATGATTTGTACTATGATATCAATTTTCTGAACATGCTGGCATCAATTAAAAAAATCGACACTTCAATAATTACAAAAAGGTATCAATGTCTAATTTTAAAAAAAAAAAAAAAAGGAGAATATACAACATCTACTCCATATGATAAGGACTAAGACAAATGCACTTTACAGGTAAAAAAAATTCTATCGAATGATAACTTACTTTCAAAGAAATCTATAGCCCATTCCGCCAAAGCATCCATCATCAAAGGCCAAAGGCTCCACATCTCCATTGAAATCGTAGGAGAAAAAAATGTCATGTATGACACAATTTCCAAAACTTCCTCAAAAATCTCTGCAAAAGAAGAAATAATAGAGGTAATTCACAAAAGACCAATAGAAATTGAAATAATACAAAAGAAGTTGTAAAGGGAATCAAAAAATGAACGGGCAAATGAATGTGGTCGAGTAGGCTGTATAAATAATTCTCTACCTAGTTAAAAATAATAGCACTCTTTATGTCACCATCATCAAATGACAGTTGACAATTCTTTTTATATAACTGAATCTTTGTTACAAATCATCTGTTTCTCACATATTTGCTTTCTATATCTGAAAATCCTCACTTGGAAAATCTCTAATGGTCTGTCTAGAAATATCTCAACCATCAATCACAACTTGAACTTTCACCAGACGATCCACGTCATCTGAGTCTTATTGTAGTGATCTTCAAAGTTGAAGATATGAATGTCTCAACTGATGTAGAATTTGCAACAAGGATCAAAATAGCGGTTGAGGTGGGTGAAGCGGCCGGCAGCCAAAACGCTACACAGTGGGGCGATACATACCGGCATAACAGTGTGAATCGAAAAGGTGGTCAAGATTTTTTGAAAACTTATCCAAAAATTCCGGAATATTGGAAAATGTTAGAATTTGCTGTTTTTTTTCTTTCCAATAGTGACTAAGATAGGGGGTGTACAAGTCCCTTCAGTGCATAGAAGTTCTGTATAAGAAGCTTATTTAGGAATAAAACATCCCTCTCCTAAATACAATCATGTATCACATGCGAGTCCTTTCATTAAGCATGGACCGTAAGATAAATTTATCAATCAATACAATTACATTAGCACATATTCATTTCTCTAACTTTGGGAGAATATAAACAATTCAACCTTCCAACAAAATGTAATCCATTGTACAATAGATTAAATAAGAAAAAAATGAAAATGGAGGATTTAGAGCGTGCATACAGATCTAGAATGCATGAATATTCAAACTGGACCATGTAGGAGTATATATATACATACCTTGTCCATCGGTAGTCAACATCCTACGCATTATGGGTAATAGAGTAGGCTCTATCTGAGGGAAAAGATGAGGAAGCCTGCTCACAGATTCAAGAATTGTGCTGATGGCACGCAAGCAACCAACAGCAGCCAAAGCACCTGGATCATCAGCCTCATCATCGGCTTCAGAGGTATCCATACACTTCCAAAATGCAGCAGCCTAAAAGTGGAAAAAACAAGAATTGTGGAGAGCACATTATAGAAAGGAATTTGGTTACCCAAACAAACGTAGTCCAACACCATGGAAGTAAAATAGTACCAGATTCTGGCATAAGCCAAGAGCAAAAGGAGCCATCTCCTCTCCAAACTTGTCCACAATAGTCTCAAGTGTGAACACAAGGTCCTCATTCTCAACCTCATTCATGAGCTTAAAGAATTCTGCAGAATTCCAATTAATGCAAATTAGAAACGTAGAAATCAATTGCAAGTAATATAACTAAAAAGTAAGAGACCACGTACCATCAAGTAATTGAGGGAGAATGGGACGGATTTCATTCAAATCTGCAAGAGGGAATGGGAATTATTGCAATCCAAATGTTCAAAGATGTTAAGAAAGCACACAGGTTGAAGAACAATTGAAAGAGCAGACCTTTACAAGCTTCAACAAATGAGCGCAATGCAAATACTGAATCAACACGTACTGGAAGCTCTGGATCCCGCAATCCTGAAACAACACTATGGAATGCTTTGCGGAAATTGTTCTGTTCTGAAAAGTTTATATGAGCATACTGGCCAGCGACCCACGCAGCCTAATATTCCATGAATTAGACGTATCAATTTGCTGGAATATAAGCTTAACATATAAAGAAAAGGCAAGGATGAACAATGAATTAAAATTAGATCCAGACATCAAGGTTAACCAAAATAAGTAGTAGAACCAGAATTATCCTCTAAAGCAGCATCACATAATACAAAGGATTAAAAAAAAAAAAAAAAAAAAAAACACAGAAAGAAAGAAAGAAGAGAAAAGAAAGATTCTTACTCATTTTTCCTACAATTTTTATTCCCTAGATTAAAGCAACATCGACCCTTGACTGAAGAAAAACTGTGATTAAAGCAGTTATTAATAATGAATCATTAATACAGTTATTTTACATGCACAATGGGGCCACCTATGGTGATCGGGACTGTACAATAGATCTGCAATTCATCCTCCACAAATACATGAAATTTCAGTTCACTTAGACTTACACTCTCCATTAGATTGGAGAAATACAATTTAGCCATATTTTCATGCATGTCCAATAAGTGGTCAATCTTACTCCAATTAGCCTGAAATTTGGAGTGTGTAGAGACTGGGAACTATCTGATGATTTAGATGCATATAATGTGATACACATTGAATAGAAATTTTGATTATATATATAGACATAATTGCGCGCATAGCTTACATTCAATAAGAGTTGCATTCACCATTAGATTGGAAAACGGCAATTTAGCCATGTTTTTCACATGCGTCCAACTGAACCTCTTTTTTTTCCTTTTTTTCTTCTTTTTTTTTTTTTTTTGATTGGTCACTTTCATTAAAAGGAGCAAACAGTACAAGAGAAAAGTACTGAAAGCAAAAAAGCAAAACAGGAAAACAAAAGAAGCCCTAAAGACTGCCACCTAAGGCCCTGCCATAGAGAAGGCCACCTCTTTCCAGTGATACACAATTTGATCTAATGAATATCCCCTAAAAGAAGGAAGAATAGACACCCAAAAAGCTACTAAAAACTTCGATTTCTCCACCAAGCTGCTCTCATTACAAGAAATTCCTTCAAAACATCTCATATTTCTTTCCTTCCAAATCATCCATATCACCGCTAAAAAATGACAGCCGCCACATCACTTTGCCTCTAGGCCGGGTCCCCTATTGGGATCTTCCAAGCGTGGAACATCTCAGGGAGAGAATGAGGAAGGACCCAGCAGCAATCAAACCCTCCTATTATTGCCATCCAAATTGAGCTGATTTACAATTGAGCAAGAGATGATCCACGGATTCTTCATCCCTCGAGCACATTGGGCAACCATTCACTATTGAAACGAAATTTGGGGTGTATACCAATGCAAGGATCCATGTTATCCAGTCCTCATTGCTTATAAAATTATTTTTTTAAGAAAACATGATTAATATTTGATTTAACCACATCTTTTGAAATATGTCCTAAACAAACAGCGATTGCCAAAGTAAATTGTGAGCCTATATAGGTAACAACGGCGGGCATATCTTTTGAGCGATTCATAAAGTGTACCACACATGTACAAGTTCAATTCAATCCTACTTGACCACATGGTGCTCAACCTTATGTAATCACTACCCCAATAATAAATGATGATGATGATACAAATGAAGCCTCGCGAAAAAACGTGATCTTGCAGAATGACGACGTGTATGGATTTAAGGGTATTGCTGTGATCCAATCTATAAAAGAATATTACTATGAATAGGATACTAGTTGGGCCTGATATGACCAGAGGTGGTCCGCAAGAATACAATTAAGTGCAGGCATCTCGCACTATCAATTTCCCACTTGCAGAAATTTCTATCTCACAGGATTAGGGAGATTTTCATGCAAGGGGTTTTCTAATTCAATGTGAGAGAGAGAGAGAGAGAAGCTGCCCCAATTTTCATACCATATCTAGCTCATGCAAATATACCTAGTTAAAAGGGGACCTTGAGGTCCACACTCCTAGGGGTTGTTTGATTGCACTCATTTACATACGAAAATGATACCCATGTGTAATGGTTACACATCATCACATTTATTTGCACTAATTTACGCATGTGGTGCGTAAATGAGGGGTAATAATGGTTTAATTTACACACCAAAATTTTCTCACCTGTAGAGGTGGGAAAGTGATTCACACCCCCTCAACCAAAAAGCCATTCGTACAGTGAGTTACAAGGTTCTCTTTCACTTGTGGGCCCATCAAAGAGCTTTTTTAATTCATGTGGGCCAAATATTTGTTATCCACACTGTTCAACTTGTTTATTCAACTAATACACCTCAAGATCTTGCAGCTGTTATCTTAAATCTTCATAGGTTCTGAGTAATTTGTCAAAAAGTCTCAACCTATAGATCTAATTTTCTAGATTTCTATGGCCCCCAATTCACGGTCCAAACCATTCAATATTCTTGTATTAATGGTAAACATCAAGATGTAAAGTTTCACATCTTCATTCTTCATGGATTTTGAGAAATTTGTGAAAAAATCCAAAAAAATCTAAAACCATTGGATATACTCATTTACTCATGTGAAAATGGTGATTTTGACGAACATGGTAATGTGTTTCACATGTGTACACTTGCATATGTGCACATGCTATGGATGTAAAACCCATTTCCTATCACATACGTAAAAGACATACGACCCCTTAAAAGTTTTGTATGACGTTCAAGATACTAGTAGTGGTCTTCAACATTTAATGAAAGGTTCATAAAGCTGCCCGCGCATATTGAGATAAGGATTTGTTTCTTCCTCATGTTTCCATCAGGCCTTATAATTAGCCAAATGCCAGATTACATGTGGATCCACATACTATACATTCATTTGGCAGGCAGTTACAAGTAAGTCTTTTTCCTCGAGGTCCTACCAGGAGATTGATCCATCAAGTGCAGTTCAGACCCCATATGCTTCAGTTTGGATGGGACTTGGCCCTCCCATAGTGGAGGCTTTTTCTTGGTTGGCAGTGAGGGGCAAGATCTCAGCAGTGGATAACTTAAGAAGAAGGGGGTTGATGTCGAATGATATTTCTGACGTGTTGCCTTTGCAGGAGGGAGATGGAATCAGCAGATCAGTTGTTTATTCATTGCCATGTCGCTTCGTTTATTTGGAGGTATTTCCATAGGGGTCGTTTGTCTGCACCCATTTACATATGTAAATGGAGAATATACATAACATTTACGCATTAATCATGTGTCCACAATTATTTAAGCATCTTGTGTGTCACTCAGATGTGTAAAAGCTCATTTTCACACCAAAATTTAAACACCTGATAAGGTGAGAAAAAGGGAATACCAAAACACATGTGAGTTTAAAGAACACCCATTGGAGGTGGATGGTTTGGTTTTGGGCATTTCCGTCAAATAGGTTTTGGATTCAAAACCCCCCTCAAAACACATTAAAAAAAGCTTCAAAACTGAAGAATTTCACACCAAAATTTAAACACCTGTTGAGGTGGGGAAAAGAGAATACCAAAACACAAGTGATTTTAAACAACACCCGTTGGAGGCGGATGGTTTGGTTTTGGGCATTTCCATCAAATAGGTTTTGGGTTCGAAACTGCCCTCAAAACACATTAAAAAAAGCTTCAAAACGGAAGAAACACACGAACGAAAAACCTACCCTAAAAAACCTCTCTCTCTCTCTCTCTCTCTCTCTCTCTCTCTCTCTCTCTCTCTCTCTCTCTCTCTCTCGCCTTGCTATACCCAAAAAAAAAAAAAACACTGTAAAACCTATTTACTTTCTAGGTTTATTCTTTCATAATCTCATTTCTTCCAGATCCTTCGGGGTTTGATTATCTATTCCTTTCTGATTTTCTTTTGTACATGTAGTTTGAATGTTCCATTTTAAAATCCTGAATCGCATGTGGTTTTGTTGTTTAACGGTTTTATTTGATTTCCAGAGTTGGGTATACAATGCTAGTTGGTTATTCATGGTGGGTGAACTTTCCTAACAATGCTCATAAAAAATTTGCATATATATATATATATATATGCAGTACACATGAGATGGTAGATGCATATAGACTAGATGCCTAGAAACCTTTAGTCATTTTTTCCTCACAAGTGTTGGGAGCTATAGACTTGTAGTTGTGCATCGCCATTTTTTAACTGAAATATTGATCATTTTAAAGACAGCGAAACTGCTACTTACTAGAACTAATTTGACTAAATGAAATATGTATCAAAATCATTTTTTTGTCTCTTGTTCATATCATTTCAGTAGAATTTAATTCAATGATTAATAAATATCATTTACAAAATCATCTAATACATTTACACAGGCCATTAAAACAAAAATGGTAAAATGAACCAGATGTAAAGGAAGCAAAAATGGTATTAGACAAACGTTGTAAAAAGAAACTCGTGTGTAAATGCTACATACTTAAAATTTGAATATTCATCATTTACATGTGTAAATTGTATTTACATATCCCACTCGTAAAAGACAAATGAGTGAGTTGATGTTTTCCAGGTTCTGTAGCAGTGCTTTTTGAGGCTTGGAAGGGGACGTCATTGGTTGGAAACGGTATGATTTTATGGAGGATGATCCCTCTTTCTATCCTTTGGTCAATTTGGAAAGACATAAATGATAGAATTTTCCATTGTAAAGAATCGTCAAGGGAGGAGCTATTGGCTCTTGTGCAATTAAGGATTGCCAAATGGGCTTGTGTTAGAAAGGAATTTGCAGATAACAAGATTGATAACATCATGCATAGTTTGGGAGGATGTTTGAAGATGGGAGGTTTCAAAATGAAAATTAAAGTTTGTTGGTGCCTTCCTCCGTACGGAGTTCTAAAGTTCAATGTAGATGGAGCAGCTAAAGGAAAACCAGGTTTGGTTGGCATCGGGGGTGTCCTAAGAAATCACAAAGGGGATGGTATTTATATGTTTTCCAAGCATGTTGGGACCAAAGACTCTAATGAAGCAAAAGTTCTGGCCATATTGGAAGCTCTTCGCATTTATCATACCTTATTTCAACAAAATCTAATTGTGGAAAGCGACTCAACAAACGCCATTTCCTAGGTGAAATGTATGAAAGGACCTTGGAAAATGCAATTCCTTCTCAATGAAATTAATCTTCTAGTATCAAGCTTACAGGTTTCATTTCAGCACGTCAGTAGATCGGCAAATGAAATGGCGGATTGTCTAGCTAAGGGGTAGATTGGTCATGTAATCTTAGTGCTCCTATAATGTAGGAGTAGTTGGTGGCTGGTATATTTATCTTGTACTGGTTCACCTATGAGAGGTTTATTGTATGATTTTTGAGTTGTACCTTCTTTCTCTTTAATGAAATTTTAATATTACCGATCAAAAAAAAAATTCTAAAGAATATATTCCCAAGGAGTCCATTGAATCACATTGTAATTAGCTAGAAACATAATGTCTCAACCTACAGATCAAAGGAAAAACACAATATCTAAATTGTGTTAGTGTTTGCTTTCCTATGCCACTAGAGGAGTTTTTGTTAGAGACGACTCACATCTGTTGGATTGATCAAGTCGTCTTCTTTTTTTTTTTTTTGAATTGTTGTTGGATTGATCAAATCAGAGAAGAGGATGGTTAAGGCCATGGCCATGCTGCAGGTGATTCAGATTTGCACTCAGGTTGATCATGCTTTGGCCAGTGATTAAGAAAGATGTTGTTTGCACTAATAACAATATGTTTTAGGATTATATGTTACCAATCAGAAAGCAGTACGTTACTCTTTTTTGTTGATCATGAGGATGATATGTGATGGTTCATTAAAGTACTTTTAGATAAAGGGTGTAACACTAATTACAATATGCTCGAGTAGGATTATATGTTACCAATCAGAAAGCCATAGGTTACTCTTTTTTGTTGATCATGAGGATGATATGTGATGGTTCATTAAAGTACTTTTAGATAAAGGGTGTAATAGCAATTCACGGGATTTCAGCAACACAACAAAGATGACAGTAGGGGAATAACTCTATAACCTTAGAAGCTCCTTCAATTACAACCGTTAAATGGGCTTGAGAAATCCATCTACATAGCTTCATAATGAGCTTAATGTTGATCTTTTCAAGCGTGTTGGGGGTATCATTTGGGTGTTTGATGGGCATATTGATTAACGCTTATTGATATGACGGGAATCTAGGTTTGGATCTTATTGGCATTTCTATAGCATCTGGTGGCTTGATGACATAAAATAGAGCTCATGAATTGATGTCCCCAAATTTCAGTTCTTTAAAAAAATCATCTTTGATTTTGAATGCTTGAATCTAACTAAAATAGAGTTTTGATATCTCACAATTGCTCTGACATACTGCACAAGTCTAAACAAGTACGCATAGAGAGAGAGAGAGTACAACTTCATTATTATAAAGACACTTGAGTTGGTATGATTCCAACTTTGTCACGCAAGTCCTATGTAACTTGAGCAAGTCTGCAACTCTCTAGATGTAAAGTCAAATTCAGCTGACTCTTAAATCTTTTGATCAGGAAATGACATTGGATTACTGGTCTAAAAAACGGCACTCATGGGTAACACAGCACACAAATTATAAACTACCAATCAAAGTGTACTGAAATTACATGGTAACTATTTTTAGACTTTAGCCTAGTTCATTATAGTGGCAACTTCCAAGACTGTACAAAGGTATAATAACCAGCAAAACCACACAAGTTCTTTTGTATAAGCCATAACCCAAAGAACTCCATCGCGTGTAGTATGTTCTCCTAGCAATTATACAAGCAGCATGTTACAACTCACTTGAGATACAATTCTCCATGGCCAATCAATGGCACAAATCATTTTCTCCTTGTGTGTGGATGGAAAGTGGGACTGATCATGATTGTGTGAAGTTGACTAAGGACCTAACAAACTAATTAACTAAAATTGGCAAGGTTATCATAAAAAAAGGATGGTAATAGTGACAATTTTCTAAAAGAATATAGCACCTTTTAAGGAATAACTGAATTTCTTACTTCAGTTTTAAGGTACAAAAGTAATTCGTGTTGTGAATCCTCTGAAATTTAGGAACTTCTGAAAACAGATGAGAGCTTCTAAGTAACAAAAATAATTTATGTTTTGAAATTTGAATGCATGTATTCAATATTCCAAAAGCTGCTCACAATTCCTTTTGCACATTCCTTTGCCAGTAATGGACCCACTAAAATACCGAACACCTTTAGCATTAGAAAAGAAACAAAGGATCTATCTTTGCAATTACAACCATTTTAGACTTGTGAGATATCACAACAATAATAGTAAATTATTCTCACCCTGCAGAGCCAGCAATAATCAAACATATATTGCAGTTGCTAGCATTGGGAGCAATTAATTTACTGCATTCACACACACACACACACAAAAAAGGAAATAGAAGTCGCAAACCTTTGCTCTAAGGTGACCAACAGGACTGCTAAACTCGGGAAAAACATGCTGCACCAACATACGCTCAAGCTCAGACTTATAGGGTTCAGTTTGTTTCAATTTATCACACAGTGCACCAATAGCAAGAAGAGCACCATCTTTTTGTCTATATGGCTTATATTCTACAGATGCATCATCATATCTGTATTACACAAGAGACAAATTTATAAAAATAGATATACTTAACCAGATTTGATAAAACAAGGCTCAAAGTTGGCAGTAAACAGCAGTATTACCTCTTAAAAATCTCCACAATGAACTGAACAAACTTTTGAAGGTTTCCTTTACCTCGTTTCCTGACCAACTCACTCACAAAATCCATTGAAGCAGTTCGAGGACTATACAAGTCTTCAATAATATCTGCACAAAAAGCATTACGAGCTTATACCATGTATGCATATTAACATTGAAACTAAAGGAAACGAATAGAAAATCATAGAAGTAAAATTATTGGATGATAAAGGCTCACCATAACCTTTCCTCACATATTCATGAGGATCTTCATTCCATAACTTTTGATCATTGTCATTGAAGCACATAAGTGGAAAAATTATCTCAAAAAGAAGAATGTCAAGTTGGGGCTGCAGCAACTGATACATGCTATTCTTTGAAATGCTGCAGATGAAAATAACAAACAAAATGAAGATATTCCTCTTAAACTCAAACAAAAGTCTGCTACAAAAGATTCCAAGTTCCAACTAACAAAGTAAGTTTCGCTGTTGATAATTCTCAAGAAAAAGGAAGATATTGTGCCTAACCTTACATGATAACATATTAACATTACATGCTTTCTTTAGAAAAAATTAAAGCTTTCTTCGAAAATATAAACTATTTCAGTTCACTAGGGTTTAGACTGATAGTAACCTAAAGGTTATTCACCAATTTTGATTTCAATGGAATAAATTCAAACTAAATGTATAGAAAAAGGCATTCTATGAATGCATGTAGAAATAGAACAAAAGTGAGACTTGCACAAATCATTTTGACAAGAACAAAGAATTGAACATATCATTTTGACAAGGACGGATGAATTTGTACTATAACTTAAAAGGACACATGAAATCAAGACATTTAAAAAGAAAAAGAAAAAGAAAAATCCAAGAGAACTCTAGAGGGAAGAAGCAAGTGAACTAGATTTTAATTATTGCAAAGGAATTTGCAAGAATGAAACTCATTATATAAAAGAGGAAATCTCAGAGAACTAATTCCAACAAAGAAGAAATACATAAACCATTCGGATTCGGAAAAAAAGAACAAATACCTCCAAAATTATATTTCTTCTCTAAATCATTTTCTAAGTAAAACCAAAAAGAAACCTTGACATAATAGCCAGTATCAACAACTAAATCCTCACCGTTCACTAGCTTAAAAAAAAAATCATCAAAGCCTTAACTCATCAATTTTCGGATGGCCCTGCCCATCCTACTTTTCCACTCAATCCATTTTGCAACTATGTTTTTAGTAACTCTACAGTTAAAATATCCATAATACTCCTAAATATCATTTCTATGGAACCCCCCCTCTCCCTCCTCCTTTTTCTTCTCTCCTCTATCTCTCCATCATATATAAAGGCTACAACTCCCTCAAAGGGGTGTTTTCCATAAAGTTATTCCCAGACTGAAATTCTAGGAGCACCTATGATGCAAGCCCTAGGGTTAGGGCTTGCATAGATGCCGAAGCACGTGTCAAAAGACACCTCAAATTATCTCCACAGAGATTTCAACACGAGGAAAAACCTCTCCAAGGGAAAATCCCATTTTTACTCATTTCCAATTTTGAGATTATCATCTCTACAATGCAATATAAATAGGCAAAGTAAACTTAGGGCCTAAGAAAACCTAGTCTAATAATAGATTCTATCCTAATCAAACTAGGAAACCAAATAAATCAAAATGCTAACCCTAATTACAGTAAAATTAGAAATTATTGAAATAAAAAATAAATTCCTAAATCTATGTGGGCCCGACACATGTGGCCATGAGGTCTACGCTGCATCATTCTCCCCCACTTGAAAAGAACTCGACCTCGAGTTCGGAATATGTCCACCCGGATCAAACATCAATCGAATGAACTTTCTATTAGTTGGCTCATCTTGAGTTTGTACACAGATCTTGAAAATGCTGCACATGACACATCGTTGGATTTGCCGGTGGAAGTGTGTTTGGAGGTACACTTGATCCGTTGGGAACGTCACATGTGGAATTCGCATCATCAAATTGCAATCTTTGACTAAGCGTTCTTGATCTCCTGATTTCCATTGTTGATCCCAAAGACAAAATCAATTTGAGAGTTTATGTGGGGAATATCAACAACTTGCTCTTCAAGGTCAGCTGGAGATGTGGAATATTCTGTGTATAGCTCTGGCTGATCGGTCTGCATATCCACTGGCACTGGTTCCTCAACAGAGTCTGTTATGTGTGGCGATTTTTCTTCTTGAAGCGTAACTTCCACTAGATGAGACCTGTTAAGTATCCGCTCCACACGAATTGCTTCCCAAAATGCCTCATGGATGGTCTTGCAGTCACACATGCTCTCCACTATGTCCGGTCTTAAGCCTCATACAAAACTAATGAAATCATGTTCTTCATCATTCTCCATTCCACAAGCATCTTGGAGCCTTGAAAATTCGTCAGAATATTCAAGAACGGACAATTCTTCTTGTTTCAAATCAAGAAATTACTGGAAATAATTTTTATTTACAGTATACCATAATCCATATCGACACACATATCTCACTCCTTGAAGTGCATTGTAGAACTTATTGATATGGAATTTCATTATGGACTGACCTTTTCTGTAGATCTGCTATCGACGAGCGCAGGCGAAGATGAATCTAAAATGGGGCTTCCGATGGGCTCAATAGGCTGAAAAGAAATTCCAGCCTTCAATTTGGATCAATGATGTACGATGGCAGAGGTGATGCTACATGTGGTAGACGATGATACTGCTCGTTGGTGCGACGGGGGCGTTCCAGCAAGGGCGATGGTAACGCAAGGCGGTCGGAGCTTGGATGCCAAGTATGCTACTCGACTCTCTTCTCTGCTTCTTCCTTTCTTTCTTTCTGCTCTTTTCTTTCTTCTTCTTTCTATTTCTTCTTCTCAAATCTGCTTTTTGGTTTGGATGGAAGAGTTGGGTGTGATGGCAGTGGGGTGTGATGGAGATGAATGGATGGGGATGGACAATGGATATGCTCCAATCGGTGACCGGAGACGGATCGGAGCGACGTGGATCTTCGCTCTGATACCAACTGATGCAGGCCCTAGGGTTAAGGCTTGCATAGATGCCGAAGCAAGTGTCAAAAGACACCTCAAATTATCTCCGCAGAGATTTCAACACGAGGAAAAACCTCTCCAAGGGAAAATCCCATTTTTACTCAATTCCAATTATGAGATTATCATCTCTACAATGCAATATAAATAGGCAAAGTAAACTTAGGGCCTAAGAAAACCTAGTCTAATAATAGAAACTATCCTAATCAAACTAGGAAACCAAATAAATCAGAATGCTAATCCTAATTACAGTAAAATTAGAAATTATTGACATAAAAAATAAATTCCTAAATCTATGTGGGCCCTACACATGTGGCCATGAGGTCTACGCTGCATCAACCTAATAGGATATTATTTATATGGCTAAGAAACACATACACATCCAAAGTAGTTATGTTTTGTATGGCTAGTTAAAAGCTTGAGAACTTCAATTAACCAAAATGTTTGCTATACAAGAAGAAGTGATCCAGCCCAACCCAAGGTCTGGCTCAGATCACAAGCCCGTAGGCCTTGATGGCCCCACATGATCAAAGATCTGTCCAAGATCAGAGATCCCTATCCCTTAATTAGATGGTTTCTAAATTAGTAGAAATTAGTTAGTTTTGTAATTTGATTCCTAATTTTAATTCCATTGTGAGTTGTGCTAGGATTATCTTGCTGCACAAGACTTTCCTTAACTAAGAGGGATCCACCGTCATATGCACCTATATATGGTTGATCAGTGTCTCAT
Source organism: Cinnamomum chago (assembly GCA_038049695.1). Lineage (NCBI taxonomy): Eukaryota > Viridiplantae > Streptophyta > Magnoliopsida > Laurales > Lauraceae > Cinnamomum > Cinnamomum chago. The sequence goes on along the minus strand of CP142451.1, from coordinate 29,409,175 downwards.
TGTAAGGCATGCTATGATCAATTAATTCAACTGTCATTAGTTTTCTACCCTATTGTGGTGATTGTCATGGTTGTGAATGCTCTCTTGTTTGGAATCCCCTCGTTGGACTAGATCAACCCCATCTGAGGCACTGATCTACTCGATCGCAGATCCGCAGCTGCACCGAGAAGAAAAATAAATCCCAGTTTTGTATATGAAATATATGGGGAAAAGAAGTTTTGCATGGGGAAAAGAAGTTTTGCAGGATTGTTGTTTTCACAGGGCATGTGACTCATGTACAGTCGCTAATTAGAGTCTACGCAAACCAAGACAAATACAAGTCCTGAACAATTCAAATCATCAAGCTTTCAGACCATGAGTCCAATGATCACCACGCCGAACATCACAGTATTGTTAGTATTTTACATCTGCAAATACACTACAGTGTAAAACTAATAACAGGGGCCATGTTCAAACATTACATTATTGTTAAGAGTTTCACATCTGATTCAATAATTACAAATAAACTACAGCATAAAATTATCAATATCTGGAAATGGTATTTCTCTCAGGTTACAAAACCTGATCTTGTGACTCATAAAGACTAAAATATCAATCCCAAGAGAAGTCAATCATAGCATAGTTGCAATAAGAACAAAAAGAACCTTCTAATGTAATCAAAAGTATAAATTTGAGTTTCCACTTAAGGAAAAGAATAACAAAGAACAGGTTCACCATGTAATATACCAACCTGGTACTCAAGTATTGGAGAATAAGGTTGGTAACCCTATCAGGGAGATATCCACCCACGCGAATTTCATTCAACAATTTTAAATGGCACTCTAAAATTTTCCCAGCATAATTCTTTTGAAACATCTGGGCAAAAGCTTTGTTCTCTGGTTTTTGAAGCTTCAAATCACCAAACCTGTGAGATTAAGGACATAATCACCAAAATAATTAACAAAGCAATAGCCAAACTATAGAAATAAATTTACACATGCACTAACCGAGTGAATAACCGGTTTAAAATATGAACAGTCCATTTCTTTACTTTCCACCATCCCCATGATTTTCTTAAATCTGGATCAGTTGGCTGGCCTTCTAAAGGGACAGGCCTCTCCAATATGCTCAAGAACAGAATCATCCATGCATTAAACACATTGGCATCAAATAGCTGTTTTGGAATCTCCAGCTGGGAAAAGGAGCAAATTTGAAGATAAGCCATAGCAAATCACACATAACTAGCAATTTCATAAAGTTAGGTTAGATGCATACATATATTGATGACCAGAATATCTTGCAGATGAGTTTGATTAAATCTGCTACTTCAAGCATGGGGTTGGGAATTTGAACAAGCCTGTTAAATATGCTAAGTAGATTTGGAAATGTCTCCTCCACAATGAGATAGATTGGCGTCCGTTCTTCATCTGACTTGAACCTTTAGATAACAAAGAAATAATCATAACCATAATAATTATAAAAGATTTGTTAAAAAGGCCATTCAAGGAGAAAGGGCAATTGGGCTAAACAAATACAGCAATATATGTAATAGTAACACAGACAGTCCGAAAGAGGGATATAATTAACCAGCTAAGCATCAAGATTCATCTGCATCATAATCTCAGATTCTCAGTCTTATCTCATCAATCTGGAGCTGGCATTAATATGTTACTCGAGTAATGAAATAGGTTTAATGCCAACCCCATGCGTCCACTTATCTGCTGTAAGGTGCACATCATCAAACTTGGATTCACAAAAATAAATCTCACCATCTTCTATAGAACGAACCAAAAGCACTAGATGTTTTTGGGGAAGTTCACCCACCCAATAGATGAGTTAACTTCTCCTGCAAACGAGGGATTGTTCCATTAATAACACAATGAACTCAAGGAGGAAAGATGCAAAATGCACACAAAAAGGACGTGTAAACTAACTTCACTAAGAAAATGAAGTGTAAAGAAGGGATTTACATCCAATCAGTTGGAAAGAGTTCAAGATGCTGAAGATACCCAGCAACAAAGACAACTTCATCTTCTGACAAAATGCTTTAAAGTTGCATGTTGGAAACAAGTGAGAGCTGATAAAGAAAATGAAACTCTTGTTTTTTAGTGAAAAGGAAAATTGAAATGACGGCAACTAAAAGAATGAGATAGGATTGAGTAGAAAAGTAGAACTCACAAAGTCAAGCCCAAATAGATGGACTGAGACTTTTGTGATATTAATGATGACGATGGTCCTATTGGCAACAAAATGAACCCAGTCGTCCAGCCTTTTTACCTTCATATATACACATGTTTCTTTCTAGCATTTTTTTATTCACATAAACACCATTCTAAACTTCAGAGTATTTATGTTGTCTTAGAGTATCCTTTTTATAAAGACATAAAGACAAGGTCGTACTTCAAATATGGCACCTAAAACAAGCTGATTATTTCTTGGAGGGCATTTTATGATGGAGTAATCTGTTCCATTTAGCCCTTTAGCAACCTCAGTTGGATTTTGCCAGATTTCACAATGTTCATTTAAAATTCAGTCTAAAAATTCAAGCCGCTCATAAAGCTTTTCTACTAGTGTTATACTGAGAACACATTCCATTGCAAAACACACCCGTCCATTTTCAAATGAAATGGTACAGAAGTAAAGAGAACAATTACTGAACTCTGTGCAAAAATTATCTTCACCAAACAGAACCAACAGCAGTGTGGGAAATATTATTAGATCCATACATACTCGTATTTCCTGGAAAGAATCCTCAATATGTACAAAGCCGCATATACTTGTTGATCTTGTAAGTTGTGCTTCAGCCAAGGAAGAAGGCTTGGCCATTGTTCAGGATAGTCAGCATGAACAATCGTCTTGATGCACTCACCAAGCTGTGCTCTGTACATTGAATAAGAGATATAAATCAAGTGTTGCATCCCCACCACAAAACTTTATAACCCTCAAAAAAGAACTGAAAAATGTGAATGATGATAGGAACAAGAGTTAAGAAAATAAACATAAGCCAACTAGACAAAGAGTCTCACAACCACCAGTTACCAAATCACAAGATAATAGAGGCTTCCGAGCGAATTCATCAACATAAAAAATAAAAAATAAAAAAAACAGCATATTAGAGTCTTGTTTCATTTTCATTGCTTACACAGGAAATTCAGTCAACCCCAATGGTAGTACATGTGAGAGGTAAGCCTCCTCTCATGGTTCAAATAGCGGTTGTGGTGGGCATAGCAGCCGGCAGCCAAAACAATACATAGCGGGTGAAGCATAGTGGTTGCAGTGAAAAAGGAGTGGTGTGAATTGAAAATGTGGCTGACTAAATGGAAAAAAAAATCCAAAAAATCAAAAATATTGGAAAATGATAGAATTTAATGTTTTTTTTCAATAGTAACTAAGATAGGGTGGATTAGCCGACAGCTCATTGAATAGAGGTGTCGTAATGCTGTATGACTATAAAAAAAAAAAATATGCATTGATCGATTTGTCCGCATATTCACATATACATGTTGATCAGCTCTATTAAATTAGAAACTAATAAAATACCAATAATCATACAATGTCATCAAAGTCCCATCACTATTATGCATCTCTAAATTCTAAATTCAAATAAGCTATTTAGCACAATTGCACATAACACAAGATATATAAAGTAAAGGTTTATATAAAGTGACGTTTAAAATTCAAACACAAACAACAAAACATCTTTCATCAATGGAACAATGTAGTTTTGTTGAGACTTGAAAACATAGATCTATAGGCTAGAATGTATGATAATGTGATTTGATTTACCAGGAAAAATCTAAAAAAATCCCAAAGAATTCAAAAAAAAATAGAAAAAAAAACTCAAAACCTTTTGGGATTGATTGAAGGAAAACATAGATCTAGAAGATAGGGAACTGTTTCACGTCATTTTGGGAATTTTTCATTCTGAGAATGAATGAAGAAAAACTTGTTTGACAGGCATTTTGTGAGAGAGATAGAGAGGAGGGAGATTTTATAGATGTGCAGAAAGAGAGAGAATGCCTGTCAAACAAGTTTTTCTTCATTCATTCTCGGAAGGAAATATTCCCAAAATGATGCCAAACAGGCCCTGGAGTGCACTAGGATGCATATTTTAAAAAAAAATCTTCAAAAATCCGAAGATAAATAGCAAAAAAAAAAAAACCTCAAACCATTTGAGATTGATTTATGGGGAACATAGATCTACAAGTTACAAGGCATTATCAAGTGGTTCATGAAACCCCATCAATCTTTGTGGAAGTCGGGGATTGAAAGATCTAGATGTAACCTACCTATGTACAAAATTGTAAGTCCATCGGATCCTCTTGACCCCTTGATCCGTGGCCCGCAAATTTCACGGCTTTATATAAAGAAAAAAATTGACCCTCAATCCAATGGTCCAATCCATTCGATTCAATGCAAATCCAATGGATTCGGTGTCAAAAGGAGGTGACGGTTTTGAATCTCCATTCGGATCAGTGCCAGGTGGGCCCCACATGGTTGTCCACATGAGCGTCCCCATGTGGATATCTGTGTGTGCGTGCATGAGCAGAGCTACAAAATGCTCCGGGCATTTTGTAAAGCCAAAACTCCCCATGTTTAACAAATGACATGGAGTTATTGGCTACTTTTTCTCCCTTTTTTAATGACTTTACAACATCGAATGCTTCCATATCTGAAATGCCTAAGAATCTGGTAAATTGGAGATAATGATGAATCCTATTTCTTAGGGGGCTCTCTAAATTTAAATACTTGCACATCTTCAATGCCTAAAAATTAGCTTCAAGAAGTTACACAGTTTGTATTACCAAAACAGGTAGAAGTAACGCCCATTCATCATGTGTAAGTCATTTCTTCAGTTGCGGCCACTTATAAAAAAGAAAAATGATCAAAACAAATGGTGATTTTCACAAGTCGCTACGGACCCACTTATAAAAAGATTAATGATAAAACAGATGGTGATTTGCACAAATTGTTACGGACACACTTATAAAAATATATAATTCAATCAAAATAAGTGCCCTAATCTTTTATGGGCCCACAAAACTTTATTCAAATAGGATTGGCCCACCAGCAGAATGATTATTATAGAAAACTTGAAATTTAATAATCTAGCAGTGGGCACAACTCGTATTTGTGTAAATGGGGACTCATAAAAATCAGGCCATTTGTTTTCATCGATTTGGAGACCCCATGAAGGAAGGTTGCAAATTTTTACGGGTAGTAACAAAGAAAGAAATAAACGAGTCCCTAAAAAATTGCATAGCCGACGCTCAATGACTCCTTATTTTTCTCTGTCTCCTTATACAGCAGGACATTCGATCCAACATCATACCCAACAATAAATAAAGTAATAAACGACTGTTATTGGATGTTTTATAGGGGTGTGAACGCCCCTTTTTGACAAGGGGAGTTTCTCTCTCTCTCTCTCTCTCTCTCTCTCTCTCTCTCTCTGTGTGTGTGAGAATATTCATGTGCATCCATCCCACACCATAGGATGAGAGACACTTACATAATTGGAAATATTCATGTGCAAAAGAGGAAAAGCAATATATGGTCATATGCAGAAAAAGAATGTTCATGTGGAAAGAGGGAAAGCCATGTAAGTGTCCCTCACCCTATGGTGAGAGATGGAATATATATATGGGTAATATTCAGGTGGGAACTGTTCTCACATATTATGTGAACTTTTTTGTGGGACCCAATTGTGGGCCCCATTTGGGGATGGGACCAGGGGGATGGAGAGATCTATGTCAGACCACCTCAAGTATCAAGTTTCACCCCAAACCCATGCCCATAACCCATTCATCCATGGCCCACAAGTTTAATGGCTTCATATTTAAAAAAATATTCAACCCTCGATCCAACGGTTCAATCCATTTAGATGTGTGCCAATCCTTGGGATTAGTGACTATCAGGGAGTTCCCTATTGGTTGCTAGGTTTAAATGGGTTGATAGTTAGGCCTGCAAAAAAGTTCTCAAATAATATGTGAGAACTAGTTCTCACTTGAATATTTCCCTATATTATATTATATATATATAGAGAGAGAGAGAGAGAAATGTTCTCCTACAAGCAACATTATATGCAGTCCAGCTCTGTGGGGTCCACTCGGGTCCAACCTTTAGTTAGTGCAGGCCCTTTCACCCTCTCATCCTCTCGTTATTTGGCACTAGGCCCATCTTTACTCTCATCAATCCTTTATCCACCATAGGATTGAATCTCTAAGAATTCTATGGTTGAAAGACCACGAAATTTTGTGGCTATTAAATTGAGGGCTAGGATGATCTGAAAGGGCTGATTTTTTTTTTCTTTTTTATTTGTTGTTGTTGACCTTCTCCATATGGAGACCTTCCCTAGCCCCACTAGTTAGTAGGCATGTAAGTGGACCCGCCCCACGAGCTGAACTGCATACGAGGAGAATGCAGTATGCTCGTAGGAGAATAGAGTAGTTTGATTTAAATCAGGACTTGTAGTTTGCGAGGATATAGGAAAATGGCCAAGGGTAGAATTAGGTTAGGGTCTGATTGGTTCAAGGGTTCAACAAGGACTGGTTAGGAACAGTACTTGTTGAAGTAAATCTCCTAAATCAGAGAAGTTTAGGACAGCCGAAATATGGTAACAGGTAAGCAAAATCTGGATTGAATTTGGACGAAATTCAATTCAGGTTTCGTATGAGCTGGTTAAAATTGGGACTGGACAGAAATAGGGTCATGGGGATTTCATTTAGGCTTTAAATTGGGTTTAGATTTAGGCTGATCTGGAACTGTTGGGTCAGGTACGGGCTGCAAGGTACATATTCAGGTTTGGACATGGTTTATGGGTGGTTTGGATGCTTTTCAGCATTTCACAGGTCAGTTAGGTCAAGATGAATGCGTGGTTTGGTTCGGCCGGAATTAAGGTGGGTTCGAGGGGCTGAGAAGGATGGCAATAGGGATTGTTTTCTGCAAGATGCATAGACTGCAAGGAGTTGTTTCTGTATTCCTCAGATTTTGTGCTACGAAGGGTTCAGCAAAAGGATGATAAATACAGTAAACTTCAGAAAAAGGGGAAAATAGAGAATGGAAAAATAAAGAGATGGAATACACAGCTATAATGGGGAATCAAATCAAAAAAGAAAAAAATAAAAAAAATACTTACTGAATTTCAGATGAAATTATTCGCTCTGATGCCAATTGGAATGGGTGGGAGATAGTATCCGGAACAAAAGGTCGAAAACCAAACCTAGGCTTGAAGATGATCTGGGACTCCACACCCAAGATCTAGACCACTCCCACGTATATTCACGTAAGAAAAAATTCTAAATTTTAACAATTAATTGCATAATCTCCAATTAAGGGAATACATAAACAATTTGTAGAGAATGGGTTGGTCCTGAGTCCTAACACTAAGACTCCTTCTCTAATTTCCTTTTTGGATATAGCTTCCTAATATACTTTCCCATTCTAAGAACAATCAGTCTAAAAATAAATAGGATTCTTATTCTATAACAAAGCTTAATGCTTTTAAATAAAAAGGTAAATGAGAATATAAATCCTACTAAAATCAAGTGGACCTACATGTATGACTTGCCATGTGCTAAAATTGAGCATTACTTGTGTCACAAACCCAGCTGAGAATAAGGAGGGCTGTTAGGCTTCCTCCTTGCATAAACTTTGGGCCTAGGTGGGTTATGGCCTGCTGGGCTGGAGGCCCAGTGGCTCATGGACCAGCACATTCCAAGTAGGGGTTAGTCATGAGCCTGGCCTGCAGGCTGCATCACAACTTCCATCAAAACAAGCCAACTGCATGAAATTGTGTAACCAGAAACAAGGAATCGGTATAAACAATGAATTCCACACAGAACACAACCCATAACTCATTTAACATATAGCTTCTGCCATCAAAATATTAACAGAGAATATTAATTATTATATTTGCAAACAATCACCACATTTTTCTGTACCTCAACAAGGGTGGAACTTGAGCAATGAATAACAGAAGGTTGTCCCTGACCATGTCTTTATCACCAGGGGATATTTTCTGCTGCTCACCTGCAACAAGTAGAAGTAGCATCTGTTAAAGCCCTATTTTAGGAATCTAAAAACTCAAAACTTTATCCCAACAAGAAAGACATACCTGGCTCATGAGGAGACCAATTTTTTGCGACAAAGTTCTTAAAATGAATGCTGGCAAACTGCCGTACAGCCATGTCACAATTGCCATCGACAATGATTTGCAACAGCCGGACCAAATGTTGTGGAGCATACTGGAACTGCAAACATTGAAAAAAAAAATACTCGTGAGTGATGGATGAAGGAACCAGAGACAAATCATGTCTGATAAGACAAGGTTTCCACCAACATTTGACTGCATCTTTTTATTTTTTTACCAAAAATCTATACCTCGAGCCTCACTACAAAAGAAAATTTGGAAATGATGACCCAAATACTAAACACAAAATCGTAACAATACTCAAAATCAGAAAGCTTAAATAAACAGATAATAACCACATATCTAATTTAATTAATTAATTGACAACTGTGCTAACCCACTAATAGGAACACTTAGACAAAGCAATATCTAACATTCAGAACTCCAAATGCGTGTTGTGTGAAACATAAATATATGTGTGCACACACGCATGCGCGGAGATTTTTTTTTTTTTTTGGGGGGGCTAAGACCATTTAATGGCAATCCACAATTAGGATCGCTTGGGCAAACCAAAAATCCCATCAAAATCAAGTCAATTACAATATATTATTTATTTAATCGGACTCAAACAAAACCCAAGAATAACACAAACACCCAGCTTCCCCACGGCGCTGGTGACAAATCGTGCTGATCTTTCAAGTTCTAAAAACCAACAGATCCAAGAAAAAAACCCCCCTCCCATCAATACCAATCACATCAAGTCATATCGATACAAAACATCAATCAACCTCAAAAGCTCACCCGTCCACACCAATATTTTGGCAATAAAAAACACAACTTCAATTAATCTAAGATGTCGTGCATTTCTGGCAACGCATAAAGCAGCAACGGTATCAGTTACGCCCCCATTTATGCCTTTTTCTCTTTTCCTAAATCATCAGTATCTACTCGATTTTCAGGAGACGTCCAAACAGACCCAAAGAACAATCATTCAATCAAAAAACATTGATCCAACCACTATATAATATATATATATAGAGAGAGAGAGGGAGGGAGCGGTTTCATCAGAGAATCAAATTCGAAATGATAGAAACCAGATTGTTCTTTGATCGAAGCATATATATATATATATAGAGAGAGAGAGAGAGAGAGAGAATTGGACCTGATTGAGGCTTTCCTCGGCAGCTTTACGTTCATCTGGGTGAGGGCTAAGAGCAGCTTGAAGGATTACAGCTAGGTTTTGCAGATCCATGGCCGATGAGCAAAACCTAGAGAATCGAGTTTTGGAGATCGGATTATCAAAAGGAGTATGAGGAGAGAGAGGGAGAGAAATGGAACCTAGGGTTTTAAACAAAGATGATGAAAGATATATAGCTTTGGAAAAGAGAGAGCAGCTGAGGAAACATATAAGAAAAGAAACCCTAGGGTTTTGCACCCAATTGACTCAGGTGGACCTTGGTGGTGCTGCTTAAAAGAGGAAGGTTTGATCTTAAGCTTCTTTCTTATTTGATTTGATTGAGCTGTCAATGGGCCTCTGTGGGTCTGGCCTGTTTAATGGAATCACTTCTTTGGAGGATATGGGGGACTATGGATCCTACATTGGGCTTAATTGCTTTCATCTGCCAAATATGAAAGTCAATAGTGTTTGGAAACTCTGGTGTGTGAAATAAAAGAGATAATTGGATTACATCGTTTTAAAAAAGTTGTTTCAAATAGGGCTTCATTGTTTCATTAATAATTCAATTCCTAAGAATTCATAGACTTTGTATTTCTATGAGTAGTTAAAAATGAAGGATCAAAGTTGAATATATGACAAATGGCCCTCAAATTATCTTCCGTTTAACGAAAATTAAATCAAGGAAATATGAAAAATGAATACACAGTCATCACATTAGTAATTCAAATCCTATAAAAGTTAAGCCCCACCAACTGCCTTCACCTCTTTAATAATCTCCTGTGTCTATGCAAACAAACAAGCTGAGTATTTTACAAATTGACCATTTTATAGCAAGTTTAATCTATTGAAAAGGCATACTTGTTGTAAAAAGTTATATTGACTATGGCTTGCCAGAAAAAACCAAAGCTTCTCTCATTGTTTTAGATGTTGTCGGATTGGATTCTTCCCTTTTAGTTAATTTGTAAAGAGGAAGGAATTGATCTCGAAGATAATTCAGTATCAAACACTCTAAACATATTAATTTTAAGTCAAGCAAGTCTTATTTTTAGAGATGTCAAACTACAATAAGAGCTCCACTTGGGTGAATCTGGACTGAATCCTCAATCCGACTCATTTTATTCAATCTGTGGAACATGAAAATTGGAACAGTCATGTTTACATCTGGTACATTTTGATAAAACTATAATATCCACATCTTCCCTTCTAAATCTCACAAGATTTGGGAAATGTGGAATCCCCACATCACTGACCGTTTGAGGAGGATTTGGGTGAATCTGAATCCTCAATCCAACTCATTTGCTTCAATCTGTGGCATGAAAATTGGAACAGTCATGTCTACATGTTGTACATTTTAACAAAAAACTATGTTCCACACCATCCCCTTCCAAATTCAATGCAAACAAAGAGATGCCGGACCATCATATCACCTTGATGACATATGCTTTTACTTTTTTTCCCAACGAGCTGCCTTCCTCATTTCCTTTATTTGCCAAGTGCATATGACAAGAATAGCGATGACTTTCTGTTTTTACTTGTTTGAATTTGAGTGGTGCACTAACTAGCCCCTAACATAATTTGAAAACTCTTTGGGCACTTGAACCCCATGCTTAAAACAATGGGAATAAATGCAAATTAATCAAAGTAGTATTGATAGGAATCAGATTTTTTTTAAATATAATTAAAAATAAAAGATGCAGAATTTAATGTGAAAGTAATACAAAGTTCAACTTAAATTTTATCCTAGGTAAAAAAAAATTAATAGAAATTTATGGTGGAGGTTGTCAAAATTAAAAGAAAAAAGATATTCTTTATAAATTCAATAATGGTACAATAAATAAAAAAAGTTTTTTCTTTTTTGCAATTCCCAATAACGATTGATTCCCAAAATCGAGAGGCACGGAATTAAAAAAAAGAAGATACATGTAATAGAATTCAAAATAGACATCCATTATTATACATGTCAAAAACTTATGGCATGTCTATGAAATATCTGTTGAAGATCTTCTATGAGAAACTTAATCTCAGCTCCTAGTGGACCATTTCTACCATTAAATTGATTTATTGCAAAAAAATGATTGAATACAAAAATGGAGCAAAATTCATATTAGAAAAATTCACCAATTTACCATAATTGAGGCACTTTAGTGACTACAAACCAAAATTGTGAATTTTAATTGGTGCATAAATAGTCATTATTATCAATGCAATTTTATTGGTGATTTCTTTTGATAAATCTCAAAATACACAATTCATCATATGACTTTTAGGTTAATTAAAACAATTGTGCATTCTAAATTGAGGAATATAACGATCACCATGTGATCTAATTTGGATTTATCATGAATTCACTAAATCACCAATGCTTTAATAGTCCATAAGTTTTTTAATTAAGGAACAAATATTAAAATCCAAATGATAGTCATTTGAAATGTTTTATTTGATCCAACGATAACTTTATAATTAGTTGTCCTTACACTAGATCAGTGGTCCAATTATTCTGATTGGGACATTGGATCGAATCTTAATCTCTTTAATCTTTACGTCATTATAATATATTAATGGAATCCATCTAACTAATTCTTACATATGGCATGAAAATAAATGAACAATCATTTAATCAACTAATACTAACTTTAATCACGTCAACGATGATAAACATACTACTAAAATAAACTTTAAGAGTTAATATGTATATCCAAATAAATATGCTAATGTTAAGAATCATTGTATAAATGATCCAAAATTTAACTCTTATGAATTTTTCTGTAATGAAAATATTGGTGTCATCGCTTAGTTCAATTTATAAAATTAAACAAAATTTTCTACTTGATGTAATGAAATATTGGTGACATCGCTTAGTTCAATTTAGAAATTTAAACAATTTTTTCTACAATTAGGTCGCTTTGGAAACTACTGGGCTAGCAAAAATTATTTATTTTCTAATTGAAAGATAACAACATTTATGTAATAAAGTCAGTCCATTCGGTTATCAAATATCCTTATCCAATTGATCAATGGTTGATTGGTCCACGTCTATAATTTTTTTAAGTGGGAAAGATTGATATTTGATATCTGAATAACTTTACTATATCACATTTGAATTAACTAGGCATCATTCTAGAGAGTTTAATGGTCCGAGAAACAAAAAAGAAAAAATATGTTGATATGGGCCCGAACGTAAAACTGAAACAGCTCAATTGGCTCACACCAGATTAGGCCCATTTACATTAAACCTAAAACTAAGCTGATTTGGACCCGAACATAACACAAAACTCGATGCAAAATCCAAGCCTAAACTGTGTGGCCCAAATATGCTAAAAAGAAAGCCCATAACCCAGCCCACCCAAATCTGGACCTAGAGCACTCTTGCCCAACCATCTTTCTTCCTTATCCTTTCATAGCCCTTTTTCAATGGCCTAAAACACCATTATTGTGTGGAAAATCCCTTATTCACATATGCCTATTGATTTTAGGTCCCTGAGTTTAAACCTTTGGAAGATCATCAAGAATTCCAAACTTAAAGTCCATTGACAAAGGAATGAAGCCTTATTGATCATTTGATTGAATCTAGGATGGCACGCACGACTACAATTATGACCGCTCAGGAGCGAGGGTAGACGTTGACCTCAACAGTCCCTCCATCAACGACACACCCACCGCAACTCATGTTGCGCAACTCTCAAAATGCATGTCCCGTGTCTCAAACACCCGACTCACTAGTTTTCGATACCACTTGTAGGATCTTGCACCCCATTGAGCTACCACTTATCCCAAAACCAATTGCTCTAATACCACTTGTATGATCTTGCGCCCTGGTAGCTTACCAGGGCGCAAGATCCTACAAGTGGTATTAGAGCCAACTAGTCGCAGGTTCGAATCCCAGAAGGAATGACTCATCGAAAAATGAATTTTGTGCCACCAAATGTGTGCCGATCGGGTTCCACCTGAGGGGTAGTGTTGAAGAGTGGGCTCCACCCAAAGGAGAATATTAAAAAGTATTTCTAGTGCCTCTGCCAACGCCTCGAGATTTTGGTATGAATAGTTAGCTAAAGAAATTTAAAATGGCCATGTATTAGAATATTTTAGGGTTTCACATGATTTCTATGATCAATCCAACAATCTGTGAATTAAATATATTGAATCAAAAATGTGAAGTCTCACCAGTCTCTAGGGATTTACAACTCTCCTATGCCTTTTCATTTCCTCTTGTGGAATTCTATAAGTCAAGAGAGTTCCCCCAAGGGACCTATTCATAGATTTTTAAAAACTTTCTTCCCATCAAGAGAACTAGCACAAAAACCCGTGCTAATCACGGGTATGTATGAAAAAATAAGATTCTATGTATATTAGAAAGGGAAAGATTGGAGTCCATAAGTAGGATAAGTATATTAGTGGAAATGGGAGAGAAAATATTGTAACTTGTTAGTGTTGAAGATTGCCATAATTATCTCTTAATTAGTTGTGATTAGATTGATAGAATTGATTCCTGTAATTATGATAATTAGTTGTGATTAGATTGATAGAATTGATTCCTGTAATTATGATAATTAGTTGTGATTAGATTGATAGAATTGATTCCTGTAATTATGTGATATACCATATTTATCTCCTAGTCTTTAGGAGCAAGTATTGTAAAGGGCTATTAATAGCCGTGTATCATGAATGAGAAAGATAACAAAGTGAAAGTATCCACAATTCTTAAATGGTATCAGAGCGGGTTTCGATCCCGGTGTTCTTGTGTAGCCCACGTGACAGGCCTATCCGTGAAATTTGTTGGGCCTGCACGTGAGGGGGAGTGTTGGGAAGTCCCACATCCCACATCACCTAAGTAATAGGCTTGACATATCTTAATACACCTGTATGGGCCTTCCACCTACCAGCTTAAGCTTTTGGGTTGGTATATGGTTTCTTCATGGTATCAGAGCAGGTGCTCTATATCTAATCATTGAAATCTCCTACACACCTTCCCATGTAGTCCATTACATATTATGGCCACCGATCCATCTGAAACCACCACCAAATCATCTTCTCATATCATTCATGTCCAATCTGAAAATTCTGGCTTTAATGCTGGCATAACCCTCACCGAAACAAATTATGATGTCTAGTCCCAACTCATCGAAATACATATTGCTGGCCGCGAAAAACTTGACTACATCCTTGGTGATTCTCCTCAACCTGAAGCGAAAGATCCATTGTATTCGAAGTGGTATGCTGAAAATCAAAAAGTTAAAGGCTGGTTACTCACTTCGATGTCATCTGAAATTATGAAGCGATATTTTCGTATTCGTACTGCTCGTGAAATTTGGAGCGCTCTTGCCAAAGCGTTCTATGATGGTTCTGATGAAACACAAATTTTTGCTCTCAATCAAAGTGCCTTTTCCCTCCGTCAATCCGGTCGTCCTCTTCCCACATTTTATGGTGAACTTGTTAAAATATTTCAAGAACTTGATCACCGCGACAAAGTTAAAATGAAGGATCCTGATGATGTCATTATGTATAAATAATCCGTTGAGAAATTGCGGATCCATATATTCTTGAATGGTCTTGATGCTGAATTTGAACAAGTGCGAGGAGAGATTCCTCGCATGGGTCCTAGTTTGGATCTTGAACACATATATACATATGTTCGTCGTGAAGCCAATCGTCAAGCTCTTCTCATAGGTAACCTTCCTGCCCCTGATTCTATAGCTATGATAGCCCGTCGCTCCACACCACCTGCCCGCCGAACCACCATCACTGCTGCTACTTCTAACACACCAACATCCCGAAGTTTTGATATTGGCAACAAGAATTCTGGTTCTTCCGGACCACCAAGATCCTATACTCATTGTGGTGGCTCGGGCCATACTAAATCTCGGTGCTTTGACTTGATTGGCTACCCTGAATGGTGGGACCCTGCCAAAGTTCCAACCAAACGCAACTCAAAGTCTCCTTCTACTGCTGTAGTTGCTGAATTGACCTCACCAGATGCTGCTGTTTTACATACTTCTTCCAGTTCACCAAGTAAGTTTTTTTATAGTTCTACACCTATTGGAATTGTACTTGGATTATTGATTCTGGATCCACTGATCATATGTCCTTTGATACTGATTCCATTTCCACTTTGAAACCCTCCCAAACTCCTGTCGTTTCTACAGCCAATGGTACTCCAGCTCTTGTTATTGGTGAAGGTTCTCTCTCTCTTCCAAATGATCTTAATTTAGACTCCGTTCTTGTGGTTCCTTCCCTTGATTTCAATTTGTTATCTGTCTCTCAAATTACCACTTCCTTAAATTGCGTTGTGATTTTTTGGCCTAACTGTTGTTTTTTCAAAGACATCTAGACAAAGAGAACGATTGGATATGGTACTAGACGGGGAAAGCTCTATTATCTGGATCTAACACTCATTAGCTCAAGTGCATTGGCTCAGTCGTTATTTGTAACTACTTTTGCATCAATTTCCGATATTTGGTTGTTGCACAAGCGCTTCGAACATGCTTCCTTTGGATATTTAAAACACTTGTTTCCTAAGTTTTTTTTCAACATATCACCCTCGTTATTTAAATGTGATGTTTGTGCATTGGCGAAGAGCCACCGTGTTTCTTTTCCGCTGAGTTTGAATAAAAGTTATTTGCCATTTATGCTTGTACATTCTGATGTTTGGGGTCCAGCAAAAAATCCAACACTCAATGGTGCACGATGGTTTGTATCATTTATTGATGACCATAGTCGCATGACTTGGGTGTGTTTAATGAAAACAAAGCAAGAAGTATGTTCCCTATTTAAACAATTTCACTCAATGGTTGTCACTCAGTATAAGACCTCAATTCAAGTTCTTCATACAAATAATGGCGGGGAATTTGTCAATCATGAGCTAACGCATTTCTTGCATCTCCATGGCATTGTCCATCAAACCTCATGCCCCTATTCTCCTCAACAAAATGGCGTTGCGGAAAGAAAAAATCGACACCTCCTAGAAATGGTACGAGCCACCTTGTTTGAAGCTCATATGCCTCTTAATTATTGGGGCGAATCACTTACTGCTGCCTCCTACTTGATAAACCGTCTACCATCCCGTAGCTTGGCCTTTCACACACCCCTTGATACCTTAAATCATAGTTTGTCCTCCCCATCCACACCAAATCTTCCTCCCAAAGTTTTCAGCTGTACTGCCTTTGTGCATATACCAACTCCTGCCCGCCATAAACTCCAACCACGTGCTCTCCGCTGCATCTTTGTTGGTTACGGTATCCATAAAAAAGGTTTTTGTTGTTACCACCCTCCAACTAACAGACTGTATGTTACCATGGACGTAAACTTTCATGAACTTCAAATGTATTTTCCAGCTACCATAACTGCAAGTCAGGGGGAGAACACTTTTGACTTGCAGTCCCTTAGTCATCGAACCGACACCATCAGTTATACTATTGCACCCGAACCTGCAGAAATCACAGAAACCAGAACTGCACATGAACCTGCAAAAGTCACTGAACACATACCTGCAGAACCCACAGCTGAACATATGAATATCAACGGGCCAAATGTACTTGAGCTTCCACCGTGTGATCCGTATAATATGGCTGAAACTACTGTACCACAACACCAATTGTCTCTACTTGATGGTCCCACTTCTCATCATGAGTCATCATCAGTTATTGAACCTCAGGTAAATCATGAACCTCCACTTCGAATACTTCCTAATCGTACCACAAGAGGAGTTCCTAGAAATAGTTATGAACATGTTCTTAATTCTAACCCAAAATATCCAATGAATAATTATGTCTCTTACCATAGGTTATCAAAGGAATGTGAGTCGTTTGCGAATCAATTATCTACTGTACATGTGCCTAATAGTGTGCAGGAGGCCTTGAAAGACTCCAAGTGGACGGAAGCAATGAATGAAGAGATGAAGTCACTTAAAAAAAAATGGTACATGGAGGGTGGTTGATCTACCTACTGGAAAAAAACCTGTTGGATGTCGTTGGATTTTTACAATCAAATATAAAGCTAATAGTGACATTGAGAGATTTAAAGCTCGGCTTGTGGCTAAGGGATACAGTCAAACGTATGGAATTGATTATGTGGAAACTTTCGCACCAATGGCCAAAATAAATACAGTACGTATACTCTTATCATTAGCTGTGAACCTTGATTGGCCGCTACATCAATTTGATGTAAAAAATGCCTTCCTACACGGGAATCTCCAAGAGGAAGTATACATGCAATTGCCTCCAGGGTGCAGGTTACAGGTTGAAGGAAGCAAACAAGTTTGTAGATTGCAAAAATCATTATATGGTTTAAAACAGTCACCAAGAGCTTGGTTTGGCAGATTTACAAGTTCAATGAAGGCATTTGGATATCGACAGAGTCATTCTGACCATACTCTCTTCATCAAGCACAGTAGAGGGAAAATTACTGCACTCATTATTTATGTCGACGATATGATTGTGACAGGGAATAATGATGCCGAAATGAAAGCCTTGCAATCCTATCTTTCTCGTGAATTTGAAATGAAGGACCTTGGACCACTGAAGTATTTTCTAGGAATTGAAGTATTAAGGTCCAAACGAGGTATGTTTTTGTCACAACGAAAATATACACTCGATTTACTGAATGAAGTTGGCATGTTAGCTTGTAAACCGTGTGACACACCAGCTGCCGAAAATGTTAAATTGGGTACATTCCTGGATCATATTCCTGCAGATAAAGGAAGATATCAAAGGTTGGTGGGACGATTGATGTATCTTGCACATACTAGGCCTGATCTGGCATACTCCCTTAGTGTTGTTAGTCAGTTCATGCACTCTCCTAGTGAAGAACATATGAATGCAGTAATACGTATCTTGCGGTATTTAAAATCTTCTTCAGGAAAAGGAATTATGTTCACTAAGGGAGGTACTTTATCTGTTGACGGCTATATTGATGCAGATTGGGCTGGCTCAATTGATGATAGACGTTCAACTCCAGGGTACTTAACATTTGTTTGGGGAAATCTGGTTACATGGCGAAGCAAAAAATAGGGAGTGGTGGCTAGATATAGTGCAGAAGTAGAGTATAGAGGTATGGCCAAGGGTGTATGTGAGCTATTATGGATTAAAAGATTGCTAAAGGATCTTAAAATGTCACAATCCGCTCCTATGAAATTATATTGTGATAACAAGGCAGCTTGTGACATAGCTCATAATCCTATTCAACACGATCGAACAAAACATGTGGAGATTGACAGACATTTTATTAAAGAGAAACTGGAAGCAAAAATTATTGAAGTTCCTCATGTTCGATCTCAAGATCAGCTTGCGGACATCTTCACTAAGGCTGTACCAAGTCAAGCATTTCAAGGAATTTTAGACAAGTTGGGCATGCAAAACATACATGCACCAACTTGAGGGGGAGTGTTGAAGATTACCATAATTATCTCCTAATTAGTTGTGATTAGATTGATAGAATTGATTCCTGTAATTATGCTAATTAGTTGTGATTAGATTGATAGCATTGATTCCTGTAATTATGTGATATACCATATTTATCTCCTAGTCTTTAGGAGCAAGTATTGTAAAGGGCTATTAATAGCCGTGTATCATGAATGAGAAAGATAACAAAGTGAAAGTATCCACAATTCTTCAGTTAGAACTTCCGGTCAAAATTAAAAAGTAATGTTAAAATTAGATCGAAAACCTTTTAGCTTAATATATTATAATTGGATGGATAAAATTTACCCCTTAATCTTAGCAAAGACAGTAATGATCTTAAATCTTGGTCAACCAAGAGAAAAAAAAATTAAACAAAACAGAACAAAAGATTAAGTGGGGTGACTGATCCTCTCTCTCATTGCGGTCACGTGGGCCACATTCAAACAAGCAACCCAACAACATCAACGAATAACAAGCCTTACAAAGATCAGTGCCATTTTCTCGCCAAGGACATCGAGTTCAAGGAGAATGAGGCTGGCAGCCATGATTTCATGAGTCGGGTGTTTATCCCCCGGTAGAGTCATAAAATTGTTTTCTTAACAAAAGTTATAGTGAAACTGAAAATGTAAATTAAACATAGACAAAGGTCTAAGCAAAGTTGAATTTGTGTCTCCCCTCTTTTCTTAATGGACGTTGATATCCCTTTCTCGAACCCAACTCCAATAAAACAAAGTTTTGGAGCTTTAACATCTCATATTGTACAATGGGTTGTAATGAAGGGTCCTAGGATATCCCAAATTACAGTGAATGGGTTGGGTGATGAACTTGAAGTAATAGATGTTTAGCAACGTCCCCACAAGAAGCCTTGCATGTTCTTTTGGAGCAAGTGTTGTTGCTTGAAGTATTTATGCATCAATGAGTGCTCAACTGCCCATGTTCCAACAACTTGAAGGCAAAGGAAGGAGGACCCAAGTGCCATTGAATATGAAGACTCTCATCTTCATCATCTAAGTTGTTTCTTTTTAATGTTACCATAGACATGAGATGAGATTCTTAAGTTCTTTAGAAAGGCAAACACAAAAACCTTTGAACATTCAACGTCCACCTTCGCTCCTGAGGGGTTATAATTATGGTCAAGCCCGAGCCCTCACCATAAAACCATTTTTTTGTCGTTTCCAATCGCCAATTGGTTTTGGGAGAAGTGGTAGTTCAATGGGGTGTAAGATCTTAGAAGTGGCATCAGAGCCTTATAGGTCGGGTGTTTGAGTCACGGGACATGCGTTTTTTTGCCTTTACAAATTGTACCTCAAAATCAATTTTTTAAAACATTTTTATATATAATACTATAGTAGGCTTGATGTACTATAATAAGTTGAATGACATGCTTATTTTAAGAAAAAACGAAAAATAAAAATAAAGAGAAATTAGAATCAATTTGGGAACTAGATTTCGGTCCTTTAGGTGTTCCCAGTTTCGGAATCGGGTTCGGGTTTTCTCATTGGAATCGGGTCTGGAACCAACCAAATAGGTTTCTAGTCAAAACCGGATTCGGAACCGTTATTTTGAAACGAGTTCGGTCCGGGTCTAGACCCACTATAGTTTTGATCCGGAACAGCCCCGTTTGCAACCCTACGCTTAACCCCTTATGTTTGTGAGAAGTCGAAAGGACATATTTGCCCCTTATATGACATGGGTTGGCATTCACTACTCCAAAACTTATGATAAAGGCTGACCAAAAGGATACCTAATTGATAGATGATTTATGCAAATTTTAACTTATCTTTGTCACCATGCATCCAAGTAAAGACGCTAAAAGAAAGTATTTTTCACAAAATATAAAAAGTAGATAAAGGTTGGAAAATAGGAGTTTCGTAGCTCACTTTATATAATTTTTTGTTGTATTATGAATAATATAAATCTACATAAAATACCACAGCTCCCGTCTGAAGGTTTGCAACTTAGACGAGCCTCTCAAACACATTATTGGTATAATGATTGAAATGGCAAATAAATGATTTCTTAAAAACACTAACTTGTGAGTAGTTGAAAAATAAAAGAAATAAATTATGAATGAAACACATAAACCCACTAGTATCTAATATAAATTATTACATTTTCAGAGTAAAAAAAAATATTTTGGTCCTAATTTTGAGCTTGCAAGGTATGACAGTTATTTATACTACTATTTTAAATTACTTAAGATATCCCTTTTAATTCGTGTTGGGATTCATTGGTTTACTTTTTATTGTTGCTTATTTTCTTTTTTGGGAAAACTGTAGATATTGTCAACATCTCATAGATGGAGGTTACCAATTCCATTTTATTATGTTGCTTGTCTATAATGTTTTTCCAATTAAGATTAGTCAGGGACACTACGAAATACTTATTCATAAAGAGGGTGTAGATTATTGTATGCTACGTAGTTTTATATTGTTTTAATTATTTTTTCCATTTACAAAAGGGGACACTACAAACCACCTATTTATCTAATTTGTTCTTTTTATGTTTCCTATTTCTCAACAAATATTCACTTTTAGAGAGAACTATTTCAATACACGCTAACCTAGGCTTATGAGGTTTTCCATTGAGTCTTCATGAACTCTTATCAAAGTGTTGAAGAAGTGAATGCCAACCCTTGATTGTAAAAGATCAACTAGGTCCTTTCAACTTGTCACTAAAGGGAAATGATGAAAATGGTAAAAAAAAAGGGTGAAAAGTAGGAACGAGAAGGTGTTTTTTTCTAATCATAATTGTTGGTTAAGGCAAGTTTTAGTAAAAGCATAAAATAAGGGCTTTTTTGAGATTTTATAATAATATAGGGTCCTTTTGTAAAAAAATGGAGAATTTCTAAAATTGAACAATGTTTCTAGAGGTGTTTAAGTTTGGTCCGAAAGGGTACAAATTTAAAAGAAAAACATATGATAAAGTTGTAGATGGTTTGAGGTCGATTTTGACAATTTTAAGTAGGTTTTGGGGACTTATATGGATAAAAGAAAGGATAAGAGGATTGTTGGTTATGATATTGTTATGGCCCCATACTAGATCCCCGCTAACGCGGTTTGCGCTCCGGGGCTGTGAGTGGTGGTGCATTAGGCATTGATAGAAGATTTTGCGCGTGTGCACGTGTGATTTCCACAGGCTTCCGTGTGTGAGGACATTCCAATGCCTCGAACCAATAAAATTCACAGCAAAAGCTTGTGTAATCAACAATAGACATAACTTGACATACATAAAAAGATAAATATTAGAGTGTATAGATTTCAAAAGAGCATTAACATTATAATTTGAAGTTAAAACATATAGAATAAGATACCAAAAACAATTCCCAACATTGGCCGTACAAAAACAAGGTCACTGAAACCCACAAGACATACAAAAAGAGATCATATTAATTTTCCAAAACACAAAGAGGTGATACGCAAGCCATGTATCGTGCGATGTCTAAATGACATCATCCGCACACCATTCGCCCACGTTTTGCGGCTCCTTGTCCATCGTCTCCAACTTCGGAGCAGCGGTAGGGGATTGGTCACCACCAAGTGTGGCTAAGTCAGGTTTACGATAACCTGGCAAGTAGTTCAATATAAACAACATTGCATGTTGCTATAAAAAGAGAGTAAATGACATATGGATTTAACAAATTTCAATGCAAGCTAATTAGGTAGATCATGCTTAAATAATAATAACAAATGCATAAAGAATCAATTTAAGATAAATCTAACTCAATATACAATCTTAGTAAAGTGGCAAGCCACTTCAACCGAGTTCTCTCAACTGTACGATTTCACGGCGTGATTGTGGAGAGAGCTCACTAAACATGCCCACCTTCCGTGGTTGTAGCAGTGTGACCGTGGAGGGGTTAAATCCAAACTTACAAGGTTGTCGTGGCATGACTGGTACATGGGTTAATTGAAAACTAACTACAGTGGTGCTGAAAAACCTAAATCCCAAAGTAGTTGAAGTTGACTGAAAGGGGATTGAAGCTAAGTGGTGTTGACTCCATAAATCAAAGTAAATTGATCTAATTGAACTTTGACTAAATATACCAATGATTTGGAAACTACTCCTAGGAATTGGCAAATCTGACTAAATTCGTAATTTTATTGAGTTTAACAAATCTCACACCAACTTTTAGTATAACTTGACCAAAGCGAGCAGGACTAAATATGCTAAAACACTAATACTGATCGAAGCTAATCAATTTAAACATAATAGGAATGCGCACAAGGGCTAGACATTGCCTAAGTAATTAGGGAAGTGAGACAACATCTCGACATGAAATTGTCCAACTCGAAATGGTAAAAAGGGCATAAGTCGGATCTGGGCGACCATGAAGGCAACAATCCATCGAATGCGTGCTTGCCGACACAGTACATCATAACCAAAGGTCCTTTAACCTAATGGAGGAAAGCGAACAAATAAATGCTTGCTAAAACCCAAATCAATAGGCTAAGGTCGGGTAAGTCAAGTAGTATGATAAGTGACTCAAATTATATAAGCGAGATGCATGCTAACAACACACGAATAAACATGGTATAAAAGTACATCATATTGTTGGCACAAAAAAAACTACGAGCATTCTTAACAAGACATGAAGTTGACAAGATGAGCATAAAGGAGTATATGGAGATTTGCACTCTAGCTTGTTGGAGGAAAATTGTGAAACAATTTTGAGTGTCCACAAAATTCTAACACATAAAATAAGAGAAATTTTGCATTCATTCCTCCAACTTATATTACATAGGTTCGCATTTCCTAGCCTCGTGGATGAATGTTGTTTATAAATTCACTTTTACAACCCTGTCCATCTAGCCTCAAATAGTTCGAATTGAACAAAATGAATAAATTTAAAGAAATTGTATGTGATAAAAACAAAAGCTGCAAAAATAAAGAATTTTGAGCCCTTGTCCGACCAGACAGAGTCTTTTGTCTGCCTATTTTTTCTTCCTCTCCTTCTATTTTCATCTCCAGGACTCTAAGATGCCTTTGTTAGTGATTTGGGATTATCTCACTAATTGTTTGGATCGGTAGAAACTAGGTTTGATTGACAGTAATCTTTGAAGATCATTACTCGTTTATCAAGGTTTGTGTATGTCCAAGGGAGTTACTGGTTCCTATATCAGTGGGTGTTCATGACTGTATCATTCTGGGCCATACTGGCATGGAGAGCCAGAATGAAGCAAAAAATGACTTGCACAATAGATTCTTAAACAAGGAAACCTATACTCCTTTGAGTAAGAAAAATAAATAAGAATGATTGAGCACTCGAGAGTTTTAATTGAAAAGGGGTGGGAAGTCCGTGATTATTCAGTCTCTTTGTATGAATGAATCCTTCAGAGGGTTGGACACTAAGTTAAGAGGCTAAATGTTTGTGTTCAAGGGCCTTCAAGCAGAATCTCACCATTTTTAAGAGAGATCCACAGAGGGAAAAAGATGACTTGAAAATTCCAAGTCTTGGAGGAAGTATGAGGGTTCTAGAGTGTGTGGAAGGAGTGGAACCCTTTGAATGGACAATTAGGAAAACTATTTATAGACATGGAAGGAAGTTGTAGCGGTTCCAAGGAGTTACAACTAAAACAATGTGCCAAAACACATTTTGTGAAGCTATGTCGGACAGACAGTGTTTCTGTTAGACATAATAGGCCATTGGGGAGTTCTTCTTGGGATGATCCTTGGACTTTGAGGAGGGCTTTACCATCATTTGACATCTGGAAGTGACCTTTAGCCTCTATGTCTAAGCACTTTTATCTTTAACTAAATCTTAGTCCAAATGGTCTCCAATGACCTTGGAATTGCAGGGAACCTCTTTGGAACTTGTTGTTGATAATCAATGAAGATCTCATCATGATTTGACTTACAAAATTCACCTAATTGAATCACAGCTTGCTATGTCCAACAATTCGTGTTTTGTCGGACATAGGAGGCCAATGTTTGGGAAATGGGTCTAGATAACGTCTAACTATTTTTAAATATCGGGAACATCACAAAAGGTGAGTCATATGGTCACAGTCACAAAAGGTGGAGTCAAATTGTAATTCCAATAAATGTGGGCCCACATTGTGAATCCTATGAATGTGACCCCATATTCCGATTTCTAAAGGTGTGTACTACATTGTAATTTTCAAAGGTGTGGCCCGTGTTCACAATAAATAAATAAAAGATGGCCCTACATTATAATTCCTATAAAAGTGGGCTCACATTGTAAATCCTATGAATGTAATGCCCCCATATTCTATTTTTTAAACGTGGGCACCGCATTCTAATTTCTAAAGGTGGGCACCATATTCTAATTTCTAAATAACACATGGTCATGATCACAAAAGATAGCCCCACATTGCAAATCCTATGAATGTGGGCCCCATATTCTAATTAATTTCTAAAGGTAAATCCCATAAGTACATTCACAAAAAGGTGGCCCCATATTATAATTCCTATAAAGGTGGGTACACACTATAAATCCTATGAATATAGGTTCCATGTTCTAATTTATAAAGGTGGGTTGTAATTTCTACATATGGGTCCCACATTGTAAATCTTACGTCTGCTCTTTAGAGCAAAACGTTTATAATGTTATCAAACAAGTTCCGTACGACATTAGAGTAATGTAATATAACTTTGTCAAACAAATTCTGTAGAGTATAGTCTGGGCACAACACGACCTCGGCACAATATAATCCGAGCACAAAATTGGGAACAACACGAGAATGATGCTAAATGAAGCCTAAAATTCCTTCAAGGTCATTTGTTTACTATCATTTACATATGTAAATATTATGCATGCATAATAGTTACACAGGCTTATGTTTGTTCGCACTACACATGTGATGTGAATATGGGATGTAAATAACAATACTTTTGCATGAGGATTACATATTTGAAAAGGTGGTAAAGTGGTTTACAAATGGTGCTATAGTAAAGCACGTGTATACATGGTGATGCTCTGTTGACTTGAATTTAAATCTCACCTGCAACATTATTTTTTTTGTTGTTGTCTTGTGGGCTCTAAATTCACAATCCAATGGATTCATCTCCTCTGTATGGTTTAGAATGGTCGAGAGGAAAAAATCATGGTCTTAACTCCTCAAAGAAATTGAGAAATTTGTAAAAAATATTTGATAAATCCCATACATAAAAATCTAATTTTCCACACTTCTATGGGCCCCCAATTCATGATATGACCCGTTGTCCTTTTTAATTGGTTAATAACATCTAGGAGGTAAATTTTCATATATTAATTCTTCATCAATTTTGAGAAACTTGTAGAAAACCTCAAAGAAACCCATGGTACTCTTAACATCCTTTGATATACTAATTTATGCATGAAATTGTGATTTTGACAAACATAGTAAGGTCTTTCACATATGTAACACTTGCACCAGTAAATATTACATATGTATGTAAAACTCACTTTCTTATCCCATGTGTAAAAGGCAAGCGATCCCTACATATACATGCGTATGCAAATGTTGCACACGTGAACTACATTATTATATTTGCCAAATCACCATCACACGAGTAAGTATATCCAATGGTTTTAGATGTATTTAGATTTTTTGGGAGTTTTCCATAAATTTCTCAAGATTCATGAGGAATTAAAATTTGAAACTAAATGTCTCAATATTTACCATTAATGCAAGAATTGAATGGTCTAATCATGGATTAGGGCCCACATAAGTGAAGAAAAATCTGATCTATAGGTTCGGATTTTTTTTACAAATCATTCAAAACCTATAAAAATTTAAGATAATAAGCTTCAAGTTCTTGGGATCTACTAATTCAAGAAGGGATTGAATAGTCAGATCACAAATATATGGCCCATAGGAATAAAGAAAATTAAAGGTGGTTGAAGGGCCCCACAAGAATATCATATAGTGTAAGAGATTGACTAGCACCTTTTGCAAGAGAGGTGTGAAAGTGATTTTCGTGCCTATTTAGATGTGAAAACTTGGTGTATAAATGACCTTATTTATGTAGTTTTCATCACTCATTTCTATACGAGAGACATGCATAAATGAGTACAACCAAGGGCAGTAATGCATATGAATTACGCAAGTGAGTCTTTTAGATATGGAAATGAATGCAAAGAAACGACCCCTTATTTAGTAACTTATAGACAAACAACGAGATAGCCAAAATTAACAATTGATATATAAATTGGGATCGTTTGAGGTGTTTCCCAACCGTGACCGTGAGGAAGCCAATCCAGCTCCACCACATCACCATGGGATGCCTTCCTTAATGGCAGGCACGACTACCCCACGTGCATGGTAGGCATCCCCATAATGACGTGGCGGAGCCTGATTGGCTTCTTCACGGTCACCGTGGGGAAATACCTCAGAGTCATGATCCAAACTCTTGAAATATACAATCATTTTAAACATTAAGTAGGGCCCATCTGCTGTGGGGAATATCCCAACATCCAATGGAGTTATATTTTTAGGTCACGTACAATCAAGTCTCTCGTTTGTTCCAAAGTGTCTACAACATTAACCTCTTTAACACGAAGTATTCAGTTACTTGTCCCTTTCCTTTAGGAAAATCAATCATAGTTATCATTGCATGAGAGTCTCATGTATATTTGATCTCTCATCTCATATCACATGCCTAATGTCTCCACGCACACAAAAAGCTTCCGAAGTTTTATTTTAGCCTAAATCAATATATATTACTCCAATTGAAGCAAAATTAAAATTTGGATGCATTCATGTGTGTGCATGGGTTGTTCAAACAATGCATGGGTTGTTCGAACAAAAACATAAGCCCTGCGGATGAAAACTATATTAGCCATGACCATCAACAATGATAAATTCCGCCTATTTAATCTTTATCCGATTTTGGTGCCGGTTTGAAATCCGGTTAAAAGAGGAGGGTTACATTAAATCAAATAGATGATAGCGAGTGTAAAATTTATCACAACCTAAATATGTATTTTTAGATGTCTCCATCCAGGATGGAAGTAAATTACTTTTCTGATAATATATAAACTTTTTTTTTCTCCTGTCATTTGGATGGTACATATGATAAAATTGTGGCCTTCATC
Source organism: Cinnamomum chago (assembly GCA_038049695.1). Taxonomy (NCBI): domain Eukaryota; kingdom Viridiplantae; phylum Streptophyta; class Magnoliopsida; order Laurales; family Lauraceae; genus Cinnamomum; species Cinnamomum chago. The sequence goes on along the minus strand of CP142451.1, from coordinate 29,381,459 downwards.
TAGAGTCGGCTCGTGCGTAGTTTTACTGTTGTATCTCTGGTTTCTTTCACTCAAATCAACAAACCCTTTTCCATCTCCATCCATGAAAGCAAAGAAAGAGGTGGTGTGACAGACAACAGCAGTTGGTGATCGGAAAAAAAAGGCATCTTTCCCTCCGCTACCCTCCATCACGAGTAGCGAATCCCATATCGAACCTCATCCATGTCTTCGGAGTTCGAACAAGACTACGAAGACGAGGTGGCCAAGCCCTCTCCTGCTCCTGAAGCCTCTTCTGCCTCTTCTGATGAAAACCAAGGCAGCAACGACAATGAAGAAGAAGAAGAAGAAGTAGAGGAAGAAGAAGAGGATGAAGAAGGCGTAGAAGAGGAGGAAGAAGGCGTAGATGATGATGATGAAGAAGAAGAAGAACAAGAAGAAGACGAAGATGAAGAAGAAGGACATGAGAACGAGGAGGGAGATGAGAGCGCTCAATCATCTGAAGGTAAACCCCCTGCCGAATCTCTTCTTCTTTCAACACACAAAAACATATGTACCATCCATCTCACAAACATAAACATATGTACCATGAATGATCATCTTTGTATATCCATTTCATTGCATGTGGTGGGATTTTGAGATCAAAATGAATTGCAGTATATGTATTTTATATCTCTTTATCTTTTTTTTCCCCTATTTTTCTCAGTATTAGAATTTGTTACCAGTTGATGAATGATTGAACTCCACATTGTAATTATCTTGTGTTTTATTTCCATCTGCTTTAGATAATCTAACCTTCTTCCTGTCTTCTGACAGATTGAAATGGATAGATTTCAAAGGAAGTAGTAATGTGGCACTACTCATTGTTTCTAAGTGTTATTTCTCTAATATCACATACTAATTGTATTGATGGGATTTGTTTTGAGTGCTTCCTGTCTGGAGAACGGATTGTAGTCTTTTGGTGTTTGGACTGTGTGGAAGTGGAAGGGCATCCAGCTGTTGCATCAAGTGGTCATTGAAAGATTTAAAACATGCTCTTTGTAGACCCGATCATCGAAATGGTTCTTGTTTGCATGGACAATCACTCAGTCTACACGTGCACACGGACCCTTTTCAAGCATGGCACTATTGGAGCTCCGAGTTCATATTATCCACCCAACCAACACCACCACAAATGAGAACTTTTCCTTTCCTTTTCCTTTGATCTTTGGGATCCTATTGTAAAAATAATTCATAGGGGAACTTTGGACCACCTAGAAGATTAGATGTAGCAGTTGGGGATCTTAGGGAACTTGCCACAAGAAGAGCTTTTAGTTTCTCGGTCATTGCTAGGAAGTGGCTTGTTCCCTTCATTGACTATGAAACCTATTAAATTGTAGATGCCAACAACTTAATGTTATCAATAAGCTAATAGAGTTCAAGTGACCACAATCTTCAAGTAAGAAGACAAGGTTTGGGGTTCTACTAAAATGAAATATAAAAGAGAAGCAAACTCATATTTCCATGATATTCAAGTAATTATAATATATTTTTATAACAGATAGAATTTTATTTCACCAAAGCAAAGAAGTGTGACAGAGACAAAATAGACAGCAAAAACCACAACTAAGAAAATAAAAAACAAAAGAACCTGTACATCAAAAGAAATAGAAGAGTGAAGAACTCTTTTCCTGGCAAGACCATCCGCCATTGAATTAGCCTTTTTTAGAATATGCTGAAAAGAAGCACCTAAATGACTTGAAATATCTTGCATCTCCTCCACCCAATCCTCTATCCTCGAAGGATGAATAGCCTTCCCCGTACACTATTGGATAGATGAAAAAGAATCACCTTCCAAAATAGAATTAAAACCTCTCATACTACTTAACTCACGAGTCATGACACCCCATTAGGAGAGCAAACACTCCATCATCTTTGGCATCCGAACAATCCACAGGCCCAAAAGAATTCCTGACAATGACTCCATTCCAATCTTTAATGATGCCACCAATTCCTCCTTGCTGAGCACTTTGTAAAAACTACCATCCAAGTTCAAGTTAAAAATTCCCAGAGGTGGTTGAATCCACATTAATTTATGCACGATTTTAGACCAACATCCCCTTTTAAAACAGAAGCCCAAGTGCTATTGAGATCTTCCAAAGAGAACATAGTGGCAACTTCCTTCTAGAAGAGAGTTGAGGGTTCTTTAACTACAAATGCTTAGGGGTTGTTTGTTTGTACACATTTACATGTGTGACATTTACACATGAACATGCTTGTTTGCACTCATTTATTCATCCCATGCTTAGATTTTGGTGTGTAAATCCATTTTTACATAAAAATTGTGTACCTCTCCTAGTGTGAAACCATTACATACCTCACACCTCAAAGAGGCACTTGTAAAATTACTCCCTGCAATGTGCCGTGGGATCAAAACCTATTAGCAGCATTTTTTTTTTTTTTTTTTTGCATTCCTGTGGGCGCCACGATTGCAATCCAAACCATTCAAATTTCTTCACGGGTTTTGTAATAAGCCCCAAGAAATTTAGTTTCATGTGTTAATTCTTCATGGATTGTAAGAAATATGTGAAAGTGCCCAAAGAAACCCCAACTTATACAGCTGCAGTTTTATGGGTGCACGATTCATGATCCAAACTGTTCAATATTCTCAAATAAATATATCTTAGATCCTCATGGTGTTTGAGGAAAATGTGAAAAATCCTCATATCATTTACTCACATGAAAATCGTGCTTCCTAAGAAACATGGTTATATGTTTCACTTATTAAAACCAACATAATGTAAATCCCAATTTTGTATCCCATGGGTAAAAGACAAATGACCACTTAATGAACCTATTGAGACTTGAAAAGTGGCGGTCCTACTGTTGGGAGAATAGGAAGATATGGATGTATTATTCCCTTGGGCTTTTTTCGATTAAAAGCCTTCTGCACCTTGTAATGGTGACACCACACAACTTGAGAGGATTTTTCCACACATTTGAGGTTGCGTAATCTGATAAGGAAAGCAAGAGATGTGGAATATCTTAATATTATAAAGATGAGAAATTAATCTAATCACCGACGAGAAATATAATCTCATTATTTTATAATGTCTCTTAACACTCTCTAGTGATTGAGCAGTCCTTCTAAGAAAGGACAATGCAATTGGTCATATCAAATCAAACATCTTTATCTCATTGATGCCCTGCCAAAATTCCTTCTAGCTTTACTAGTGATCACTTTCTTGTTGGTCAGATCTGTTATCATCTCTACTAGAAGCTTAGGTTTGATGAAATTGTGAGGCTTGGATGCATGAGCGGAGATGTTTGATTTTTATTCAAGAGGAAAAGAAAAAATAAGTGGTGAGATTATTCCAGAAGTGTAGGAGGTAGGACCATGGCTAGCCTGATTCTGAGGTTGCTACTGGCAATGGGTATGATACCATGTAACGACTCAGTTTTGGAGAGATTTCACCCACATTTAGGGTTGTATATTCTGACGAGGAAAGCAATGTGGAAGATTAAATATGTTAAAGACTTAAAGGTGAGAAATTCAATCTCATCGCATCTATTCCAAAAAAAAAAGAAAACTAATATCTCTAACAGTAACCCGTTTATTTACTTAATTTCTAATTTTTTTCTGAAATTCTTAAACCCCACCTAGAATAAATCCTTTTTTGTGGCTGGCGGTTTCCTATGAAATTCTAATTGTGAATAATCTCAAACATGAAAAATATGTGCCTCCTATGTTGGTGGGTGGAGGAATTCATTGATCATTTATTCATCCATTGTGGCTGGAGAATAGAGCGATTTGTCTTTTTATTTTTATTTTTATTTTTATTTTATAGAACTGCTCTGTCATTTCCTTTCCCTTCCCTTTGGGGCTTATTAGAGGAGTGGTTCAGGGGTCACTTTTGAAAAGAAACATTATTGAACTAATACCATTGGCTGTGATGTGGTGTATGTGGAAGAAGAGGAAAAAAAGCTACAATTTTCGAAGGAAGATATCCTCATTAAGAACAATGGTGGATAGAATAAAGTTTGGGATCTCTCAATGGGGATAAGGAGTAAGAATTCAGGGGAATATCTTAACTGGATTTGGAAAAAGAGTGGGATGTGATCATTGGGGGAAATGGATGTCCCTTTGCAAAATGAATTGAGAGAATTAGCGTTCTACTGGGTCTGGTGGTCATATGCAAATGGAAGTGCATTGGGGAAATGAGACTCATTGGAAGTGGGAGGAACAATAGAGAAAGCTGGCTTTCTTGGGCCTGGTTGATCCCATTGGGTGGAATTGTTGGCAGTTCAGGTTGTTGCACATTGAGACAGATTTAGAAAATGATTGTGGGTGGTCTTAAGGATTGAGTCCACCACCATGTGAGAATAGTGAATTCTGCGAAGGAGTTGGACTACTACGATCCATGGTATTTACTTTGTTTCGCACATATTCCTAGAGAATGGAAGAGTTTAGGGAGGCAAATCAACTTGCTCAGTTAGGGTGTTCATATCAGAATTGACAATTTTTGGTATCTTTATTTCAGTTGTCTGCTGTTCTGTACCTTATTAAACTGCATGGATCACAGTATGCACATTTTTTTATTTACTCTAATAATATATTTCTTATTTTTTTTGCTTCTCAAAAAAAAAAAAAACCCAAAAAGAAAAGAAAAGAAAAGGTTTGTAAGAACGAAAGGAAAAGACATACTTGCAGGTTCATGACCTTTTCTATTACACATGTATTTTGTTTGTTGAAGGATTTGATGCTCTAGCTAGGAGTGGGTTGTTCAGACTCTTAGGAGAGCCCTTCTTGTTCTCTTTTTGCTTCATGCTTCAACAAATTCTTTGTTTCTGTATTTGTCAGAAATGTTCTGTCACTTCATATTTCATATACTCAGTATATGTTCTCCAAAAATGTTTTATCAAACTTCTAATGGGTTTTCTGAACTTTTGCTCTCTCCATTAAGGTCAACTTACTCATTCAACTTAAACTTTTATTGTTCCATATTGGATGACTGCCAGTACAGAATAAACATTGATGACTAAGCACAAGAATTATGTCTTTTGAGTGTTGCATTTCATAGATGCAGCTTGTCCTGTTGACTGCCAACTTGGCTTTGTCTTAGTCCCATGATGCAATTTACATCTTTTTAGTGTTGCACTTCTCCATGGTTTTGCCTATGTGCAACTACAGTCAAATAATTTTTGTAATGTGTCATGAAAATGAAATAACAGAGTTAATCCAATAGTACGTAGCTTTTAATTAGGTTTCTAAAATTTTTGACTCATGCTTTATGGTTTGCTTGTGGGCATTGGTTTTTCTGCATGTCATACTGAAATGTTGTATATGTCTTCTGATCCTTATTTTCTTCTTTTGCATAGATACTAGCCAAAATGTAGATTCTGATAAGAATGATGAGGATCCTGGAGCTACTAGTCCGACACTGGATAAATCCAGAATGAGTGTTGTGTCTCATGGCCAGGACATTGGGGGTTGTGGTGATGACTTACCTAGTGTAAATCAGTCAAAGGAGCTGGCAGAAAAGCAGTTTGAGGAGGTTTGTAATGTTGATGATAAGAATTTCATTCCTGCAATTTTAGGGACATCTATAGCTCCTGATGAAAACAAGCTTCTGGAGAAAACAAACGAGGTATCGATGCTAGTAATGAGAATGTCCACTGGAGCTTCCGGCAATATTTTCCAAAATGATGTTAGTGAAATTCATAAAGGTGTCCAAGATGATGGAATTGCTATCAGTGCTGACAACACTAAATTGTTATGTGTTAAAGAGGATGAGGTAGCAGTTGGACCTTTGCCCATAGATGGCTTTGGTGATTGCGAGCCTAGAGGCATTTCATGTTCTGAGAAAGAGATGAAGAATTCGCAAATGGAAAATGATGTTCAGTCTGCAGATGACTTAAAGCTAAATGCATCTAGGTGTGGCTGTACTTCTTTGCTGATCGCTTGAATTTTACTTATACGTGGGTCCAAGTACTCGTTTAAAACTAATTTGGATTTGATCTAATTTTTCAGATCACAAACTCCTCAGCAAAGGCCTAGAAGTTTGACTCCTGATGATGAATTGGATAACACAAGTAAACGACCAGCAATTCTATGTGACTTTTTTGCTAGGGGTTGGTGCATCAAGGGGAGCTCGTGTAAGTTTCTTCATCAGAAACCTGGATTTGACAATGCAGGACAGTGGACCAAAGGAAATGTTCCTGGGACAGGAGAACTTGTGGGCAGTGATTATGCAGGTATTTCATGATCTTCTCTTACTGATGTGCACCTTTTATCTTCGTGAACACCTCTGATGGGTCCAATTGTTCTATGTTCAGGTTTAAGAATCGGAGCTGAGAGATCGAGACCATCTATCTCAGTTGAGCCATCAAATGCTGATAACCCGCCACATCTTTCAGAGAGGTTTTTACCCCATGAGTTTGGCCAAAGTCGACTACACCATATGTTTAATGAAGGGGGCAAATCGTCATTGTTTCAGAGAGAGGATTTCTTTCCTCACAGTTATAACAGTTCCTTGAGCATTCAAGATGATTTTCTGAAATTTGATAATCGTGGCAAAGGTTGGTCCTTTGGGACACCTTCCTCATACCAGAAACTTGACCCTCACTTGAACACTGTAGGCAGTCATGATATTTTCCATGAAAACTACCAAACAGCGAGGATGCACCATGAACTACCCAGAGGAGTGCATTTGAATGATGAACATTTTGCGAGAGGTTCAACTTTATTTTCACCTATGCACAACACCACTCCTGGATGTGGACCATTATCAAGTGGCACATTTATTCCATCAAGAGTCTATGGTGATGACAATTATATGCCACATTCAACTATTCAAAACAAACAAAGCCAGATGTCACTCCCTACTGCTGGTCAGGCATCTACTCTAAACAGTTCGTTGATGCCAGGTTTCAGCACTTCTCTTCGATCCATATATGTTTCACCATCACAACTGGGAACTACGTTGACTCGTGGATCTGCTCCTTTTAGTGCTGAGCACTTCAGTGCCCAAAATCATTCAGATTATGATAAAGGATTATGTATTGATTCTAGGTCAGCTTCATTGCCTCGCAGTTCTTCACCATATTACTCAAGATCTGAATCAGAAGATCTTCCAGTTTCTGTGGGTCTTAGATCGAAGTTCCATTTATATGACTGGGAGCCATCTGTTCCCTTTCGATCATCCTTTCATTGTCCACCACCTCGTAAATTATCTCCCGGAAGCCAATATGATCCTCTTGTTGATAGTATTAGCAGTCCTTTTAAGACTTCCACTTTTAGCCAAGGGACACTAAGCTATAATACAACACAACACCAACCAAATGGTGATGTTGCCTCAGCTAGAAGTCGCAGCCCAGAATACAATGCTGAGAAGTGCTTGTATTCCTTCCATGAATCCCGTGAAGGCTCATTTGACAAGAACGCTTGTAGACAGGGAACAGGTGGGTACACCACTGAGGAAGAACTGACAGGAAAACTTCATATAGCTGATGTGGAAACCGGAACTTCTGTGGCCAAAACTGTGGAATCATTGGGAGACCACGATCACAAAGTTAGCTCTGCAAATACAGATGAAGTGGACCTTGATGGCAGTGCCAAACATCAAATGGAGAAAAGTAGACACAGCAAAAATGCGAAGGCAACAAAACTTTTTCATGCTGCTCTTGTTGATTTTGTGAAAGAACTGGTAAAACCATCTTGGCGTGAAGGTCATTTGAGCAAGGATTCTCACAAAATGATAGTGAAAAAGGCAGTTGATAAAGTCCTTAGCACATTGCGGTTACATCAAATTCCAAATACTACTGAATCAATTAAAGAATATCTTTCGTCATCCGGACCAAAACTTAAAAAGCTTGTGGAGGTAAATCTGCTGGACTGTGTCAATATTTTTGTTGAAAACTTAGAATTTTAGGATATTTTGTGTCTCAACATCTGATATGCATATGCTTTCCCCCCACCCCCTTTTTTTGCAGGGTTATATTGAGAAGTATGCTAAATCTTGAGCTGTCAATGGCTTAATGGATTTGAATCTGTACACTCAGTTGCATGTGATGGTATCATAGACATTAAGGGGATATTTTGAGGGCTGACACTATGGTATGTTTGGATTTTGTCATGACTTCATCGACCGTGAATAATTTTTTTGTTCCTACTTAGAGTGCACATCAAGGAATATATGGTAGGATTCTTATTTTTGTTGTTTAACATTTACAAGATTGATTCCCATGTCTCAGAATGTATGCATGTGTTATATTTTCAACTTGATGGTTCAGAGACATGACTGATTTTGTTTACAAGATATTTAGGCTTTTTTTATTATAAAAAATTCAGTAATGTTTTCATGGTTTGTGATGTATGCTATTTATTATTTACTATTTACTATTTATTTTTACTGTTTGCCATTTATGTTTACTGTTTTTTCTTTATTGAACTACTTCAAACATGCAAGGAGATTCTTGGTCAGATAATGATAGGTGTCAAAATAATTCTGGTACACTCCCAAGACCATAGTCATTCAGATTTTCTAGGCAGCAGGCCTAAGAAGCCACATGTCTAATTCAATTTTCCAATTGATGTCCAGATTACAAAGAGGCCTACATGTCACTCAAAAGTTGACGAAGATTCCGATGTTGATCACATAATTCTACTTGCAGAAGGGTTTTTGGACCAGTTAGGGCCCTCAAGGGCTGGTTGAGGCGTTGATGGCTTCAGGTCAGAGAATAGGGCAAACAGTCCCAAATATTTGATGAAATCTATGTGACCAGGGCTGTTTAAATGTAATGGAAAATTGCGGGAGATTTTCTTAAAAATCTGGAAATTCCTGCAGAAATTATAGCAAACTGGCTGGTTTTGGGTCTGAATCAAGTGGGTCCAAATGGGCCCAAATCTGAACAAGATAGATATCAGTGTGGTTGCTCATCAGTGTAGGATATACTGATGGGGCCCACTTGTCCCACCTGGGCTCCACACACAGATGTGCACTAAGGTCTGTTTTGTGAGTTTTCCATTTTTTCTTTCTTAGTTTAGGACCTCTATATCTTAGGGGACTTGGTTTGCTAGATCATTGATCAAGGGTTGAGATTAATTGAGGGTTTTAAGAGTGTTTTGTGAAAGTGATATGAAAAGGGTGATAGTTGACTATTCTCAGCTTTCTTCGGTTTTCAATATAGAAAATCCTGGGGTTTTCCTCTCCATAGGAATAGAGAAACTTTCTTTGGGATTGAAGATATATAATGGGATTATATATTCATAAACAGCAGTGAGTAATCTTGTTTTTCTCCTTTTTTTTTTTCTTTGGTGGTTGTTGAGTTGGTTTAAGACTGGAATTTTGGGTTTTCATTCAATTAGGGCTCTCTTTTGGCTGCATTAGATTTGGTATTAGAGCCAAACAAGCTCATCGTTTGTTGATTTCATTCCCCATTATCGAAAGGTCTCGTGTTTAAATGAGCGAGAAAATGCACGGGACCCTAGAGACCTCAAAATTGAAGACACCTGAAGCAAGTTGCGATTTGGAACAATAAGAACCTCAAAACTAGCGGTTTAATGAGGAATCAGATTCTGAGATAGGGTTTCATAATCCATTTTACAATCGATCACTAGTTAAAACTAGGTGATATGTAGAAAGGAGTCATGAAAAGGGTAATAACATGAGAATTTTAAGCTAAAGATAGAGATCCATGATTTTAATGGCGATATGGACGGCATTGCTTTTCTACAGTGGTTTAGAGAGGGTAGAGTGATGCAGTCTGAACCAATACGAGGCCCAAGAAAACAACCGGGCCAACCCATTGATCAAAGGTCAACCCAATCCATTGGGTTCGGCCCATAGCCCAGTTGTGACCGAGAGCTACTATGGGAATCTAAACTTATCCCTATTTCTATTTTCATTCAGTTAGAGTCTATTTCTAATTTCTATTTCTTGTTTGAATAGGATTAGATAGTTTCCTATTTTATTTAGAATGTCTTGATTGCTAAGAAACAATCCTACTCCTCTATATATAGTTGAGTCCCCATTGTAGTTGCTTATGCTTGTTCGAATTAATCAAAGAGTTATCTGATTTTTGTTTAATTATGGTGTGTTAATGATTTTGAGTGTGCCCTAGTGCTGGAATCCATCTCCAGATTTGATCAATCCCTCATTCCCTTAAGAGATTTCTATTTTTCGACCGAGGACCTGGGGCTGCACCATAGAGACTGTTTTTTATTACAAGGAAATTTCTGACCATAAGAAAGTAAAATTGGTGGCTTTGAAATTGAGCGGCTTGTCAGCCACTTAGAGGAATCAAAACAAACGGAGGAGACAACGTATGGGAAAAGATACGATCACTTGTGGAAAAAAAAAAGAAGAAAAGAAAAGAAAAACATGGTGGCTATTTTCTTCCATTAAAATTTGCTCAATCCCTTTTTATGAGATTGCGAACCATACAACAAATGAATGAGACTATTGATGAATAAAGGGAAGAATTCTACCATTTAATTGCCATGAATGATGTGCCAGTATGTAAGGCGATTTGTCCGTGCACTCATTTTATTTGAATGATGAGGCCTTCTAATGTGCAGAAACCATTGAAAAAATTACCAAAATATGGCCAAGCAAGCTGCTGCTTCGTCATTTAATCGGCAAAGGGGACATGTTTGGGATGTCGGTGGTTCTACAGGTAGAGGACAACAAAGCATTTTTGATCGGGGTTGTTCAGAAGCGGCTTGAGCCACAACAAGAGGTTGATAGAATGACAAGGGTAGAGTTGTCATTAAATGCTTTACATGCGGAAAGCTAGGACGTGTTTTAATAGATTGCAGAAAGCAGATGGTGAACATCGCAAAGAACACACCAGTTGATCATGATGATGATGAGGCAGCTTATGATGGTGAAGATGGGATTTGGTTTACGATGAGGAACCAAACAATGATGGTGATGATGGGATGATCTATGGAGATAGTGGTCAGTCCTTAGTGATTCAGAAGACTTGTAACTCTGAAGGCACCCAAGAAAGATGATTAGCTTCACACTAGTGGTTTTAGCATGACATGCATAGTTGGAGATGGCAAATGCCACATCATAGTGGATAGTAAGAATTGCGAGAATGTCCTCTCCCAAGATGCTGTTGACAAGTTGAAGTGTCCTTGTGAGAATTACCCTATAACTTACAAGCTTTCATTGTTCAAGAAAGGGAATGAAGTAATAGTTATTTTATGTGCATTAGTTTCATTTTTTATGTGGGGTAAATATCATGACAACATATGGTGGGATATTAATGCGGAACAAAGGAGATATGTAGGGCGGGCGAGGTAGATGATGACTGATGAGAGAGATAGGGGGTAGATCTGATGAACCTAAAAATTAGCCTCATGCCAAACTCGAATCCAAGAGGCAAAAGAGAAATCGAAGAAAACTTGGGGAGTAAAGTTGAAGAATATGAAAGTCTGCAAAGATATGCATTAAGCATATTGGGAAGCATTTCTTATTGAGTGCTTGATAAAATGTTATTGCCTCCGAAAAGCTAAGTTGCACGAAGGACAGTCAACACGAACAACAAAAGCTTCAATTTCCATAATCATTAACCATTCTACCTAAAGCCAAGAGGCTTTACATCTTTATATGGGAAAATAAAAAATGTAGAACTAATTTGGACCATCCAAACTTATTGATGGCCAGGATTAAAATATCCAACTACTTAAAACATAAGCCATAAAATGGCATTGACTAAAAATCTAAATAAAATAAAAAATGAAAATAGATAGGATGGGTTGGGCAGGGCCCAAAGAACTTGGTTGAGATAGTTGGGTTGAGCCCAGATACTGGTTGACCAATGGGGGCCATGTGTCTGTCTTGCATCAGATGTCGTGCCCGTGGATGTGTGCCACATCTTGAGGGAGACCATGGCAGCATGATCATCATGCTATACATGAAAAATATAAAAGTACATTCACCTCTATGAAGGACAAAGTTAAGATTGTACTAGGACCCACACGGAAGAAGATTCCAATGAAATTCACTTTAATAAGGGACACAAATTTTCTCTCGGAATCAAAATTTATTGAAGAAGCATCAGAAAGTGAGACCATTGACCCTGTGTAAAGGAGGCCAATAACATTGCGCTTATTCTGATTGTCATCGGTGGATTTTTTTTTTTTTTTTTTCAATTTCACCGGATTGCCATTTGCCACTGATGAGGGATATTTAATATCATAACGACTTCAGTTTGCCTATTAGAGGAGCGTAACTTATGAACGTATGAAGAATTAAATTATCAAAGTAAATGAATTGTTGAAAAGAGATTATATTTGTGAGAGCATGAGCCTTGTGTAGTGCCACCCTGTTGACACAAAAAAAGGGGAATTGGCAAACGTGCATAGATAGCTGAGCCATCAATCGGATTATGGTCATGTATCGTTTTCCGATTCCACGGTTGGATGATATGCTAAACATGTTAGTGGGGTCGATAATTTTAGTCTAATTTGTAATAGGTACCATCAAATATGGATTAGGCTAGGAGATGAATGAAAGATTGCATTTAAAACGTGGGAAGGATTATATGAATGGTTGGTGATACTTTTTGGTTTGTCCAATGCACCTAATACTTTTATGTGTGTGATGAACTAGGTGTTGAGACCCTTCATTGGTAAACTTTTAGTCTATTTTGATGGTATTATTGCTTATATCCCCGCACTTGATGCCCACCTGATGCATTTATGTGATGTTTTTGAGGTGCTATAAAAAGAAAATTTATTTGCCAACACTAAGAAATTGGCTTTCTGACCGAAAGGGTATTATTTTTGGGCTATGTTGTTTTGGCTGATGGCTTTAAGGTTCATGAGGAGAAGGTGAAGGCTATTAGGGAATAGTCGACTCGTTCAAATATACATCAGGTGCGAAGCTTCCATGGATTGGCCACTTTTCCTTCAGTTCATTAGGAACTTTAGTACCATTATTGCTTCTATTACAGATTGCATGAGGACATGTGACTTTGTATAGACCAAAGAAGCAGATGCTAGCTTTAAAATCTTTTTAAGGAAAAATTATCAAAAGCCCCATACTTGCATTGCCAGATATTGATAAATCTCTTTCAAGTTGGATGTTATGCATCGCATGTTGGTATTGATGTTGTGTTATGTCATGAAGACATGCCCATAGCTTATTTTAGCGTGAAGCTAAATGGTGCACAAATGAGTTACTGAACTTATGACATAGAAGTCTATGACATAATCCAAGCCTTGCAAGATTGGTGACATTATTTGATACATGCCAAGTGGGGTGCAACTTTGCAAGAATATACAACCTTAAAACAAAAGACAGGTACACTGTACGCATAACAAATTGGCCGATGCACTACGTCTGAAGGATGCGCTGTAACTGTTGACTACATTGGCAATAGGGCACAGTTGTGAGTTCTGTTTTGGACGCTCTTTCGATTTAGCAGCCAAACTGAAATGTTTCGCCCGATTCAGAATTTCGGCAAAACATTTCACAGTTATGTTTCGGAAAAATATAATTTTTTTTCAAAATTTAAAGATAACACATGAATATAAGTGAAAATTTTGGAAATACCTATTAGAGTGAAATTTGGCTCGACCCATATATAAGTGAGGCATTTAATTTGAAATGGTCTGTTTTTTAATGGGTGGGCTCCAATATAGATCCCATGAATTTTTTTAAGGAAATGAGTGGCCTTAATTCCAATTTTTTTAACTCAAATAGTTTTAAAAAAAATAAAATAAATGACTCTTTATAAAAGCTGCTCGGCCCCTTTTAAGTCTCGCTTCAGCCCAATCCTTTTTATAAAATCAGCCAGGTCCATTTATAAAGTCGGCCAGCCCTCACCTTCGCATAACAATATAAATAAAGAAGGTTGCTAGCCCTAGCCCGTTTTACGAAGAAGCTGAACAAAACTTGCAGGAGAAAGAAAAAAACAGAGGAAGGAAAAAAGAAAAGACAATGGAAAGGGATGGCAACATAGACAGCAATGGTAGTGGCGGCAAGAGATGGCAGCGGTAGTGGCTGAAGGGAATGGCAATGTAGGTACCATCCCCCTCTCTATATCCCTCCATCCTTCATTTTCTTCCTTCTCTCTCATTTTTCCTTTTCCTAGAACCAGCCCTCCTGTATCTGTTTTTAGTGTTTTATTTTATTTTATTTTAAATTGGCTGAAACCATATATTTTGGCCAAAATCTGAAATGGTCTGAAATTCAGGCCGAAATTTTTCTAGGGAGTTGTCCAATTTGGTCCACTGACCGCATCAAAATTATTCTGCAATTTCAGCTGAACCAAATCCAATTTTGAATTATGCAATAGGGTGATTGGATCTATTCTTTTTCCTAGAGATGTATCCAAATGATTTATACTTTGGTGAGATTTAGTCTGCAATGCAGGAGGGTCACATGGTGACTGTACTAATTTGGATGCCTTGATGGAACAAGCCATCCATTGGCTGAGTCATTGAAGGGATGTGGCTAGACTCGTCTTCAAGTGTTGAATTTGTCATGTTGCGGAATAAGTGTCACAAAACACAGGTTTTTACACTTAATTATCTGTTCCTTTGGCTCCTTGAAAGGATGTTAACATAAACTTAGTGTTGGATCTTCCACAGACTGAACAAGGTATGGACTCTATGTTTGCTATCGTGGATAGGTTCTCGAAGATGGCTCATTTTATTCCATGCCATAAGACGTCCAATGCGAGCTATGTTGCTAACCTCTATTTTAAGTAGGCAGTCCATCTACATGGCATCCCAAAGAAGATTACTTTAAATAGGGACCCTAAATTCATGAGCCAGTTTTGGTGGACTTTATGGCAACAACTTGGGACAAAGTTGTGATTTAGTAGTGCCTAATACCCAGGGAAAGATGGGAGGCCGTCAATCAAAGCTTAGGCAATCTCTTGCATAGCTCGATTAGCAAGAAGCCGTGATAATGGGACTAAATCTTAGTCAGCTGAATTTACTATAACAACTCAAGGAATAGGTCAACCCACATGAGCCCATTTTAGGTAGCAGACAGATCCAACTCCACAGATATGTTGGATATAGTACCCATTGAGAAACCTGGACGGGTAAGTGGTGATGCCGATGCAGTGGCCCGTGAGATTAAGGCATTCCTGAACAAGTTCAGAAGAGACCAGAAGCAAGCTACTGAAAGTACCAAGCTGAGGCTGATGATAGCCAAATGACAACAGGAATTGCAAATGGGGAGCTTTTTTGGGTTTTCCTTCATGAAAAGAGATTCCCAATTGAAACTTACAAGCAGCTAGAGGACAGGAAGATTGGACTATCTAGGATCAACTATCTGATTAGCAACAATGCATATCAAGTTAAATTTCCATCTCATGCAGAATTCGAACATCGCAACTTTGTAGGTTTGATGCCATATGCTGGTGATGCTTCAGCTGCCAAATCCTTCAATGTTGAGCATGAGTGCATGACAGAAACTCGAGGGCGAGTACTTCCTAGCCGGGGAAGATTGATAAAGATTCAGATGTTGATCACACAATTCTACTTATGGAAGGTTTTTGGAGTAGTTTGAGAGCTCTAAAAGGGCTGGTCAAGGCGTTGATTTCTTCGGATCAGAGAATGGGCCAAACAGTCCCAAATATTTGATGAAATCTATGGGACGGGCTGTTTAATTATAACAGAAGACTGTAGGGGGTTTTCTGCAAAAATCTGAAATTCCTGTAGAAATTCCGACAAACAGGCTGTTTTTGGGCCTTAAATAAATGGGTCCAAATGGGCCCAATACAAACAAGATAGATATCATTGTTGTTGCTCATCAGTGCAGTATATACTGATAGGCCCACTTATCTAGATAGTGTGCCACCTGGGGCCTCACAGTCACTAACATCAATAAGGTCTGTTTGACCTGTATGTGGTTAAAGTCAGTTTTGTTTTGAGTTTTCCAGTTTTTCTTCCTATTGTTCCTGTAAGTTAGGACTTCTAAATGTTAGGGGACATAATTATCTAGATCATAGATCAATGGTTGAGATTAAATGTGGGTTTTAAGAGTGTGTTGTGAATGTTATATGAATAGGATGATCATCGACTATTCTCAGTTTTGCTTTAGTTTTGAATATAAAATATTTTGGGGCTTTCTTCTCCCTTGGGATTGAGAAAGTCTCCTTGGGATTGGAGATATCATGGGCTTACAGTTTACTCATAAATAACAGCGAGTAATCTTGTTTTTTCCTTGTTTTCTTGCTTTGGTTGCTGTTGATTTAGTTAAGTGTTGGAATTTTTTGGTTCCATTCAATTAGGGCTTTCTTTTGGCTGCATCAAAAGTTTTGAATTATGCACATGCATAATTCAATACCTAAGTGGAGTTATTCGTCACATCACTAATTATGTGTCAAATAGTTCTATATCAATTTCTGTCATGTTAGGAGTCTTACAGAGTCAAAGTCCCATGTCTTCAGAGGTCGGCAGATTTTGCTTGTCAAACTATGTCTACATGGAACTGTTGCATTTGATAGGTTATTCAGTTATCTATTCATTCATTGATGCATGAGATCATGCATTTTTTACATGATTAATTTAGGAGAAATCATGGCTGATCATCTAGCTATGAATTTTAGTCTTTTTGCTAAGAGTTATAATAGTAGTAGAACATCTCTACAGGGTCTATTACTCTATATGGATGCAACATCCCTTATTTTCTCTCAAATGAATGAAATATCTGCTTTTGGACTTTCTCTCATGTAGTTGGAGAATCTCCCCCCTGTGTAAAACTCCTTGGAAATCTCCTTTCTTGACTATGAGGGCTGGAGACCTTGAAGAAGAATGTGTTACTTCTCCATTCTACTTCAACTGAATCAAACCCTTCTCTCATGCTTCTTGAATATCTCTTCACATCCTACCTTTTAAACCTTTTTTTTTTTTTTAGGTGATATTTGATATCATCGGGTTCTTAATATATTATAGGTCCTACACTCCTGTTCCCATGATTTTTTCTGATCGGTACCGCTGTTCCCATGATGGCTATTCAAATAATCAAATCTAATAAGAAGTTGTAGTTAATTACCCATGTTTCCTTGACTTGTTGACCTCCTGATTCCGTTACCTCTCATGTGTGTTAGATACCTTTCTATCCCTTCCCATTTCAATAGGTCTCTTCGATATGTTTGGAATTGTTTGGTTCTTATTGTGCATGCAATGTAAGTGCTATACTACACTCTTGATGATAATTTAATCAGACAAGTTTTATTTAATTGTTCATTTTTCTGACCTTTTGAATTCCTTCATTCTTAGGGGCTGACTTTAGATACTAAAACCACCAGGAAAATACCAGGCAGTATTTGTGATCAAAAGTGAACTATGACATATTATGGTTTCAAGATTCAAGAATGCTTCGGACGCGTAATTCACGTTTTAATTAGTTTTTCACTATGCAACTCGGTCAATGACATGGGTATCAGGAAGGGACAAGGACATGCGTCATCCAATATGACAACTTCACGTGGTTGTGAATTTCGTCTCGAACGCTATTTCGGTTTAGGCCTCCAAATGAAAATTCTTGGCCTATTCAGAAATTTTGGTGAAACTTTTCGGTCTTATGTTTCGAAAAAATATATATATATATATATATATGTAGAACACTGATTGGGGCTTTGTTTTAAGTGGAATTTTTATTTTAGTTTAGGGCTCAAATATGGTGGGCCCACTGAGTGGATCAAATTTCAATGAGATGGGTGTGGGCCTTATTGGACCGAGATTGCCGAGTACAGGAAAAAAAAGGAAGAAAAAAATAAAATAAAATTGAAGGACGTCCTTTAAAAAAAAAATCATTTTGGACGAAATTTCTGAAATCCACCGAAACTGACTGAAATTTCTGAAATCAATCAAAATCGACTGAATAGTTAGCCGAAAAATTGTATAGGACTGTTTTGTTTCCGTATGTAGGCTGAAACAAAATTTCTCGGAAATTTGGTCTGAGATGAAACGAATTTCACAACTATGCAACTTCAAGAAGCCCACTATGCAGACATGTCCATACAACTATATTACTATATTAAGAAAAACACATCTATATATATATCAAATATTCTGAAACCTTATTGCACTAGAAAGAAAATGCATCCCCAACTGGGAACCTAAAAATGATGACCTTGTGGGCATCAATTGCTCATGATCATATCTATTCTGTTACAAAGGCGACAATTTTATATATCCTAAATTTGTCTCCCATATCTAGATAACCTTCTTATCTACCAAAGATTCATCTGCAATCTTACTAATGTCAATCCTTCATCTTTTCTAATTGTCACCTTTGATTGAGAGCCAGTCAATAGATGGGTCATTGCATGTGGGCAGTAACAACATTTGAATCCTCTACATAGGTCTCGTTGCTCATGATCATTCTTTTACACTCTTTACAAAGACGACAATTTTATCCTATCCTAAAGTTGTCTCTCCATAGTTACAGCATCCACGTCCTTGTCTACTGATGATACTCCAGTAATCTTACCTACAAAATCTTTCCTTCATCTCTACTAATAATTTTCTTCTTTGATTGAGACCAGATGATAGATCGATAACAACTGAGCATAGTGGCAACAGCAACATTTGGATCCTCTACACAGGTCTGTCGTGCATGGCCATTTTTCTAGTTGAAAATTTTGGGCTACGACTATTCATGATGATATAGATAAAAGAATTGTATCAAGATGTAGCCCAAACTAGGAAATCTAATTACATCATAATAAGAAATCCTATTCACATTATAACTCTAGCCTAAAATAATCAAACGTAATCTAATCCTAATTTAGGAAACTTACACTCATAATAAACCTATTGACCCAAAATTAGTATTCTTGAATCTCAACACTTCCCCTCCAATTAGTTCATGGATACTATGTTCAGCTTGTAATTAACATCATATATCTGCTTCCTCTATCAAATGTTTTGATGAGGAACTTTGTCAGCTTGACCTTTTTCTTTCTTTATCCGTTCTTTCTTTTAGCGCTTTTATTTTTAAAATGTTATTTAGCAGTTAACGAAACCTCCTAAGAATTTTTTGTAGCTTTGATAATATTTTAAAGATGAGTAAAGAAAATGCATTTAACTAAAACATTCGATTGTACATATGGTGCTTGTGTATTATCTTCTTTTTTTTTTTATTCATGAACACTTTCTTAACTTCAATAGACGTCACCTTTAAAAAAAAAAAAAAAACTTCAAGAGACGTCCTACTGTGTAAGATTGATGGTTTGGATTTTATTTTTATTTTTATATTTTGATTTAAAGATAAGGAAAAAAATATTGATACTTTAAACTTATTTATCTATTTATACATCATTTATTTCATAGATATATGTATATTAATATATGTCCTGATCTTGATCTAATTGTATGATAGACTTACTCGTTATTATATTTATATTTCTATAAATGGGAAAATGGATGGTTATGAATAATTACTCCTCTTTCTTTTTTTTTTTTAAAAATATTTTTCATTTTTATTAGAAAAATAAAAAATCCTGCAATTCGCGATTCGATTCGATTCATGGGTATGGACGATTTGCGATACGATTCTAATTTTGAAAACTATGCTTGAAGGAATTGGGAGAATTAGGGTTGATGTCCCCATCACATATACAACATACTGGTGTAGTCGACAGCCCTGGGGGATCTCTACAGGGGCCACATCTACTTGACATGGATCCCACATAAGATAGATTTATGGAAATTGTTTTTGGAATATAATGTTCTGGTTTTTCAGAGATGGACATGTCTTATATGTGAAAGGTGTCCGATTGACACTAGGGTGCATTTGATGAGTTATTCATATACCTATCCAAGGAGCCAAGATTGTGCAATTATGACGTGTACCAGAGAAGTTGCAGGCTATTTGTTTTGGGTACAAATTTAGTTGTTTTAGTTGCTCTTAATTTTAGAAGTCCATGTATGAGGTTTCTATTTCCTTAAGGGCACGTTTGGCAATGGTCCGCGCAAGGGAATTCCTCCCCCTTTTCCGCATGATCGCGGATTTTGCATGTTTGGATGGGCTTGGATTTTCAAAGGATTGATGGGTGAAATCCACGGAAGCAATTATTCTTGCAGTTGAACCTCCCCACTTCGGAGGCACAGAATCCACGGAAGAAGGGAAAGGCGGAGCTATGGTAACTACTACAGTAACCGGGGTGGTAATGTGGGATTAATAAGTTTTAGCTTTGGTAATGTACCTTTTAGGTCTCATAATCAAGATCCAAACCGTTAGTCACCTTTAACAGCTCCAAAACCGCTACCTCACCAAATTTCAGCCGTCAATTCCTCTTATATCTTGAGATATGTGCCAAAACGTCCTAACCGTTTACACTATATGTAAAACGGGAATACAAACAGTTCGTTTTTTCCAATTTTCTGGTTTATGTGGAGTCCATAACCAAGATCGGAACCGGTCATTAGTTTGGGAAGGTCAAACACAATAAGGTGACCAAATTTCAACCGTTGATTCCTCTTATATCTCTAGATATGTGCCAAGACGTAAAACTGGAATAAAACCAATCTGTTTTTCCCAATTTTCTGGTTTATTTGGGGTCCTTAATCAAGATCTGAACCAGTCATTAGTTCGGAATGGTCAAACACGGCAAGGTGATCAAATTTCAACCGTTGATCCTTACTATATCTTGAGATATTTGTAAAAACGTCCATATACTAGAATATTATTTTTTTATTTATGTGGGCCCCCTTTGCATGATCGAAACTGTTCAAAGTCTCTTGATGACCACAGACAACTTTGAGGGGAATGTTGAGGTCTTGATTTTTCATGGATTAAGAGAAATTAAAAAAAAGCATTTATAACCATTGGATCATACATTCTACAAATAACCATTGGATCATACATTCTACAAATTGTAGGAATCCTCCCTCCATCCAAACATGGAACTCTTATTGGGAATCCTACCTAAGGAGGTGTTGATGATTCTTTGGAGGTGGAGAGTATCTTCTAAACAAAGGATTCTTCTATGTTTACCAAACGTGCCCTAGGTGTCCAACGTCATCATGTAAAGATGTTGTTTGCACATGGAATAGGAAAATGGGTTTTACATATGTAAATGTTACATATGCAAGTGTTTCATATGCGAAACACGTTAGTCGTCGTCAAAACTACCATTTTCACATGTAAATGAGTACATCCACGGTTTTATGTGTTTGATGTTTTGGAAAATTTTCACAAATTTCTCAAAATCCATGAATTTTTAAGATATGAAACTAAACGTCTTAATGATTTTCATTAATATGAGAATATTGAACAGTTCTCTTCATGAGTTGGGGCCCCACAAAAGTGTAGAAAATTGGATCTATAGGTTGGGAGTTTTTGGATATTTTTTGACAAATTAGTCAAAATCTATCAAGATTTAAGATAATAAACTTAAAAGTCTTGGGTCTATTAGTTTAATGAGCAAGTTGAACTATTTGGATTACAAATATGGGGCCCATAGGAATTAAAAGAATGATTGGTTTATGAGATTTGATCACATGAGAAATTGCATAACCAAATACAATCCCCGTGTGAATCTGTATTGGCACATATTTGCAAGTGGGAGTTGTGGAAAGTTTCACACCGATATGAGTGAATTTTCTTGTGAAAATGGCTTTGTTCACACACTTTTTCACATCTCATTTATGCATCACGTGCAAGTGGAAACAAACTTGATATGTGTAATTATTATGCATGTGAATCATTTACGTATGTAAGTGACTACAAACAAATGATCACAAAGGGGATTCTATCCCTAGTGAAAGTACACAAGTAAATCCTACACTACTCATGATCAACCTTAATGATGTTATGAAAATTTTCTACATAAAAAAAAAATGATATTGTGAATTTTACTTAGTGAAAGTTGAGGTTTCCCTATTTTATCTTGGCTGGTGCAATTTCATTTCCTTCTTGGTGTGAAATCATGAAATTTGGTGTGAAATCATGAAATTATCTTGTAAAAGAATAAAAAAAGGTGTGCATCAGTCTCGTTGCAATAATTTGGTCTTTAGAAGGGGTAAGACTGTGTTGAGGCCCACCTTTAGTCTGTTATCAACCAGTTGATTCTAGAATCAACATCATTTTCTTGTCCTTGAATAATTTTTTATTTTAGTTTTTTCCTTATTCCGAGAATTTGGTCCAGAATAGTCTGGAGTGGCAAAAAAGAATTCATGTAGATGAGCCCAACATAGGTGGCACAAGGCTTTGATAATGATGAATTTTTCTTTCTTTTTTTCTTCTTTATTACTTCAGCCCTTTACCGGTTTACCCTCATCTACATCCTTTGAGCTCCCTAAACCAGCTCAGCACCTCAACCCTTCTGCCCCTATCGCTCAATCCCTTATCATCTCATGGCCTTTTAGAGTAGAAGTAGAATCCAATAAACCTTGGGAAAATAGAAAATAAATCATCCCAATCCACAGCAGTTTTTGAACCTTTGAACCTAAGAAACCTCAATTAACCTAAAAATTCTGATACCTTATTCCCTTCACCGAAGAACACCAAATTCTCACCATCAAATCCTTATCAAAACCTTTCAGTTTTTGGCCTAAAAGTTACCTTGATCCATACCTATTATGAAACCCCTAGCCTTTCCTTTCCATATCCGCTCAAACATTTTTTTTTGGTTAATTAACCAAATCAGTCCCCAACAAGCCCTCAGTGCATCCAAATAATAAAGCCACCTTTTTGGGTCCATTATCTTGTTAGCCAGCCTCCATTTAAGACTGAAACAGAAAGTACCCTGTTGCTGTTCCAGACCTAAAACGACACCCCCGACATTTTCCATATAGCCTTACTGATGCAAATTATGTTGTCCAACCTAGCCAGGCTTGAGGCCTGACTGTAGGCCCAAAAGAGGGACTCATGAGTGGATGGTCAAAGCTAAAGGAATCCTTATTTCCCTAGACTTTTATTGATTTAATCTCTTGATGAGGTGTCACTAGGATCAGTTTTTTAATTCTAGTAGGACTCTTTGATGAGTTACTTCGTTTCATTAGGATCTTGGGTTGTAGGGTCTGTTTTCCTACATATACGAGCATTGTTAGACATTATAGGCAGCTTTTGGAGATTAATAAAAATTTTCTTTGTGGATTCATTTTTCCCTTTTGAGGATCGTTCTGTTTTAGCATCTTAGAGACATCTTTTCCATACTTCGGCACTTATAATTCAAACCTTCAGGGTTTCCATCAATTTGGAATGAGACTTGGAAACAAACTCATTAAAGGTGCTTGCAAGCAGACCTGCAGGCAGTCATACAACACTGAATCATCACAAAATTATCTCAGGTTCATGGCCATGGAAATAAGGTCATTGCAACTCAAGGACTGTTTGTGATTCACATGCAATAGCTTTATGCTGTATTTTTTTTCCCTAAAATATTCATTCGTATGAAACTGAAAATTTTGTGCCAACCAGCTCTGTATCTGTCGAGTTCCTCCAAAATAATCCAATCCTTACTGTAAAGTGAATTAGAATAACCGCTAAACTAGGAGTTAATACAAATCAACTAAATAAAGGCTTAACTTTAAAAGAGTTTTAACCACTGAGAAAAAAGAAATCATTGTTTTTCATGTAGAAATGATTTAAACTTTTGACTCTCACAAGGTAACCAAATGTCTCACCATCTAATTTCTGATGCGCATGAGTGGATTAATGACGGTCCCAGTCCTTTTGCCTGACCATCCTAGATATGACTTTCCTTCTGTGGCCCCTTTCTCCAAGCAAACATTGTGTGAGCATTTCATTGGTGCCTCATAAGCCTCATTCTGTTGTCCCATCTGCATGCACTGCTGTGGATTTTACTTCCATATTTGGTGGGGGCTTGATGTCATTCTGGTTGTTGGTATTTAGAAGACCTTCTGAATGTTGGTAGCTAGAAGTCCTTGAAGTCGTCCTGAACCAAACTTTGTTTACTTCTGTTCGGAGGTAGTACACAACCTACCTCACATTTCTAGGAATTGGCTATAACAGATGGCCTAGAAATGTTTCTTGAGAGATTAATAACTCCCTTGCAAATTTCATGTGTAAAGTGGTGCCCATGCGGTCTGCTTGAATTTCTGTTGCCTATTGGAATCTCTTCGTCATTGCACAATACTTGATGGTGTTGATTTGTTTATATGTTCTACACTGTATCTTCAAAAACTGGAAATGAAATCCCATTGTCTGCTGCATATGCCTACGTTTAGTGTGTCTATTTTTCGAATTGCCTTGTGAATATTGATGAACAATTAGACTTGCAGGCTGCAAGCACAAGTTCCATGTGCTTTCTGGTGAACCTTGTAGCAAGCTCTTCCAATAGCCAATGCAATCAATAGCTTCTTGGCTTCCGCTTGCAGTTCTCAGAGGTCCTACTTTGATTTTGTTCAATTACATGATTGGCCTTAATGTCTACACAAGCTGGCCAAAGAATACGCCCATTGGGTCTAGTTGGCTATCAGGCCTTAAGTTATTGTGGGCTTCCCCTTTGGGTCAAGTCCATAGATCATTAACACAGCCTAGCCCATGGTTAGTCAGTCCATTGGCACAACCATATCTACTTTTATAGTGTAAATATTTTCAATAAAATCTCCTAAATATACTTGGCAGGTTTTCAAAAATTTTCTAGATATACCTTTTAAGCTTGGGAAATCTTGAGAAGATCTAACAAGATATTGATTTACATGTAATCAATGAGAGAGAAGAAATCCTAAGTATTGTAAAGAGATTGACATGTTATCATTTCATGGAGTGAAGAGAATCCTATTTAGAATTTTGTAAGGCAGGATTGTTCTTTCATCTTCTGCAAATTTTGTATTCACATTATATATATTCTCTTATTGTGAATTATGCGTTGGGCAAGTGTTTTCCCCTGTGCGAAAGCGTCTTAGGCTGCCAATGGTTGTGATTCAAAAGGCTAAACATCCATAGTGGATGTGTGGATGGTTGGGTAGAGTATACTTGAAAGAATCTAAGTTCTTCTGCTAGGGTTGTAAGCTTATCCCACGTTGGCTGGATTTGGGCTGTGTGCTTTGAGGCTCGTGTAATGGTTCCATACATAATCTAAGTGGGTGGGCCTGTGTCTCTACTCAATCAGATGCTCTGTTTGGAGACTGAACCTGTCATTTTGACCATACCCGACTTTCTGGGCCAATGCCTAAATGGTTTGCGCTTGGCCTCTGCATATGTGTACAAAGATATGAGTAGAGTAGGTGGCCCTTTTTGAGTGATTAGACATGAGTGGTCAATCCCGTTTCACCAATGGAAACCTTTTGGTGGAGCCTTGGGATCCATTTGTGTGTGGAATTGGATTCCTGGGAATTCATGTTAACATAGGGTTCCAATGAAGGAATATGAAAGAGGTGAGGGCCGAAGGGTGAAGGATGTACGGTGGAGATGAAGATGGAATCCTGACTTTCATAAAATTTGATCTATTAGGTTGATGGTTGGGAATTCATTCTCCTCTTTGATGACCATCTGTAGATCTTCACCCATAGAAACACAATTTTAAGATTTCTTAGGACTTCAATTCCATGTAACAAACTGCCCCTCAAGAGTATATTTGGCTGAAAGAGGCCAAGATAGGCATGTAATAATTTGGGTTTGTGTTTTTTGAAATTTTATTTTTTTTCTGTGGGTTGCTAAATCAACGGTGGAAAAATAGATGAAAAAGGTCTGCTTTAATCTTTATGCTTGCCCTCTAGTGGTGCACATGGGTGGTTCGGATCGATTTAGAGGGGAAATCATCAACCAAAGTGAATTCATCGATTTTCTATTTTCTCAAACCGAATTGAACTACCCATGTGCTCAAACCGATCCGAACTGGTTTTTTTTTTTTAATATTTATTTGCACCAAAAAATTACATTTCAAACTTGGTCCATCAAATAGAATGAGAAGAAGCTGTAATGAACACTAAAATATATTTCAAAATTCGTTTCAACCAAGGAATCATACATCAAATGATGAATGAATGCTCTCTATCCATCATTTGGTCGCATGATTGAATGGATCAATTCAGGTTCGGCCAACTTTTCAGGCCATTGAGCTGAAGCAGTTCAAATTTTTTGGTAAAATACACCAACAAAATGGTCCGACATGTACCTATTTCTTTGCATAAAATCTGGACTAGACTACATTGCTTGATCCAGACTAATGTATTCAACACAAAAGGAACTAGGTTTTTTTCTTCTTCTTCTTCTTTTTTTTGCCATCAAGATGGATTCGAGTGGAATGTGGCCTCAATTTTGAACTAATTGGGATGGGCCTCTTCATCGTTGACTCTCTATTAGGTTAGACCAAACCCTGTGCTACTAAAAACCTAATAATGCACACTTGTAGAACTTTCAAGAAACATATAACATGTAATTAGAACATGCAAGCGCTTTCCCTAAGGCTAAAATAGTCAAGACCCAATACTCAAGTTAATACATACGGTCAGTTTGGTTTTGGCGGTTAACCACGAGTTCAAATTGATAACCAACCGATGTAAGGCGGTTTCTATAATTTTTCAAACTATTAACTGAACCGATCTACATAAAATCGATCCGAACCGCCCGGTTCGATCGGGTCAATTCAGTTTTGCGGTGATACTGGATTTTTTGTACAACCCTATTGCCTTCTACAAGTCAAAGACGTAGTTATAATAGGATTTCAGGAGAAATATTAACCTCTCTATCATTAGCTGTGCAGAAAGTCTTTATCTTCCAATGAGTGGTAGTGCAGTTGGCCAAGGACTTTATCTCTCATGAAGCTGAGAGGTCTTGTGTTCGACACTTACCTTCGTTGGCCACCTCCTATAGTTTTACCTGGTGGATGTGGATAGGAGAGTTTGCATATGCTTGTAGAGATTAGTTCTCGGCTGTCCATAAACGAGTGTTCCTTGGGCTTAGGGCCAAAGGCTCTTGGACTTGGCTGTTCAGAAAATACCCTGGGTTATAAAAAAAAAAGTCTTTTATCTTCCACTATTTGGGCTGACAATTGGACTCTCTCTCTCTCTCTCTCTCTCTCTCTCCCTCTCTCTCCCCTCGTGCCTTTTGTCCAAACAAAAGTGGGGCCTATGGCTTGTCAAGTCTTTGCCATTCGTTTCGTTGTATGGTCCTTGGCATCCATACAAAGTTGACATTGAGAGTCAAAACAAGCCTCTGTTCTCACTCTTTTACATCATTCTCTCCTTTACCGGGCTTTGTCAGGATTTAAGCAACCCCAAGGGGTAGCCCAGTTTGCCTATGACCACGGTTTGCATCCGGAGGTTATAGGTTCGAAACTACACCCCTATATTTGGGGCTACAAGAGAGTTTATCTGGCTTTCCTCTGGGCCCGGAGGAACTAATCCAGTCCAAAGGGTTGGGGACCCTCCGATAGAAAGAAAAAAAAAAAACTGATAAAATGCCATATTTCTTTTTCTTCATATTTCCTTCGCTTGCTCCTTTACCTGGTCTACCTGAGTCACTGAGAAGGATTCAAGTCAATGAACTTGGATGAGTAACCTTAAGATCTGGTTAGGTTGGGCTACAAAATTCTGCCAAGTGCCATTACATAAGGAAAGTGATTATGAGCTAGTAGTAGGGCTGCCAATCGTATTGTATTAACAAATTCGGGTTAAAATCACCTCAACCCGTACACGACCCGTTAACTTAACGGGTCAAAAAATCCAACCCGAACACGACCTGTTAATTTAATGGGTCACACGACCCAACCCGTTAACTAATTAAGTCATTTCAAAAATAAAAAAATTTATACAAAAATAGGAGAAAACTATATAAGCTACATGAAACTGTAAGTGAGGATCTCGAGTGGATCTCACCTAAAACCCCACTATAAAATAATAAATTTCAATTTCTTCTTTATGAATATAAATGAATAAACCCATTAATAACGTGTGGGTTCGTGTCTTGTTAACGGATCGTGTGGCATTTTGACAGCCTTAGCTAGTAGTAGGGATTTAAGAAGGTAGCCATGCCATTTGAATTATATATGGCAGCACATAGAATTTTCACTTTGAAGGGGTAGACCAGCCTCAACAAGCATGTGTAGGTCCAACTAGCATGGTATTTATGTCAGTCCAATTGGGCTACTAGATAACATGCGCAGCACTATTTATGGACTGATAAAAATTGCAATGAGAGAGAGAGAGAGAGAGAGAGAGAGAGAGAGTGTTTGTTGGCCACCTCTCATAGTTTTACCCGGTGCATATGGATAGGTGAGTTTGCATGTGCCCCTAGGGATTAGTTCCCGGTTGTCTATAATCGAGTGTCCCTCGTGCTTGGGGCCAAAGGCTCCTGGCTGGGTGGGGCAGGAGATACCCTGGGTTATTAGAGAAAGAGAGAAAGATTATGGACAAGTTAACTTGGGCTAGGCCACATTGGCTAGGCCACATCCTAGCCTGGATGAAGATGCAAGTTGGGCTTGTTGGGGTTTAGGATCAAACTTGGGTCTATTAATTTGGGTCAGAGTGTCAGACATTGGCTTTTGGTATTCAAACCCCGGCACTTTACCTTATAGCTTAGGCTAGGGGTTGAACTCAGATTTTGCATTCAGACTTGGACCTGGCAATTCAGGTTTCATCTGGGCTTGGACTTAACGTTTTACTCAATTCCACTTTAAGTATGAATGTAAATGGCTTCCTTTGAAATTTGTTTGCTTGCATGAAATGATCATTTGAGTACAGTTGTGTAGCAAGAGGATCTTGCGATAGAGTGGGTTATAATTTCTTTTCTCGTACTAACTCTTTCGATATTTTGGGCCACATTTTCTGTGTGGAGAAGAAAATTAAATAAATTGATTTTTCTCAATACGGAGGATTTTGATTTTCTATGGGAGAAATAGAAAAGCAAGATTTCTCTCATGGAAAAATATAAATATGTGGAACATAGAATCCTTTTCTTGCACAAACATGCCATAAGAACTAGAGAAGTCAAACCGACAGACAGTGATGGAGCTAGGAATTTTTCCTAGGGGGACGGGACAAAGAGGAATCAAAATCCCTCACTAAATAAAAGATGTCTAAAAAAGGAAGCATGTTGGATAAAATATTAGGAAGTTGTGCATTAGTTAGTGATTTGATTATGTAAAAGTGATTTTTTAAATTGCCTTCAACGCCTTTTCGTGTTTTGGAAGCGTTGTATGATTGCCTCATCATCAATGTTTTCAAAATTATCTTTTTTGATGTATGTGACTAAGCAATCATTCATCAATTCATTTCCCATTTGATTACGCAAATGATTTTTCACAATATGCATATTAGAAAATGCTCTCTCAACAATAGCAGTGGCAATTAGTAAGATTAGTGCCAATGTTACAAGCAGGCAAAATAGTTGATATAAATCGGTCCCTTTTCGTCTCAACCATCTTCTTGGCAAGACTGCCAACCCATTCACTTTTGAAGACTCATTATTGGAGTGCATATCCATAAAATAAGTCTCAAGCCGATTATCAAGTGTTATAAGATCTAGTGTGAAAAATTCAACTGGATAGAACTGAATGGGATAGCCAAGTTTTTGCTTGCGGAATGCTTTAGGCATGCGACACAAAGAAGCAACTCAGTGTCCTCCTCAGTGTAACAGTTCTAATATGCATATTGTGAAAAATTGCTCGTAACAGTGGCAATTGGTAAGATTAGTGCCAATGTTATGAGCAAGCAAACTAGTTGATATAAATCGGGCCCTTTTCGTCTTAACCATCTTCTTGGCAAGACTGCCAACCCATTCACTCTTGAAGACTCATTATTGGAGTGCATATCCATAAAATAAGTCTCAAGCCAATTATCAAGTGTTATAAGATTTAGTGTGGAAAATTCAACTGGATAGAACTGAATGGGATAGACAAGTTTTTGCTTGCCGAATGCTTTACGCATGTGACACAAAGAAGCAACTCAGTGTCCTCGATGTAACAGCTCAAGTCAATAGTACTATTAAACTTTTCAACACAACAGTGATGTAGGTTTGTGATTTCTTGAGCCCTGTGATGTCATACATTTGGGCTACAAACTTATCATTCATGTTGGAAATAATAATTTCATATTTAGTAAAGAATGAAGCAATTTCATTGAGAAAAGAACCACATTCATTATCTATTATTATCTGCAGTCATTGCTTAGATATTTTGACTAGGGTCATTGTATTCACAATATCCAATTCTTTGCATTGTAATGTTTTTGATAGTTCATTAGTGAATCAATATATTTTTCATCATATCTAAGTTGAATGCAAAGTCAAGTGATAGCATTGAATCCAATGGTGCACATGGGTCGGCTTTTTGTTCCTAGTCTGAGTCATCTTCCACAATAATCTCAAACACTTCAATCACAGTAGAAAACATGATAGTTAAGCTAACAAGTATAACATAATGTGAACCCTAATGTGTATTGGTAGACCGTCTCCTAATTCAAGCATTGTCCACTTGAAAGTTCACCACTATTAAACCCTTCAATAACTTTACCAACTTATGTATCTCAAAGTATGCATCGGTTTTTGCATGAGGCTCATACAATATTCAATACACTGGAAACCAAGTTAAAGAGTATGGCAATTTGGACACGATTTTTTGCAACAGTGACTATAGCCACTTGGAGTTGACGTGCAAAGCAATGAACATTAAATTGCATATTTGTTCTCTTTCAGGATGAGTATTTTGAGGCCATTGAATTCACCCAACATCTCACTATCCCCATCATAATGTGGTCGACACAATCTTACTATACTTAATTTATGTTTGAAAAATAGTCCTTCGATCGTCGCTTTATGTGATACACCTTTGGTTTTCATAACATGCATGGTTAGAAAAAAGCTCAATTATACACCTTCACTTGTCTACAAAATGTCATCCAAGAGTTAGGGTTAGAATTGTGTGGATGGTCACTTAAGATAAGTTAGGGTTAGAATTAGAGTTCCTTAATTATGAGGGAACTTTGCCTATAAATAGGCTCTCTCTCATTTGTATTTGTACACATATTGAGATAATAGAAAAGCTCTTTCTTTTCCCTTTAATTCTCTTTCTCTTAGTCTCTCTCTTTTTCAACACGTTATTAGCACGATCCCATCTTACTTCTTCCCCCCTCGTACTGTGCAACAAAAAAAAAAAAAAAAAAAAAGAAAAGAAGAAAAACCCTTGTGAGACCCATCTATTTCGAACACTCTGCCTCTTGGTCTATGTGCATAATCCAAAGTGTTAGATTATATGGTCTCAATCCAGTGGATGATGTAATAAATTGATTTATTTATCAATAAAATCATGCTTTCTATTCATGAGATGAATGATGTTTTATTTCTTATTACAAATAACCAATACTTATGACATGATAGTTCATGAGATGAACTGGAGCCCACGAGTATATTAGATGTAATATATGTGTGTGGATGAGATCCACATACGAGAAACATATGTAAAAAATCTTATACTTAAATTGATTCACAACCGGTGATTAGATTGGGCAT
The DNA here is from genome assembly GCA_038049695.1 of Cinnamomum chago. Classification (NCBI taxonomy): domain Eukaryota; kingdom Viridiplantae; phylum Streptophyta; class Magnoliopsida; order Laurales; family Lauraceae; genus Cinnamomum; species Cinnamomum chago. The sequence continues at coordinate 29,350,107 of CP142451.1, read as the reverse complement.
TTCATCTGATAAGGTTGCAGCACGTTGATAACTATAAGATAGATTGATTTGTTTCGATCATCAGAATGTAAGATTTTGGATCATTGTGTTGGTACATTGGATGTATTGAAAGACCATGAGAAGCACCTTATGAAACACTGTCTATACTTTAAGGTTTGCTCGCATAATTCTAGGCTCTCAATCCTGAGACATTAATGAACTCAAGTCTGACCTCCCCCTAGTGGAATGGATAAATCATCAATTTAAAAAAAGGGTATTTAAACCACTTTCTCCAGCGAAAAAAATCAATCAATCCGAGTCCTAGTTGTGAGAGACGATCTCCTTCCCAAGCTCAGTTGCTCCATCGCCTTCTTCATATTCCTCTTCCTCCTGTAACGTCACCTACTTCGGCTTGGATGCAAGTTCATCTCTATTTCCCCCTCTTTCTAGCCCAAATCCAACCTACCAGACACCCCCTTTCTCTTGCCCAAATCTAGAGCCTCCCAAATCAAAGTTACATGATCTCTCTCCCCAAACCTAGCTCTCTCTCTCCATACTCAGCCCTAGCTACTAGAGGTCTCTCTCCCAAATCCGAAGCTGCTAGCTCTCTTTCCCCAAACCACCCCCTCTCTTTCTCTCTCTCTCTCTCCCCAAATTCAGCCCCCAATATGAAACCCATTTTTTATCTCACCCAAACCCAACATCGAAACCTAGCCCCCTCTTTTGTAGCCCCATTTCCATTTGTCTGTCGCCTAACCCCATTTGCAACGATCATCAGAATTTGATGCCTTTTGTTCATCTGAGAGCTTGGGTTGAATTTGGGATCTTGGTTCTCTTACCTAAATTTGGATGATTATTTGAGAGAATCATAACATTTGGATTTGAATGAGTTTGTGCTTTGGGTTATTGCATGCTCATTACTGGAAACCATCTAGTAATGTGACTTAGTTATCATGGATAGTAATGCTACGGACTAATTAATTATCATCTCATGCGTTGTATTGAGCATTACATGAATCCATATAAATCCGATTGCATTAACTTATATTATATCAGTTTTTGAGAAATCAATTATCTTTGACAAAAATTGTTTAGTTATGCCCTTTCGGGCTTTTTTTGTTTTGGTAGAAGACATGGGAATGGATGTTGTATATGATTTGTTCTGTTAGTCATGCTTGTTGTTGTCATGAGTTATATTGATTTGGCGTCATTAAGATCTTGTAATTCTTGTTTGCTTTGTATAATTGAATCTTCCAAAAGTTTTCTAAAAAATAAATAAGTAATTTTTCCCATTAGTTCTGTTTCTATGGAATTTGATATGCGTACCAAACATGGATTTGAAGAAATCATGACAAATTCCTCGGTGCCAACCAAACATGGAATGCAATGAATCCTCTCCCTCATAATTCCTCATTGAGGAAAGCCTAATTTCATGGCACCAAGGAATCATCCGAGAAGAGGATTCCTCTACCGTTACCAGACGCGCCCTAAGTCTTCAGGCAGGAAAAAGTGGGGCGAGGAAAAATCACCAAACCTGAATTTTCCTCGCTTTCGAGGAAAACTAGAGAGGATTCCTCTCTGATGATGTTTGCGAAATATTCCCTACAGGAATACACCTCCACAAGGAGGCCATGCTATTGCAATAACTCCAAACAAGAGGCCATGCAAGAAGTGGTGTTTAACTATTGAATTTGACCATATTTGTTTAGCTATGACAGTCACACCTCGAGATTTGGATCCTCGTGCATGACACTTAATCATCCTAACCCCTTGATCAAACCCACAAGTTTCAACAATTTTATATTAAAAAAATGTAGTTAATCCAATGGTCTAGTCCCTTTGGATGGGTGCAAGACTAGGGACCTGGTGACTTGGAGATCCCCATTTTGTGGTGCGCTCAAATGAGTGATTAGGTAGGCCCCTGCTACATGGTGTGCATAGTAAGATCTGTGCACACTGTATGCACTAGATCATCCATCAATACACACACACACACACTAACTAACACTATGTGCACATATATATAGAGGGGGGGGGGGGGGGGGGGGGGTTCTATTGGCACCACAAAAATTGCTCTTCCCACCGCAAATATTATTAATTTTTTTTACAATAATATCTTTATGTGAAATTACTGAAATTGACATCTCATTATACAAAATAAAAAATAACTTTCTCTTCACACACATAACTACTCTCTCCCTTCCTTCTTCCCACACTCACTCATCTCCCTTTCCTCCACTGCACTTCACACAATTCCTTGTTCCTTCACTCTCTCTACAGTATTGTACAACTCTCCCACACTTCTCCTCCTTCCATCTTAAATCTTCTTGCTTCTATCAAATGAAAACTCTATTTTTTGTAGTTTAATCGAACCAAACATTGCAATGAAGAAGGAAGTTAAAAAGGAAATCGTGTCTTTCATTCCTAATAGCAACGAAAAGGTAAGTCTGGTTGATTATTTGAGTTTTTTCGCCACTTTTTCTTCAAGTTTTATTTTGTTTCTCGCATTCTGTTCGGTCTGATACAACCGAACATATGTAAGAGTGGTCGTCAATTAAATTCCAAACATATGTAGAATGTTCGAATATTAAATTCCGAACAAATGTACTATGTTTAGAATGTTCGGGAGTTAAATTCCGAACATATGTAGAATGTTCGGCAATTTATAACCAAACGTATACTATATGTTCGGTTATAATATTTCGAACATTGTAATTGATGTGCGGTTATATATGTCCGAACGGTCCACAATAATTCACATTTTCTTTCTCCTCACTACAGATATCCACAGATGAAAGCCAAGTTCTGTCAGCCTATGTGGCGGATTTTACAGATGTGTTTACAACCAAAGAAGTAAGACATATTAAATTATAATTTGAATAAATATTCTGTGTTACTAATGTCTTATTCAATGGTTATGTGTTCAGATATTTCACAGCCGAGATGCAATGGTGAACTGGGCTCGTGACATGGGTAAAAGAAACGGTTTCGTCATCGTCATAAAGGTATCAAATGCTGCAAGGCTTGGAATAAAAGTTAGAGTTGTCCTAGCATGTAAGAGAAGCGGCTATTTCAAGCATAGTAAGACCAATGATGAGGGGCCTTCTAAGAAGAAGATCAAGCAAATAGGGTCGAAGAAATGTAGATGCCCTTTTACATTAAAGGGTAAAAACTTGGAAACTTTTGATGATTGGATGTTGGAAGTTGCTTGTGGTGTACATAATCACCCTGCTGCAGAGTATCTAGAGGGTCATTCATTCGTGGGGAGATTAACAGAGGAGGAAACAAGATTGATGATTGATATGTCTAAGAGCATGGTGCGACCGAAAGACATTCTGGTTAAGTTAAAACAAAGAAGTGATTTAAATGTAACAACAATTAAGACCATTTACAATGCTCGTCACAGGCATAGAGTTGTTGAGCGAGGTGAGAGGACACAGATGCAACAACTCATGGGAAAGTTGACAGAGCATAAGTACATTGAGTGCTACAGGAATTGTGAGGACAATGACACTATCACTGATTTGGTTTGGGCTCATCCAAAAAGCATAGAGTTGTTGGGGCATTTCTTCATGTCTTAATGATGGATTGCACTTACAAGACCAACCGGTATCGCATGCCCTTATTAAAGATTGTTGGAGTGACTTCAACAGACATGACTTTCTCTGTGTGCCTCGCTTACATTGAAGCTGAACGCGAAAGCAACTATGCATGGGCTTTGAATGTATTACGTTCTATCATTGGTGAGGATGTTTTTCCTGATGTCATTGTGACAGACATAATTATCACTCATGAAAGCCATCAAAGATGTATTCCCTAATGCAAGGCATTTATTATGCAAATGACACATAAACAAGAATGTCCTAGCGAAATGTAAGAAGTTGTTTGAAACAAAGGAAAAGTGGGATAGATTCACATTGTATTGGAATATGTTGGTCCATTCCTCCATAGAAGAAGAGTATAATGATAATTTCCGTAAGTTAAATCAAGAGTTCGTAACATATCTTTCAGCACTGCAGTACATGAAGGATATTTGGTTAGATGAATACAAGGAGAGATTTGTCTCAGCATGGGTAGATAAATGCATGCATTTTGGAAATACTACATCAAATAAGTGAGCCTTATACTTTCATTATCCCATAATTGATACTTTATACGTTTTTTTTTTTTTTTTTTTGCAAACCAATTAATTTTAATGTTATTGCTATAGGGCTGAGTTTTCACATTCACAGTTGAAGAGGCAGCTTGGATCATCTCAGGGTACTTTTGAGTTAAATTGGGCAAAAACACATAGCTTGCTTGAATTACAGCATACAAGTATTAAAGCATCATTCAAGAAGAGCAAGACAATCGTGCAACACAGTTTCAAGCCCTCAGAATTTAAGGAGCTTCGTGGGAACATCTCACGAAATGCGATGGAGAAAATATTAGTAGAAACTAAAAGATCAAGTATGGTTGGAATAGATAGGATTGCATGTGGATGTATTATTTGTGCCACACACGGGTTGCCATGTGCACATAAGATCGCTACATATGTTTAAGAAGGACAACCAATTCCCCTTCAATGTATACACTCGCATTGGGCCAAGCTTGACATGCATCCTTGTACCAATTCGAAGCAGTCAACTCTGGAGTGCTAGGTGGAGTTGGGGTTACTTGAACAACGGTTCAATGAATACGATCAAACAAGAAAACTGCAACTCTTAAAGAAGATGAGGGAGTTGTCAAAGCCAGACAATACCTTTTTGTTAGAACCCGAAGTTAAGACCCGAACTCGTGGGCGACCACGTAGTAAGATTGATACATCCACCAGAAGAGAACCAAGTGCTTTTGAGATGGTATAATCTGCACAGGATAGTCACTCACCTGCTCCCACTAGCATTAAGGCATCGTTGGAACATAAACAAAAAAAAAAAAAAAACAAGAAAAACCTAAAGCAGTGAGAAAAAGATCAAGAAATGCCAGTTCATATAGTTTACAGTTCTCAGAAGGATTAAGTCCTTTTGTACGCCTTATCAAAGTTGTTGTTACCGATGGTAATTGTTGGTTTAGAGCGATTGCTGCTTTGATTAGTCATACTGAAAAGATGGATAGAGATAGGTTAGGAGAGAACTCTTGCAGGAGCTGCTGGCACATGTGGAAAGTTACAAAGCATTATATGGAATAGAAAATAGAGTGGAAGAACTCATTGAGACACTATCATACTTTGAGGATCATCCTTCATATAACCATTGGTTGACTATGCCCGACATGGGGCATCTTATTGCATCTCGTTACAACTTGGTTCTATTTCACTTCAGCATGTCACAGTGTTTGACCTTTCTTCCTCTCAGGTCACCACCGTTGCCTGTATCTACTCAGTTGGAGATAGCGATATGTTTTGTTAATGAAAACCACTTCGTTCAGGTATTGAATTTAAAATTAGATTACTTGTCTACAATACATATGTTAACATAAATGACATATTTATTTCTTTCTTTCCTTATTTTTTTTTGAAGGTATTCATGATTCCAGGTCATCCTGTTCCACCTATTGCTAATAAATGGAGAGAATTTCATTTTCCTTGCGCGAGCGGTTGGGAATTAGGATACGAAGATCGAATAAGGGGTTTTAAAGAGATTATAAGTCCAAATGTAGCCACATGTGAGACCGTCTCATTGGATTGAGAAGATTGTATTATTTTTTTCGAACGTTTATTTAGCCACATGGTTGGCAGAGTTCATGTATTAGCCACATGTATGGACAACAAATTGAATCAGAAATGCAATTAGGTTATATTCATAATTTGTTTTACAACATATTCCAAAATTTGCTGGCAATGAAATCCATACAACCAAAAAAGGCTGACAAATGCCAATCCATACAACCCATAAAGATCATTTACATTATATTCTAGTGATTGAACACATGGAATTCACTCATAAATCGTCAAATGTCCCTACGGGGCCTTCATGAGTAAGAACAAGCAGTCATGCTGGGATGTCGTATCGTGCGCTCCACCTCTTCGATAGACATTCCATGCAGAACATGTGCTGCCTGATTGACTGCAGTGTATATACCATAAGGGTCTTCAATCCAACCCTCCAGACCCCTCTCGATGACTCTATCAAAGATGCTCAGGGCACCTGCATTGCGTTGCAATTCAATGGATTAATTCATGAGTTCAATAAAAAAAATAAAAAAAAAGGATTATAATTTGGTATATTTACCATACCATCTCATAATCAATGTCTGCACTAGACTGCGCAGCTCGAGGACGTGGGCGATAATCTAATCGGAGGTTAGGGTTTTGAAGCACTCTCCATGATACTCATGCGTACCAATCCATGTAATTTGGTACGCAATCAGAAGGACGTCGAACTGGTGTTGCTTCAATTCAACCCAAACAGTAGGTGATCATTCCATCTTTCCCAGACTTGATCAAAATATTGATAAGCAATCTAATATGCTCCTGCGGTCGGGCCTCGTGTAACACGAATCGAGGCTAATGGGGCTGATGGAACAGTCTGCACCCTACCAAATTGCCTAAGGATCCTATCTGGATGATAGGGCTCAACAACGTCCATGCACTTAATACACCCACAGTAGAAGGCGACCTGATTAAATTGATGGTGCTGCCTAACATCGCAATAAGGATCCCATGTGACCTGCAATGACCAAGACAATTATGAAAAACTTTCTTATAAATTAAGAATTTGATGTCAATCAATCCAATAACTCATGAACAAGCAAGAACCCTTACCTGGTCTGCACCTATGCAATCTAGTTGCTCTCGCAGTGCCTGTAGGGGAGCAACAGTCTCCCTACGAAGGAGCCATCGATGAACTCGGGGTTGATTGACGGTATAGTGAATGTTGGGAGTTGGAGCCAAACAATCAAAATGCTCATAAATCCATGCCTCTAACAGCGTAAGATATCCGGAAATTTGTTTGACTTCATGACGGGTAGCCAATCCCAACTGTCGATATAAGTAAGCTAGAGCAGCGGCACCCCATGCATATGTACGGACACGCTCCAAGTTTGTCAAGAGCGTTAGATATATAATTGGCACACGTGTGCCACTCTTGTTGGTGAACAATGTGCATCCTAATAAATACAGAAGATATGCTCTCACTGCACAATCAATCATGTCCTCTCCATCTTCATCAGATATGTTTGAGAACCTCCCTCTCAGCCACTCCAATCTTACAGATTGGCCTCGAACCTGCTGCAGTTCATCATTTGCCTCATTTGGATCAACTCCCAAGTAGTCAACAAGTAGTGAATGAGCATCTTGATATGACAATCTACCATGGTACGTAACAGAACGACCAGTCACCGGGATCCCAAGTATGGTGGCAACATCATCTAGACTAATAGACATCTCACCGAACGGCATGTGGAAGGTGTTTGTTTCAGGTTGCCACCTTTCCACAAAATAAGATACAAGGATCTTATTAACAGAGCGATATGATGCTGTGATAAGTGGACTTAAGTTAGATCTAGCTACTAAGTCTCTAAAACTGTCGCTCTCGTTTAAATACCAGTGTGGTATTTTCTGTCCATGACTAAAACACTTCAGCGCAACCCGTTCCTGTATTAAAAAAATGGTACATTATTGAAGATTGTATAACTAATGCATTGATCTTGATATAAAAAGTAAAAAGCAAGAACATACCTGTGAATGCCAAATGTATGCAGCTATGTGTGTGTTGAAACTAGGCAACAAAGAACGATCTTCTAGCCCCGCAGTTATTTCTTGTTCACCGATAGCTTCTTCTTCATCAAGTTGTTCAACAGGGGCTCCTTCTTCGTTGCCCTCTGCAAAATCATATTCCGGTTCCTCAGTTTCTTCTTCCACCACCTCTTCAATTCTTCGACGACGCCTCCTGTTGGAAGCTGTCGGTCTTACCCTGGAACTGCTTGGCCTATCCATTTCTAATGAAACATTGGAAGAAGAGTGTAAAACACAAAAACTACATTAACCAGTTACTGTTCGACACTGTCTGTTCGAACTCTTCATGTGATGTTTGGATTTTAAGTTATGAACATTCAGTCAATGTTCGAAACTTCAATTCTGAACATTCACAATATGTTCGAATAATCACTTCCGAACATTTAAGATATGTTCGAACATTAAAATCCGAACATTCTTAATATGTTCGGAACTTAAAATCCGAACATTTTTAATATATTCGAACTTTCAGTATCGAACATATAGCGTGGAAAAAAAAAGGAAGTTTGAATGACTCACTACAGTGCGAATACACATCAAATATGTGATAACATTCAAAACATATGTATCCCTTCAACATATATTCATGCAAAGTAGTGGATACAAACAACTATTTGCAAAAATATCACAATGAGAATGGTGGTGAGCTTACCCTTGATTTAAAGATATCGGTGACGTAGCCTTCTTCGTTGAAAATGACCGCATCAAATTGATTCAAAGACCGTGATTCGGTCCCTTCACTTGCCTAATCGTCAAAATGAATGTGCGATAGATGAATCAAGGGGCTGGAGGAGTTACGGGCGTTACGGGAAGGTAGAGAACGTGTGTGGGTAGAGAGAGGAGAATAGGTCTAAATGGCAGGGGTAGTTTGGGTATGTGGATGAATGCGTAAAGTAAAACCAATAAACATTCAAATGTTATACATGGGTGTGGAGAGAAATTCGGTAGGAAGAGAAATTTTTGTGGTGCCAATAGAACCCCCAGTGGTTAGGGTTGTTAATGGGCCGGGCTAGGCCCGACTGATGAATATCTCGGCCCAGCCTAAGCCCAGCCCACCCAAAATTTGTTAAGCCCAAGCCAAACCCATCTAGTTAATCGGGCCTTAGACCGATTAAAGCCTATCTAATCAATTGCATTTAAAATTTAATGTGGATTGGTCAAGCATGATTACATAGAAAGAGGAGTGTAACGTGATATTGAGATAGGATTACAATTTACAATTACTTAGATGCTTTGAGGAGATTGTCTTTTAGACGCAACTGCATTTTTTAGATTGGATTGAATCAATATGAGATTTAATTTATTCCTTGATTTCCTTTCATCTGACTCATTTATTTGCTCTATTAATAGGGCACTCAAAATGGAAACAAAATAAAGGAAGGGAAGGCAAGTTGCTGCTCTTGCAATTCTTATTATCCCTCTTATTCAGGCTGGGCCAGCTTTGGGCTTTCTACCATATAATCCAAACCCAGCCCATATAGTAAATTAGCCCAAGTTGTTATCCAAGTCCAGCCCGAGAACTCAAACATTGGGCCCAATCCCAGCCCTGGATCGGCCTCAGGCCAGCCTGGTCCATGAGCATGCCCAGCAGTGGCATTGGGTATCTGGGTCCCTGTATATGAATTAAGTGACAAGCCTCGATTCGAGTTAAAACACAGCCCATATCCAGTCTAATGCGTGTTGATCTTGGGTTGGGCTCAGGCAAGCCTGGCCCATGAGTACACAAACCCACAGGTTTACTAATTTGCCACAAAAGTGTGCAAAATACACAACAATTACCAAAGCTGGCATCAATCTATATACGCTTCAGGCTCTTGATCAAGTCGTCTACACCTGACATGATCTTCCAAACATTTCAGCTACCATTGTGGCCAACAAGAAAGCATGTGAAATGGTGGCCACTCCACGAGGCAAGGCAGAACAGGCAGAAAGCAGAAATATATGCCAATGGCACAAATGCTAACAGCAAACACATGAACACCACATTCCAAATAAAAGCGTCTGTGATTAGACTTGATCAACCTCAATGGAAGAGAGAAAACTATGCATACTAGTTTTCGTCAATGCAGATGAGAATAAGGACCTCGAGAAACATTGTCCCCACAAATGCAACTTCTAGTAGTCACTTCTGGGGAGATAAATGATGTAGAATGAAAACATACGAACGCACAAGATTGGACATTGGCAATCCTGGGAAGTTTAAACTCCATTATTTAGTTCTCTTCATTCAAAATTACATCACTGACAAGATTCAAGCCAATGCGTGAAAGAATGGAAAAAGAGTATAGTGTTCAATCGATGATGACTCCTACGTTTCTAAAAACTGTTTATAGTAAGGTACCATAATAATGATCTACCGACTTGAGCCACTGTAAACTGTACAACTTCAGACTCATTTACAGAGAACACAACAGATTAATAGATCACACACCATTTGCACCTGAACAAATTGAAAAGGTCAAAAGAAATAGAGGCTGATCCTTTTCGCATATATCTTTTCCTGAAGATGCAGTTCCTGGGCATCAATCCCAAGGAACAATCAACTTCCACCTGCTTTAAACAGGAGCTACAATATTAAGAGGAAATAAGGATCATGCATCGTGGTTTTATCGGCTTGAAACACCAAACTGAAACTGTGGATGAACCTCTATAGAGCTGTATCCATGGGATAGCAGCCAAGAACTCGGAGGAATGTCGCAAACTCCTGCACAGTATCGAGTCACAAGAATGTCATCTGTTGTCAATATGCTTTAACTGAAGGAAAAATGTCAAAAAGTTCTGAAACAAGCTGAACCAAAACCGATGATGATAATAAACAGGCACATGGAGTCAATATCATACACACCAAGAGAGGTCTGACTGCTAATGGCTATGATTTAACAAACCATATCCAAAATTAAACCAAAAGCACACTAAAGAAGAATTATTCTATTTCGTTGGTGCCAAGAACTTTGGAGCATAGTTACTTGATTTGCAATTCGATCGGTTCAAATTTGAATCCACAATTCATAGTTCAATGCTTACATAAATTCGAAACTTCAATGGAGTGGGTTTACTTAATTCATGTTTCAATCTCTAGTTCCGATGAATTCGATGCACTAATTTGAAAGTCCAATAACATCTATATATATATTTATACATATATTATTAGAATTTTAGATACTTTATTAAATATATATAGATAATGATATTTCATGCAGAATATGAGACAAATAAATATGTCCCACCATTGGATTGATGGTTTCATGAGAACCATTATAAATGTTTTTCATCAAACAGTCAATCCAATGTGGAAAATTTTCTGATTAATATAAAATTTGAGGGTACCAAATATACCTGAAAGGAGTATGTTATGAACGGTTCCAATTGGAATGTATAGTCTCCGCTGTAGGGTTACTTTCTTCTGACTCCGAATTTCTACGTGTTAAAGCCTCATAGGATCCAGATTCTTGAGAGAGGGAAGGGGTGGGAAACGTACAATTTGCAAGCTATTTTTTCTCTAGACATGTGCATAGGTGACCATTAAATACTACTTACATTGGTAAAAAGGACAGTTAGGAAAGGCAAGTATTATTAAAATATTAAATTCTCTAGATCGAAAGGACTTGGACGATGGGATCCTTGCTTCTTCACCTTTCCATCTTTTCTCTTCTTCCTATGTTCAGCAATTTCTTTCTCCCTCTTATACCTTCTGCAACACAAAAGTCTAAAACATGGAATAGAAGATCCACGGCCGATTTGGAAGACGGCATGATTCAACGCCACGGCTTCAAGCTCATCAACCTATGATGAGAGGAGAATGAGATTATAGGTTTTTTTTTTTTCCTTTTTATATACATCTGTATTTTCTATTATTTAGAAAGGGCGAATTTCCAACTTTTTTTTTTTGGTTCCTAGAAGAACAAGGGAGTCAAACTGTTATGAACTGGAAATTTTCAAACTTTTGAGTCCCACCGAATCGAATCCCGAATTATTCTCGGGATTCGTAAGGTAGAGGAGCAAATCAGGTAACTATGCTTTGGAGCATAAGCATCCTTTCCATGTAATTATTGATGCTTGTCCCTGGACCATCACGTTTCCTCTAGGGTTAAAGATGTAAACTAGTCAAAAATATATATGGAACTAGAACAACTAGTTTAGGATTAGCGGGCTGGTGATCAACAGTCCAACTTCAACCAGATACTTCCAGGTCCAATCTGAACTGTACTAGGTCCGTACAATGGACATGCAGTCATGTTGACCAATTGTGATAAAAAGTCTTAAAGTGTTCGTTTTTTATGGAGTGACATTGGACATGATCATCTAATCTTCAGCCCCCTTATCATCTTTGTAATTTTCAGTTTATCAACATAACCTTTGTTTTTTTTTTTTTTGGTTTTTACCTTTGAGATAAATCTTGGCTGATTGAGAAACCATTAAATCTACAAGTTGTGAAATGAAGGGGCAGATTATCTTAGAAAAACCCTTGTTTCACAATATTTCTAACATGACCAGATAAAGTTTTTAAACAAGGACCAAGGGTGCAACTTGATCACCCTTGAGTGAAGTCATGTCAGCCTAGTCATATGGACTGTCACCCAAGCACAATTAAATCTAAAAAATGTTTCATGACTAACATCTTCAAAGCCTTCTCCCAACTATGTTGGGGTTGGCGACATGAACTGTGTTTGTCCATTTTGATATATCTTGAGCCAAATCCTCGAATAGGTTGCACTTTTCATATCTATCCTTACTACTTCCATCATGTCCTCTCTAGACAACCTTCTTTCCTTGGCGGGCCATCAACTTGCATAGAAAAACTTTTCCTCTATGGCACTATTGTTGTCCTCCATTGGATATGTCCAAACACCGTCTCACACAAATCTCTCTTGATTCTTCACCTATTGATGATACACCCCACCCAAAAAAAAATCTAAAAATAAAAAAAAATAAAAAAACCCTCAGAGTGGAAAAAATTACTAAAAGTGGGGAAAATGTCCTTTTGAGTAAAGAATTGAAGGACTCCTTGTGTTTTAGTCATCTTCATGAATTTCACTAATAAAGGGGCCCACTTTATTTGCAAGATCCATTTTTATGTTTTGAAATTTTAGTAAATAAAAAATGCAATCAAACAAGTATGATTAAATTATGAGTTTACAAGTCATAACCACTATCAATAATCAAATTTAAAAAAAAACCATACTTCAACATCTGAAAGTAATGGGCATCACTCATTAGTCATTACTACAGAGTTCAATGGTGGCTTTAATCTATGATTGTCATCATCCATGGCTTAAAAACTCAATTGTGTCCAAGCAGGCTCACCCAAGACTTAAAATTGATCATGCACGAGTTGGGTCACATGGGTCTTGGCCGAGTACCAAATAACTCGAGAAAGTCGTACGAGGACTCGACCGAGTCCCATGTGATTTGGGTGAGTGAATCAAGTCACATGAGATGTCATGTAACTCGGCTGAATATAAAGGGGCTTCTTTTCACAGGAAAACCCAATTCTTACATGAGAGTTTGGTATGAGGAAGGGGTTTTTTGGCAATGGAGAGCTCAAATATAGCGTTTTTAAGATCAAATCCCACTATTTTGAGAGATCTAATCAACTCAAGATCAAAGCACTATTCATCCAAAAGAAGATTCTGAATTCAAGAGGTTTAAGTTATGTTTTCATGAGCAACCCGTATACAAAGATGAGAATAAATGTTGTGATGTAGGTTTTCCCTAAAAATGATTTTTTTACCGTATATTTGCTTAAAATATTTGTTGATACTTGATAACACTTAAACAAGTGGCAATCTAGTTTATATAGGTGATACTTAAAATCTGATCAATTGTTGATACTTGATAACACCTAAAAAACAACAGAATTTTCTTTTAATAATAGACTGAGTCACAAAACACAACCAAATCATGGTTTTAAAATCAAAAGAGAGAAAATTTATATAGGTGGGGCCTTTTTTTTTTTTTTTTTTTTTTCCCAATTTTCAAATATTTTTCATAGACTTTTTTTTTTACTCAGCCTAGCGCATGACTCAAGGGGGATCAAATCAGGTCTTGAGTTCGGGTTTTTAATTGTTGTAATCATCCCTGTCTCTACATGGTTGTCCTCTGGCCCCATATCCATATAGGAAGTCAATAAATCCCACTCCCACGCCACATCCAAGAACTTAAAGGGGTAGGGTAGGGGCACACTAAGGTTCAACCAAGTCATAGTCCAAGTTGAAGTAAGCATTATGTTGACAATGCTAATGCTCATATGACTAGGCCAAGTCTTATGGTGGAACTCACTCAAGTCCTATATATACATATATCGAGGAGGGGGCCTCAAGGTCAAGTCCAAAAGTTGACTCTACCACGACTGATTTTTAAAATCATGCCACAAATCACATCATAATTAACTAACCCTGAATTTGGTCAACCCATGACAACTTGATAGCATTACACATAGGAAATTAGATCAGAACAAGAAGAGAACTCCAACCAAATATCCTCAAGTACCTATAAAATTAAACATACAACAAGTGTTGGGAAAACTTCCCAGTAAAAAAAATAAAATATGATTGTTAAACTTCAACCAAACCCCTATATATGCCCAAGAATCTCAATACAACAATCAAAATAAAGATATGATTATGATACGGAAATATTGGTAGGACCCAGGCATGGATTATAGACTATATCCTTGTCAACTATATCTGACCATTAGATTAGTGTATTGTCTCCACTTAACTAATGATTCTTCTCCTTATAGCATTTTGATGCCCAATGACAGAGTCAAAAGCAAGATTGAGATTAAATTCATTGATCAAGGACTAATTGTTGGATCTTTATCATAGCTCATTTAAATTGAAGGATCGTCTTTGGATCTGTTCCCTTGGAAAGTTGTAATCATATGCTCTTATTAATTGTTTTAATTCCTTCTATAACTCCTTTTTAAGACATACCATTAAAAAAAAAAAAAAAAAACTCCTTTTAAGACATTGTTCCATGATCAAGCTAGGACATTCCTGCTATAAGCGACACAATGTAGCTATGCCCTATTAAAATAAAAAGTAGGCAAGGGTTCCTTTGATCATGTTAGGGTGTAACCCATTTAATCGATGCACTGCAGTAGTGCCCGATTGCAATAGAAAACAGGCAAGGGTTCTTGCACCAATTTGGACTAGTGCGAATAAAGTTAGTCCAAAAGAATAAGAGTTTTGGACTTACTACTTGGAATATAGAATCTTTGACTGGCAATAATATTGAATTATACAATGAAATGAAGAGTTAATGTAGCATGCTTAATGGAAACATAGTGAAAAGGGAATAAAGGACAAGATTGTGGAATAAAGAACAATCTTCTACTAATGGCTACAAACTCTACTACACATGAAAGAAAAATGCCAGAAATGGAATAAGTATCGCAACAGACTAGCAGATAAGAATTTGAAAGGAAAATTGTGGAGTAAAGAGACTGGAAGATAGCCTTATAACAATTAAACTAGTGTTAAAGGAAGATATAATACATAAGGATCAAAATAGCAGTTGTGTTGGGCGTAGAAGCCAATAGCCAAAGCACTACGTAGCAGCTTAGTGGTGTGAATTTTTAAGTGGTCAAAATAATTCAAATCTTGTGTAGCAGCCAATCTTGTGATTTTTTAGTGATTTGGAACGTATATGGGTAGAGACAACTTTAGGAAAGGCTATTGAGGAGAAAAAAAAAAAAAGAAGGAAAAACAATGTTTTAAATTAAAACTGTTTGGCTCTACTAGGTTCTAGACTGAAGCGCCACTATATTCAAAATAACATAGTGGTCTCAACCTCTACAGCCAATAACACGGCCACTACGCTATTTTGAACCATGATACATATTACTAGTGCCTATGCACCCCCGGCAAGATCAGATGGAAGTGTTGAGAGACAATTTTGGAAGGAGATAGATATTATACATGAGAAATTTCAAATAGTGAAAAGATTTTGGAGGTGGGGGCTGATAGTCGAGGGTATGAGAGTGCACGGAGGACAAGATTCGGAGAAAAAAAATGAATTCAGAGACAATGTCTTGGAATTAATGTTAGCATTTGACCTTGTAACAACAAACACCTACTTTTAAAAGAGATATGTGCATTTAATTATAAATAAGTGTGGTAAAATAAGGTGGGGGAATTTGAAAGGAGAGAAGTCAACAACATTTAAACATAAAGTGATCAAAGCGGAAAAATAGAATTTAGAGGGAGAAACTATGGTGTGGTAGAATCAAATGACTAATTACATTAGAAGGGTTACAAAAAAGGTGCATGGAGAGCAAGGATGAAAATAGCGGTAGCAATTAGCGTAGTGGTCCGCCGCCAAACCGCTACAAAGCGGGCGCTACGAAGCGTAGCGGTGCGATTTGAAAAAATTGCCCAAAAAACTTGAAAAAATTCCAAAAAACGCAGAAAATTGTAAAATGAAAGAAAATGTGGTTCTTTTGCAAAAATAAGAAAATGGGGCATAGCGGTGCCCTCAATATATGAGGTCCTATATGATTATTAAATAATGATATCAGAGTGTAATTTGGCTATGGCCTTACTTTCTATTAGAGTAAAATTTTGTTGGGTCTAATTTCCTATTAAAGTGAAATTTGGATGTGCCCTATTTCCAATTAGTGTGCAATTTGGTTAGGTTCTATTTTTCGTTAGCGTCAAAGTTGGATATAGCCCTATTTCCAATTAGAGCAGAATTTCATTGGGCATTATTTTTAATTAGAGCAAAAAAATTAGTAAAGGCCCTAATTGAGATTGCAATTAAATAAGATTTGACTAGGGCATGACATTTTTTATTTCAATACTCGGGCCTCATTGTGGAGCCCATTAATGGTTAAGGGATGCACATTTTTTTTAAAGAGATGGCAAGTTAATTAGGTGGGCCCACTACTGCAGGGGCCACACATTACTCTTATAGTAAAAGAAAAGAGGAACGAAAGGCACTTGTGGTTGCCCTAATTTATCGTCTTGACAGAAAGACCGAGAGAAAAAGAAAAGGGAAAGGAAAGGAGGGAACAGGAGAAGAAAAAATGGGGAAGGAGGAAGGTCGGCTGCTACCTGGTGCGTTGCTGCTTCTGCCGATGCGATCCTGCAGTCGGTGCCATGCTGCTGCGGTGATGGGGACTGGGTGCTGCTGGCTGCTGCTCCCTCCAGGTACTATTATCATCTTCTCCTCCTTCCCCCTTTTTCCTTTTCTTCTTCTCCACCAGGTAGTTTTTTTTTCTTTAAGTTTTCTAGCATGCAGCGGCCGATACATATATGTATCGGTGTGTATCGGCCGCTACGGGTAAATAGCAGCCGATACGGATAAATAGTGGCCGATGCGGGCCACCACACTTGTGAGCGCGATAAATACCAAATATTGTGGCGGTCAAGCCTACTATATTGTAGCGGCCAATATTTTGATCCTTGATGTTCAGTCAGAATGGAAAAGATACTTTGATAAAGAAACCTGGTGGTGGAGTATAAAGGTTTAGGAAGCTATTCGAAAGAAAAGATGTTGTTGCAAAATTTGCCAGGGGACTAGGAATACAAAAATTATAAAATGTATATCAAAGCAAATAAAAAAGTTAAGAAAGTTGGTAAATAATGCAAAGACTAAAACAAGGGATACACATAATAAATTGGGAACAAGAGAAGTAGAGAGATATTTTCAAGCCCACAAAACTGAGGAAAAGAAAAGATAGGGATTTAGATCAATGATATGAAATAAAGGTTGAGAGAATATTTTAACGAGGTTTTAAATAAAGATTCCATACGAGGCTTGGGAACAAGAAAAGATGCTTTATTAGTAGGATATACGTGCTGCTGGCTGCTGCTGTGATGGGGACTGGGTGCTGCTCCCTCCAGGTACGATTATCATCTCCTCCTCCTTCCCCTTTTTTCCTTTTCTTCTTCTCCACCAGGTAGTTTTTTTCCCTTTAAGTTATCTAGCATGAGCGGCCGATACATATATGTATCGGTGTGTATTGGCTGCTACGGGTAAATAGCAGCTGATACGGATAAATAGCGGCTGATACGGGCCGCCACACTTGTGAGCGGTGATAAATACCAAATATTGTGGCGGCGTAGCGGCCGATATTTTGATCCTTGATAGAGAGTCCAAATGGAAAGGATACTTTGATAAAGAAACCCGGTGGTGGAGTATAAAGGTTTAGGAAGCTTTTCAAAAGAAACGATGTTGCTGCAAAATTTGCCAGGGAACTAGGAATACAAAAAATATAAAATGTACCTCAAAGCAAAGAAAGAAGTTA
Organism: Cinnamomum chago; assembly: GCA_038049695.1. Classification (NCBI taxonomy): domain Eukaryota; kingdom Viridiplantae; phylum Streptophyta; class Magnoliopsida; order Laurales; family Lauraceae; genus Cinnamomum; species Cinnamomum chago. The sequence continues at coordinate 29,332,162 of CP142451.1, read as the reverse complement.
AGAAAGTTGGTAAATAATGCAAAGACTAAAACAAGGGATGCACATATAATAAATTGGGAACAAGAGAAGTAGAGAGGTATTTTCAAGCCCACAAAACTGAGGAAAAGAAAAGATAGGGATTTAGATCAATGATATGAAAGAAAGGTTGAGAGAATATTTCAACGAGGTTTTAAATAAAGATTCAATAGGAGGCTTGGGAACAAGAAAAGATGCTTTATTAGTAGGATATACCTTCTATCGTAGAATTATGATAGTATAAGTAAAGAAAGCATAGGTAAGAATGAAGGCAAGAAAGATACGAGGCATAATGGTAAATGCTTGGAAATACTTAGGAGAAATTGGATGCGTTTGGTTGACTAGGTTCTTTAGGAAGATATCAAGGACAAAGAAAATACCAAATGAATGGAGAAGTGTTGTAGTACCTATATTCTAGAACAAAAGAGATATACAAAGTTGCACCAATTATTGCGACATTAAACTTATGAGTCACACTATGAAACTAAAGGAGAGAGTGATGGAGCAAAGACTTGGAAAAAAAAAAAGATTAAGGAAAAAAAGACTCAGATATCTGAAAAAATCAATTTGGTTTCATGCTAAGGAGGTCAACTATGAAAGCTATCTTCTCACTTAAATAATTAATGAAAAAATACTAGAGAATAGGGAAAATCTTCATATGGCCTTCATTGATCTCTAGAGAAAGCCTGCGAAGACATAGTACCTAGAGATTTGATTTTGTAGGTTTTAAATAAAATAAGTGTCCTAAGATGTTAAATTGACATTATTAAAGACATTTATGAGGGACAAGTAATGAGTGTGAGGCTATCTACGGGAAGACAGGAGAGTTTCCATTGACCATAGATTTGCATTAAGAGTCGGCTTTAAGCCCCTATCTCTTTACATTGATTATAGAGGAGTTAGCCGATCATATTCACGAGGCACCTTGGTGTGTGGTTTGCAGATTATATAGTGTCAGTGGACAAATCAAGAGATCACATGAATATGCAATTTGAGAGATGGCAAGAGGCTTTAGAATCCAAGGGCTTTAATATAAGTCATAAGATTAAATATATGAACTGTAACATGAGTGAGAATGTGCAAAGAGATGCAACAACTCCTATGATAATTGAAGCTCAAAGGATACTACAAAGAGCCTTTATGTGTCTTGACTCTATAATTAGCAAGGACTGGGAGATTGAGGATGATGTCAAACACAGTTGTCAAATCGTGAATCGTATCGTGAATCGCTCAAGGGGTCGAATCGAATCGAATCGCGAATCGTAGGATATTTTTTACTTTACTTAATATAGATGAAAAAAAGTAAAAATATTTTATAGAAATAGTAAAAATACACAACAAATATTAACATCTTAATATGTCGATGAGGATAATTATAGGATATAAAAAGGAAGTAACATTCTGCCACATGCCTCCCACCAGTGGGGCCCACTGATGGAATTGCCAGTGTTTTTTAGTCCATGTGTCCAACACAGACACATGATGGAAAATTAAATGATTAAGATATAAAAAAGGTAGAAATATTCTGCCACAGGCCTCCCACCAGTGGGGCCCACTGATGGAATCGTTGTATGTAAGTCCAACACAATGACACATGATGGGAAATTAAGGACACGTAGAACTAACAAAAATTATAAAAAAAATCCATCAGTGGGGCCCACCCATCTGTGAAATACAAAAATATAGCGTCCAACACATTCAGAAATTATGTGTGGGGTCATGTCAGGATGAAAACTTGTTGCAGTGGCGCCCACATGCCCACAACTGGTGGATGACAAACTGCAGTGGGCCCCACAGATGGATAAAAGAAGATGACAGATGGATAAAAGGAGATGAAGAGGAGTGAGGGGGAAAAAAGACAAGAAAGAAGGACCAATGACTCAGAAAAGAAATAAATAAATTAGTGGGGCCCACCCATATGTGAAATCCAATACGTGTATGGATGGAAAACAGAATTGGAATCGCCAGATCCAAATGGGCCCACACATCCATTAAATTGAAAAAATCTGTGAAACTTGGGCCCCATGTATGGATGAAAAACGTTGTTGTAATGGGGCTCACAGCTGATAGATGTGAATCACATGTGAGCCCCACATATAGATGAAAATGGGGTTGAGACAAACTGCTGCTGTAGTGGAGGCCACCACTGACGGATGGGAAAAAGAAAAGAGAGAGAGAGAGAGAGAGAGGGGATGGACTGAATGAATAAAATAAAAAATCAAAAGCGTACCTGGAATCCTTCGTCTTCAACACTTCGCCTCCTCGCTGTGAAAGGAACCTTGGGATCGGCTCTTCGCTGGAAAGGAAAGAAAGCTCGTTTCGTCTCTTCAACTTTTCGCATGAACGGAGTCCTTCTAAAAGGAAAGAGGCAGCAGGCTGAGAGCATCGTCTTCCCCGCAGAGCCTGGACTTGGATGCCGAAAGCCAGCAGCAAAGGGTCCAGAGACTCCATAAAGGGGTTTTAATCTTCTTTTACTTCCTTTAATGGAAAATAAATCAAGCTTTCATAAAGCCCAAAAAAATAAACCCTCTAAAAAAAGACTCCCTACTTAGCATTTCCCCCAAAAACAGAATCGTCTGAATCACACGATTCTATACAACTCGAATCGTATCGTACGATTCGTGTCTGAATCGGGCGATTTATTCCCAAATACGATTTGGGCATCCGATACGAATCGGTTTCCTTCCGATACGATACGAATCGTACGATTTTAATAACTATGGTCAAACATAAAATTATAGTTGGGTGTTTGAAGTAGAGACTTGCTTCTAGAATGCTTTGTGATTGGTACATATCAACAAATTAAAGGAAAGATTAGATAAGAAGACGACTATACCAATTATGACATGGAGCAAAATGTTGGCCAATTAGGAAACAACATGTGCAAACAATGTGTAGCAAATATGAGAAATTTAAGATGGATGTGTGGTAAAACTATAAAAGATAGAATCAGAATGAGCACATTCAGGAGAATATGGGGGTAGCATAAATAGATGATACATTAAGACATACTCGTTTCAGATGGTTTGGACATGATGTCCAACACAGGCCAACAATGGCACCGGTGAGGAAACGTTTCTCCATGAAGGTTGATGGCCCCTCAATAAAAAAGGGTAAGCCGAAGAGGACATGGATGGAAGTAATAAGGATAGATTTAAAGAACTGCGATCTATCCAAGGATTTGGCCCAAGATAGACTGGAATGCAAAACATAATCCATGCAACTAACCCCAACATAGTGTTTTTTTTTTTTTTTTTTGAAAAGGTGACTGTATTAAAAGGAGAAAACTATACAGTATAGGAGGGGTATACTGAGACAAAAGAAGGCTACAAACCAAGGCCCAGACCAAAAAACAATGGACCCAAGCTCCATCCCAAAAAAACAACAAAAAGAACGAGATAAAATAATAAGGGATACAAAATAACCCTCAGCATTGATAAAATAATAAGGGATACAAAATAACCCTCAGCATCTGTGATGAGCATTGACGATTGTCGGAGAGGAGCATGACACTTCTTTCCAATTCCTCTGAATCATATCCACCATGAGATCTCGAAAAGGAGCAAGAGGAGAGACCAACATAGCTGGGAGAAGGCTTTAATGGTGATGGTGGTGGAGGTGGTGATTTGAAGGATTGGCATTCATGCTTTACTGAAACTAGATTGTCGAGCTTCGGTGTGGATCCTTCATCTGGCAACTCTTCACTTTGTCTTCATGTTATGATTAGATCTTTCTATCATAGATATGATCTTCAAATTTGTTTTCATTCAGTTTGTGAATTTTCTTCCTACAAATGTTTGCAACATAAGATCTTCCATAGGATGCTTGTCCATTTTCTCATTTGCCAATAGATCTTCCATTAAGTTCTCATGGCCCGTTTTAGACCGACCCTCCTCCAATGGTTGATTAGAAATGTCCGTTACGCTACCGTTGGCACCAAACTGGTAGCAAATTAGAGGTGTATGAATCTATGAGATTCTACTCTTTCTACACCGTTCAGCCATTCAAAGAATGCAATTTCAGATCTATCATTTCTGTAGCCTTTCTTCAAAAGTTGGCTTGCAGTTGGGTTTAACTTGAACCCCGCTTTATCAAAGTGATAGTCACCATTAGATTTAGAACATAGCAAAACTTATCATTTTCAGCATACTATCTTCACAAATCATAGATTCAACAAAGGATCCAAGTTCCAACAATCATACATTTAATGCTTTGATTAGTTAAGTATCCATACAAATGATACCTAGCTTCATATGCAGGCCCTAAGATTAGGGCTTGCATGGAAGTGCTGAAGCACATGTCCACAGACAGTCAGACACTATTACCTGTCTCTGCAGAGGCTTCTCACAAGGACGCACCTCAAGGATAAAACCCACACAATTTCTATCAATCAAAAGTCTGAGAATTCCTAATCTACAATGCAATTTAAATAGGGAAAGCAGATTTAGGGGCTAAGAAAACATAATCCAGAAACTATCCTAATTACAACTCTTTCAATAAAACTTAAAACTTACTAACAAATAATTAGGGAAATGAGAGGAAATAAAAAAATATATTCCTAAAGTATCTTGGGTGGTTCCACTTGTGGGCCTATCCATTCTGCATCATTCCCTCCAAGTTGAAAGAAGAGTTCGACCTCGAACTCAGGTCTTCTTCACATTGCCTCTATACATGCTGTCCTTGAAGAGCTTCCTTTATGACACTGGATCTTGATCCTTTCTTTGCTAGTTCTAGCTTCTTTGGATTGAGTGTGTGACGGTCTTTCCATCGAGCAAGAACATGGGCAACCCAACAAGACATCACCACTATCCATTGGTAGCACATCACACCAGACTGTATCTTTATAATCTTCACCAATTGCAAAAGTAAATTGGCATGTATGTCGAATTTTCATTACATAGCACCTATTGTGAGCCACTTTGACAAAATAGGAACAATAATGCTTTTGAACTTTTCCGCTTCAAGCAATCCCAAGGGCTTGGAATATGATATTATCAAGACTTCCTCCATCAACCACAACTGTCCAAGTTTACTTGTTGAACGAGAAATATTTTTATGCAACCATTTCTTCTCAACAATAGGTGTAATCTCTTTGAGAACGATGAGAGTTTGAAGTCCATCGCCATCAAGAGGCTCACTATCATAGGGACTGACGATCTCTAATTCCTAGATCTTGGTCTCTTTCCCTTTAGGATTATTTGGTGTACCCTTCACTTTCAATGAGGTTTATGTGCTTTGGACATTCAAATGATCGATGCCCCTGTTATTTATAATGAAAACGTGTGATCCTATTCTACCCTTCAGGCTTGGTGAATTTTTTTTCCAAGGAACTACCGCTTGGTTTAGAATCTAGCATTGATGGGGTCTTTTGTGCAGTCCATTTAGATACACTAAATTTTTGGACTTAAAAATTTGCAATGTTCTCGGCCTTGATGGCATGTTGGATGATCTCATCAACATTATCAAAATTCTTGAATGCAAAGATATGTTGTATGTCTACTCTCAGCCCATGAAAATATCAGTCAACTAATACATCATCGGCCTCACTCAAACATCTAGCTTGCATTGTCATAAACTCTTTAGAATACTCAACAATTGACCGAGATCCTTGTTTTAAATCTTGAAATCTTGAACGTAGATCTCTTGAGTCATTGACTAGGAGAAACTTTTGTTTTAAAAGATTCTTCATTTCAATTCACGGCTCAACATGATCTATATTTTGTCTCCTCCTTTTCTTTTGCAACTCGGCCCACCATATCGCAGCATAATTGTAAAACCGAGTTGCCACTAGGGTGACTTTATGGCCATCCTTCATTGGCTTATGCATGAAAATACTTTCCACACACACACACTAACCAATCCCTAAATTCATCTGGTTTCAAATTTTCCTATAATTCAGGAATTACAAGTTTAATCCCTAAGTCTCGATCAACATTGTTTGCCGGTTGATCGCGTTGATTCCGAATGTTTCCTCCATCTCGGTGATTATTTTCATACTGATTATTTTTCTAAATTTGTTATTCTTGTATCCATCCTTACAACAGTCTTTTGGAGCTGAGCGATCGTTGTGGATAATGGAACAACAGTTCCAGATAATTTTGCAATGGCTCTAGTCAATTCGTCTAGAGACGTGGATGAAGACTCCACGTTTGTCTTCTTCTTATGAGCCTTTTTTTTATGCAATCTAAAAATTTAGACTGACCTGATGTATAGATGCTCTCCATGAACACAAAGGCAAAAATGGATGCAAAATCCAACTTTAGATGGTTCAAATATCGTGAAAACAATTTTCAGCCTTTGATGTGGTCAAATCTGGCAGTGTGACCAGAAGTTGCTGCTGATGTGTCACTGCTGAGGTCAGCAGTAAAGCTGGTTGGGTTCTTCTTTGCACTCAGGTCGGTACTAACCTGACCCGATCTGGATATGAAAATCAGGCCCGCCAAATAAGTCAGATGTGTCACTTGAGATAGACGTGTGAAAGAGAGTATTCTCTCCTTTTTTTTCAGTTCTGTCTTGGACTTGGTGCAGAAAAAGAATAAAAAAGGAAAGCCATTCTTGCTTGTTGTTTGCCTTCGAAAGAGATCTTCGGGACTGAAGTCTTCTCTTGCTGCTTGTTGATGACGAAGAGAATGCTGGCAATCTTTGACGATGGTGGGCTATGGCATGCGGCGTCAACGACAACTGCTTTGGTAAATGGTACATTTTTTTCCTTTAATTTTTTTCAGATCTCCTTCTCATCCCGTCTTTTTCAATTTTGGGTTTGGTGAGTTTGGTGGGGGTACACAGGGTTTGATGGGGGTAGGTCGATAGGGTTTTAGGGTCGATAGTGAAGTTCGGTTGGAGTTCGGCTATGGGGTGTTGTGGGCTGGCCGTCTTGGTTCTCAGGTGGAGTTGTTGGGGGCTGATTGCTGTTTTTCTTCTTGGATGAAAGGAAGAAGGGTTTCGGGAATTTGGGAACATTTGGGGATTTGAATGTGGGATTGGAGGTTAGGGTATGGGTAATTGGGGATCAGATTTGGCTCTGGATTTTGGCAGAGATGAGATTTGGGATCGATTAGGGTTTTTTGGGTTTGGTTGTTGGAGATGGAATCCAGGAGATGGGGTTCGATTGGTGTCTGATAGGGCAGTGAGCCGAAGGGTTCAAATGTAGTGGATTGGAGATGGGGTTTGAATGGGAGATGGATGGATGGGCTCGGATAGAAAAGAGTAATCAAGGTAATCATGCTGCTCTGATACCAAACTAATGCTTGCGTGGAAGTGCCAAAGCACATGTCCACAGACACTATCACACATCTCCATAGAGACTTGTCACTAGGACACACCTCAAGGATACTACCCACACAATTTCTATTAATCAAAAGTCTGAGAATTCCTTCTCTACAATGAAATTTAAATAGGGAAAGCAAACTTAGGGGCTAAGAAAACCTAATCCAGCAATGGAAACTACCCTAATTACCACTCTTTCAATAAAATTAGAAACCTACTAACTAATAATTAGGGAAATAAGAGGAAATAAAAATTATTCCTAAACTATCTTGGGTGGTCTCACTTGTAGGCCTATCCGTTTTGCGTCAATATTTCATCATAAACCTCAACAAAAACTACTGAATACATACTAAATAGTAAGTATATAATGTGCTTCAGAAATGCTAAAAGATATAAATGACTCACTTTTCTATAGACCATAAATGAACAATTACAGACCTGTAGATGGCCCAAGGCATTTTGTGCACGAGTTTCTGCCATAGATGCTTCAAAATCAATATAGAAAAGATAGTCAAAATACCTGCATCAAGAAAGTAACACTCTTATTGTAAGGAGAAATTTCACCAAATAGAAAGCTTTCTTGTATTCTCAAGACCAATTATTTTGTAACAATACAACGACGGTGATCAACTGAAGATATTAGAACATATAATCAATAGAAATATAGCATTATCAAGAAAGGGAAACGATTTTCACTTGGCACTTCCGGTATTAGAGTCATCAACAACCCTCAATGGTCGCTTTCTTTGTGGCCTGCTTTCAATCTGCACTTGGATGCAAGGGTGGATATCAAACATTCAACAAAATGATTAAAAATGATTTCAGAAAGCCCAAAATAACAGTATTAGACTCTTTCCAAGATACCTTCGTTAAATTAATGTTCCTCATAGCAAACACGGCCAATGCTTTAAATATTATTCCAGGACCTTCTTCAAGAGTAAAGACAATGCTTGTCTGAATAGAAAAGTGTCAGTTTTGCCTTTGAAAGCTTTTCATACAAATATATTTGAATAAAATGGGCATAAGTTCTACCTTAAAGGGCCTGTCTGTCCTTGGAATTATTGGTTCCCTGGCAAGAATAAGGAACCGTGTAATGTTCTCAGAGTCATCCTGCAAAGTCATTATTTGGGAATTTTAATGAATTATGATAACAAAACATTCCTCATGAGTAGTTTTCAATGACATGAACGTGAAAAGAATATAAAACTACTTGCCTGGATTCCTTCTGCAAGTATATTAAGGCCATATATCTCTGCAGCACGAGCACTGGCAACTGCTCCAGCATCTCTCAGGTCATTGGAAGCTACATACTGGCCCAATATCTTGATTTAAATAGAATATTGTCTAGTAGCAACGTGTAAGAGACAACAATCACATAGAGCTGTGATGCCCAGGGCCCCAGATATAAGATGGATACGGCGAGGACATGCCTCGCGTATGTCAGAGATATGGGTTGTACACAAAAATGAAGTATCAGATCTCATAACAATATTGAAATCTTGCCTATTTTGAAGCATCCTGAGTGTCATACATAATAAGAAAGATACCACTTTGAGGGTCTGACACCTGCAACCACCTGCAAGGTCAGTGGGAAAGGGATAGGAAGGACCCACCATAGATGTAGAAGGCACCAATATGACAAATAACTGACGATGAGAACTAACGGATTAGGCTCTTGCAAATCGATAGAAAAAAAAACCGTTTATTTGAAATTTGAATGATGTTGAAATCATGGCTATCATCACGCAATCTATGTGATACTGGACCATCTGAAATTCATGTTAAGTCCTTCCCTCTGCACCTCCAGTAGGTGGTCCCAGATGAAATCCATGAAATGGTCATACCCTATTTGGGATCTCAATACACAGAGCTAACAATTAAAAAGAAAAAGTGAAAAGAGTCATCCTTCAGCTAACCTGAGCAGCCCCAGCAGTATCATCCACACTTTCTCTTACAACACCTAACTTACTCAAAGTGGCCTCACACTGAGAAAGAGCCTGAAAGCAAGAAACCTCCAGGTAAAATGGTGATGCAAATATTCTAGGATGAGTTTGGATGCATGCCAGATTAAAAGCAATTGAATAGTTTGGTGACAAATTGCTTACTCATTTCCTATTCTTTTTGGGTGACACAAATTGGAAATTAAATTAGGTGAATTTTGTCAAGAGCACAAGGTCTAGAATTTTCAACCAAAACCCAAAATGAGGGATCTTTCTCATAATGATATTGATAATGCAGAATTACAAACAATACTCTCACTTGAGGAATTAGCAAAAGGCATCAAAGTAAAAGCACAAAAACAATAACGAAGGCATCAAAAGGAACACGGTAAAGATACTCCTAAAATTCCCTGCAAGTTGGTGTTTAAGTATCTATCAATCCAAGCTAGCTCAAAACATGACGAATCTGATCCCATGATAAAGCCTTCATAAATATATCTGCTAGCTAATTCTTGAAGCCTACAAAAGGAGCATAGATTTGTCCTTTATTGATCTTCCTAAACAAGTGGCAATCTAGTTTATGCCCTTGGATGTTCATGGAAAACTGGATTAGATGCTAGAGGAATTGTCACCTAATTATCACAATGCAGAGAAATAGTAGTTTAACCGATGACGTGAGACATGGGTTGACACTTTTCTAGCTTCCACAAACTGCTTTCTCATTTTCTGTCTAAACCTTTAACGAACGAAAGTGCAGTACCCAGATGTAGAATGACAACCATCTGTGCGCTGATCCCATTGACAACGAAGCAGCTTGTAATATTAAGGTTTTCATAATAGCTAAAAAGAATTCCTCTGTTAGGTGAACTCTTAAAATACCATAGAATACACCATTCAGCTTTAAATGGGCAACCTAGAATGAATATGCTGACTTACAATACTAACAACATGTGACTATTTGATGCAGATAGACCTCAGGCCACATGTGTAGGGCCCAAGTAGAATTAGGATTTTTTTTTTTTTTAAATCCACTAAGTATATGTTAGCTTCTAATTTTGTTGTAATTAGGATTAGGTTTCAAATATTATTTAGTACCCTAGCTCAATTAGATTTCTTAGGCCCTAAGTTATGTTTTTTTAATTTATATAACATTGTAGAGAAGAAATTCTCAGAGTTGATTAATTGAATTGGGCTTTTCCATTGAGGTGCGTCCTCGTTATCGTCTCTGTGGAGACTGGTCTAAGTGTTTGACAATTGTGTTTCTGCACTTCCACGCAAGCCCTAACCCTAGGGCCTACATCAATTGGTATCAGAGCCGAACGATCCCTTGATCAAACGGTGCGATTACCCTTATCCAACCATTCACCCATCACCCCAGATCCTGAATCCGCTCCTCCCATTCCAATAGAATCCAATCCCATCTTCTTTCCCTAACCAGCAGCAACACTCATCCCAAAAACCCATAACCCAACCCAGACTCCAATCCATCCCTACCGACAGACCCTTCACAACCCAAATCCCATTCACAACCCAATTGCATCCAAACAGAACCCCACCATCATCGATCCCTGTCCCGAACCCACATCGTCACCACCTCATACCCAAACCACTAAACCCTCAGTCCCGACCACAAACCCTTCGAAACCCCTTTGCCATAACCCGAAAACCCATCGGCCAAGCCTTTCCGCAATCGAACCCCATTCCACCCTTTTCGAACCCAAAAATCTCCTCCACTATCCCCAAACAAATCGCAACCCCTTGGCCCCCACACCCATTCTTCTGTCGAGTGAAGAAAATAAATACAGAAGAGAGGAGCGGAGATGAGATGAGAAGAAAGATTATCAAAGTGTACTGGTGCCCATCATTGCACACCGCCATCTTCGAGTGCAACTCCCTCGTTGACGAGCGCGCCACCATCAGTACCACCTGCCCTCAAGTTTGCAACACCATTCATCAACATTGCAAGATCATAGTCCCATCAACAGCCTCACGATCACTATCATCATCACTGCCATAGCCCTTCATCATCATTGTTTCATCTTCCCCATTGGCGAACAACTCTCTGTTTCAGCAATAGTAGAAAAGGGTTTTGAACCCCTTTTTTCTTCTTTTCGGGCACGGGAATCAAAGCTAGAGAGAGTTCGCATGTGCCAACTCTTGGACACGTGCTTGGGACTGGGTTCAGATCAGGTTCAATTTGGGTTGAAATTAGGTCAATCCGACCCTCCTTGAGGCCCAACAGGTTGTGCTAACATCATCACTGCATCACCAGAATCAGTCAACGGCAGATTTGACCAGATCAACAGTTGATCTTTTTTTTTTTCTTTTTCTTTTTCTTTTTTTTTTTTGGTATTGGAGCCATCGCTATCGGATTTTAGATTTGTTTTCTCCGTTGTGTTCGTGGAGAGCAGATCTACAAATCAGGTCATTTAAATTTCTAAATTTGTATAAGAAAAAAATGTCTCCTAAGAAGCAAGTAGAGGTGGAGTCTTCATCTTCATCCATGGAGAAATTTACTGGAGCAATTTCTCAATTATCCACATCCGTCAATCAAATCAAATTTGCAGTCAGTCAAATCCAAGTAACTAGTGCAAGGATGGAAATCAGACTTACCAATTTAGAAAATGATCGCCATGGAAGTAGTTATCGATGTACATGACGAGATTGGCAAAGGTTCTCGCTTGCTAAAATCTCAAATCCAAGAAAATTTGGCTCAAAATGATCTCAATGAAAGGCTCTCACGTATTATCAAGAGGTGTCAGGAAAATAAAGACTAAAATTAAGGCAGAGATATTGGACTTTCAAGAAAGGTTTGAACAAGAGTCTGAAGTTGATCAAATTGAACATAAAGATGTAGAAGAAGATCAGCCTGCTGAAAATTTGATCACAAATCTCAATATAGAGGAAATGTCAAATGGAGATCAAATCATTGATCAGGAAAACAAATCACTTGTTCGCGTGTTTTCACAAGAAGATCTAGCCATTGATATTCCCCTTATTGACTTCATCTTTGGAGATGAATGGCGGATTGTCAGAAATTGTGATCTGATGGTGCGAATTCCACACATGAAGTGCCCAAGGGCTTGATCTCACATCCACACAACATCCGGCCATCAAAAGATGTTTTGTATAAAGTTGTACACAGAAGCTGCAGATCGACCAACGAATCAAAAGTTCGTCATATTGATCTTTCACCCAGGTCGACATTTACTCAACTCGAGGTGGAGTTCTTTCCAAGTCGGGGAGAATGATGCAGATAAACCTCATGCCACATGTGTAGGGCCCACGTAGAATTAAGATATTTTTTTAATTCACTAATTATATGTTAGTTTTTAATTTTATTGTAATTAGGATTAGGTTTCCAATATTATTTAGTTTCCTAGTTTAATTAGGTTTCTCAGGCCCTAAGTTATGTTGTTATTATTTATATGAAATTGTAGAGAAGTTCTCGGAGTTAATTAATTGAATTGGGTTTCCCATTGAGGTGTGTCCTCATTATCGTCTCTGCGGAGACTAGTTGAAGTGTATGCGGACACGTGCTTCAGCACTTCCACATAAGCCCTAACCTTAGGGCCTGCATCACTATTCAAATGACAGGAAAGTAAATAAGTTCACCTACTATCTTTTGATAAATCCATACTTCCACAAGTAGAATTCCATCTCTCATCCTTTAAAGTTGTCAATGATCTAATGAGCATCATTGGGTCCTGTGCCAAATTCCTAATAGTGTGGAGAAAATCTAGTGTCAAATTCCTGATCCCAAACAGAAAAGGCCAGAGATTGGATTGTGGAATCTGACCTTTTAGATAAGAGTCGAGAGCCTTAGAGGCTTCATCCTCAAAGAACCTTAAAAGAAGAATTGATGGTCATTGGAAATGAGATCATGAAGAGTCTTCTTGCAAGACTTTTGAACAAAGATGAGAAGCAAGATCCTCACATGCATACCTTCTTGGAAATAGGTTTAACGATAAGCCTTTACCATAAGAGACTTTCCAGAGAAATAATCTCTTAGTGGATTTGATCAAGAGGGCCCACTCAAAGATAGCATTTAGGCTCTGATTGTTAGATTGTATGACCTCAATCTAGTGGATAATCAGGATAAATTGATTTGTTTCATTAATTAATTTATATTTTCATGCTTTATTCATGAGATGAATGATATTTTATTCTATGTTTGCACATGACCAATACAAAATGACATGATGGTTCATGAGATGAACCGGAGCCACGAGTATATTAGATGTGATCCATGTGTTTGGATGAGATCCACATACAGGAGACATAGATCACAAATCTTATACTTAAATTGATTCACAGCCAGTGATGAGATTGGGCATCTCATTTGATAAGGTTGCAGCACTGTGATCACTATGAGATAGTGTGATATGTCTCGATCATCAGAGTGTAAGACTCTGGATCATTGTGCTTGTACATTAGATGTACTGAACGACAATGAGAAGCACCTTGTACAAATCTTTCTTTGATTAAAGGACTGCTCTCATAATTCCCAAGCAATAGGCTCTTAATCTTGAGAGATTAATGGACTCAAGTTTCCACTATACATTTACTTTCAGTCATCAATGAGTGAGGCCAATTGTAGGTCAACACCTCGATGTCTTGGGTACGTGGTAGTGGGGCTGTGGGAACATATAATTCTCAAGATGGAATTTATCCTCATAAATATCCCCTTGTGCTAATTAATGGATTTTATCATTAGTGAGTGCATACCCATCTCAATTAAGAGTTAATTGGATGGTACTGATGATTACTGTGATTAATTAGGTCACAAGGATAATAAGAGATGGATCCAATTTGGTCGGATAAATTTATTCCAATAGATCCATGGATATAATTGGAGGGGCCTACTTGTAGTAATTGAGAAGTTTAGGGTCTTCTTGTAATTATTCCTAAGACTGGAGTGCAATTGCATTTAATTAGTGGACTTATTTACAATTAACCGTGAGTCCGGAGTTCACATAAGATGTGGGGTCCAAATTCCTAGTTGGAGCCGGATTCTAAGGAATCCCTAGTGGTCCCCATGCTAGCACTAATAAGAGAAGGTTACTAATCTCATTAGAACTCTTAAGGAAAGGAGGAGTAGGACACTTACTAAGAATAGAAGTGAGACTTCTAATCTTGGTCTAAGAGGAAGTGTGCCATAAACTATAAATAAGAGGTGAGGGTTAAAGATCTCAACACACAATAATCTCTCAAGTTCCTCTCTCTCTTCCTCCTTTCTCTCTCCTCTGGTTTCCTGCTAGAGATCTAGGGTTTTCTTCTACTTGGAGATCCACCATTCTCTTTTAGAAGTTCTCTAGGAGGGTCATAGCGTGGAAGAACACAAAGGCAAGGGAAATCAAAGTTTGCGAAAAGATTTTTTCGTACAGATCAAGTTCTCGTTTAGAGCACAACCAAGCTCCAAAGGTATAGATCTATTATCTATTTGAATCAGTAGATCTAGTTATGCTTGTTGTTTCTTGATCTATCTTCTTGATGGATGTTTGATCTTAATGCATGAGATTAGGGTTTTAGATCTTGGACTTGGGTTTTTGGACTTATGGATAGTTAATCCCTACATCAAGTGGGTCAAAAAGTTTTGAATACTTATCCACGAGGCCCACCTACTTCCAACACTGATACCATGGTAAAAAAAAAAAGCAAGAAATAAAAGAGAGTTTTTGTGAATGGGATCGTGTCCTGAATGTGAGAGACTACATCTATTTACATTCAAAAAAGACAAATTGTTTTCCCCTTAATTGGGGTTGATTACAATCAATCTTTCCTATCTAAAAGATCAAATTGCAACCTACAATCACTAATTATAATATTCTAAATTGGTATAGTAACAACACAATAGTAAGGTAGACCTCATTAATGTGTGGTGGTATAAAGGAGTATTTTGATAGGTATTCCTTTCTAAGTATTTTTCACACTCCTAACAGGTGAAATACTTCTTTTTAATTTTCCTCCACTTTAAAATAACATTTTTTATCAGCACAACTAAAGATGAGTGGAAAACCAAGAAAAACAGTATGTCACCCAGTGCATTTCCAATTTCTGTACCATCCTAAATACGTATTGGGAAAGGATCACTTTGAAACATTTAAAGCAGATGCAACAGGGAGGCCTCCAAAGGATCTATCATGCTCTCGGAAATTTATCCTTCATAAGAATTTAAAAAACCTACCTGCGGATGGCTTAAAACACGTTTTAGCTCCTCCTTTCTCACACCTGGTAATCCCAGTAAGCAGTGGTTAACAGCCAACTGCACCTCACCCACAATGTGCAGCCTATGACGAAGGAGTAAATCATAATTACGATGAATGCTTCCACCCAAAGAATTTTCAATAGGAAGAACTGCTCTATCGACCAGCCAGAGTTCAACAGCCTGCAAAACCAAACTCAGTTGCTTAAAGGCAGTATGAATGTAGATAGATTGAATAACAAATAATATCCAAGCACTCTGAACCTTGAATGCAGCTTCAAACTGCTCACAAGGAACTGCCTCACACTGAGGGTATGCTTTGAGGGCAGCTGCCTCACTGTATGCACCTGGTACACCCTACACTAGTGGGAAAAAGAACATTATAAGAATAGCAAGCATGATGAAAGATCAAACATTGTAAAATGAAACAACTGTAGTCTGGATATTATAGCTAATAACACACCTGATATGCTACACGTACATTGGAACCATGGCTTGGAAAGGCATAAAGATCAGTTACAGATAATGGTCCTGGAATTAATAAAAGGAATCAAACCATGAGATCCTTTAAGTAATGAAGAATGGGGATAATTATAGGAATGGGGCAGCAGTAATATATTTGACAAACAATTTTTTTTTTATTAAAAAAAGGAACACTTGAGAAACCATCAATGGTGACTATTGTCAAATAGAAGAACTAAGTGATGGGCTATTACAACGGTGACTATATTGTTAAAAGCGTAACTATCTCTTTAGTTATATTTTCTATTTAAATTAAAAAAGATTTCATGGACTAAACTCTAAAGATGTAAGAGAATTCCTCTCCTCCTTTCACAACTTCTCATCCTTCTTCACTCATGGGTTTTAATTAATTATCAAGATCATATGTAAAATTGACTTTGCAGAACCTTGACATATAATTCATGATTCCAAATCTTGAAGTAACATCATCAGGCCAGAAACTCTACAATTTCAAATCTCCAGCCCAAATATGCATTCCTTCAAGTGAACCTCCTAGAGAACACCAATCATGGCCATCTTCTTGGAAATTATCAGTATTTTTTTTCTATTTTCAATATTGAAAGTTTTATTCCTAATGCAAAAAAGAACACACCAAAGAAACAGATGGAAAGAATCCCACAGCACTCACTAAGGTGCACCTGACAAGGATAGAACCACTACCAGAAAACAATGTACACCCAATGAGATAAAGCCATAATTATCACATTAAAATAAGGTTTGAAATTGTTCAAAGAAATTTTTGCAGGAGACCTTATAGCAAAGGCAGACTCCAATAATAATAAACCAAACCAACCAAGCATTTTCCCACTAAGTGGGGCCAGCTATATGGATTTGACGACGCCAATCAAATCTGTTTAGGATCATGTCCTCCATTAGATCCATGTAGGCAAGGTCATGTTTAATAGTTTCTTTTCAACTAGATCCATGTAGGCAGACTCCAATAATAATAAAAAAAAAAATGGTGGAGGGGGGAAGGCAATTCAAATATACAAATCACTACTGGAAACTCTTTTACTCGGTAAGAATCAGCGGATCCCTTGATGCAGCAGCTTCAAAAGGAACAATCAACATAGAAGAAAGCTGTCATTGGAAGAACCGCTGAGAATTTGAACGAGATCATTGCTTCCTTTGTCTAAGGGGGTATCTATATCACTAAGGGAAGGATGTTAATCCTGAACCTGTACATTATGTGGCAAATTATGATACATAAATACTGGAAGAGACGGTATATCAGTTTATATGGACTTCTGAGAGCCTAATTTATCTAATTGCATCATTCCCTTCACTCAAGGGTTTAATTGATTACAAAGATACATAATTATCTCCTATAGATTAATATTGCATTTGCAGGAGCATTAAAGAGGAATAGTGCTCATGAGATTTTAGCTCTAAACGCATCTTCCTCATACAGCAGATCTTTACATATACAACTTACAAAAAGAAATCAAACTAAGTTGAATTTTCAGCAACACACATATCAATGTAAAGTGCCCTACTACTCAGAGTCACTAAACAAATAGAATTAACATGATATTTTAAGAAGTTACTAAAAATGCATATCTCAAACTGCATATAGCAGCACACAAACAAATGGCAATTTAAACAAACACATGGCGGGAGACCCAAAAACCGCATTCCTCCCCCCATTTCATAAAATCCAATTGAAGGGAAAGAAATCAACAATACCCACTTGGAAGAGAGGTCGAATCTTTGTATAATTTCTTCGAATCCGCGCCAGGATCGACCACCTTCTGCAACTCTACCGCCGACGATGACGGCGGGTTATCGTCTTCGACAGGCGTCGCCGGATGAGCGGACCATCGTCTGGAAACGCTGGGACACGCCCATTTTCCAATCTTCAAGGCCTCATTCTTCAATTTAAGAGGAAAATCGCAGCGCCCTGTGTCGAAATCGATCGACCCTAGATGGGGAAAAGAACCCCAAGAAGCAATGACTCTTGTTAGAGCCATTTTGCAGGCAAAGACAGAGAGGCTTCTTGTTGAGTGGTTGTTAGGTGGGAAAGTAGAATCATGAGACGGGGTTTTTGGGGTGAGTTTTAGAGAGAGATTTGAAGACCCATTGCAGGAATTTCAGACGGAGAGATTGACAGAGAGAGGAGGATGGAAGGTGGTGGTGTGGTTGTTGTTGGGGGCATGGAGAGAGAGTAGTAGGTGAGCTGATCGTCGGCAACACGTTGGTTTGGATATATTGGTGTACGGGTGACGGTGACAAAATTTTTTGATGGTGTTGAGATTTGAGAATCCTGAAAATTGAGATAAATGGACTGTTTCCGTGGTGCTAGAGAAATGTGGTAATTGTCTTGTTATCCATTGTGGGGTCAACTTGATCTGGTCAAGTCAGCTTGTGTTGAGTATACAAAGGAAGATCCTCATATTGGGATTGTTTGGCAGTTTCTCTACCAGAGTTATGTAAGGTAAAGCCCCACTTATCAAAAAAAATCCCACCAAAAATATTTTAATTTAAATTTCTCTCCATATATATATTTTTTAAAATAAATAAAAATATAACCTCATTTCTCCATTAAAAAATAAAAAAATTTAAAAAAATTCTATTACAAACAACTAAAAACAAAGTATCATTATAACCTACTTATATTTTATTATTTCTTTAAAATAACATTTACTCCACTCAACTCCATTAGTAAAGCCTCCAAACAGACCTAAGCCTCGAGTGAGTGAGTGAGTGGTGGGGAATCCATCAACCTCATGGCAGATGAATGAGACTAAAAAAAATAGCACGCATTGGACATGCGACCCTTTTTTGAGGATCTCTGAGGGAGGAATAACTGCATTTTAAATTTGGGAAATGCTTGTTTGACTACTTTAGTCACTAGGGCACGTTTGGTAACAAAATCCGCGGTGAAAATATTTTTTCGCGATGATTTTTTGCGCCTAAAATCTGCCTATCTCCACCCATTGGATATGCAAATCAAATCCTGCATGCAAAAGGGGTGGGTATAAAAGCCAAAATCCCACATAAAGAATTTCGAAAGGTTCCATTAAATGAAATGACTACATTTATAATCAAATATTGAACTTAACTTATCCTAATAGATCTTAACAACATGCTGTTTTCTCCAACACTTCCTACCGTCTCGACCTCTCCTGCAAATTCACATATTGATATGGTAGATTGAATGTTTGGAGAGATAAAACTATAAAAGCAACCAAATGGATCAAAGTAAAAATGAAAAGATTATATGAAAATTCTCAAAATTTATTAAAATCTAATATCAGGATTCTAGTTTGAAATGATTTTAAGCCACGTAAGTGATAAACAACACATTTTATAGCACTTCAAAATTTACAAGTTGAAAAAAATCCAAAAAGGAGAAGACCAATGAGTATAGACACCATGAAGAAAGACATACTGACGTTATTATTAAAATAACTTTAGAAAAGATTGATTATAAGATTGAAATGAATAGATGGGTTGTTTATTATCCATGGATTTTAGTGTTTAACACCAAATATGGATTGATGAAACCTTCGGTGTCTCCATACTTACAACCAAATATGGAATGCAAGAAATTATTGGCTATGCAAATCCTTAGCAAGAATTTTACTTTTCCTTTAGAAGAAATGAATCCTAAATCCTGCAGATTCCTCTCCGGTTACCAAACGTGCCCTAAAAGACAAAAACCCCCTCAACCTTTTATCCATAAAGTCAAAAGAATACATGATCAAACCACTAAAAATAAAAGAGAAAGTTTCAAAAAAGTATAAGATTCTTTGCTGATTTTCAAAAAAATACAAATAAATTTATATATTTCAAAATTGTATGAAAGTTTTCCATTAATCTTTCAATCAAGTCCACTCCAGCAACTTTTGACGGCTTTTCATGTATTTTTTAAAATGACCAAAATACCCTTAATTTCTTGTGTTTTGAAAAAATTTCAAAAAAGTATAAAACTTTTACCTAAATTTTCAAAAAAATACAAAACTTTTCTCTCATTTTCTAAAAAAAAAATTTAATGTTATTTTCAAAAAAGTATATCACAAATTGAATATTTTAAAAAAGTATAAAATCTTTTCATAGTAGTTTCAATCAAGTCCTCCCCATTGTTCTCCATAGTTGCTAGCAAACCCACAAATAAAAAATATTGCTCAGATTCCACTTAATTAGCGGGTCAGTCAAGAATTTACACTCCTAAGAATGTGGTGTAACTCTTTTTTTAGACTAATTTGAAATGATCATCATAGACCTAGAGAGGTTTAAAAGTAAATTTTGGGGGTGGATAGATGGTGGATGTGATATTTTTCTTGATTTTAGGGCTTAAAGGTTTAATGTTTTAATACAATCAATATTTTTCATATTCAATCTTACGTTGCATAGTGGATTAATGGTCACATAAGTATAAAATGAGGCATCCCAATTTACTGTAGGGAAGTATAGTGTAATAGGTTTTATTGATCATTTGGTGGGGCTCATTATCCATAATTAAATAAGAGTGAGGCAGAAACTTTTCTTGTTCCACTCATATCATTAGAAGGGCCCCACCATCAAACTGTGTAACTTGTAGAATAAACAGGGCCGGTTATCCCAATGGGCTTTCATGGATTGGAATATTTGCTTCGTAAGCCATAACAAGTAACGATTATGAAAAACAATGGGGAGGACTTGAGTGAAACAAATATGGAAAAATTTTATACTTTTTTTAAATATTTAAATATTCAATTGGTATTATACTTTTTTGAAAATGAGCAAAAAAATTTATACTTTTTTTAAAATCTTAGCTAAAAGTTTTATACTTTTTCGGAATTTTTCCAAAACATAAGAATCATTTTTCTATTGCTTCCGTTAAGGGTATTTTCATCATTTAAAAAATAATGAAAAGTCACTGGAAGTTGCCGGAGAGGACTTGATTGAAAGATTAATGGAAAACTTTTATATTATTTTGAAATATTCAAGTTTGTTTGTACTTTTTGAAAATCAGCAAAAAAATATATACTTTCTTAAAAATTTTCCAGAATAAAATTTCATCATATTATGATTAGACCCCCTCTATATTTTATTCTTTATTGATTTGAGGCTTCACTTCACTTCACCCTACAAATAATTTTATCATCACATGTCAGCACCCAATTTAAACTTGGCATCCAGACTATCCATGGATTGGGTGTCATGCAAAAATGGCAACAACAAGGCTCTCTATACACTTCATGTATCTTTTATTAGAAAGGAAGAATCCACCACAAAATTTTAGTGGATGGCCTACCAAAACAACCTTTCCTCTGTTTCACCCAGACGTGGCATCTCAACCATCCAAATGGTAGACTGCAACGAAAGATCATGGCCGACATTAAAATGAAGAATTCAGATACTTGTACAAAAGGTTTCTGCCCTCTGCGCAACATGGCCAAAGGAAGTCGGTAAAGTTGTTGCTGATTTACTTGTTAATCCAATTTTGTTTAACATTGGCAGAATATATGAATTAATTGAAAATGAGTTTATGGCCCAATGTATTGAAGTGATGGGTAGATCCTGTACTCTCAAAAGAAATTTTTTGAAAGTTTCTCAACCAAGAAGGTGGGTGCCAGTTAGTTCACGACGTCACTCACCACTTCGAAGTTGTTTCCATAGACCATTGCTAATTTTAATGTGAGAGATATATGGTCTTGAATGAACTCTTCAGAGGGAAATCTAGAAACAATGATTATTTAGTGGGAAGTCAACTTATACTTGGGGCTACAGACAGGCTGTACCTTGGATATGTGTGGTTAGAGATGTCAAATGGGCCGGGCCGGGCCGAATCAGTCAACGGGCCGTGCTGGGCTGAGGAGGCGGGCCCATTGGCCAAGGCCCGCCTGGCACGTGGGCTGCCCTCTATGGCCCGCCTGGCCCGCCGAAAAGTGACTTTTTTTAAAAAAATTGTCCATTTCCCACCCACCCCCCCCAAACAGCAATAAAATGATCGTATAAGGGGTATTTGTGTCCCTTTCAATTTTACAAAGTCTATAATACTCTAATGTTCCTACTTTTTTTCATTTTACAGGCCTGGGGCTGGGGCCCACTCCACTACAGTTTAAAGTGTGCCAAAATTTATTTTTAAATGCCTTTATTAAAAAATATCAAGCCCTAGGATTTCTTATAAGGGGTATTTGGAATTTGGTTGCAAGCAATATTGATTTAAAATTATACATGGCAAATGTATAGTTTGAAATGCGAGTTTAAAGAAATCTCTTCATCAAGTAAGTCATTTGGAATCCAAGGGAGACATCAGTTGTATTTCCAACAAGAATTTTAGATGGAGAGAAATCATGTCAAAAATGCTTGCAACCCGATAGGCCCTTTTAAAGAGCATGTTGGTTTGCTTGAATTAAGTAACTAGGAATTCTTGGTAAGATGGGTTCCAACAAAAAAATATTAAAGGGGTGGAGTTGAAGGTTCTAATTCATTTATAGTTGACTGAAGGCATATCCTTTTTCGGATTCTACTAAAACATCTGGAGATATCTCCTATTATTACTATATTTGTTAGGGAATTTGATAGTGTATACACGTGTGTGATAAGTAACTAAAAGGGGGGGTGAGGGTAGGGGGGATCCAAAAATAAGGTAGAAATGTATATGGGACCTATGATTTGATTTACGAGGGTGATGGCTAAGAATTTATTTCCATCTCCTTTTAATTATTTGATATATCAATTTATGACAATTTGCAAATCTTCACATTTATTTTTTCAATTTTAGCTTTATTTAAGAATATATTCCTAAATAATTCAATTCCAATTTCCATCCAAGCAAACATATCTTAAATTCTTTTTCTTCAAGTTTCATGTATTTTAATCCTACTTTTGTCTCTTCACTTAATTGAAATTTGAAACTTATCTACCAAAAAAATAAAGTTTGAAAAAAATGAAAAATAAATAAATAAATAAAATAGGCCCGCTGGCCCGCCGGCCCACTCCAGCCCGCCCCATGGCGGGCCGAGGCTGGAGCGGGCTGTGCCGGCTTGGCCCGTTTGACATCTCTATGTGTGTTGCAAACCGGGCTTAAAGCAAGGGTTGTTATGAGCCTGAAATATGGCCTGTGCATTGCCCGACAATCGTGGGAATAACAAACCCGAATTCCCAAAACTAAATGGGTTGAATTCCTCCACACAAATAGTCCAAATCCACCCAGACAAATAGACTAAAATATGTGGGAAATGCTATAAAAATAGGGGTTGCTGCCAAAAATAAATATAACAATAATACCTACGAAAAATAGGTTGCTGTTAAAAATAAATACAACAATAATACTAGATTTGAGAACTCTGGAACCTATTGGCGGAAATCGACCACCAGTAGTGTCACATCACGGTCCTGAATCACCCTGGCCTAGGGTAATCCCCAAGGTGAGACACACGAACTCCCGTGATGCTATACCTGTCTCGAACCAAATACACAGCACGAATGAGAGAAAAACAACTTTCCCACACATGAGTCGAGCTCACTGGAACATATCAATAACAGTTAATTTAGAGCGGGAAGCTATAATTCATATACATGAAGATATCAATTTCCATTCAGTCCAATTAACTGTCCAAGTTTAATACAAAAGAATTATGTCATGTCCCCCGAACCCGATTAGAGAATAAACCGGATCCGGAGAGTGAAATTTAGGGCTAATTAAAAATTTTGCCCCTTTAGGCCCAAGGATCGTAAGTCTGTTGTGAGGATATTGCATTTCAAACCTCAAGTAATATAAAACTGCGGAATTCATACAATCTGAGGCATATTAAATTTCGAAACAATGAATAACAAATCTCATTAATAGTTAAAGTTGCACAAAGAAATAATAAAACTAATCAATGAAGTTAATTTATTACAATGGTCATCCCAATAATCAATGCCATTTAAAACAATAGTGATGTCAATGATATGAAAGTTTCAACGAGAGATAAATAAGAATGAAAGAATCTAAAAATGTCTCAATGAATCTCTCTCTCGTGCCAGGATCAATGACGCTACTCTACGTCATCGGCATGCCACTCTCGTTCCTCCTCAACCGGTTGGGGATCTCCTCACCCGCCTGCTCCTCATAGTAGTACTCACCTGAGGTGTCTGCACACCAAAGAACAGAGTCAACGACATGTTGAGCAATATATAAGCAAGATATAATTAATCATGACATGCATCAAGTATAAGAGTAATGACAGGCATGATAATCAAGAGAATACAAGGAATTGAAGCTAGGTATAAAGCATAAATAAATAACCAGAAACAATAACAGGAAATCCTAATATACTAGCAATAACCACTGTCTAAACAATGCAATGCAACAATCAAGAGGGAGACTCCGAGGATGTCCAAGCCACCTCTCGGGGTACCAGTAACAATCCTACCCGGACTACTGATACCAAAGTCCAGCTCCAGGGGGATCCAAGCTCCTGGTCCTGGGAATAGTAGCACGGTCCAAGCCCGCTCTCAACTATTCAACGCCATGGACGTCATCCAAAGCCGACTGCTCACCCCGATGTTCGAGTAACCGGACCATCAATAATACCCCAAACTGCAGATGGTTATGACATGCCAATAATAATAAAGTGGTGTTGACACGAGAATAGACCAAGACAAGCAAGCTTGACTAGATCAATGTACAAGACATGTTCATATGGACTATCTCATTCAAAACAATACAAGATAAGTCGATCACTTGATAACCCCTTCCTTACTAGCCAGTCATGTTTATCAAATACATAACACAAGGTTCCTACAATACACTCTAAGTCAGGTCTATATCCTAGCCCTACAAGGATTTATGTTTCGTAATTAGTTAAGTATTTTATGCCAAGAAAGAGTGTATAAGGAACTATACCAACGGATACAATTCACAAGTCAATGAGGAATTACAATCCAAACTCAGGCAAGTGGCGTCATCCATGTACTCTATATGTCTTAGCGGAGTACGTGTGAAAATTGAATCAACGATGCTTCTAGGGAAATTCCTTGGTGTACAATCATGTTGGGCATCTGTCGAAACAATTTTAAACGCATTCATTTAAACCATGTGTAATACACGAATACCAAGACAACCCAATCGAAGCACATCAAGCCACGTGCTACGATTTAATCCTCATTAATGGTCAAGTGGTAGTAGGTTCATGGTTTCCAACATCTAAGGCTCAAACCTAAGTTAATGGTCTCATTTCCAATGAAATATAGGCTGGATCAATAATCTGAGTTTTACACCACTTCCCGACCTCCAATCGTGATGAAACTAGAACCATTAGATTCTACATCTCAAGGGCTTTTAAAGGTATATAATATGTAAAAATCCGACGGACGGATTAAAAGTTATAAGTGTTCTAAGTTTTTTTCCAAATGTTGTCAGAAATTACAAAATTGCCCTCCGATCGACCGAACAAAAGGTCTGATTGATCGGTCTGAGATCCGTCTCAGTTAACTGAGACTAATTTCAGTCCGATCGATCGGTCTGCAGGTCCGATCGATCTGCACTGTAGACCTGTATCCCCGAAAATGAGTTTTTCTCTCCTTTTTCCTCCGGCCAATCCATGGCTAACCTGCAGAAAACTAGCCTCTATGCTCCCATTTCATCACAATCATCATTTCCATCCATTCTATCAAATTAAAAACCTCCAAAGCTACCATTTTAACAATTAACTCAAACCAAATATTCCCAAAACCTAATCTATCATATAAAGCCCAAATCAAAACATAACTTAGCTTGGAATTTTGGTATTCTAACAAGAAATCATTGCAATCAGTAGAAAACCATACACACATGTTTAAATATAAAATGCATATCTACTTGCCTCAACCAAGAAGATGATTGAAATAAGGAAAACTTGAGGAGAAGCTTTCTATCATGAAATCCACGAATTTAGCTCAACCAAACGTAACCTAAAACGCCAAGGAGAAGAAAAGAGAGGAAAAGATCGAGATCAAACTTAAATCTAACCAAAAGAGAAGATGATTGAAAGATAGCGTGAAGGAAATCTTACCAAATCGGTATCAATGGAAAAAAGAGATCGAGAGGATGAAGATAAGCGGTTCGGATCGCGGAGGTGATCTCTCCGGAGTAGAATTCTGGGCTTGAGAAGAGAAGAGGAAGAAGATGGGCTGCTGTAGCTCTCGTTCGTTGCAGAGATGATTAAGAGATTAGGGCTAATCCCTGTTTAAGAAGAGAGGGAAGGGAAAAAGACTAATTTACCCTTAAGTGGGTCCGGTGAAAGAATAAACCATTTGAAGGGTTTCTGATCGTCGGATTTCGACGAGCCAGGAGACAAAAATGATCAGCGCGACGAGACCTTTTCAACGAACCCAAAATCACGGTGATAGGAGTTTTTTTCCAAAAAAGACTCAATTTTCTCTAAATTGCAAACTACCCCCTGCTAGGATCAAACGAACTCAAAATCGAACGAAACTTCGCAGACACTATTCTAACACTAAAAGAAACCCACTCAAGATCTAAACTCATTTATATATCTAACAATACAATTAATTATAATAATAATAAAATAAACGGGTCAACGGGCCTGTTATTGGGCCCAATTGACCCAGTAAGGTCGCGGACCTTACAAATTATATAAGTATATACCTTAATTACCAAAGAGGATATAATGAAAGAACCCTATACAACCACTACCAAAAGTATAATTCAAAAGAATAACTAAAACTAAGTGTGACCCACACAAAAATGGGCTAGTCACACTCCACTGGAGCTCTCAAAAAGTATATCCACGCGTTCCGAGGAAAGTATCTACACAGGCCCTTGTTCTAGCCACTCCTCTAGTCCTGGATGTACCTCTTGGGTAACCTCCTCTCCCTCTTTGGCCTCTTCAAGGCCGGGAGTTACACTTGCGACTGTGACACCAAGAGTAGTATCTCAATACAACGATCAAGCAAGTATAGGCAATAATGAGGAAATACATAATGTTACAAATTGAATTTAGAGACATTTAGATTAACATATGTCAATGATAAGTAATGACTAGGCAATTGTGCCAAAATCGAATAATATATGCTTGTAAATCAAAGAAAAATGAAAACATACTAATTGGCTACTACCTTAAGCTTATCTTCTCAAAAGAGAGTAAATCTAGTTGGAATGTCACCAGCGGCCCGGCCAAAGGCTAACTGGCGACCCGGATCTGGAGTTCTGGTGCTCCAGATGACTTACTGCTGTAGTCTCGAATAACTAAACCAAGTTCAACCCCGTCGGGTGTCACAAGGTCGGGCTGACTCAATCGAATCAAATAACAATCGAATAATAATTGGATTTGAGTAAGTCTATATTCTCTTGTTCATAATCAAATCGAATAGTGATCATATATCGCAATTACTTACTCAATCCACATTACTAAGAATACGGAATCGGATATACGATAATTAAGTCACGAGTTGAATTTATAAAATTGAACCACAATAAATTCTAACAATGCAACCAATATATCAATTAGGATTTGATATCAATAAAAAAATTAGACTTCAATATGAAATGCAACAATTTAAGGGAATCAAGACATTCTTACGAACCAATACTAAACTATTGTTTTTAGTCTTTCACCGTCCAATACAAGATAGATTGGGAAGGTCAACGCACTACTACCTTATTAGGTGCCACTATTTATGAGAAATACGTTGAATTACCAAACTAACCCTTATGCCATAGAGTTAGACTAATGAATACCCATCGGGCCAATTAATGAGGTTAATGGTTCCATTTCAAGGTCATAAGGGTCTTAAGAATCCTAAATTCCTACGGAAATCTGGTGTGCACCATAATTACTTACTAGAGGTGATTATGGTGGGTTAGTGTAGGTTATGGGCCGGTGACAATTCACCCTAAAAGTGGTCAAAAGAAGTCCGGTCTATAGATTCAGGTTCACTCAAGCAAACCCAAGTTCAATCGAGCAAACCCAAGTTCACTAGAGCAGACCCCATCCAGAGGCTTGATCACTCGGGCATCCCTTATTGATCGCTTGAGCGATGGTTTCAGGAGGGTGATTGCTCGAGCGAACCCCATCCAGAGAGCTGGTCACTCAAGAAATCCTTTTTGTTCGCTCGACCCATTGCTTCCGGAAGAGGTTCGCTCGAGCGAATGCTTTAGTTCCTGTTTTCGGAATTCTCATTATTTCATCCTCCCATCCATTTCTAACTTCCTTCCACTTCAACACCTGCACAATGGAGCCTTCTTGCTCCCATTTACATGGCATGCAATCCTTCCATCAATTTCATTCAATCAAAACTTTATAAACAATCCAACCCAATCATTTATTAAGAGATAGATTCATTGAATAAGGGTCTCATTTGAATCAAATGGAATTAAACAAAAATGCAAATCCAGATTCATGCTTATACTTGCCTCAATTGGTGCTTTCAACCCTTTCTCTATACCCTTAGTTCAAATAACCTCAAAAAAACCCCAAAAATCCCAATCCCTAGACACAAATGCACATGGAAAAAGGAAATGAATATGCATGTCTGGACAATGATGAGTCTCTTGGCTCTAATGCAACTAAAAAAAACACACAAAACAAAGAGGTTTGGCTCTTACCTTGACAAGGAACCCTAGTTTGAAAGGAGTAGGGAAAGGAGAAGATGTATTCTTGGCCACTAAAGGTGAGGAAAGACGAAGAAGAAGACTCCAAGTCTTGTTTTCCAAATTGCCTATGCTACCAAAGCCTATTGATGATTGAGAAGAGAAAAGAAGTAGTGAAGAATAAGAGAAGAGTAGAGACAAGAAGAATAGAGAGGGGATGGAAAGGAATGAAAGAAAGAGTGGAAGTGTATTTAAAGGGTAAGATTGCCTTTTTTGCAAGGAAAACCCACTCAAACTATATATTTTCAATTTAAGTCAAATGGGGGTCTAAGTATTCAACGGTTAGTCAAATGAAGTAGGTTCTAATACGAAAATCGACGTACTCATCGAAATACATGTGTTGACGTCACGATGATGTGCAAATGATATAAAATGCGAAAATCAATAATTACGAAAAAGCCCTTGACTCTACCCAACCGAGTTAATTTGGTTCTAATTCACCTATCCAAGGTTCAAGACTCAACTAACTCAGTCTATAGAGGTTACTCGACACTAATTATCATAATTAGCAATTAAACATAATTAGTTTAGCTAAAGCACACTTAATTAGCACTAATTAAGGTTAAATTGGGTCGGGGTGTAACAAGCAGTTATGTGGTCGATGCACGTCTGATGATGCTTTCATTAAGACGAGTTCCGCCCATTGGGATGAAACCCAAATGTGAAGGTTCTCAACATAATCGCCCCCAGAATACAACGGTCTTCTTCTTCGGTCGCACACCAGTCTGATCTCCAAATTTCAGTTACGAATGCCCAAATGAAATCAGAAGGACTACGAATAGAGACAGAGAAGACCAAAAGTTGTTTTTCTTAAAGAATTACTTTCTCCCAGATGTGACTGATCCTTATATAATAGGATTAAAGACCGTTGGGTCATAAATCCGCAACGTTAAAATGCATTAATCCCACAATGTTAAAATAAATTAAATCACAACATTTTAAACCACATTAAATACATTAAATCACAATGTTTAAAATCAGTTTATAATTTTTTTTTAATAATGATTTAAATAAAATAATGGCAAAAGATTGGCAATCCTATATCAGAATATGGGTCCCTCTAGGTCAGGCCAAGTTGGATTTTCACCCCCTTGCATGTGATATACAAGGAGGATGCGAGTCGCGGATACGCACCTGATTAAACGTTTTCCGGACCCAGCACTCGGGTCAAGCCTGACTCCCATGCACGCATAGAACTCATGGCAAAATGCTCAAAAGTTCTTAAAGTGTATAGAGATGAAAAGGCATATAAATCCTTCTAAAGAATTGAACTTAAGTAATGTGGGATCCCATATATCCATATAACCTACACTACCCACTTATAAAAGAAAGTGGGGAAAAAGAAAAAACATATTTTAAACTAAAGTCAAAACCTTTTGAATTTTTTGAAACAACAAAAAAACCAACAATCCCCTATCTATTTTTAAATATTCAATGAGCATCTCATTGGTAAGGTGATAGAGCTTGAACCTTATCATAATGACATAATTTTAAACCTTTTGGAGTTAGAGTGAACAAAGTCTTGAACTTCAACTCTTTATATCAGTTCAGAATTATGTCAAGATTTATTCTTGGAGTAATTAGGTTAGCACTTTATGGCCATATACTTTGTCTCGGATTTCATGTGTGCTCTACAGAATTTGCCCAAATTTTCGTAGGAAACTGCCCCACTTCCAAACTCATATCGGTGAGTTTATCAAGAGTGCTCATGTAGCTATGCACCCTACCATATAGGCTATAGATGTCGCTAAGGGTTAAATCCAACTTCATTCCCTATAGGTTATGTACCAACAAGTGATTTCACACAACATGGATGAATACTGAGTAAACATACTCTATATGTCAGTACTTCACATCATCGGGATATCTTATTTTTCCCATTGTTCCTAGTTCTCGGGATCTCCGGTCATTAGGTTGGGTTCCCACTATTGATGATTTATGGGCTTAATACCATTCCTTTAGTTGTTTCTTTTATTTTCTCCCTTGCTAGTCCTTTCTACAAAGGATATGCTAAATTATCCTTTGATTTCACATAATTAATTGAAATTACTCCTCCAACGAGTAATTGTCACACATAGCTATGTTGCAATCGCACTTGTCTAGACCTCCCATTGTAAGTGGCATTTTGTGCGGCATTGTGTGTAGTAATAATTGCTGAAGTGTTATTACGATGAATAATAATAGGAGGGATTGGTTTAGTCTATAAAGGAATATCCAATAATAAATCTCTTCTCCATTTGGATCCCATTGCAGTAACTTCTAGAGCTAGGAATTCTAAATCCTTAATAGAATGAGAAATAACCGTTTGTTTTTTTATTTCTAAGATACTACAACACTTCCCAAAGTGAAAATATATCCACTAGTAGACGTAGAGTCATCCAAGTCCGAGTTCCAATTAGCATCATTGTAACACTCAACTATAGCTTGATAACTTGAATAACACAATGCATATTCTATAGTATGTCTTAAATAATTAAGTACTCTAGATACAACATTCCAATATTTAACACCAGGATTACTAGTATATTTACTCAATTTGCTTACAATATAAGCTATATTAGGACGAGTACAATTCATAACATACATTAAGCTACCAATTACACTAGCATAATCTATTTGAGATACACTACCACCGTCATTTTTTACTAATTTAATACTTGGATCAGAAGGAGTAGACATAGGTTTACAACCAAAGTGATCAAGGAGTAGACACAGGTTTACAATCAAAGGTAGCAAATGTCTCAAAGGAAGGAGTGATATAAGGCCCCACCCCTTGTTGACCCTCACTTTTATGTTAATTGTGTTAATTATAATATTTTATATCTAATTATGCTTATTAGTATGGATTAGTAAGGATAATGTAGTATTTTACTAGTATTTTAGCCTAATTTCTAGGATTTAGTCCCTTTTCGTATTTTATAAGTTCTATAGGGTGTCTACTGAAATTGTAAGAGTTTGTTAGTTAGTTAGGGGCCCTTACTAGTAATTAGAATGAACAGGAAGGGTTTCCATATGAGAATATTCAAAACTCCCCTAAAATGACCTAAAAGCCCATATATTTATCTCAATTTTCTACTAACTAGGGAAGGGCACTTTGGTACTTTTCTTTTCAACACAAACTATAAAACAAGCCCCTCCCTTCCCAAACGAGCTTCATGCTCTCATCTCCCATTTCCCTCTCTTTTCTCTATTCTCTCTCATTTTCTCTCCAATTCTCTCATTTCCCTCCAAGAATTTCATCCATTTATTTCTCTTGAAACCCTAGATCTAAGCTCCTAGCAAGAAGAAGAGGAGAATCTCTACAAGCTACTGATCTTATATCTCTCAAGGAATTCTCTCATCTTATAGATCTCTCCTTCCTCAACAATTCAAGGTACTTCTCTATTTCTAGCTCAATTTCCCAAGAATTTTCTCTTTCTCTCTCTAGATTCCCTTTCTTATTGCAATTCTCTTATGGATCTGGGATTGGGTGTTATATATTTACTTAGATTTGAGTTTTTGGGCTGTTTAAGTGATTGGAGATCTTAGGAGCTTCTTTTCTACTTTGGAGCTTTGTTTTCTCTACTTCTAGTTAATTTCATTGCATTTGGATTAGAGGTAAGTACAATATGCTTACTTAGCATGGAATGCATGTCCGTTTTCATTTATTATGTAATTTCAATTCAATTGGATGTTTCACTACATAGATCTATCCTTTTGAACTTATTTTCATGGATTTTGGTAATTGATGGATGAGGTTTCACATTTGGAAGATCAATGGCCCAATTGGTGATGGTTTGATGATGATTGAAGTGTTTTTTTTTATGTGTTTGTGTATGTTTCCACGATGAATGGACGAGATTGGATGTAATTTTGATGGAAATTGGGTTGGATAAAAGAAATTCCAAAAATCTGAAATTTTGGTTTCGTAGTGTACCCGGTCGACATCATGTCTGTTAGATTGACCAGATACAAAAGAAATCTAGAGAAATAACTGAAAACTGAATTTCTCTTAGTCCCAGAAATTCTAGTGTACCCGGTCGACCGGCCAGGCCGGGAGGTCGACTGGACACACTGTAGAATCTCAGGAATATGGTACTGCCTTCCAAGAGACTGTCCAGGATTCCATGTGTACCTGGTCGACATCCTAGCCACGATGTCGATCGGATCCTCTGTGTTGGAGGTCAACCTGAGAGTCAAAATCTTGACTTTCAGAGTGTGCCCGGTCGACTGCCCCTTAGAGGATGTCGACTAGATACATTGCAAACCGAGGATTTCCAGTTTTGCAGTTTTTTATGTTTGATCTGTTGTGGGGCCCATTGACCGTCCAAATAGACTTCTATTGTTGTACCAATCATGAATCAACGGTTTCGCTCAACCTTAACTCATGGGGACTACCAAAGTATGGTCTAGTGTTTTAAATGGATTTCGATTCGATCCTTAAATGCTGTCGAGGATGCCCGTAACTTATGGAGCACCAAAATACATTATCGTTGGCATCTGAAACATCTTTTAGGAATGAAATTGACTGACATGGACTTGTACTTGAAAGGTCATTATTTAGGTTGGACCTTTGCTATTTGTCATTGATTGGCTTGATTTTGGATATTCATTATGTTTAATTCATTGCTGTCACTCTTGCATCCTTTCTATTGTTAATACATGTTAATTAAATAAAAATTGGATGACCTAAACCTATGATTACCTAGTGGTGACCCAGTGTTATTTGGTTACTTGCAGAGTTTTATACTCATATGTGTGTTGTCATTTTTTTTCAGATTTCGAGGTAGATCATAAAGATGAGGAGCAGTAGATGGCCATGCGGGGCATGTGTGACCTTGAGTAGCACATCATCAGTTTAGCTTTTAGTTGATTTCTTTAGAGATAATTGGTTTGGTTGGTTTTATTAGTTTTTTTTATTGGACTAAGTGTAATAATTAAAACTTTAAATATTGATCTCATTCCTGTGAGTAGAAGGTTATATTTTGGCATTGACCAGTATTTAAGTCATTAAATTTCCTTAATTTATGTGAAAAGAAAATCCCTTTAGAATTTGACCCCACATGTTTTGTTATGGGACCGTCGCGTCGCGAAATCTGAGGGCCCCAAGGGTCTCGGATCTCGGGGCGTGACATATTGGTATCAGAGCTTTAGGTTTAATAAAAATAAATTTGGTAGAAATCCTTAGGACGTGTGAGATCGTCGAGTAGAAAATAGGTTGGGAAATAAGTCTGTGTTTTACTTCTTTTCTTGACATGCGTGTGTTTTCCTCTTCAAGGATGACATCAAGTGAAGATTCCCATGTTAATGATGGTAGTTCCGAACTTGAAGATGTGCGTCGAACACTCCGGAAAGTTGCCACCGTTATCACGGCACAAACTAGGGCCCGACAAGAGCCAGACCTTTATAAGAGATTCAAGGGCTATGATCCGCTATGTTTCAGTGGGACCACAGACCCGACAAAAGTAGAGACCTGGCTAAGAGAAATTGAGAAGGTTTTTAGAGTGATGAAATGTGCGAAGACAGATAAGGTATCATTGGCAAAGTATAAAATAAAAGGGGCAGCTGAACATCAGTGGGAATTTGAGGAGCCTTGAAAAAGACCAGCACTGAAATAACATGGACACTTTTCAAGGAGAAGTATAACAAGAAGTATATCCCTAAGCATATTAGGTCCCAAAAAGTACAAGAGTTTGTTACTCTTATCCAAGGGAACATGACCGTGGCTGAATACGAGGCAAAATTTTCAGAGCTGGCTAGGTATGCGCCTCACTTGATTCCGGACGAGGCGTCTAAGGCAGACAAATTTGAAAAGGGATTAAGGCCTATTCTCATGAAACAGGTAGCAGACTTTGACTTGGAAGACTATAACCAATTGGTAGCCAAAGCATTCAAGATGGAAGCCACTTTGACTCTCATCGAGCAATTCAAAGACAAAAAGAACAACGAAAGTAATGGGAGAAACCACAAGAGGGGTCCATCGAACGGGGGTCAAAGGGACCATGGAGAACCTCAAAAGCGTCAGAGGACTGATAATTCTGGCACTCCAACAGTCACATGCAGCCATTGTGGTGGATCTCACCATGTAGACATTTGTCAAAAAAAGAATGGTCTTTGTTATAATTGTGGTCAGTCAGGTCACTTGGCTAGAGACTGCCGGTAGCAGCAACAGCTAGGACCTTCCAAAACAATCAGACAGCCCCAACAAAAGGCAGAGTTTTTGCATTAACTGAGAAGGATGTCGATGACTCTCAAATAGGGGTGGAAGGTACACTAGTAGTTCAATAAAACTAAGCCAATATCTTGATAGCACCGACTCCACCCACTAATTTATCTCTCAATTATTTGCTCATAAGTTGGAATTATGCCTGTATAATTAGATCAATTTTATTAATATGCGAATATTTAGAACCCCAAGGCATAGTTACCATAAATTCCATGTCACCACCACGAGGAGAATTTGGTGGACCAAATTCCTTAAGGGGGGGAGGATGTAAGGACCCTATCATAGAATTTTGGATTAATTTAAGTTTGACCATAGATTTAATTTCATCATGTGTGGAACTGTTACGACCCGAGCCCGAGATCAGAGTCATTAGGGCTAAACCTCGGGTCGCGATGACATCATACTTACTCCCGTAAACCTTGAATTAACCGAAGTTAAGACGAAGTCCACAAGGGATCTTACATACATACCTGTCAATGTACAATTGTACGGAAACATATATATGTATACATTGACAACCATTTAAAACTAAACAATTGCTTTACATAAAAGTAAAGTCAATATATCTCATAAGTCAACCACTGCATATTTAAATACAATGCAGGTGATCACCACTTACTATTCAAATTGAATATACAAGTATCTATCAAAAAAATTCTTAAACATTCTTTTCTTGGCACTCCGATCTATGTCCATTCGATTAAACCTCCTGGGGGTATCGGATGGGCAATCTCCGCTGGCGGCGCGGTCTTTGCGGGACCGACATGGGCAACTGGGCCTGTAATATCATCAATAACACTGTGAACACGACGGTTCACTAATGTATATACAATTCTATGACATTATATGCTATTCCTGTCAATTCATTGACTTAGCAATTCTAGACAATCAATATCCATAATAATGCCTTGTACAATAATCACAAGTAATAATAGTAATTGAGTTGGCAACTAACACAGTATGAGTCCGGATCACCTATCGCATTTGTTATACCTTCATCGTGAGTGGACCAATAATACTATGCCATGTCATCCAAATATTTAGGTGATTCTCTTTCATCTAATTTAAACTTTTTAAACTTCAAAATCACTTAAATATTTGGATGACGTGGCGTAGTATTATTGGTCCACTCACGGTGAATATATAACAAATGCGATAGGTGATCCGGTCTCACACAGCATTGGTTTCATTTCAATTCAAATCTTTTAAAAGGAAACTTTCAGTATTCACATTTAAGTCATCATTACATTACGCACATTTATTACTGGCTTATCAGTGGGACTCTTTGGTCCAATATGACTTTACAGTCTGTATTATCATGTGGCTTATCAAATGAGACTTTTCAATCTAATATATGTGTGTGGGATCTACCAGTGTCTTGATCAGAGATCACTGGCATCACCATGGAGCTCCGGAACGCCCCATCCATCTGCTACAGCATGATTATTCATTAATTAGTTGTTACATTTAGTAACTAGTCACTCATTCAATATCTCATTGAGTATTCATTCAGTGTGGCTCAATGTTGAGCTTAAGAAACCACCATGTAGTGCCAAACTCATAACTCAAATCGAATTAATCATTCTACCCAATCATATTCCAATTCTAAACAATTATCTAAACCAAATAATTGAGTGAAACGTTCGTTATCAATGCACGTGTTACTGTAGATGACATTACTTAGTTAAATTGTGTATTAAGATAACCTTAGCTAACACTTATGAAGGTTTAGATATCACTAATATTAACCTCACTGATTAGGCTTTCAATTCATATCAGTCCCAATCTATCTCATGATTCGACTTAAACTAAATGAGTATCTATGATCACAGAAGCGATCTTAATTCACGTAAAAATCCAAAACCCACTCTTAGTATTAAAAATTTCAACCAAGTTCGGTTACCTCAGAGGCTACCTGGCGGTCAGCCGAAACTGCACTAGTGGTTAGTCGAAATACTGTTGGCGGCTAGCCGAAAGTTGGTTGGCGATTAGCCGAACCAAGTTCGGTTAGCTTATGGTCAGCTTTCCAGAAGCTGATTTTCTTACAGGGATTTCTGACTCGATTTCGGTCAGCTCAGCGGTCACCTTGCGGCTAGCCGAAATACTTCTGCGGTTAGCTGACGGTCAGCTTTCCAGAAGCTGACACAATGGTGGATTTCTTGCGGTTAACCCCGCTGTTAGCCCTACGACTAGCGAATTACACCCAAAAACTCATTTCCGAGCTTCAGAAGTTCTGAACAAAACCCATATTTTTGAACTCCTTGAGTTCATACAAGTTCTATAAAATCATAAATCACTAGAAACGTATATACTTGCCTCTATTTAGAGGTTAATCCACAAAAAACCCTTTGTCTAGCTTGGATTTGAGGTGGAACGTCTTAATTTGGATCGTTCCTTTCAAGCTTAACTTCAAGAAATGATGAAGAAGATGAAGAAGATAAAGTCCTCTTCACTTGAATCACTCTAAAACTTCAGCTCTGTGCTTGGTGGAGATGAAATGGAAGAAAGAAGAAGAAAAAGGAAGA
Organism: Cinnamomum chago; assembly: GCA_038049695.1. Classification (NCBI taxonomy): domain Eukaryota; kingdom Viridiplantae; phylum Streptophyta; class Magnoliopsida; order Laurales; family Lauraceae; genus Cinnamomum; species Cinnamomum chago. Next base: position 29,294,916 of record CP142451.1, on the reverse strand, counting down.
ACCTAGGGTTGCTGGAGTTGAAGAATGAGATGAATGAACTCATCTTATTCATATATAAGCCCATTTTTGCGTTTAAGTCCAATATTCCCATTCATTTACAGTTCGAGTCAAATGAAGGTCCATTTGATCCGATATTCGTCGAATGACCTCGAATCTTTTATGAAAGTTCACGTGCTCGTCGAGATACACGTATTGGTATCGAGAGTTTCCGTATTTGACAAAACACGTATAAATTCGTATTTACGAAAAAGTCTTTAATTCTCTTAGTTTGAGTCTAAAACTCATCCAATTCATTTAATCTCTTTCTTTAACATTTCATTACGCTTAAATCATTTATTTTCGGCTAATTCAATTCCATTAGGCTATAAACCATCATTAGCTCAATTAAACATAATTAATTAGCTTAATTTCAATTAATCAGAGTTAATCTTGATTAACTCGGGACGGGGCCTAACAGAAACCCACTTATCTTGATGGGCATTTTATCTTATTATTATCATTGTTTTCCTTTAAGTTTATTTTTGACATGTATTACATCTTATCTTGGTTAGTGGGACCCATCAAGGATATGGAGAATTTGGATCTCAAAAGATTTTGTGGAGATATTAGGATTTAATTTAAATTCTGAGTTGGAAGTGAGATGGGTTCCAACTTCTAACCTAGGAAAAATTGGTTGCACTTAAAATTTGAATTTTGAGATAGATGAGCTAGGCCTCGATTTCTAACTAATAAGGAGCCTCTACTTTGCAAGTAACCCTTATCTTTTTTCTATCCCAGCCAATGACAAAGAGTCTTTTCCGTTTAATGCTTTTTCCCTTCTCGTCTTGAACTCTTTTCCTTCTTTCCTATAAAAAGCTAGGACCCTCTCACCAAGCATCCACTCTTCCATACGATCTCTCTGTCTCTCTCCCTCTCAAGTTCTCCTCTCCCAAGATTCTCCTTCAAAAGTTTTTTTCTAGGTAACTTTCGTTTTTACTTTTTTGGTCTTATTCAATTTCTAGTCAATTCATTTTTATGGTACCTGGTATTGCATTACTTTTCTTTGTTTTGCCATGATGTTCTTTTAGTGACCCTTTCATCTCCTTAAATATATGCATCATTCTTACTTTAGCATGCTCATCTTCATCACCCTCACCAAATCAAACCCAGCCGGGTCCACCTGTTCTTCATCATCATCGCAACAAGGCCTTATGTGAAACTAGATCAGGCATTCTCATCATTAGCAAATCAACCCAAATGGACCCCACTGCTTCACCACCTTCCTTACAAATCTGCAACCTTAACCACCTTCTTACCCTCTCACCAAGGTTTGAACCCAACTATCGTCTCAACAATGCTGTGCCCATCTCTTATTCCTGTCCTTATTCCCTCAAACAAACAAACTATCAATACCTTTATAGAATGAGATCCATACGATCATCACCTGCAAACATCATCAAGGAAACTCCGCCTCTTCTTGTTTCTCCGTTTATCTAGTCAATTGAAACCATGGAGAACCGAATTCACTTTAAACCTGGGCCTCTCTTGTGCACTCAACCCAACTAATTATGACCACCTGCTGCACATGGACTCAGTTCTAGCCCACCTGTGCCAGTCCACCTTGTAAATCCATTTGTTCAACTCATTAGCCCAAATAATCAAGATCCAGGTCAAACCAAACCCATCTAAATCCATCATAGCCATGATTTGAACTCGACCCAAAACCATGCCAACCGGCCCTCAGTCTAGAACAAACCCAGTGGATCATGCATGTGCCCACACACCTAACCCAATTACTGACCACTGGAAAACCATCGTCAACAGGGACCCACATCACTTCACCAAAGAGCTTAGGCCAGGGCGGGTCAAGTCAAGTAGATCCATCATCCACCATTCATCAAGGCAAGTAAACTTACTATAATTTCCTAGTATTAGAGTTTCCTTATCTTTGCCTCCAATATGTTAGAATTTAAGATTGTGTGTGTTCATTGTTGGTCTATGCCAGGATTGCGTGGCCAATGAGCCCGATCTCATCGTCTTAGTGCATTTTGGACCCTTGAGTTCCATCAAATGGTTTAGGGCTTGTCCAAAGTGATGTTTTATCCTATATTATAAATTTGGCATTCCTTTTGTGACCTAAGTTCTCGGTGATAACTCATTGCTTTAATTAGTTCATCTTCAATCCCATGAAATGAAACCAATGACTTGGATCACGTAAGTGAATTGTATTTATCATCATTAATAATTCTGAGTTTTCGATGTGTATATTCAATGTTTCACATGACACCTGAGGTTCAATACTTAAGTTATTGTTATAAAATATTCCCACATGTTTATTAGATGAAACTTTGAATGGACCAGGATGTGACCCTAATTATTTTTCTATTGTTTTAAGACTCCATGTTATGAGAACCCAAACTGAATGTAGCAGTACATTGATACTTGATTGGCATTTGACTTCTAAAGGCATTATCTAAAGTATGGGCAACGCAACGTGGGGACGCCCACACGCGGATATCTAGCCCTCCATTTTCGGGTATGACATTGCGATTGGGACCCCTTTGTGTGTTATCACTAGTCTGCAGCTAGCCCATTTTGTGTTGTTACTGAAGCTTTTGGGGTTACGCCCAGCTGTAACATGTTACTGAAGCTCTTGGGACTACGCCCAACGGTAACTAAAATGTTTAAATTTGGTTACTGAAGCTCTTGGGATTACGCCCAATGGTAACAAAGAGATTGAAAATTGAGTTACTGAGGTTATGGGTTAAACTCCCATCGGTAACGCTAAATTTGTGTTCGATAAATGCTTAGGATATGCCTTTCTAAGATTCAAGATTTTTGCTTCATGGTTTGTATCACATTCGTCTTTTTATTGCATTCGTTATCTGTTATTATGGCTCAATCTGTAATGCCCCAATTCCGGATACCGATATACTCGTTCGAATACCCGAAGTTGGCGCGCTACTTCCCGGAAAATCCGAGAACTTCCAAGATCGTAGGCCGCAGTGAGGTCCAATTTAAAACTTTTTGACCAATATAATACTCAATGGTTAAACTTGCGGAAGCATAACAATTAAATAAAGCGGAAGCATTTGGTATCATATATATATGTAAAGTATGAGTAGAACAGTAGTCTAGTTAAAGTATCAGTTGTTAATCAAAAGTTTATACATATTGGATTCTACCCAACTCATTACAAAATTTCGCTCAAACCCAAAATAAGATGAGCTCTCAAAACCCTGGTAAATAATCTCCGCCCTCCGGCTCGACCTCCGGGTCTGCCGGGCCCCACGCGAACTCTGCAGCTATCGGCGCCTCTACCAGCGCTAGTGCATCATCAGGGATCTCTGGGTCAAGGCCTAAGCACCAATGAAGGGTCAGATCTAAAAGATCTTGCAAGTCACATCATACTACTAACATAGAGCATATATATCAAATGAATAGAGACAAGTAAATAAATTAAAGAATGACAAGGTAAAGAACTAGGCAGTTGAGCAGTATAATCATAAGGTATCAGGATAATATAAAACCTCTAATCTACTACAAAATGGCACATTCACACGAGCTGGAATACCGCGGGATATTATGCCGCGGCCCTCCCATACTGAACACAGTTGCGGCGAGGAAATCTCACCAGTGCTGGGAATTACTAATCCCGCAAACCACTCATCATCTCATCACACTCATCACTCAAGACCGGACACGGTATCACATCGTTCGTCTTAACCACATAGCTCATCATGATAGCTTCTCAACTCTCAAATAGCTCCTACCGGGGATGATCAGTCCACAGGCTGAGCTTAAATGAACCGAGTGAATGTTCATGCCAACTCGAGAATACTTCTAAGGATCTGTGTCTGTCTAGGCTTTGCCTTGCGTGAACAAAGTCCTATCCAAGTCTCTAAGAAGTCTGTACATCAATCAGTCTATGGATTATATTCTAAGTCCAAGCCCACTATGGATCCATACCAAGGCCCATCAAATCCGTGGCCTGGTCTAAAACCGTCCAAACGAGGCATCAAATCCATTTACTACTGATAAACAGTTCATTCTAATCCATTATGATTTAAAAGCCCAATATAAACTACCTCTTCCAACTAAAAGTACACTTCCCACACTTAGGCCCAATAAGGGCCCGCCTAGACACAGACACGGGTCAGTGTTCTCCAATCATACTATCGGGTCACCTCTAAGATACCCTAAGGTCAGGTCCTCCATTTATATTTAATTAATAGATACAGCTACACTAAAGATTTAAGAGTGACAGCATATAAAAGAAGTGAAGTATGAACTCCAATAAGAGAATCAACAGGGAAATACAACGGTCCAATCCTAGGTAATGGGCCACGTTTAGGTTCAGGTCTATCTCCGGTAATTTGATCTCTAAACGAAGTCACTGATGCCATATGATACTGTGTTTGGTGCTTAGGAGGTTACGGGCACCATTGACAACTCTTAGGGGTCAAATCATCTTAGATTAAATGACCGAAACCCTAATCAGTGGTCCCCACGAGTCAAGGTCGAGCCACGCCATTGACTCATGCTTGGCATATTGATGGAAGTTCATTTGGATAGTCAATGAGCCCCACAATCGATCAATCATAAAACAAGTGCTAAACTCACATCTTAGTGTTCACAGTGTGGCAGGTCGACCTGGCAAGGGTCGGGTCGATCTGCTCCACTGGAATCAAAGTTGGGACTTGGTTTGGATTCTGGAATTTCCAGTGTACCCGATTGACCAGGTGGCCAGCCGGTCGATCTGGTACACAAGTGTACCTGAGTCAACAGACTCCAGGCCAAATCTCAACTTTTGCACTAAAGTCTGGGTCTGATGGAAAAATCCAAGTCATACACAAACTATTCGAATTGGGTTCATAAAATACTCAGGGCTTAATCAAATTATAAAATCTAATGAAATTTCTAAAAGTATAAATCTAAAGGGTCCAAACTAATTTAGATTAATTAAAGACTAAGGGGTCTTTATTTCTAATTCCTAAAATTAATAGGGTTTCATAAAGGCTAAGGGTCCTACTTTCCTAATTTTCTAAAACTAATGGGTCCCATTGTACACATTAGAAACTACATGTTTTATTTTAATTAACAAAGCTAATGGGTTATGGATTAGTGGGCCCCACTGGGCCCGGCTCCAATTCCAATTTGGTTCAATAAAAACTAAGGGGTTTATATTACCAACTTATGAAAATTAATGGTACTAATAATATACATTAAATACTAAGGGATTAATTTTTAATTAGTAAAATTAGTGGGTTATTGGATCAATGGGCCCCACTGGGCGCAGTCCTAGATCAGTCCTCATCCTCATGGTCACTAAGTAGCCCCGGATCTAATGTCTGGACCCGATCTGAAATCAGGGACCCACCTGGGCCCCATAATTTCAGTGGACCACACTTTCCCATACTCCCTCGCGTCACATCATTTCCCATGCTCCCATGGACTACACAAACACCCACCCATTCCAACTTCTTAAATGGTGACACATGTCTCACAAAGTCCCCCTTTACTTTCTCTCTCTCCATGCCACATGGCAATCATCACCTCATTCATCCCCCACATGCACCCATGGACCCCACTCATCTCTTTCCTCACTCAACATAACAAGTTCTGCAATTGTAACAGAACGTTGCAGAACATGTTCTGCAGAAACCGAGCTCGCCTCTGCATGGAGAGAGCCACGATTGTGGGCCCCACTGATCAATGGCCCACGATTAGCCCTCATCATCCGGGTCGCCCAAGGTGGCCCTACACGATGTGGGGTCCGGATCTCCAAGGGTGGCCCACCTGGACCCCATTGATCTCAATACAAAAAACCCAAAAAAATCTCTCTGTTTCCATTACAGTGACTGTAACAGTCACTCTTCTTCACCCATCCATCCAATTTCTAATCGATTAATTCTATACAAATCCACAAATCATAGCATATGAAAAATAGATTTCTCTCATCCATCAATGGCCAATAGTCCATCTATTCTAAGCTCAAAGGTAATCTACAGATCCACATTAACTGAATGGAAATGACTGAATCAATGAAAACAGAAATATACATTCTATGTTAAGAGTGTAGTGCACTTGCCTTAGTAAAGGAGAGATGGTTTGTAGAGAGAGAGAATTATAGGAGAGAGAATCCCAGCTGAAATGAAGAAGAAGAAGAAGAAGACACAGCAGCAGTAGCAGTGGCAGCTCCTAATACAAATCCCCCAGCAGTAATGTCGCGACCCCGGAACGGATCCCCGGGCCCGCGACGCGATTGATGATGTTTATGCTCAATGGTTCATTATTTTCCCACAGGTTCCCGCGGTTAGGATTCCCAAAGACACGCGGAATCTGACTCACACGTACACGATTGCGGAAGCGTGTAGCAAAACACATCACGATAAGCACAATCAAATCTTTAAGTGCTATAACATTTAATGACAAGACATAGCATCAAAGAAAAGAGTTATCATGGCATTCCCAAACATAGTTCAAGTTATAAGTTTAACACGAAAGTGAGTTAAGTTTAGTACAACCCATAAGAGACCAATAAAGGTCAATACAATCTCAAAATAACCAAAAGAAACCCCAAGACTAAAGGTGACGAAACTCGAGAACCAGCCCGACATCTAGATGACATCGTCGGGCTACCACTCTCTCACGGGAGTTGGCTCACAAGCCTCCTCCTGACGCTCCTCCTCAAAGGCAACGTCTCCTGCACCTGGGCACCAACAAACAAGGGTCAAACACGATGGTTTGGCAGGTAATCAATGTAGGCATGAACATGAACAATAACATTTAGAGAAAACATGTAAGCAAATCTTTGGTATGAAGTACTATCAAAGCTGAGATACCAAAACAAACTAGCATGAGTACATAATATATCATGAATAGTTACAATCCACAAAGAGCCCATCCTTTCTCTATCATTTATATAATGAAAAGAGCAAGCACGCACGACAAGCACGATATACATAATATAAGCACGACACGATTTCCCACAAAGACGGGAATTCCGGCCGCGGAACCGGACACGCACGATGTGTAGTAAATACACGACCAGTCTGCAGACAGTCCACATGTTTAGAGACCCCCAGACAGCGGATCAAACCAAAAGGGCAGTCTAAGCTCAGTGGTGTTCACTTAATTCATGAATGCACAAAACACGCGAAGCACGATCAAAGCACGTTGAGATAGAAAGGGGGAAATCACTTATCAAAACACGACGAGCACGACTAGCACGGGCATAATAATTATGCATAACACGCTTAGGAAGAGATCCCCTTTTTTTCTTGAAACAAAACTCCAAAACAAGCTTGTACTAACACTTCAAAACAAGTTCACGATGATATTCATTGTATCAAAACTAAAGCACGAACACAAGGCTTATCGAGCACACGTAATGACCTTTGATTGATCCTTGTGCAATTGAGACCCAAGTGTTGGAAGTTAAGAAAGGAATTGGTGTCCCGGAAGTTCAAAGACATCTTGGGTTTCAAATACACAATATCAGGCTAGAGGTCACTTAACATGTTCTAGTTTTTCATTCTTGCAAAACTCTTCAAAATACACAAACAGTGAATTTCGGTCACCTCGCGGTCAGGTGTCGGCTAGCCGAACTGGGACATGGCGGCTAGCCGCAAGGTGACCGCCAGGCTGACCGCTGGAGAGCAAATCGAACTTAGCTCTCGGGAAAAGGAACCGCATTGCGCGGTTGGCTTGCGGTTAACCGCGAGTGGGACTGGCGGTTAGCCGTTAGCTGACTGCGGAGCTGACCGTGAACCACAATCGAAATGCCAGCTTTTGGAGAAGAAACCGCAGTCCACGGTTGGCTTGCGGTTAACCGCGAGTGAGACTGGCGGTTAGCCGTGAGCTGACCGTGGTGCTGACCGCTGATCCCAGATGAAAATGCTAGCTTCTGGAAAAGTAACCGCTGAGTTCGGTCAGCCTGCGGTTAGCCGCAGTGGACACAGACGGCTAGCCGCGAGCTGACCGCGGAGCTGACCGCCAATGCACGGGTGTGCGGTTCAGTGTAGATTTTCACATTTTTCCTTCCTCCTTTCCATTCATTCTCATTCCTCTTGTATTCCCTGAGCATATAGGCTCTTCAAGGGTAAAACACACATCCAAAACCAACAAAACACAATCATGAAGCTTGTAAACACATTCATATGCAAAGTTTCCAAAACAACAATGTAGCTTAGAATAACATGCACAATGATCCTATAGAGATTACTTGCCTTGCCCAAATGCTAAAAATACTCCTCCAAGCACTTCACTCAAGCTATCAAGCACTACAAGAAAAGCCAAGAAAACCACACCAAACTCACTCAAGCTTAAGACAAGAAACCCATTTTACAAATAGGGTTTGTAAATATGAAAAACATGATCTTTGAGGACTAAAAAGACTTTATGGAAAACATGGCTTGAAGCTCTTACCTAGAGAAAGTCAAACAAGAGAGGTGGAAGAGAATGGAGAGCTTTCCCAACTTGAAACCTTAAGAAAATTGTATCAATGGAGAGCTTGCAAGGAGATGAAGAAAATGGTAGTCTTAGAATCTTCTTTGGAGCTACCTAGCTAGATCAAACAAGATGGGGAAGATGGAGAAGAAAAGAGGTTTTCCTTGCCCTAGATTCAGAAATTGCAGAGATTTGGTAAAGTGAGTGGAAGAAGAGGGAAAGGGGGATTAAGTGATGACTCATGGCCCCATGTGACCTGAACTTGAAATGGCTAAAACATGATCTTGTGGGCCTCGGATGACTTCGACGAAGAAGGATAAAACGATCATCGAAATATCTACTTTCCAAAAAGTATATTTTTGACATGGTTTTGAGATCTCAAAAATTGTGTCCAGATTTGTGCATAAAGGACAATTTTACCCTTTTTGGGCCAAAACATAGGTTTTTGGGCTTCGAACACGAATGGGCTTAAAACGAAAGTTGTAACACATAACAAGATCATTCAAATGAAATTAAAATCACACTCACACGAAAACCGATACGATCTTCCCAAGCTTACACGTGCACTCAGGCCTTCCTGAGTGTGTCTGACTAATACTAGACGTTCTCAAAATTCCCAAAGCTATGTACAAAACTAACTAATCACTTCCAACCCAACCACGACTAAACCCACTTAGAACTGAACACATACTAATCGCACACTAATCGACTTGGTCTGGGTCGGGGTCTAACAAGTAACAGTAGCTTGGAGAATGAGAGAGGAAGAAGGAAGATGGAGTAGCAACAGTTGCTCTAAGGGGTAATGCTCCCAGCACAAACAGTCCGGTCCCAGCACACAGTAACAGTCGTTTGGGGGATGTAACAGCACAGTAACAGTAAGAGAGAATTGAGGGAGAAAGAAGAGAGGAAATGAGATGGGAATTGCTTAGGGTTTTTCTTGGGATAAGAGTTGATTTATAGCTTTGGGGGGAGTGATTAAGGACAGTATTAGCCCTTAGGTTAACATATAATTAGGGTTAGGGTTAGGGGTATTTTAGACATTGGGCTGGAATGTTCTAGAGGAGCACTCTTTTTGCACTAAACCCCTTATAACAAACTAAAAATCATACTAAGGACCTATCTACACTAATCAAACCTAAGATTAACAAAAACACCCCACTAACCACAACACTAACTCAACTAAGCTAATCTAGCTATAACTTAGGAAGAATCTAACTAATTACCCTGATTAACCCCTAATTAGCATAATTAGCTAGTAATTAGCAATAATTAGTATTAATTAGCAAATATTAGTATTTAAAAAAACAACTAGAGGGCCCACAAAAGGTGGGGCCTCACACAATCTATTTCTCATGTTACTACAGTTTTAGTAATTACGCATTTACTTTTGAGATATTCATACTTGCATTTCATGGCCTAAATTTGCTCTCAATTGACTGTTAACCGTTTGCTACGGTTTTATCGTTTGGTCACTTGCAGAGTTTTATACTCATATGTGTGTTGTCATTTTTTTTTCAGATTTTGAGGTAGATCATAAAGATGAGGAGCAGTAGATGGCCATGTGGGGCATGTGACCTTGAGTAGCGCATCACCAGTTTAGCTTATAGTAGATTTCTTTAGAGATAATTGGTTTGGTTGGTTTAATTAGTTTTTTTTATTGGACCAAGTGTAATAATTAAAACTTTAAATATTGATCTCATTCCTGTGAGTAGAAGGTTATATTTTGGCATTGACCGGTATTTAAGTCATTAAATTTCTTAATTTCTGTGAAAAAAATCCCTTTAGAATTTGACCCCACATGTCTTGTTATGGGACCGTCGCGTCGGGAAATCTGAGGGGCCCAACGGTCTCGAATCTCGGGGCGTGACACAAGACTAGATAGACACAGACCTTTACTCGTTCCTTGAGTCAGCACTAACATTCACTCAGGTGTTATAAGCTTAGCCTTTGTATTGATCATCACTGGTGAGAGCTATATTGGTTGTGGATTAGAGCTATCATTATGAGTTGTAGTTAGACGGCCGATGAGATTCCATTTTCGGTCTATTGAGCATGAGTGTTGATATTGTTGTTATTATTGGCGGGGCTCGTCATCCCTTGCATGGTTACTTTACTTTCCCCGCCGCGACTGGTTTACAATATGGGAGGGCCGCAGCATAATATTATGTTGTGTCCAGCTTGTGTGAATGTATCATGTTGATGTTGGTTATACTAGATGCTTTACTTTTCATACTTATTCTATTTTTTTTATCTTATTTGTTATTCTTATGATACTATCACCGTCTATATTCCTTTGATGCATACATCCTATGTTACTTGTATACCGTGCCTTGCCATATTCTTGGATTTGACCCATCATTTGGTGCTTATATATTGACCCCGACGCCGAGGGCAACGCGCTCATTGAGGCGCCTGTAGCAGGAGACTACGGATGGGGACTGGCTGACCAGGATGTCGAACTGGAGACTAGATACCTGCACTTGGGATTGAGAGCACTTGTTTTTGGGATTTGAGTGACATTTATTGTGAGCAGGGGGTTTTATTCATCTGATATGTACACGTTATATTCATATTGTAAGATTAGTAAACAGATGTCCTGCTACATTTGATATATGACAAATTTGGTACCTTATGCTTTTGCTATTATTTGATTTTGTTTCCGCTATCTTTCTTCATGCTTTCGTAATTAACCGTTGATTACTATATTGCTGAAAAGTTTTAAATTTGGACCTCACTGCTGACTATGATCTTGGAAGTTTTTGTATTTTTCGGGGAGTAGTGCGCCAATTTCGTGTACCTTGGCAGAAAACTCGGCATTCGAAATTGGGGTGTTACACATCTGATGTATTATCAAGTTATGAATAGCAACAATGACATTCAAAATTCTAATAGAGCTGATTCTTTATATAAGTGATACAGGTGAATAAGCATCAAAGAGATCTATTCCCTCTTTTTGTCTAAAGTCTTTAGCTACTAGCCTAATTTTATATTTCTCTTTTGATCCATTAAGTCTAAGTTTTTTTCTTAAGAAACCACTTGCACCTTCCCAGGCATTATTAGCTAAAATGGATTTAGTTTAATCATCTAATGCTTCCTTCCAAAAGACAGCATCATAGGCAATCATAGCCTCCTCAGAAGTTGATAGATCTTTTTCTACTAGATAAGTTTTAGGGCGTGTCTGGACAATAACTTCTCTAAAGTGGAGTGGGGTGAAGTGTCACATCGATGTGAAGTTGTGGAAGGTTGAAAGTAGAGTTGACCTGCATTTCTCAACAAGTGTGTTTGGATTCTTGTGGTAAAGGTCAGTGCCTGCATATAACCATGTTTGGATCATTATGTGTGCGGTGAGGAGTTCTACAAACACAAAACTTTTTTTAACGTTAGATTTTAAAATCATGCCACAGATTTTTCTTACACCAGTTCATTATGTGCGTTGATTTGGCATATGACCATGGAATTATTGCCGAACGACATAAATTGGATTTGGTGTGTGGAAAATTGCAGGGAGGGGGGCCTAAATAGCATTGTATCCATACTCATGCGATGTAGGACATGTCATTTTAAGTCTGATTTGTTTTGAGCCATTCAGTGTAAAACTTGGGGGGGGGGGGGGGTTTAAATGATTTACGAGAAGACAAACCTTTAATCTTCTATTCCCTCTATTCTACCATGTTGATTAATACATTTAATCTTATATTCCCTCTATTCCTACAAGAAGGCAAACATTTAATCTTATATTCCCCATATTCCTGCAAGAAGGCAAACATTTAATTTTATATTCCCCATATTCCTACAAGAAGGCAAACATTTAATCTTCTATTCCCTCTATTCTATCATGCTGGTTAATACATTTAATCTTCTATTTACGTACTTCTATAATACATTTAAAAGGAAAGTTAAGGCCAAATAAAATTAAAGAGAAGAATTGTAATTTATCATGACCTAATAGGCATCTTACAAGAGTAACAACAGTAGCATTCTCGGTAGGAAAGTATTTCTAAGTTATTACAATGTAAAATAGATTACAAATCATGCTTCTTCAATAAATTTCCAACATCGAATCCATTTCATCATTGGAATAGTCGTACAATGCATTGGGCTACAGCGAAAGTATGTTACATGAAACCACCATCAGGTTGTAATGAAAGTAACAACTCAAGCATTCGTTGGGTTACAAAAAGTAGGACACGTGCGCGACTCCACTTTGAAGTATAGGTAGACTGTAACAGCAGAAGAGTTTTGGCAATCCACTTCCAAATCGAAGTAAATAGCAGGCTTTCATTGAGTGAGTTGGGAGTCAACATACATCAACATCAACTACTGTGTTCATCAGCGACTTCTCTATCAAAGAGCCAGCCACGCATAGCATCTGTGCATTTCAAAAAGGGGTAAAAAATATTGATTTTTCATGATCTCAAAGAGGTCCAGCTCGTAGTTAATAAAAAAATCACCTTCTAGCTGAACATCGCGATTCCATTTTTACCCTTTAACTAGGTAGTAGTCAGGCCGATAATGATCTGCAGTCGAGTTAATCACATACTTCTTCAGATTTTTCAATATCTGAGAGCAGAATCAACAATTTATAAAGAGATCAAAATCACTTTCATCTTGCAAGAGTATAGACAGTAATGTCAATGGTACAATACCTGAATGAAGTGAGGACTCGCAGACACTGAAACAATATTCTCACTAAATTTCCAACAATCCAGTAGAAAAGGTAAAAGGTAGGCACTTTGGCTGACCTCCTACATTTCAAAAGGAGGACTATACTTACTCGCAACAGTGGCTTCAGAAGGCGAGGGTAGAACGAAGCCATGTTAAACATTCCACCACGGTAAAAATAGAAGTAGTCATCAACTCAGAGAACACCACATAAGCTGTGGATTGAACTCAGTGCAATTAAATAGGAGCCCATAACATTCTAATTTTCCATCCTCAGTTGAGACAAATTATCCATCGTAGAGTTCTACATAGACAATCTGGATAATATAGATAAATACAGATTAAACAAAATATACTACGAAAAACAACATATTTGGGCTACAGCTGAGCACCACAGTCCGATCAAGTGAACATATATATTTTTGCATAATAGCAAGCATACAGAATACCATACAAAACAACAAACACACCGGATGTACTCTAATGAGAAAGCATAGAAAGATACATAAAGAAGCACCACAGAAAACATATGAAAACAAGGAGGCCAATAATGATACAAAGCAGAGCCTCTACTCGAACTAAAATCTGCTTCGATCTTCTGTACGACATCGGTGAATGCATACTTGCAGGTTTTAGTATCAATTTAGCTTGTCCTTGGTAGTTCAAGTAACTTACACTTGCCTCCTTTATAGATCTGAATCCCTTGAATTCAGCGTTCGCGTAACCAAGGACTTGTGCTTTGCATTCAGTCCATGTGATAAATACCCAGATGGCATCCCCTATATACCACATAACAATGGAAGCGAGTCATTTACCGTGGCAGCAACCTAGAGGTGATATCCACATAGATAAAAAAATGAAGATGAGCAAATAATAGAATAGGACAATTAAACAAAGATCAGTGCATGTAGGTAGATAATTAAAGTCCACAGATTAGATAGTTCGGTTCCATGTTCAATGTCAGATAAGAACACAACCACTAAACTAAACATAGCAATATATGGAAAGTTTCCAAATAACATTTCTAGGCCATATAGTCAGACCAAGCATAAAAGGTCACCACACAAGGGAAATCTAAAATGGGCTTTCCAGTAGGAAGTGGCTTGCAAAAATATAATGTTTGCATCCTATGATGGACACAATATATAAAATTTCAGATCCCTCCACCAACCATAAACAACTCCTACAACCGAAGCAAATCACGAATCCTAGGCATCTGTCTCAAAATCCATTCTCCCTTGTTGTCATTAGTGATGAAGACAGTAGCCATACCCCGATGCACAGTCAACCACTCATGAGCTAATTCGACATCTAGACCACTCAGCGATGGGATTCCACACAACTCCATCAATATCTGACTAGAGTGCTGCCTTTTGGACAATTGAATGGTACAACTACATCACGAATGGCTATTGCCAGGCCTTCAAAGATCTTTCAATGCAATGGATAATTTTTAGCAGTTTAGAGTTTCGTTTACGTGGATTCGCATGCCTTGAGGAGACCTCTACGCTGGATGATTGGATTCTGACACCCCCTAGCTGATCAGTCAAACCCACATCAGAATCGGCTTGCAATGGGGTGAAATTTGCAGCCCCTGGCGACTTGGAGCTGTAGTGGCAGATCTCACATATTGTCTTGTTGCCACATCCTTCCCAAAATAGATAGTCAACTTATCATAATCAATGGTGGAACTCTTGTACGACAATGCGTTCAGATGACCCTATTTAAAGCGCATGCACAAATTATGAACACATTGAGATCTGATTAAAGACAATAGGTAATGCTAATTTAATCTAAATGCCACGAACCAGGAGCCAAGCAGTCCATACATCGTCTTTGCGATGATGCATTTCGTGGTATTATCATACCCGAATCCAGAGACATTGTGCATCTCGGTCACTATGGCATAGTTCCTTTTCCAATGCTTGCACCGATTTTGGACGGCTTGGCTTGTCAGTATCTAAACTCCATCGCTTTGCTCAGTCATGATCCTAGCCACGTGCTTGTAAGCATCCATCTTGAAACCGCGATTAGCCTTTCAACCCAACAGAACTTGTGCGTACGTTAAGTCCAGCAACTCCTCATCCATCGTTGCATTGAATGCGATATTCTTCTTCTTTGGCGACATTGCTACTTGGAAAAAAAATAGCAGAGAAAATTAACAGACTGTCAATCCATGCCAAATATAGATAGATTGGAAATGATGGACAAGAGTAACATTGCATTTTCTATTAACAGTACAGAAGGTGACAGTAGGCACACAACAACTGATTATATATTGCAAAAAAGGAAAAACAAAGTATATTAAACTATTGCTTATTCAAATTGATACGGTAGTCATCCCATAGCCGCCTGGCAATGTCATCCCTGAATCTATTCCACTCATCCCTCACTTTGTGAGCAAAGCATCAAAGGCCATGTGTGGGTACTATTTGCTTGTGCAATATCTTCAATTGGATCATCATCATAATCAGTTGACCCCATGCTGACTTCATTACTGCCTTCCAAACTGTTATCTAATCCATTTAGTGAATCGACACAGTTTGCTCTGATGAAATTGTGCATGACACAACAGGCGACCACAATGGACACTTAGTCGCAGTATTGATATTGCGTAGCTGTCTTCAAAACACAAAAACGATTCTTCAATACCCCAAATGTTCTCTCTATGACATTGCGGACTTGTGAGTGCCGCTTGTTGAATAGTTTCTTTTTCATTTTAGGGGTTATCCCCCTAAATTCTCTCAAATGGTATCTCACCGCACAATATGGGGCTAAAAATCCAGGTGCATTCGCATAACCGACATCAACTAAGTAATACTTTCCTAGTGGTACGAGATGAAAGTGACAGATATGTTGTAAAAAATATTGGAAGGCAAAATTAGTGAATAATACAGAATTTCGTTTACCTTGTGGTACAATTAAGGGATCTTCTCCCAACAATGCATTTTGCAAGACCCGTGCATCAGTAGTGGATAGATCCCTCCCATCCAAGTAGAACATAATAGAAATTCATATCAAAGTCTCATGCACCCAAAACATTTTGGGACAAAACAACTTTCCTGTTCCGAAATGCCTTATGTATTTCAATCAGAACGTGTACCGGAGCGTGAGTTCTGTCAAGAGCTCCAACGCGATCCTATTGGCATATTTGGGATTAATGATACCTTGAATGAAATGAACTAAGAAATAGAAAACAAATTTGAAAAAAAGTATATCTCAAATCCATATGGCCCTTGCAAGGTCCCGAGTTCTTTTCTTAAACTTACGCTTGGATGAAGCATACTCAGAAGCCAACACCAACATTTGTTCCCTCCATGCTGATACATTGGCCTACATTGAACTTAAAATTGCATTAATATGATTCTCAATCTTCTCATTTTCATGGCTGGTGTCTATATCAGTAGATGGTGCACCCTCCATTCTTCTTTTGTGTTTAGTTTTTACCTAGTGAATTCAGCCACTTTGAATACCTAGCCTGTGAGGCCCCCTTGTGGACCCTCATTTTTGAATTGAATACTATTTAATAGCCAATAGTAGCTAATTATACTATTTATTAGAGATTAATAAGGGTAGATAAGTATTTTTCCTAATTAGGCCCATTGTTGTAATTTATAGAGTTTGTATGGTGTCTTTTATAATTTTTGAGTTAGTTAATTGGTTAGAGGTAGTAATTAGTATTTACTATAGGGGTTATTCCACTTGACAAGCTTCTAGATTCCCACCTAAAGACCAAACTACCCATGACTCTAACCCTAATCTCATGTTAACTAAAAGTGTATTCTTGTACCTAGCCCAAATCCCAACCTATATATACTACACTTATCCCATCCCATACTCTAGCTACAATTCACTCTCTCATTTCCCTCCAATTCTATCTCTCATTTTCTCTCCAATTCTCCAATCTCTTCTCTCTCTCTCTAAAACCCTAGATCTAGAACCCAAACAAGAAGGAGAAGATTATCTACTACAAGCTACAACCACCATCTATCTTAAGGAGCTCTTTCTTCTTGCTAATCTCTTCTCTTCCTTCCAATCAAGGTATTCTTCTTCATCTAGTTCTATTTCCTTGAATTTCTTCTTTTCTCTCTCTAGATCCCCTTCCTTATAGCAATTCTCTTGTGGATCTAGGTGTAGGAGTTAGAGATCTCTCTAGATCTGAGTTTTGGGGCTGGTTTGTGTATTTGGAGACTATAGTAGGTTGGATTGCATTTTATAGCTTGGATCTCTCTTTTCTCTCTCTACCTTCTTACAATTTGACCAAGGCAAGTGAAATGTACTTATTTAGCATATAATACATGTTTTCTCTTCCTTTGATTCTGTAATTTCAATTCAATTATTGTAGTCATGCTAGATCTACCATTTGAGCTTAGTTTTATGGATTTATGGCCATTGATGGATGAGATCTCTCATTTGGAAGATCAATGGCCCGTTTGGTGATGGATGGTTATGTACGAGGTTTGATGAGTTTTGATGGAAAATTGGATTGAAGGAGAAGAAATCCAGAGTCCTGGAAATTTTGCAGGCTACGTGTACTCGGTCGACCGACCTATAGGAGGTTGACCGAAGACACTGCAATTGGAAAAAATCAAGTCCCAATTATTTTTCTGCAGGCTTCTCAGTCCTGTGTATGCGGTCGACCGGACCCTATACTAGGTCCACCTCAGGCCCAGGATTCAGTGTGTGCGGTCGACCGGACCCTGTCCCAAGTTGAACCGAGCACACAGGAATTGTGGTGAAAAATGACTGAGAGCTGGGACATCTTTTTCAGGTTTTCCTGTGTATGCGGTCGACCGTCCAGGCCAGGAGGTAGACTGAGCACACTGCGCAGAGGTTGACCTGGAGTCAACATTTTGACAGACCAGTGTACTCGGTTAACCGAGCCCTGTGTCGGGTCGATCGAGGACACTACATTCAGTGATTTTTCAGTTTTCACATTTTGAAGTTGTGATCATTTGTGAGGCCCATTGACCATCCAAATGGACTTCTTTTGATGTGCCAAGCCCGAGTCAATGTGTGGCTCAACCTTGACCCGTGGGGACCACCGAGTAGGGTTTAGGGATTGGAATTGTCCGTGTACGTAGTCAAAGATGCCCGTAACTTAAGGAGTACCAAATATAACATTTTTGGCATCTGAGACTGCAGTTAGGGATCCAATTATCTGATGAGGCCCTGAACCTGAGAGTGGACCGTTACCTAAGTTGGACCCTTGCTTTATTCCATTTGATTCTATTGCTTGGAGGTTAATATACATTGTACTTCTCTCATATCCTTGTTCTTGTTATAAACCTGTTAATTAAATGAAAAATGAAGGACTTGAACCTAGGACTTCCTAGAGGTGACCTGGTGGTGTGATTGGGTGAACACTGACCCGTGTCTGTGGCTAGGCGGAGAATGAACTGTTTATTAGTGGAAATGGACTTGTTACCTCGCTTGGACTATTTTAGATCAGGCCATGTACCTGATGGGCCTTGGTATGGATCCAACGAGTGGACTTAGACTTGGATTGTGATCCAGGGACTGAATTGACACTTGGACTTCTTAGAGACCTTGTTAGGACCTTGTTCACGCAAGGCAAAGCCTAGACAGACACAGACCTTTAATGTTTCCTCGAATCGGCATAGACATTCACTCAGTTGTATTAAGCTCAGCCTTTGGACTGATCATCACTGGTAGGAGCTATTTATGAGTGTTGAGTGAGCTATCATGATGAGCTATGTTTTTTATGGACGGTGTGATGCCGAGTTTAGTCTCCCCGAGTGATGAATGAAGTGAGACTGTTGAGTATGATTTGCGGGGCTAGTCATCCCCTAGCACTGGTGAGATTCCCCGTCGCGACTGTGTCCAGTATGGGAGGGTCGCGACATAATATCTCACGGTATCCAGCTCGTGTGAATATGTCATATCGTGTTAGACTAGATATTATGTTTATTCTGATTCTAAATGCTTATCTTGTTTAACTGCCTAGATCATGTGCCTTGATATTCTGTTTAACTGTGTAAACTGTCTTTACTCTTTTGATACATATATCTTATGTTACTTGTATATTGTAACTTGCTAGATCATTAGATCTGACTCATTCTTGGTGCTTAGGTTTCGACCCCGATCCTGAGGACGGCGCGCTCGCGCTAGTTGAGGCACCCGTGGTAGGTGACTATGGATGGGGCCCAACAAACCATGAGGTCGAGCTGGAAGTTGGAGAGCCGGCACCTGGGGTGTCAGAGTTCTTCATTTTGGGATTTTGAGTGACTCTTGTAGTGAGCAGGGTAAAAATTGTAATAATCCTTTATTACTTTGGCACTTTAGGCTGGATTTCAGCCCTGCTTACAGACTTATGATACCTTATCATTGCTTCCGCTATATTCACATGCTTCCGCATTATTGACTATTGATCTTATATTGTTTAAAAAGTTTTAAATTGGACCTCACTGCGGACCTACGATCTTGGAAGTTCTCGAATTTTTTGGGAAGTAGCGTGTCAACTTCAGATATTTTGACGACTTTCTCGGTATCCAGAATTGGGGCGTTACATAGCCACATTAGCTATGCCTCAATTTTCTCTCACCCATGGAGCAGCTGTACATTAATTCTGGGCTACTAAGTTTACCCATAATAAATTTGGTAAACATACAGAAATGAGCCAACCATTCATTTCTAATCAAAAGTATTTTATAAGGGAGCCAGTTCAACAAGATTATGACATGTATGACATAGGAAAACAATGTGAAATAGAAGACTTATGAAAGCAGAAATCCAACATGCAATCCCATTTTTTTTCATAGAATACGAGGTAAGTACCCCCATTATAATTGATAGTACTATGCAGTAGAACATAAAAAAAAAAGTTGGGTGAAGGAAATAGTGGAGTAGAAATTGACCTTCAACTTGAGTCCCTGATGTTGAAACAAGATCTCGTGCCTGTCATTGTGTTCAGTAGTCAATTTAATCAATGTAAAATAATTCTAAAATACAATTTCAAATACTTATAGTCACACCCAACTATGAGAAAGAATGCCAACATAGTATTAAGCTAACAAATAATTTTTTGTTCAAGAATGGTAAAACCCGCAACACAACCCACATATGAGATTATTTGCATAAAACTGTCCATATTTTTCACAAACTTCTATATTAGATTCTATTTTTAATGAAAAAGTGATGTGTAAATAGTGCTTCTTTTGTAGCACGTTTAGTAGTCTTTCTTAGATGGCTACCAGAAGTTACCTTTCCATACATTAGCTATACCATTCCCGCTAGATTTCTTGAGCACCCAATTTACTCAGGAACTAATGATTAAACCAAATATAAATATTTATTGGTGTGGACACGATTAACCCATGTTGGTCTTCACATCATACTTTGGATAATCCACTCATGTTGGAAGTTATGCCAATTGATGAATTGGCCCACCCAGGACTGCAATTAGATAAGATAATCCACATGCATGTTTAGTTGGGTTATTTGAAACCCTTTGATCTGGTGTGTGAAAGAAGGGAGAGAAGGGGAAGGGTCTGTAAGATTGAGGACATACCTCTGCAGATCTGGTTCCCAGACCTCTTTTTCCTGGTGCGACGAAGATGGAAAAAAACAGAGAAGCAATCGGACTTTATAATGGCCACGATTATGCCTGCACCATTCAAGATGGTTGGTAGGGTCTTTATTTTACTCACTAAATCTGCGACAGCTCTCAATCTTTTCAATGGGAGCAATAAGGTTTGCAGCAGGAAGAGTGGCTCGACTCCATTAATGTGCATTTAGATTTGATACATCTTCTAAATGGCTGCACTTGTCTGTTAGGTTGCAGATCGCACCTAATGGAGGAGCTGGGATCGCAACCGTTGAAACCCTCGTTTGATGCTGCGATGTCTGTTCAAGATTTGCAGTTGCAGACCAAGAGTTGATGGATGGGATTGAATCAAGATTATGGAGGACTCTGCAACAAAGATTTTGGGGGATTCTCTCGCTGGAGATGAGAGACTGGGTAGGCAAAGAGGGGGTTGGCAGGTCTCTTCCTCCTTTACTCTTCTTGAAGACGCCTGTAGCGAAATGATCTTTCGAGGAAGGGGTAACGTGCCACATTGTTTTTCACCTCGAGATACGAATGGATAGATTCACTCCCTTTTCACTCTTTGCCCCCCAAGCAGTGTAGATATTAATTTATATCCGTTGGCATACGGTACACCCACTTCACCACGCTATTAAACATCCAAACACGCCCTCAAAGTTATTTCCAAAACTAGTAGCAGTTCTAAGTCTTTTACTTCTTCGAGGTTGAGATTCTTCTTCCTAAGGAATTTCTAGAACTCTTTTGGATAAAGAATGTTCTGATGTAATCCTAGTTTTTTAAGGAAAAACATCTTCAAAGAAATCTGATATCTAGACTCAACTACGTTTTGGTTTTCTAACGTAAGGAATCTATAGGCAACACTATCTTGTGCACAGCCTATGAAAACATATTCCCATGAGTGGGGTCCTAATTTTGGTCTTTTCAGATCTACAATCCTGACATGGGCTAAATACCCCCAAACTCTAAAATATTTAAGGTTAGGCTTTCTCCCTTCCTAAATCTCAATAGGTATACAATTTGTCTTAGAATGTAAAACTCTATTCAAAATGTAACATGCAGTCAACAAAGCTTCACCCCACAATTTTCACGGCTACCCGATGCTATTAACATAGAGTAAACCATTTCAATCAAAGTCTTATTTTTTCTTTTTGCTATTCTATTTTGTTGGGGTGTATAAGGTGCAATACAAGTTCTCTTATTTCCTTTAGATTCATGGTATTCTAAAAAACTTTTGAGGTGTATTTACCACCTCTGTTACTTCTAAATTTTACTACCTTTTTATTTAATTTATTTTCAACTGCAGTCAGATAAATTTTAAATTTAGATAGTTCTTTATCTTTAGTTCTTAGTAAGTAATTAAACATATGTATATCTAGAACAATCATCAATAAAAGTAATAAAATAATATTTTCCACTTTTAGTCATAGTATTACTTAAATCACATATGTCAGAATGTACTAACAGAAGTAATGCAAATTCTTTTTCTACATGCCGAAATAGCTTACGAGTAATCTTTGATTGAGAACATATTATACATTTCTTATATTCATCTTCATATTTATCAATTAGTCCATCACTACTCATGTTTTTTTTATGATTCTAAAATTAATATGACCTAATCTACCATTCCATTCATCAACGAAAGCAACAATATAAGCAAAAGAAGATGCAACATTATTATTGATAACTTTCGACTTAAACATACCCTCACATGCATAAC
This sequence comes from Cinnamomum chago, assembly GCA_038049695.1. Classification (NCBI taxonomy): domain Eukaryota; kingdom Viridiplantae; phylum Streptophyta; class Magnoliopsida; order Laurales; family Lauraceae; genus Cinnamomum; species Cinnamomum chago. Next base: position 29,272,537 of record CP142451.1, on the reverse strand, counting down.
CCTAATCGACAAATACACCTTTCTTGGTGATTATAAATTGGTTGTATTCTATTACCTGTTTAAATCTGTCCTTATTTAGAAGATAACCGGACTCAAGGTTCTTTCTCAATTCTGGATGATGGAACACATTCAACAAGGTCACAATCTTGAGATCCAAATGGTGGGACCCAGGGCGATGAAAAATCCTAATCTCATAAATTCATGCAAAATTAAGGATTTTTAGCTAATTTTGACTATAAGCCCTCATTTATATTTAAATGCATGAAATCATGGGATTATGATGTAATTAGTCCTAAATAAGTCTACGAATGCACATGAAATGACTGTTTTTTTAGGTCAATTTTGTAGACTTATCACTATCCAATATCTTAGACAGTCCCTGACGAGCAAAACACGACAATTGTTGCGGTGGAAAACAATTTTCGCCACAAAAAATTATGTTTTTCCGTCGCCAAGGTCACTTTTTGTAGATCTTTTTTTTTTATACATACAAAAGATCTCCATTGATATACTATCTTTATAATTAAAGATCGTTGACCACTACTTTAGAGATCATAATATGAATTGGCTTCTTTTTTATTCACTTCAACTACTAGTATGACTCAATCCTCCTTTATCTTGGCTAGAAACCAACTCACACCCAAGAATGACACATTGTAGATGTGATATAGAACCCTAGCATTAGGATTTGCATCAAAAGTACCAATGCACAATAAAGTTCTCCGTAGATATAATCATAGGAGGATGGCTGGATGCATCTCAAAGGGAAAAAATGTTTGCACGAAACATGTCGAAGCAAGATAAAGGTCATCATAGAGATTATCAAAGAAGGGTGACTATCTGGCGACAAAATCCACTCATAATATTATTAGTTTTCAACTATAAAACTAAATATCTAGAATGTCATATAAATAAGAAAAAAAAACTTAGGGGCTAAGAATCTTATTCAAACTAGGAAACTAAGAAAATTAGAAACTATCTTAATTACAAATCATTAAATAAAATTAAAAAACTAATGACAAATCAAATCGGCAAATTCCTAAATTTATTGGGTTCTACATGTGAGTTATGGGCATGTCTTGCATCAATATGAAAGAATAGGAAATCCTTTAAGTGAACTAATTTAATGTAAACTCGTCCTTCATAGAGGAAATCAAAATTTCAGAATTTGAGTTCACCTTCTTTTATTGTAACTTTTTTTTATTCAAAGTCATTCATTAATTCAAACAAATGGTTGAGAACATCTATGTAAAACCCACTTAATTTATAAGGTGTCATTTTGAAATCTAGCTACTTTTGTATTTATTTTACCTTAAACTAATTCAAATAAATACTTGAGCGCTTTAGGTCAATTTAGTTGTGTGGATTAAAGAATGCCCATTCTATTGTGAACTACAAATTGGAGAGAGAGAGAGAGAGGACTAACTAGACTTGGTTGCTTGATGTCTGATGATATCTTCTTAATTCTTCTTCCATAAAACCATTACGCTAATAAAAAACAATATAATGTGATGACTCCTGGACGCAGAGGAATCCCCTAACTAGACTTGGTTGCTTGATGTCTGATGATATCTTCTTAATTCTTCTTCCATAAAACCATTACGCTAATAAAAAACAATATAATGTGATGACTCCTGGACGCAGAGAAATCCCATGAAAAGAGTTTAATAAAAACTACTGCAATGGAGGATTCATTTCTAGTCATTTACAAAAGAAAAAATTAAAAAACACACAAAAATAAAACCAAGTGATGGGACTTCTGCATATTGCCTCTACCATATTTTGTTGTAAATGCATGTAATCTGAATTTCATTTTGTAGTTTCAGGTTGTTTCTTATACGACATTGCAATTGCATATTACTTTTGATAACTAGAGAAGAAAAAAAAACAAACGGATGAGTGACCCAATCTATGCACGAGGCTTTTAAAAGGCCCTACCAAACAGTCATCAAACCATAATGCTAGGTTTAATTATGCTGTCGTTACGTGCAAATTAAACTACTTGCATCATTTTTCATTTCTACATCTATACTTAAACTGTATGTCATATATATATATATATTGCTACCGACTAATCCCTCCTGGCATAGAGGGAAATCGAGTAAACTCCTATGTAGGCCCAGTGTAGTAGTGTAGTTTCGAGCTTATAACCTCCGTGTGCAAACCGTGGTCTTTGGCTAACAGAGCTACCATTGGGTTATATTTCAAATATCTATATAAACTTTATACCAGGCATTGTTTTCTTATTATTAGTGAATCATCAGATGTTGCCCTGCAAAATAGCGGGTATTGGGTTCTTCTTGGTTTTTTTTCTTTTGAATAATTTTTTATCATGAGATTTTTTGTGAATTCTCATTTTTCTGTTCTATTTTTAAAATTTTTTAATGCTTATCATTATGAGTTAATTATTTATTTTAGCTTCTTTAAGTTCTCTTTGTGAAATCTTGTTATGGATTTTTCTTATTTTTTCTGTGCCTTCAGATTTCCATTTTTGAGTATTAGATTATCATAAGTTGATTTGGTTCTTCTAAATTTCTTTTATCATTGTATTGTCTATGAATCTTTGTTTATATATATATATATATTTGTATAGCCTTTTTAATAAAATTTATTTCATTTTATTTTGTATTTCTTATATTATAATTTCACACTTGTGATGGGTTTTTAATTTTTTTTTATGATGGTTTTTCATAAATTTGTGGGTTCTTTTGTCTTTGCCCTTCTGTGCTCTATTTTTTAGTTTTTTTTTTCTCATGAGTATTTGATTATTTTAAATTGCTTATATTATTGAGTTGATTGTGGATTTTCATTTTTATGTTTTATTTCTATGTGTCTTTCAAATTTCATTGGGTTTTATTTATTGTTTATACTGTTTGTTTGTTTTGATTTTGTTTTTTAGTTTTCTTTATCATTAATCTTCAATTTTCATGGGCTTGCGTTTTTTTTAATTATATGGTATTCGGTATTGAATTCTTATGGTCTTTTTTTTTCTTCTCCAACTGATCATAATTTTTTTTATAAATTTTAATATTATAATTCTATTGGCACGGGCGTGTTTTTCTAGTATATACTTTATACCAGGCATTGTTTTCTTATTATTAGTGAATCATCAGATGTTGCCCTGCAAAATAGGGCAATATCATCCTCCAGTGGATGATCAGTTCAACATAGTGATCAACCTTTTAGTTTGGGACAAATTTGCTACTATATTGTATCCTAAGCCATCAATGCAATGCAACATTGGGGAATTTGGAAATTTGACCTGAATTTTACGTATTTGATAAAGTTTTTATGAATGTTTGATTGAATTAGCTTTCTTGAGTTTTTGTCTATTTTGAAGAAGTGACCAAAAGATAACCTTTTCAAATACACATGTCCAAAATATTAATATATTATTTGATTTATTTTTTGACAAGTATGCCCATATGATTTTATAATATAATAAGTTTCTATATACTACTTTTTCTTTATGACAAATTGGGATGCATTACTTTGCTATAAGACAATTTTGTCCATATAACTCTCATAATATTACAAGTATACATGTTTTAATTGTATCAAACACACCAAAAACAGTCTACCAATACAAGGTCTCATCGAAATAGCTCTATTTCATACAACCATTCAGATCAACTCTATTTAAAATAGACAAGACTTACCAAACGTGCCCTTAAACCACTGAATAGCTAAGAGGCAGAGGTACCACTCATCCAATGTTGCGAGGAAAAAAAACACAAAAAGAAAAAAAGAGGAAAAAAAAGGTAATTAAAGGGGTCGTGGAACTCTATTGACTTGTTAGCTAGGGTTGAATCGTCCTCCTTTGTAGCTCAATGAATTATAATTAGGAACATGTGTATGAGTGCTTTCACCCCCCTAAATTTAAAAAAAAAAAAATCCTTCACATAAAGAGAAATTTAGGCATTTTTAGCCCCCCCCCCCCCCCCCCCAAAAAAAAAAAAAAAAAAAATCCTTCACATAAAGAGAAATTTAAGCATTTTTAGCAAGCCCCCCCCTAAATTTAAAAAAAAAAATCCTTCACATCAAGAGAAATTTAGGCATTTTTAGCAAGCCCGCGCTCCCCCCCCCCCCCCCAAAAGAAATTTTCTTTTCACAATAGACCCCCCATGGCCTATATCCTGTTCTGCCGTGGGTGCATGAGTCCTTCTAATGAAAGAAAATTAAGTTGAGTAACTTGGGTTGAATCTAGCCTTTCTAGTTCTGCCATAATTCATCACCTCAAATCGAATGGCCAAAATCAGTGCTTATAAAGGACACGCCTAGTTAAGAAAATTGTGGGGGTCACAACCGTCACAAACTAGGGATGTTCATGGCAGGATCAGGTAGGTTGATGCATATCTAGGTCTGCTCGACTGTAGAAATCTAATTCCAAGCTCAAATCCAATCCAAGCTTGCCACAAGCCATAATTCCTTGGTGGAAGATCAGCCCGCCAGAAACATGTAAGGTCCGCTCCCACCCATTTAGTCAAATTGGGCTGGGCTGATTGGGCTTCCCATCCCTTGTTTGCGCTCTGATTGGGGGCTTTATTAATGGAGTTTAGTGGAGTAAAGATTATTTTCAATAAAGATTAAAATATAAGTGGGTTATGATGATATTTTGTTTTTAGTTGTTTATTATGAAATCTTTTTGACCTTTTTGTATTGATTATGGAGTTTTTTTTTGTCTTTTAGTAGATAAATGATGTTACTTTTTGTCTTTTTTTTTAAAATATGGTGGGAAATTTGAATTAAAGTGTTTTTGATGAGATTTTTTTTAGAAACGGGAGCTTTACCTTACTTGATTGAGAAATTCTATTTGCACCCACATGTTTTGTTGAGTAAACCCATTTTTCTAATAATATTCAAAATACCCTCCTCTCCTCTCCTCCCCGTCTCTCTTCCTCTCCCTCTCACCCACCGTCGGCCCCCGTCCTTGGAGAACTCCATCCCACTGAATCCAAACCATTCCCAACCTTTGAGAGCACCCCTCCAGAACCATCCCAGTGAAAACCCTCTTCATCGATGCCCAAACCCAGAGAGAAAAAATTAGAAAGAAGATGAAATGAGAGTAGAAGAAGAAGAGAGAACTGAGTTCCCGCCCCTTTGAGAGCAACCCTCTAGAACCATCCCAGCGAAAACCCTCTTCACTGAAGCCCAAAGCCAGAGAGGAAAAAATTAGAAAGAAGACGAAATGAGAAGTAGAAGAAGAAGAGAGAAGTGAGTTCGAGACGTACCGTGCACTAAAACATTGCCATCGCACAGTAGTCACGCAATGACGCCTGTTCTTAACAGCCTCAGTGTAAGATCCCGGTCCCACCTATAATTTTTTTATCATATTTTTATTAGATATTATTATTATTTTAATTAAATGTATTTAGTTATTTAAGTGGATAGGATTAAGTGGGGTACACGATAGATTAGAAGCTTGGATCAGTGAGTTGGGTTAAAGGGTAGATGACCTGACCCGTAGTTTTGACCCAATGACTTAAGCCCAATAATACTCTTTTAACCTAATCCCTCTTTTAATGAAACCACTTATCTCTCTCTGCAACTCCTCCCGTAAACCTTTCATCTTCTTCCTCTTTCAACTTCCCAAGCCATACCGGCTTTTGGATCCAGCCATCAAAATCAAGATCAGAGCATACCAGCATTCTTGGCTCAACCTTCTGATCTCAAGTAACCCTCTCCTCAAATTATTAGGAGTAGATCTGTATTCTTATGTTATCCCCTTTTCTTTCCAATGCTAGGTTTTGGATAGGAATACCATAGATCTGATCACCTGAGTATTTCTTTCCCATCTCTTATATCAGATTGGTGTTAGGATTGTGATTGAACGCCGTAGTAATCTCGGATTGGGTTTTGGTGTAGATCTGTGCTTTACTCTTCAACCCGGTAAAAGGCAAGTACCTAATCGTGATTTATAGATTTAATACTTGTTTTCTCCTTGATTTGAGTGTTAATGCATATAGAAACCCTCTTGTGCTTTCGTTTTATGATGTTAAGTGTTCCATCGATTTTTCGTATATAATATTACTGTGTTTTCAACTTCTGCTGCCATTACCCATTCCTATTTGGATTCCAAAATCCCTTTTTCATCTTCTGTAGAATGGTGTTGAGGGATGTGAGACCACCATTCCAAGTGGCCTTGATGGGCGGCAGAACCACTGTAGCCAAACCTGCGTACACAATACTGGGAACAGAACCTGTGCAATCGTCTGGGTTGTTTTGTGCCTTTGACCATGGGTCCCAGGTGGGCCCCGGATGTTAGATCTGATCCGTGGATCCGAAGGAGGACCCACGGGCGACCTTAAGGGGGCTGGTCCCATAAGCAGTGGACATCCCCGGCCCACTATCCTTTAGGTTGATCAGAGAAGGCTTGGTTGATGGAAAAAGAATTAGTTTAGACATTAGGTAGTGGTGGGACCCACTAGGTGGTTTGATCATAGATCTGGGCCGATCCTTTTTCCATATAGACCTGGGCGACATATGCCTGTGAGGGGATGATGGGTTAGTGATCAGTGGAACTACAATCCGAGTGCCCTGTTGTGCCCACGTGAACTTCTTTCACAGAACTGAGTTCTGTGATCTGTGTACAGGTAGTGGAGATGAAAGTAATAAAGGGGAAAGAGATGACTTGATGACATCATGGGTATGGGGATAAAGTAAGGGGATTGTTGACTTGGACATAGTTTAAGTGATGGAGCCATGTGTCCATGGCAGTACACTAAGCCTAGCTTTATGGAATTTGAGATTGGGCCCTGATTATGTATAAACACACTTAGGTCTTTGGGCCTATTTTATAAGAGTTGGATTTGAAAAATATTATAGATGATCCTTAGGTTTTCTAAAATTATACATTAAGGGTGTTATTTGCAAATTGATTTTTAAATGATATTTTTGGGTTTTAATGTGTTAAAATTATATTTTATTACTTGAATCAATGGACTAAGTAAATACCATACGGGCAAACGGTATCTTACTAACATGGGATTTAGTACTTTGTATGACCTCGGGGAAATCCTAATGGATTTGAGTTCAACCCATCTCTATTGGAAAACCCTTAATTGGGTCTATGCACCATTAATGAAAAAGGGATGCGTTGATCTCATATTTATTAGAGATTCATGTGGTTGTTGAGTACGAGACCCTATGTTTGACCTTAGGATCGATTCGCATTTATGTATTAACCTTCGCATGCATTTCTATGTTGGTTTAGGATATGTACTCCTTTAGATGCATACCTATTGTGTACTATGGACTATGAAGTGGCTTGGCAATTTTGTAATGATTATTTGATTATGATATGGGATGTGGAAGGGCCAGCACTTTACTTTGACTTAGGATTCTTGTGTCGGAGCTTTATTATTCAGGTCTATTATGCTTATATATTTATGTTTATGTGGGTCATTTTTGGACGACTGCAGCTCGATATATGGACGGTTGATCACCGATGTGACCGGATCACTTATAATCCGCTTTGAATGTGAACAGGTTATCCTGATTTGTTTTTAATTCGATCGGTTTATGACCACCGACGTTATGGACGGGCTCTCCCGATTTATTTAGGGCTGACCACCCAAAACGTGGACACTTGTCTTCGTGTGAATTATTTTGCTCCTTTTGTTTTAGTTGGATTATGCTATACGTTCTTTCGTGTCAGTATTACTGTCATTACTTCTATATGATCATTCTCGTTTATATTCTTCTCGTTGTTGTATTAAATTTCGAATTATGATTATGTACTTGCTGTTTACTTTGTAATATTTGGTGCATAGGTACCGAGCCCTACTTTACCCAGGAGACGGAGGAGGATCAAACGTTTCAAACGTTTGAGCCAACTGATGAACCCGAGTGGGATGCCGGAGACGGTTTCAGAGCCGTCTGAACCTGCATGAGAGTGAACGTCATCTTAGAAACTCTTTAGATGAACTTTCTTAATGACTAAACATTTCTTTAGTAATTGTTTTATTTATTCTGCAACTTTAACATTTAATGTTTATTTGATTTTCGTGTTGGATCTTAATTATGATCATTGAATACCAATTGAATAAGCTTCCGTTGCATTTGATGAAATATATTTTGACTCACCACAGGTTGAACTTTTTTGTGGGTCCACTTTTTGGAAGCTTGTGTTGTATTAAACACAGGAAAATTTGAATTTAATTTATTTTTCACGTTTTTCCCTAATTCGTATTTTGGGGGACGTGACAGTTGGTATCAGAGACAGCACGATTCTCGGATATTAAAAATGGATAGAAATAATAGGACGTGGTGAGGATTACGATTTCCGTTAGACAGACTTTAAAGTGTGAACTGTAAAGTCTATAGAATTGCTTGTTAGCGTGTTTCATAGAATCTAACCCATCATTATTTGATTGTAGGTCATGGCACAGCGTAATACCAGATCTCAGGATAAAGAACCTGGGAATGGATCCAATAATCCAGACGATCGTTTCAACCAACTCTTGCAAACTTTTCTGCAAGCTCAGACTACTCAAAATGAGCAGCAGAGAGCACGTGAGACCGAACAAGCTGCAGAGAAACAGCGAGAAAGGGAAGAACGAGCTGCTGAGAGAGCACAAGCAGACAGAGATAGAGCAGCATTTCAGGCTCAGATCTTAGCCTTGACAGATCGAGCAGCTCAGCCAGTGCAAGTGGTCATGCCTCATAGGGTAATAGATCAAAATGACCTCTATGAGAAATTCAGGAAGAGGGTTCCTCCTGAGTTTCACGGGTCTGAAGATCCCATGGTAGCGGATGGATTTATTGAACAGTTGGAGCAAATCTTTGCAGTCTTCAATTGCACTCAAAAGCAGAGAGTTAATTTGGCAGCTTACATGTTCAGAGGAATAGCTCTCCAATGGTGGAACTCAGTCAAAGAAGTAGTGCAAGCAGAGGTAGTGGCTGAAGAGAATGCATGGGAAACATTTACTACGGAGTTTATGGATAAATTTATTCCCAAATATGTCAAGGACCAGTGGAAGAGGGATTTTCAGAACTTAGTGCAAGGTGACATGTCAGTGCAGCAGTATGAACAGCAGTTCACAAGATTGGCTAAGTATGCACCTACACTAGTTGTTCCAGAGGAAGAGAAAACCAGGCGTTTTCTTGAAGGGTTATCAGCTGATATCTACATGATGATCGGAGATAATCAACGCCCGACATTCCAAGAGGCTGTGAAAAGTGCATATTGGGCTGAAGGTGCACTAAAGAAGAAGGCAGCAGAAAGGCAGGTCAAATATCAGCAACATCAGTTAAGGCAATCTTCTAGCCAAGGCAACCCGAAGAAACAAAAGTTTCAAGGGCAAACCTCAGGTGGTCAGAGACAACTGTGTGGACGATGTGGAAAGAACCATCCTACTGAGCAGTGCTACAGAGAGACAGGTGCATGTTTTCACTGCGGGCATATGGGCCATCGAGTTCGCGATTGTCCTAATGGCGGTAGTCAGTTGCCAGTGTCCCAGCTAGTAGCTTATCGTGCTCCTGCACAGCAGCCTTGGAGGACAGCACCTCCGCAGGGACCACAGCAAATTCCTCGGGCACCACAACAGCATATGTACCGAGCACCAGCCCCTCAGTATCAGCAATATAGGGGTGCAGCGCCACAGCAACAGAGGCCAGTCCTAGGGCAGCAGAGGCCAGTGCAAGGTCAGCAGAGGCCATTCCAGCCACAAAGGCAGCAGCAACCAGTGGGTCAACCAAGAGCACCTAGGCCAGTGCAAGGACAGCTAAACCAAGCTCAGCAGATGGGCAGAGTATATGCAGTTACTCATGAGGATGCAGATGCTTCTGCAGACGTTGTGGAAGGTATTGTTCTCATTTCAGAGGTAGAAGCTAAGGCCATATTTGACCCTGGCTCTACACATTCCTTTGTTTCTCATGATTTTGCTAGACATATCAATGAGACTGTAGTGAGATTAGATGTTGCTTTAGTAGTGGGTACCCCAGTGGGCAAGCAGGTTCGTTGCCACCAATATTTTTCGAGTACCCGAGTTCAAATTGGGGATTTCATCTTACCTGCAGACCTGATTCTTTTAACGATGAAGGATTTCGATGTCATACTTGGTATGGACTGGTTAGCGACCTATAGAGCAGTGATGGACTGTTTTAATAAAACAATCAAGTTGTCATTGCATTCTGACACCATTGAATTTGTTGGTCGGAGGAAACCAATTCGGACATGCAGGATCTCAGCATTGAAAGCAGAAAGATTGTTGAAATCTGGATGTGAAGGATATTTGGCGTTTATCACGGAGGATAAACAGTCAAAAGGGGTGGAGGATATTCCAGTGGTCTGTGAGTTCCCGGATGTTTTCCCGGATGAAATTCCAGGCTTACCTCCAGTCAGGGAGATAGACTTTTCGATTGAATTGGTGCCAGGGACGGCTGCAATTTCTAAAGCTCCATATCGAATGGCTCCAGCAGAACTCAGAGAGTTGAAAACTCAATTGCAGGATTTGTTGGACAAGGGATTTGTGAGACCAAGTGTATCACCTTGGGGTGCACCCGTTCTATTTGTGAAGAAGAAGGATGGGTCTATGAGAATGTGCATAGATTATCGACAACTCAATCAGGTCACAATCAAAAACAAATATCCTCTCCCAAGGATTGATGAATTGTTTGATCAGCTTCAGGGAGCTGAATATTTCTCAAAGATAGATTTGAGATCAGGATATCATCAGCTCAGAGTTCGAGATCAGGACATTCAGAAGACAGCATTCAGGACCAGATATGGCCACTACGAGTTTTTGGTAATGCCATTTGGGTTAACCAATGCTCCAGGAGTATTTATGGCCTTGATGAATAAAATATTTGCTCCATTTCTCGACCGGTTTATCGTTGTTTTTATAGATGACGTGTTAGTATATTCTCGGTCTCGAGAAGATCACGAGCAGCATTTGAGGTCAGCATTGCAGACTTTGAGAGAAAATCAACTCTATGCCAAGTTGAGTAAATGTGACTTTTGGCTTCAGCAAGTAATTTTCTTGGGTCACATCATCAGCAAGGAAGGTTTGGCGGTTGATCCAGGAAAGATTGAGGCAGTGGTCAAGTGGCAGAGACCCATGTCAGTAACGGAGATTCGTAGTTTCTTGGGTTTAGCAGGTTACTACAGGAGATTTGTGAAAGGATTTTCATCCATTGCTGCTCCATTGACCAGATTAACACGAAAAGATGTACCGTTCGTGTGGACTGACGAATGTGAAGCAAGTTTTCAGGAGTTAAAGAATAGATTGACTACAGCTCCAGTGCTCACATTACCTTCGGAGAATGGTAAATTTGTTATTTACACGGATGCCTCGAAGGTTGGATTGGGTTGTGTGCTTATGCAGGATGGAAAGGTAGTGGCTTATGGCTCTAGACAATTGAAAGAGCATGAGAAAAAGTATGCCACACATGATTTGGAACTTGCAGCAGTAGTCATGGCATTGAAGATGTGGCGTCACTATCTCTACGGTGAGAAGTTTGAAATTCATTCAGACCATAGAAGTCTTCAATATTTGTTCACTCAGCCTGAATTGAACATGAGACAGACCCGGTGGATGGAATACATGAAGGATTTTGATTTTCCAATCAAATATCATCCCGGGAAAGCCAATGTAGTGGCTGATGCATTGAGTCGAAGAGCAGCAACTAATGCATGTTTACGAGCAGAATGGTCTTGGGCAGAAATTTTCCTTGATTTGGGAGTGTCCTTACAATCAGTTGACGACATGGTTATGTTAGCTAACATATTCGTCTTGGAACCAGAGATTTTGAGCAGGATCAAGAGCAAGCAGTCAGAGGATCCAGAGCTAGCTCGAGTGATTGAACAGATTGACAGCAAACCAGATTTCAGAATAGTGGAGGGTGTGTTGTACTTTCAAGACCGGTTATGTGTGCCAAATGTAGAAGAATTGAAGAATGAGATCATGACAGAAGCACATCACTCCCGCTATACTATTCATCCTGGTAGTACAAAGATGTACCAGAACCTGCGTAATCATTATTGGTGGAGTAATATGAAGAGGGATGTAGCAGAATTTGCAGCAAGGTGCTTGGTGTGTCAACAAGTAAAGGCAGAACGGAAGCAGCCCCCAGGACTTTTAAAACAGTTAGAAGTGCCTGACTGGAAATGGGAACATATAACGATGGATTTTATCTCTGGGTTGCCATCAATGCATAACAAAGATAGCATCTGGGTGATAGTTGACAGATTGACTAAGGTGGCACATTTCTTACCAATGAGCATGAAGACACCTCGGGATGAGTTAGCTAAAATGTATATGGAGAAGGTTGTCACAATTCATGGTGTTCCCCGATCGATTGTATCAGACAGAGATCCTAGATTTTTGGGCAAATTCTGGACCGAACTTCAGGAAGCTCTGGGCTCATCATTGAATTTTAGTACAGCATATCATCCCCAGACCGACGGTCAAACTGAAAGGACTAATCAGACACTGGAAGATATGTTGCGAGCTTGCGTCATTGATTTTGGGAAGGACTGGCAGAAAAGTCTCCCATTGTGCGAGTTTGCATATAATAATAGTTATCATTCCAGTATCGGCATGGCACCATTTGAGGCGTTGTATGGACGTCGATGCAGAACCCCAATCTGTTGGGAGGAGACAGGTGTCAGGAGTTTTCGTGGTCCATCTATTGTTAGTGATACCAGTGAGAAAGTGAAACAAATACATGATCGGTTGAAAATTGCTAGAAGCCGACAGAAGAGTTATGCAGATCTAAAGAGGAGAGATCTTCAATTCGAGATTGGTGAACATGTGTTTCTAAAAGTTTCACCAACCCGAGGAACATTGAGGTTTGGGCAGAAAGGGAAGTTATCTCGGAGATATATCGGTCCATTTGAGATCCTGGAAAGAATTGGAGAAGTTGCTTACAGATTGGCCTTACCAGCAGCATTGTCAGCGGTGCATAATGTTTTTCATGTCTCGATGTTGAAGAAGTATATTGCAGACCCATCTCATGTGTTGCAGTACGAGCCATTGGAATTGCAGTCAGATGTTACTTATGTTGAGCGACCTTCTCAGATCATCGACACGAAGGAGCAAGTTCTCAGGACTCGGACAATACACTGGGTGAAAGTCCAGTGGGAGCACCATAGTCCTCGAGAAGCCACTTGGGAACTCCGGGACCAAGTGAAGAAGCTTTACCCGCATCTTCTTCCAGAGGTATGTTTATATTTGGAGGACCAAATGTCCTAAGGGGGGGAGAATGTAAGATCCCGGTCCCACCTATAATTTTTTTATCATATTTTTATTAGATATTATTATTATTTTAATTAAATGTATTTAGTTATTTAAGTGGATAGGATTAAGTGGGGTACACGATAGATTAGAAGCTTGGATCAGTGAGTTGGGTTAAAGGGTAGATGACCTGACCCGTAGTTTTGACCCAATGACTTAAGCCCAATAATACTCTTTTAACCTAATCCCTCTTTTAATGAAACCACTTATCTCTCTCTGTAACTCCTCCCGTAAACCTTTCATCTTCTTCCTCTTTCAACTTCCCAAGCCATACCGGCTTTTGGATCCAGCCATCAAAATCAAGATCAGAGCATACCAGCATTCTTGGCTCAACCTTCTGATCTCAAGTAACCCTCTCCTCAAATTATTAGGAGTAGATCTGTATTCTTATGTTATCCCCTTTTCTTTCCAATGCTAGGTTTTGGATAGGAATACCATAGATCTGATCACCTGAGTATTTCTTTCCCATCTCTTATATCAGATTGGTGTTAGGATTGTGATTGAACGCCGTAGTAATCTCGGATTGGGTTTTGGTGTAGATCTGTGCTTTACTCTTCAACCCGGTAAAAGGCAAGTACCTAATCGTGATTTATAGATTTAATACTTGTTTTCTCCTTGATTTGAGTGTTAATGCATATAGAAACCCTCTTGTGCTTTCGTTTTATGATGTTAAGTGTTCCATCGATTTTTCGTATATAATATTACTGTGTTTTCAACTTCTGCTGCCATTACCCATTCCTATTTGGATTCCAAAATCCCTTTTTCATCTTCTGTAGAATGGTGTTGAGGGATGTGAGACCACCATTCCAAGTGGCCTTGATGGGCGGCAGAACCACTGTAGCCAAACCTGCGTACACAATACTGGGAACAGAACCTGTGCAATCGTCTGGGTTGTTTTGTGCCTTTGACCATGGGTCCCAGGTGGGCCCCGGATGTTAGATCTGATCCGTGGATCCGAAGGAGGACCCACGGGCGACCTTAAGGGGGCTGGTCCCACTATCCTTTAGGTTGATCAGAGAAGGCTTGGTTGATGGAAAAAGAATTAGTTTAGACATTAGGTAGTGGTGGGACCCACTAGGTGGTTTGATCATAGATCTGGGCCGATCCTTTTTCCATATAGACCTGGGCGACATATGCCTGTGAGGGGATGATGGGTTAGTGATCAGTGGAACTACAATCCGAGTGCCCTGTTGTGCCCACGTGAACTTCTTTCACAGAACTGAGTTCTGTGATCTGTGTACAGGTAGTGGAGATGAAAGTAATAAAGGGGAAAGAGATGACTTGATGACATCATGGGTATGGGGATAAAGTAAGGGGATTGTTGACTTGGACATAGTTTAAGTGATGGAGCCATGTGTCCATGGCAGTACACTAAGCCTAGCTTTATGGAATTTGAGATTGGGCCCTGATTATGTATAAACCCACTTAGGTCTTTGGGCCTATTTTATAAGAGTTGGATTTGAAAAATATTATAGATGATCCTTAGGTTTTCTAAAATTATACATTAAGGGTGTTATTTGCAAATTGATTTTTAAATGATATTTTTGGGTTTTAATGTGTTAAAATTATATTTTATTACTTGAATCAATGGACTAAGTAAATACCATACGGGCAAACGGTATCTTACTAACATGGGATTTAGTACTTTGTATGACCTCGGGGAAATCCTAATGGATTTGAGTTCAACCCATCTCTATTGGAAAACCCTTAATTGGGTCTATGCACCATTAATGAAAAAGGGATGCGTTGATCTCATATTTATTAGAGATTCATGTGGTTGTTGAGTACGAGACCCTATGTTTGACCTTAGGATCGATTCGCATTTATGTATTAACCTTCGCATGCATTTCTATGTTGGTTTAGGATATGTACTCCTTTAGATGCATACCTATTGTGTACTATGGACTATGAAGTGGCTTGGCAATTTTGTAATGATTATTTGATTATGATATGGGATGTGGAAGGGCCAGCACTTTACTTTGACTTAGGATTCTTGTGTCGGAGCTTTATTATTCAGGTCTATTATGCTTATATATTTATGTTTATGTGGGTCATTTTTGGACGACTGCAGCTCGATATATGGACGGTTGATCACCGATGTGACCGGATCACTTATAATCCGCTTTGAATGTGAACAGGTTATCCTGATTTGTTTTTAATTCGATCGGTTTATGACCACCGACGTTATGGACGGGCTCTCCCGATTTATTTAGGGCTGACCACCCAAAACGTGGACACTTGTCTTCGTGTGAATTATTTTGCTCCTTTTGTTTTAGTTGGATTATGCTATACGTTCTTTCGTGTCAGTATTACTGTCATTACTTCTATATGATCATTCTCGTTTATATTCTTCTCGTTGTTGTATTAAATTTCGAATTATGATTATGTACTTGCTGTTTACTTTGTAATATTTGGTGCATAGGTACCGAGCCCTACTTTACCCAGGAGACGGAGGAGGATCAAACGTTTCAAACGTTTGAGCCAACTGATGAACCCGAGTGGGATGCCGGAGACGGTTTCAGAGCCGTCTGAACCTGCATGAGAGTGAACGTCATCTTAGAAACTCTTTAGATGAACTTTCTTAATGACTAAACATTTCTTTAGTAATTGTTTTATTTATTCTGCAACTTTAACATTTAATGTTTATTTGATTTTCGTGTTGGATCTTAATTATGATCATTGAATACCAATTGAATAAGCTTCCGTTGCATTTGATGAAATATATTTTGACTCACCACAGGTTGAACTTTTTTGTGGGTCCACTTTTTGGAAGCTTGTGTTGTATTAAACACAGGAAAATTTGAATTTAATTTATTTTTCACGTTTTTCCCTAATTCGTATTTTGGGGGACGTGACAGTTGGTATCAGAGACAGCACGATTCTCGGATATTAAAAATGGATAGAAATAATAGGACGTGGTGAGGATTACGATTTCCGTTAGACAGACTTTAAAGTGTGAACTGTAAAGTCTATAGAATTGCTTGTTAGCGTGTTTCATAGAATCTAACCCATCATTATTTGATTGTAGGTCATGGCACAGCGTAATACCAGATCTCAGGATAAAGAACCTGGGAATGGATCCAATAATCCAGACGATCGTTTCAACCAACTCTTGCAAACTTTTCTGCAAGCTCAGACTACTCAAAATGAGCAGCAGAGAGCACGTGAGACCGAACAAGCTGCAGAGAAACAGCGAGAAAGGGAAGAACGAGCTGCTGAGAGAGCACAAGCAGACAGAGATAGAGCAGCATTTCAGGCTCAGATCTTAGCCTTGACAGATCGAGCAGCTCAGCCAGTGCAAGTGGTCATGCCTCATAGGGTAATAGATCAAAATGACCTCTATGAGAAATTCAGGAAGAGGGTTCCTCCTGAGTTTCACGGGTCTGAAGATCCCATGGTAGCGGATGGATTTATTGAACAGTTGGAGCAAATCTTTGCAGTCTTCAATTGCACTCAAAAGCAGAGAGTTAATTTGGCAGCTTACATGTTCAGAGGAATAGCTCTCCAATGGTGGAACTCAGTCAAAGAAGTAGTGCAAGCAGAGGTAGTGGCTGAAGAGAATGCATGGGAAACATTTACTACGGAGTTTATGGATAAATTTATTCCCAAATATGTCAAGGACCAGTGGAAGAGGGATTTTCAGAACTTAGTGCAAGGTGACATGTCAGTGCAGCAGTATGAACAGCAGTTCACAAGATTGGCTAAGTATGCACCTACACTAGTTGTTCCAGAGGAAGAGAAAACCAGGCGTTTTCTTGAAGGGTTATCAGCTGATATCTACATGATGATCGGAGATAATCAACGCCCGACATTCCAAGAGGCTGTGAAAAGTGCATATTGGGCTGAAGGTGCACTAAAGAAGAAGGCAGCAGAAAGGCAGGTCAAATATCAGCAACATCAGTTAAGGCAATCTTCTAGCCAAGGCAACCCGAAGAAACAAAAGTTTCAAGGGCAAACCTCAGGTGGTCAGAGACAACTGTGTGGACGATGTGGAAAGAACCATCCTACTGAGCAGTGCTACAGAGAGACAGGTGCATGTTTTCACTGCGGGCATATGGGCCATCGAGTTCGCGATTGTCCTAATGGCGGTAGTCAGTTGCCAGTGTCCCAGCTAGTAGCTTATCGTGCTCCTGCACAGCAGCCTTGGAGGACAGCACCTCCGCAGGGACCACAGCAAATTCCTCGGGCACCACAACAGCATATGTACCGAGCACCAGCCCCTCAGTATCAGCAATATAGGGGTGCAGCGCCACAGCAACAGAGGCCAGTCCTAGGGCAGCAGAGGCCAGTGCAAGGTCAGCAGAGGCCATTCCAGCCACAAAGGCAGCAGCAACCAGTGGGTCAACCAAGAGCACCTAGGCCAGTGCAAGGACAGCTAAACCAAGCTCAGCAGATGGGCAGAGTATATGCAGTTACTCATGAGGATGCAGATGCTTCTGCAGACGTTGTGGAAGGTATTGTTCTCATTTCAGAGGTAGAAGCTAAGGCCATATTTGACCCTGGCTCTACACATTCCTTTGTTTCTCATGATTTTGCTAGACATATCAATGAGACTGTAGTGAGATTAGATGTTGCTTTAGTAGTGGGTACCCAGTGGGCAAGCAGGTTCGTTGCCACCAATATTTTTCGAGTACCCGAGTTCAAATTGGGGATTTCATCTTACCTGCAGACCTGATTCTTTTAACGATGAAGGATTTCGATGTCATACTTGGTATGGACTGGTTAGCGACCTATAGAGCAGTGATGGACTGTTTTAATAAAACAATCAAGTTGTCATTGCATTCTGACACCATTGAATTTGTTGGTCGGAGGAAACCAATTCGGACATGCAGGATCTCAGCATTGAAAGCAGAAAGATTGTTGAAATCTGGATGTGAAGGATATTTGGCGTTTATCACGGAGGATAAACAGTCAAAAGGGGTGGAGGATATTCCAGTGGTCTGTGAGTTCCCGGATGTTTTCCCGGATGAAATTCCAGGCTTACCTCCAGTCAGGGAGATAGACTTTTCGATTGAATTGGTGCCAGGGACGGCTGCAATTTCTAAAGCTCCATATCGAATGGCTCCAGCAGAACTCAGAGAGTTGAAAACTCAATTGCAGGATTTGTTGGACAAGGGATTTGTGAGACCAAGTGTATCACCTTGGGGTGCACCCGTTCTATTTGTGAAGAAGAAGGATGGGTCTATGAGAATGTGCATAGATTATCGACAACTCAATCAGGTCACAATCAAAAACAAATATCCTCTCCCAAGGATTGATGAATTGTTTGATCAGCTTCAGGGAGCTGAATATTTCTCAAAGATAGATTTGAGATCAGGATATCATCAGCTCAGAGTTCGAGATCAGGACATTCAGAAGACAGCATTCAGGACCAGATATGGCCACTACGAGTTTTTGGTAATGCCATTTGGGTTAACCAATGCTCCAGGAGTATTTATGGCCTTGATGAATAAAATATTTGCTCCATTTCTCGACCGGTTTATCGTTGTTTTTATAGATGACGTGTTAGTATATTCTCGGTCTCGAGAAGATCACGAGCAGCATTTGAGGTCAGCATTGCAGACTTTGAGAGAAAATCAACTCTATGCCAAGTTGAGTAAATGTGACTTTTGGCTTCAGCAAGTAATTTTCTTGGGTCACATCATCAGCAAGGAAGGTTTGGCGGTTGATCCAGGAAAGATTGAGGCAGTGGTCAAGTGGCAGAGACCCATGTCAGTAACGGAGATTCGTAGTTTCTTGGGTTTAGCAGGTTACTACAGGAGATTTGTGAAAGGATTTTCATCCATTGCTGCTCCATTGACCAGATTAACACGAAAAGATGTACCGTTCGTGTGGACTGACGAATGTGAAGCAAGTTTTCAGGAGTTAAAGAATAGATTGACTACAGCTCCAGTGCTCACATTACCTTCGGAGAATGGTAAATTTGTTATTTACACGGATGCCTCGAAGGTTGGATTGGGTTGTGTGCTTATGCAGGATGGAAAGGTAGTGGCTTATGGCTCTAGACAATTGAAAGAGCATGAGAAAAAGTATGCCACACATGATTTGGAACTTGCAGCAGTAGTCATGGCATTGAAGATGTGGCGTCACTATCTCTACGGTGAGAAGTTTGAAATTCATTCAGACCATAGAAGTCTTCAATATTTGTTCACTCAGCCTGAATTGAACATGAGACAGACCCGGTGGATGGAATACATGAAGGATTTTGATTTTCCAATCAAATATCATCCCGGGAAAGCCAATGTAGTGGCTGATGCATTGAGTCGAAGAGCAGCAACTAATGCATGTTTACGAGCAGAATGGTCTTGGGCAGAAATTTTCCTTGATTTGGGAGTGTCCTTACAATCAGTTGACGACATGGTTATGTTAGCTAACATATTCGTCTTGGAACCAGAGATTTTGAGCAGGATCAAGAGCAAGCAGTCAGAGGATCCAGAGCTAGCTCGAGTGATTGAACAGATTGACAGCAAACCAGATTTCAGAATAGTGGAGGGTGTGTTGTACTTTCAAGACCGGTTATGTGTGCCAAATGTAGAAGAATTGAAGAATGAGATCATGACAGAAGCACATCACTCCCGCTATACTATTCATCCTGGTAGTACAAAGATGTACCAGAACCTGCGTAATCATTATTGGTGGAGTAATATGAAGAGGGATGTAGCAGAATTTGCAGCAAGGTGCTTGGTGTGTCAACAAGTAAAGGCAGAACGGAAGCAGCCCCCAGGACTTTTAAAACAGTTAGAAGTGCCTGACTGGAAATGGGAACATATAACGATGGATTTTATCTCTGGGTTGCCATCAATGCATAACAAAGATAGCATCTGGGTGATAGTTGACAGATTGACTAAGGTGGCACATTTCTTACCAATGAGCATGAAGACACCTCGGGATGAGTTAGCTAAAATGTATATGGAGAAGGTTGTCACAATTCATGGTGTTCCCCGATCGATTGTATCAGACAGAGATCCTAGATTTTTGGGCAAATTCTGGACCGAACTTCAGGAAGCTCTGGGCTCATCATTGAATTTTAGTACAGCATATCATCCCCAGACCGACGGTCAAACTGAAAGGACTAATCAGACACTGGAAGATATGTTGCGAGCTTGCGTCATTGATTTTGGGAAGGACTGGCAGAAAAGTCTCCCATTGTGCGAGTTTGCATATAATAATAGTTATCATTCCAGTATCGGCATGGCACCATTTGAGGCGTTGTATGGACGTCGATGCAGAACCCCAATCTGTTGGGAGGAGACAGGTGTCAGGAGTTTTCGTGGTCCATCTATTGTTAGTGATACCAGTGAGAAAGTGAAACAAATACATGATCGGTTGAAAATTGCTAGAAGCCGACAGAAGAGTTATGCAGATCTAAAGAGGAGAGATCTTCAATTCGAGATTGGTGAACATGTGTTTCTAAAAGTTTCACCAACCCGAGGAACATTGAGGTTTGGGCAGAAAGGGAAGTTATCTCGGAGATATATCGGTCCATTTGAGATCCTGGAAAGAATTGGAGAAGTTGCTTACAGATTGGCCTTACCAGCAGCATTGTCAGCGGTGCATAATGTTTTTCATGTCTCGATGTTGAAGAAGTATATTGCAGACCCATCTCATGTGTTGCAGTACGAGCCATTGGAATTGCAGTCAGATGTTACTTATGTTGAGCGACCTTCTCAGATCATCGACACGAAGGAGCAAGTTCTCAGGACTCGGACAATACACTGGGTGAAAGTCCAGTGGGAGCACCATAGTCCTCGAGAAGCCACTTGGGAACTCCGGGACCAAGTGAAGAAGCTTTACCCGCATCTTCTTCCAGAGGTATGTTTATATTTGGAGGACCAAATGTCCTAAGGGGGGGAGAATGTAAGATCCCGGTCCCACCTATAATTTTTTTATCATATTTTTATTAGATATTATTATTATTTTAATTAAATGTATTTAGTTATTTAAGTGGATAGGATTAAGTGGGGTACACGATAGATTAGAAGCTTGGATCAGTGAGTTGGGTTAAAGGGTAGATGACCTGACCCGTAGTTTTGACCCAATGACTTAAGCCCAATAATACTCTTTTAACCTAATCCCTCTTTTAATGAAACCACTTATCTCTCTCTGTAACTCCTCCCGTAAACCTTTCATCTTCTTCCTCTTTCAACTTCCCAAGCCATACCGGCTTTTGGATCCAGCCATCAAAATCAAGATCAGAGCATACCAGCATTCTTGGCTCAACCTTCTGATCTCAAGTAACCCTCTCCTCAAATTATTAGGAGTAGATCTGTATTCTTATGTTATCCCCTTTTCTTTCCAATGCTAGGTTTTGGATAGGAATACCATAGATCTGATCACCTGAGTATTTCTTTCCCATCTCTTATATCAGATTGGTGTTAGGATTGTGATTGAACGCCGTAGTAATCTCGGATTGGGTTTTGGTGTAGATCTGTGCTTTACTCTTCAACCCGGTAAAAGGCAAGTACCTAATCGTGATTTATAGATTTAATACTTGTTTTCTCCTTGATTTGAGTGTTAATGCATATAGAAACCCTCTTGTGCTTTCGTTTTATGATGTTAAGTGTTCCATCGATTTTTCGTATATAATATTACTGTGTTTTCAACTTCTGCTGCCATTACCCATTCCTATTTGGATTCCAAAATCCCTTTTTCATCTTCTGTAGAATGGTGTTGAGGGATGTGAGACCACCATTCCAAGTGGCCTTGATGGGCGGCAGAACCACTGTAGCCAAACCTGCGTACACAATACTGGGAACAGAACCTGTGCAATCGTCTGGGTTGTTTTGTGCCTTTGACCATGGGTCCCAGGTGGGCCCCGGATGTTAGATCTGATCCGTGGATCCGAAGGAGGACCCACGGGCGACCTTAAGGGGGCTGGTCCCACTATCCTTTAGGTTGATCAGAGAAGGCTTGGTTGATGGAAAAAGAATTAGTTTAGACATTAGGTAGTGGTGGGACCCACTAGGTGGTTTGATCATAGATCTGGGCCGATCCTTTTTCCATATAGACCTGGGCGACATATGCCTGTGAGGGGATGATGGGTTAGTGATCAGTGGAACTACAATCCGAGTGCCCTGTTGTGCCCACGTGAACTTCTTTCACAGAACTGAGTTCTGTGATCTGTGTACAGGTAGTGGAGATGAAAGTAATAAAGGGGAAAGAGATGACTTGATGACATCATGGGTATGGGGATAAAGTAAGGGGATTGTTGACTTGGACATAGTTTAAGTGATGGAGCCATGTGTCCATGGCAGTACACTAAGCCTAGCTTTATGGAATTTGAGATTGGGCCCTGATTATGTATAAACCCACTTAGGTCTTTGGGCCTATTTTATAAGAGTTGGATTTGAAAAATATTATAGATGATCCTTAGGTTTTCTAAAATTATACATTAAGGGTGTTATTTGCAAATTGATTTTTAAATGATATTTTTGGGTTTTAATGTGTTAAAATTATATTTTATTACTTGAATCAATGGACTAAGTAAATACCATACGGGCAAACGGTATCTTACTAACATGGGATTTAGTACTTTGTATGACCTCGGGGAAATCCTAATGGATTTGAGTTCAACCCATCTCTATTGGAAAACCCTTAATTGGGTCTATGCACCATTAATGAAAAAGGGATGCGTTGATCTCATATTTATTAGAGATTCATGTGGTTGTTGAGTACGAGACCCTATGTTTGACCTTAGGATCGATTCGCATTTATGTATTAACCTTCGCATGCATTTCTATGTTGGTTTAGGATATGTACTCCTTTAGATGCATACCTATTGTGTACTATGGACTATGAAGTGGCTTGGCAATTTTGTAATGATTATTTGATTATGATATGGGATGTGGAAGGGCCAGCACTTTACTTTGACTTAGGATTCTTGTGTCGGAGCTTTATTATTCAGGTCTATTATGCTTATATATTTATGTTTATGTGGGTCATTTTTGGACGACTGCAGCTCGATATATGGACGGTTGATCACCGATGTGACCGGATCACTTATAATCCGCTTTGAATGTGAACAGGTTATCCTGATTTGTTTTTAATTCGATCGGTTTATGACCACCGACGTTATGGACGGGCTCTCCCGATTTATTTAGGGCTGACCACCCAAAACGTGGACACTTGTCTTCGTGTGAATTATTTTGCTCCTTTTGTTTTAGTTGGATTATGCTATACGTTCTTTCGTGTCAGTATTACTGTCATTACTTCTATATGATCATTCTCGTTTATATTCTTCTCGTTGTTGTATTAAATTTCGAATTATGATTATGTACTTGCTGTTTACTTTGTAATATTTGGTGCATAGGTACCGAGCCCTACTTTACCCAGGAGACGGAGGAGGATCAAACGTTTCAAACGTTTGAGCCAACTGATGAACCCGAGTGGGATGCCGGAGACGGTTTCAGAGCCGTCTGAACCTGCATGAGAGTGAACGTCATCTTAGAAACTCTTTAGATGAACTTTCTTAATGACTAAACATTTCTTTAGTAATTGTTTTATTTATTCTGCAACTTTAACATTTAATGTTTATTTGATTTTCGTGTTGGATCTTAATTATGATCATTGAATACCAATTGAATAAGCTTCCGTTGCATTTGATGAAATATATTTTGACTCACCACAGGTTGAACTTTTTTGTGGGTCCACTTTTTGGAAGCTTGTGTTGTATTAAACACAGGAAAATTTGAATTTAATTTATTTTTCACGTTTTTCCCTAATTCGTATTTTGGGGGACGTGACAGTTGGTATCAGAGACAGCACGATTCTCGGATATTAAAAATGGATAGAAATAATAGGACGTGGTGAGGATTACGATTTCCGTTAGACAGACTTTAAAGTGTGAACTGTAAAGTCTATAGAATTGCTTGTTAGCGTGTTTCATAGAATCTAACCCATCATTATTTGATTGTAGGTCATGGCACAGCGTAATACCAGATCTCAGGATAAAGAACCTGGGAATGGATCCAATAATCCAGACGATCGTTTCAACCAACTCTTGCAAACTTTTCTGCAAGCTCAGACTACTCAAAATGAGCAGCAGAGAGCACGTGAGACCGAACAAGCTGCAGAGAAACAGCGAGAAAGGGAAGAACGAGCTGCTGAGAGAGCACAAGCAGACAAAGATAGAGCAGCATTTCAGGCTCAGATCTTAGCCTTGACAGATCGAACAGCTCAGCCAGTGCAAGTGGTCATGCCTCATAGGGTAATAGATCAAAATGACCTCTATGAGAAATTCAGGAAGAGGGTTCCTCCTGAGTTTCACGGGTCTGAAGATCCCATGGTAGCGGATGGATTTATTGAACAGTTGGAGCAAATCTTTGCAGTCTTCAATTGCACTCAAAAGCAGAGAGTTAATTTGGCAGCTTACATGTTCAGAGGAATAGCTCTCCAATGGTGGAACTCAGTCAAAGAAGTAGTGCAAGCAGAGGTAGTGGCTGAAGAGAATGCATGGGAAACATTTACTACGGAGTTTATGGATAAATTTATTCCCAAATATGTCAAGGACCAGTGGAAGAGGGATTTTCAGAACTTAGTGCAAGGTGACATGTCAGTGCAGCAGTATGAACAGCAGTTCACAAGATTGGCTAAGTATGCACCTACACTAGTTGTTCCAGAGGAAGAGAAAACCAGGCGTTTTCTTGAAGGGTTATCAGCTGATATCTACATGATGATCGGAGATAATCAACGCCCGACATTCCAAGAGGCTGTGAAAAGTGCATATTGGGCTGAAGGTGCACTAAAGAAGAAGGCAGCAGAAAGGCAGGTCAAATATCAGCAACATCAGTTAAGGCAATCTTCTAGCCAAGGCAACCCGAAGAAACAAAAGTTTCAAGGGCAAACCTCAGGTGGTCAGAGACAACTGTGTGGACGATGTGGAAAGAACCATCCTACTGAGCAGTGCTACAGAGAGACAGGTGCATGTTTTCACTGCGGGCATATGGGCCATCGAGTTCGCGATTGTCCTAATGGCGGTAGTCAGTTGCCAGTGTCCCAGCTAGTAGCTTATCGTGCTCCTGCACAGCAGCCTTGGAGGACAGCACCTCCGCAGGGACCACAGCAAATTCCTCGGGCACCACAACAGCATATGTACCGAGCACCAGCCCCTCAGTATCAGCAATATAGGGGTGCAGCGCCACAGCAACAGAGGCCAGTCCTAGGGCAGCAGAGGCCAGTGCAAGGTCAGCAGAGGCCATTCCAGCCACAAAGGCAGCAGCAACCAGTGGGTCAACCAAGAGCACCTAGGCCAGTGCAAGGACAGCTAAACCAAGCTCAGCAGATGGGCAGAGTATATGCAGTTACTCATGAGGATGCAGATGCTTCTGCAGACGTTGTGGAAGGTATTGTTCTCATTTCAGAGGTAGAAGCTAAGGCCATATTTGACCCTGGCTCTACACATTCCTTTGTTTCTCATGATTTTGCTAGACATATCAATGAGACTGTAGTGAGATTAGATGTTGCTTTAGTAGTGGGTACCCCAGTGGGCAAGCAGGTTCGTTGCCACCAATATTTTTCGAGTACCCGAGTTCAAATTGGGGATTTCATCTTACCTGCAGACCTGATTCTTTTAACGATGAAGGATTTCGATGTCATACTTGGTATGGACTGGTTAGCGACCTATAGAGCAGTGATGGACTGTTTTAATAAAACAATCAAGTTGTCATTGCATTCTGACACCATTGAATTTGTTGGTCGGAGGAAACCAATTCGGACATGCAGGATCTCAGCATTGAAAGCAGAAAGATTGTTGAAATCTGGATGTGAAGGATATTTGGCGTTTATCACGGAGGATAAACAGTCAAAAGGGGTGGAGGATATTCCAGTGGTCTGTGAGTTCCCGGATGTTTTCCCGGATGAAATTCCAGGCTTACCTCCAGTCAGGGAGATAGACTTTTCGATTGAATTGGTGCCAGGGACGGCTGCAATTTCTAAAGCTCCATATCGAATGGCTCCAGCAGAACTCAGAGAGTTGAAAACTCAATTGCAGGATTTGTTGGACAAGGGATTTGTGAGACCAAGTGTATCACCTTGGGGTGCACCCGTTCTATTTGTGAAGAAGAAGGATGGGTCTATGAGAATGTGCATAGATTATCGACAACTCAATCAGGTCACAATCAAAAACAAATATCCTCTCCCAAGGATTGATGAATTGTTTGATCAGCTTCAGGGAGCTGAATATTTCTCAAAGATAGATTTGAGATCAGGATATCATCAGCTCAGAGTTCGAGATCAGGACATTCAGAAGACAGCATTCAGGACCAGATATGGCCACTACGAGTTTTTGGTAATGCCATTTGGGTTAACCAATGCTCCAGGAGTATTTATGGCCTTGATGAATAAAATATTTGCTCCATTTCTCGACCGGTTTATCGTTGTTTTTATAGATGACGTGTTAGTATATTCTCGGTCTCGAGAAGATCACGAGCAGCATTTGAGGTCAGCATTGCAGACTTTGAGAGAAAATCAACTCTATGCCAAGTTGAGTAAATGTGACTTTTGGCTTCAGCAAGTAATTTTCTTGGGTCACATCATCAGCAAGGAAGGTTTGGCGGTTGATCCAGGAAAGATTGAGGCAGTGGTCAAGTGGCAGAGACCCATGTCAGTAACGGAGATTCGTAGTTTCTTGGGTTTAGCAGGTTACTACAGGAGATTTGTGAAAGGATTTTCATCCATTGCTGCTCCATTGACCAGATTAACACGAAAAGATGTACCGTTCGTGTGGACTGACGAATGTGAAGCAAGTTTTCAGGAGTTAAAGAATAGATTGACTACAGCTCCAGTGCTCACATTACCTTCGGAGAATGGTAAATTTGTTATTTACACGGATGCCTCGAAGGTTGGATTGGGTTGTGTGCTTATGCAGGATGGAAAGGTAGTGGCTTATGGCTCTAGACAATTGAAAGAGCATGAGAAAAAGTATGCCACACATGATTTGGAACTTGCAGCAGTAGTCATGGCATTGAAGATGTGGCGTCACTATCTCTACGGTGAGAAGTTTGAAATTCATTCAGACCATAGAAGTCTTCAATATTTGTTCACTCAGCCTGAATTGAACATGAGACAGACCCGGTGGATGGAATACATGAAGGATTTTGATTTTCCAATCAAATATCATCCCGGGAAAGCCAATGTAGTGGCTGATGCATTGAGTCGAAGAGCAGCAACTAATGCATGTTTACGAGCAGAATGGTCTTGGGCAGAAATTTTCCTTGATTTGGGAGTGTCCTTACAATCAGTTGACGACATGGTTATGTTAGCTAACATATTCGTCTTGGAACCAGAGATTTTGAGCAGGATCAAGAGCAAGCAGTCAGAGGATCCAGAGCTAGCTCGAGTGATTGAACAGATTGACAGCAAACCAGATTTCAGAATAGTGGAGGGTGTGTTGTACTTTCAAGACCGGTTATGTGTGCCAAATGTAGAAGAATTGAAGAATGAGATCATGACAGAAGCACATCACTCCCGCTATACTATTCATCCTGGTAGTACAAAGATGTACCAGAACCTGCGTAATCATTATTGGTGGAGTAATATGAAGAGGGATGTAGCAGAATTTGCAGCAAGGTGCTTGGTGTGTCAACAAGTAAAGGCAGAACGGAAGCAGCCCCCAGGACTTTTAAAACAGTTAGAAGTGCCTGACTGGAAATGGGAACATATAACGATGGATTTTATCTCTGGGTTGCCATCAATGCATAACAAAGATAGCATCTGGGTGATAGTTGACAGATTGACTAAGGTGGCACATTTCTTACCAATGAGCATGAAGACACCTCGGGATGAGTTAGCTAAAATGTATATGGAGAAGGTTGTCACAATTCATGGTGTTCCCCGATCGATTGTATCAGACAGAGATCCTAGATTTTTGGGCAAATTCTGGACCGAACTTCAGGAAGCTCTGGGCTCATCATTGAATTTTAGTACAGCATATCATCCCCAGACCGACGGTCAAACTGAAAGGACTAATCAGACACTGGAAGATATGTTGCGAGCTTGCGTCATTGATTTTGGGAAGGACTGGCAGAAAAGTCTCCCATTGTGCGAGTTTGCATATAATAATAGTTATCATTCCAGTATCGGCATGGCACCATTTGAGGCGTTGTATGGACGTCGATGCAGAACCCCAATCTGTTGGGAGGAGACAGGTGTCAGGAGTTTTCGTGGTCCATCTATTGTTAGTGATACCAGTGAGAAAGTGAAACAAATACATGATCGGTTGAAAATTGCTAGAAGCCGACAGAAGAGTTATGCAGATCTAAAGAGGAGAGATCTTCAATTCGAGATTGGTGAACATGTGTTTCTAAAAGTTTCACCAACCCGAGGAACATTGAGGTTTGGGCAGAAAGGGAAGTTATCTCGGAGATATATCGGTCCATTTGAGATCCTGGAAAGAATTGGAGAAGTTGCTTACAGATTGGCCTTACCAGCAGCATTGTCAGCGGTGCATAATGTTTTTCATGTCTCGATGTTGAAGAAGTATATTGCAGACCCATCTCATGTGTTGCAGTACGAGCCATTGGAATTGCAGTCAGATGTTACTTATGTTGAGCGACCTTCTCAGATCATCGACACGAAGGAGCAAGTTCTCAGGACTCGGACAATACACTGGGTGAAAGTCCAGTGGGAGCACCATAGTCCTCGAGAAGCCACTTGGGAACTCCGGGACCAAGTGAAGAAGCTTTACCCGCATCTTCTTCCAGAGGTATGTTTATATTTGGAGGACCAAATGTCCTAAGGGGGGGAGAATGTAAGATCCCGGTCCCACCTATAATTTTTTTATCATATTTTTATTAGATATTATTATTATTTTAATTAAATGTATTTAGTTATTTAAGTGGATAGGATTAAGTGGGGTACACGATAGATTAGAAGCTTGGATCAGTGAGTTGGGTTAAAGGGTAGATGACCTGACCCGTAGTTTTGACCCAATGACTTAAGCCCAATAATACTCTTTTAACCTAATCCCTCTTTTAATGAAACCACTTATCTCTCTCTGTAACTCCTCCCGTAAACCTTTCATCTTCTTCCTCTTTCAACTTCCCAAGCCATACCGGCTTTTGGATCCAGCCATCAAAATCAAGATCAGAGCATACCAGCATTCTTGGCTCAACCTTCTGATCTCAAGTAACCCTCTCCTCAAATTATTAGGAGTAGATCTGTATTCTTATGTTATCCCCTTTTCTTTCCAATGCTAGGTTTTGGATAGGAATACCATAGATCTGATCACCTGAGTATTTCTTTCCCATCTCTTATATCAGATTGGTGTTAGGATTGTGATTGAACGCCGTAGTAATCTCGGATTGGGTTTTGGTGTAGATCTGTGCTTTACTCTTCAACCCGGTAAAAGGCAAGTACCTAATCGTGATTTATAGATTTAATACTTGTTTTCTCCTTGATTTGAGTGTTAATGCATATAGAAACCCTCTTGTGCTTTCGTTTTATGATGTTAAGTGTTCCATCGATTTTTCGTATATAATATTACTGTGTTTTCAACTTCTGCTGCCATTACCCATTCCTATTTGGATTCCAAAATCCCTTTTTCATCTTCTGTAGAATGGTGTTGAGGGATGTGAGACCACCATTCCAAGTGGCCTTGATGGGCGGCAGAACCACTGTAGCCAAACCTGCGTACACAATACTGGGAACAGAACCTGTGCAATCGTCTGGGTTGTTTTGTGCCTTTGACCATGGGTCCCAGGTGGGCCCCGGATGTTAGATCTGATCCGTGGATCCGAAGGAGGACCCACGGGCGACCTTAAGGGGGCTGGTCCCACTATCCTTTAGGTTGATCAGAGAAGGCTTGGTTGATGGAAAAAGAATTAGTTTAGACATTAGGTAGTGGTGGGACCCACTAGGTGGTTTGATCATAGATCTGGGCCGATCCTTTTTCCATATAGACCTGGGCGACATATGCCTGTGAGGGGATGATGGGTTAGTGATCAGTGGAACTACAATCCGAGTGCCCTGTTGTGCCCACGTGAACTTCTTTCACAGAACTGAGTTCTGTGATCTGTGTACAGGTAGTGGAGATGAAAGTAATAAAGGGGAAAGAGATGACTTGATGACATCATGGGTATGGGGATAAAGTAAGGGGATTGTTGACTTGGACATAGTTTAAGTGATGGAGCCATGTGTCCATGGCAGTACACTAAGCCTAGCTTTATGGAATTTGAGATTGGGCCCTGATTATGTATAAACCCACTTAGGTCTTTGGGCCTATTTTATAAGAGTTGGATTTGAAAAATATTATAGATGATCCTTAGGTTTTCTAAAATTATACATTAAGGGTGTTATTTGCAAATTGATTTTTAAATGATATTTTTGGGTTTTAATGTGTTAAAATTATATTTTATTACTTGAATCAATGGACTAAGTAAATACCATACGGGCAAACGGTATCTTACTAACATGGGATTTAGTACTTTGTATGACCTCGGGGAAATCCTAATGGATTTGAGTTCAACCCATCTCTATTGGAAAACCCTTAATTGGGTCTATGCACCATTAATGAAAAAGGGATGCGTTGATCTCATATTTATTAGAGATTCATGTGGTTGTTGAGTACGAGACCCTATGTTTGACCTTAGGATCGATTCGCATTTATGTATTAACCTTCGCATGCATTTCTATGTTGGTTTAGGATATGTACTCCTTTAGATGCATACCTATTGTGTACTATGGACTATGAAGTGGCTTGGCAATTTTGTAATGATTATTTGATTATGATATGGGATGTGGAAGGGCCAGCACTTTACTTTGACTTAGGATTCTTGTGTCGGAGCTTTATTATTCAGGTCTATTATGCTTATATATTTATGTTTATGTGGGTCATTTTTGGACGACTGCAGCTCGATATATGGACGGTTGATCACCGATGTGACCGGATCACTTATAATCCGCTTTGAATGTGAACAGGTTATCCTGATTTGTTTTTAATTCGATCGGTTTATGACCACCGACGTTATGGACGGGCTCTCCCGATTTATTTAGGGCTGACCACCCAAAACGTGGACACTTGTCTTCGTGTGAATTATTTTGCTCCTTTTGTTTTAGTTGGATTATGCTATACGTTCTTTCGTGTCAGTATTACTGTCATTACTTCTATATGATCATTCTCGTTTATATTCTTCTCGTTGTTGTATTAAATTTCGAATTATGATTATGTACTTGCTGTTTACTTTGTAATATTTGGTGCATAGGTACCGAGCCCTACTTTACCCAGGAGACGGAGGAGGATCAAACGTTTCAAACGTTTGAGCCAACTGATGAACCCGAGTGGGATGCCGGAGACGGTTTCAGAGCCGTCTGAACCTGCATGAGAGTGAACGTCATCTTAGAAACTCTTTAGATGAACTTTCTTAATGACTAAACATTTCTTTAGTAATTGTTTTATTTATTCTGCAACTTTAACATTTAATGTTTATTTGATTTTCGTGTTGGATCTTAATTATGATCATTGAATACCAATTGAATAAGCTTCCGTTGCATTTGATGAAATATATTTTGACTCACCACAGGTTGAACTTTTTTGTGGGTCCACTTTTTGGAAGCTTGTGTTGTATTAAACACAGGAAAATTTGAATTTAATTTATTTTTCACGTTTTTCCCTAATTCGTATTTTGGGGGACGTGACAGTTGGTATCAGAGACAGCACGATTCTCGGATATTAAAAATGGATAGAAATAATAGGACGTGGTGAGGATTACGATTTCCGTTAGACAGACTTTAAAGTGTGAACTGTAAAGTCTATAGAATTGCTTGTTAGCGTGTTTCATAGAATCTAACCCATCATTATTTGATTGTAGGTCATGGCACAGCGTAATACCAGATCTCAGGATAAAGAACCTGGGAATGGATCCAATAATCCAGACGATCGTTTCAACCAACTCTTGCAAACTTTTCTGCAAGCTCAGACTACTCAAAATGAGCAGCAGAGAGCACGTGAGACCGAACAAGCTGCAGAGAAACAGCGAGAAAGGGAAGAACGAGCTGCTGAGAGAGCACAAGCAGACAAAGATAGAGCAGCATTTCAGGCTCAGATCTTAGCCTTGACAGATCGAACAGCTCAGCCAGTGCAAGTGGTCATGCCTCATAGGGTAATAGATCAAAATGACCTCTATGAGAAATTCAGGAAGAGGGTTCCTCCTGAGTTTCACGGGTCTGAAGATCCCATGGTAGCGGATGGATTTATTGAACAGTTGGAGCAAATCTTTGCAGTCTTCAATTGCACTCAAAAGCAGAGAGTTAATTTGGCAGCTTACATGTTCAGAGGAATAGCTCTCCAATGGTGGAACTCAGTCAAAGAAGTAGTGCAAGCAGAGGTAGTGGCTGAAGAGAATGCATGGGAAACATTTACTACGGAGTTTATGGATAAATTTATTCCCAAATATGTCAAGGACCAGTGGAAGAGGGATTTTCAGAACTTAGTGCAAGGTGACATGTCAGTGCAGCAGTATGAACAGCAGTTCACAAGATTGGCTAAGTATGCACCTACACTAGTTGTTCCAGAGGAAGAGAAAACCAGGCGTTTTCTTGAAGGGTTATCAGCTGATATCTACATGATGATCGGAGATAATCAACGCCCGACATTCCAAGAGGCTGTGAAAAGTGCATATTGGGCTGAAGGTGCACTAAAGAAGAAGGCAGCAGAAAGGCAGGTCAAATATCAGCAACATCAGTTAAGGCAATCTTCTAGCCAAGGCAACCCGAAGAAACAAAAGTTTCAAGGGCAAACCTCAGGTGGTCAGAGACAACTGTGTGGACGATGTGGAAAGAACCATCCTACTGAGCAGTGCTACAGAGAGACAGGTGCATGTTTTCACTGCGGGCATATGGGCCATCGAGTTCGCGATTGTCCTAATGGCGGTAGTCAGTTGCCAGTGTCCCAGCTAGTAGCTTATCGTGCTCCTGCACAGCAGCCTTGGAGGACAGCACCTCCGCAGGGACCACAGCAAATTCCTCGGGCACCACAACAGCATATGTACCGAGCACCAGCCCCTCAGTATCAGCAATATAGGGGTGCAGCGCCACAGCAACAGAGGCCAGTCCTAGGGCAGCAGAGGCCAGTGCAAGGTCAGCAGAGGCCATTCCAGCCACAAAGGCAGCAGCAACCAGTGGGTCAACCAAGAGCACCTAGGCCAGTGCAAGGACAGCTAAACCAAGCTCAGCAGATGGGCAGAGTATATGCAGTTACTCATGAGGATGCAGATGCTTCTGCAGACGTTGTGGAAGGTATTGTTCTCATTTCAGAGGTAGAAGCTAAGGCCATATTTGACCCTGGCTCTACACATTCCTTTGTTTCTCATGATTTTGCTAGACATATCAATGAGACTGTAGTGAGATTAGATGTTGCTTTAGTAGTGGGTACCCCAGTGGGCAAGCAGGTTCGTTGCCACCAATATTTTTCGAGTACCCGAGTTCAAATTGGGGATTTCATCTTACCTGCAGACCTGATTCTTTTAACGATGAAGGATTTCGATGTCATACTTGGTATGGACTGGTTAGCGACCTATAGAGCAGTGATGGACTGTTTTAATAAAACAATCAAGTTGTCATTGCATTCTGACACCATTGAATTTGTTGGTCGGAGGAAACCAATTCGGACATGCAGGATCTCAGCATTGAAAGCAGAAAGATTGTTGAAATCTGGATGTGAAGGATATTTGGCGTTTATCACGGAGGATAAACAGTCAAAAGGGGTGGAGGATATTCCAGTGGTCTGTGAGTTCCCGGATGTTTTCCCGGATGAAATTCCAGGCTTACCTCCAGTCAGGGAGATAGACTTTTCGATTGAATTGGTGCCAGGGACGGCTGCAATTTCTAAAGCTCCATATCGAATGGCTCCAGCAGAACTCAGAGAGTTGAAAACTCAATTGCAGGATTTGTTGGACAAGGGATTTGTGAGACCAAGTGTATCACCTTGGGGTGCACCCGTTCTATTTGTGAAGAAGAAGGATGGGTCTATGAGAATGTGCATAGATTATCGACAACTCAATCAGGTCACAATCAAAAACAAATATCCTCTCCCAAGGATTGATGAATTGTTTGATCAGCTTCAGGGAGCTGAATATTTCTCAAAGATAGATTTGAGATCAGGATATCATCAGCTCAGAGTTCGAGATCAGGACATTCAGAAGACAGCATTCAGGACCAGATATGGCCACTACGAGTTTTTGGTAATGCCATTTGGGTTAACCAATGCTCCAGGAGTATTTATGGCCTTGATGAATAAAATATTTGCTCCATTTCTCGACCGGTTTATCGTTGTTTTTATAGATGACGTGTTAGTATATTCTCGGTCTCGAGAAGATCACGAGCAGCATTTGAGGTCAGCATTGCAGACTTTGAGAGAAAATCAACTCTATGCCAAGTTGAGTAAATGTGACTTTTGGCTTCAGCAAGTAATTTTCTTGGGTCACATCATCAGCAAGGAAGGTTTGGCGGTTGATCCAGGAAAGATTGAGGCAGTGGTCAAGTGGCAGAGACCCATGTCAGTAACGGAGATTCGTAGTTTCTTGGGTTTAGCAGGTTACTACAGGAGATTTGTGAAAGGATTTTCATCCATTGCTGCTCCATTGACCAGATTAACACGAAAAGATGTACCGTTCGTGTGGACTGACGAATGTGAAGCAAGTTTTCAGGAGTTAAAGAATAGATTGACTACAGCTCCAGTGCTCACATTACCTTCGGAGAATGGTAAATTTGTTATTTACACGGATGCCTCGAAGGTTGGATTGGGTTGTGTGCTTATGCAGGATGGAAAGGTAGTGGCTTATGGCTCTAGACAATTGAAAGAGCATGAGAAAAAGTATGCCACACATGATTTGGAACTTGCAGCAGTAGTCATGGCATTGAAGATGTGGCGTCACTATCTCTACGGTGAGAAGTTTGAAATTCATTCAGACCATAGAAGTCTTCAATATTTGTTCACTCAGCCTGAATTGAACATGAGACAGACCCGGTGGATGGAATACATGAAGGATTTTGATTTTCCAATCAAATATCATCCCGGGAAAGCCAATGTAGTGGCTGATGCATTGAGTCGAAGAGCAGCAACTAATGCATGTTTACGAGCAGAATGGTCTTGGGCAGAAATTTTCCTTGATTTGGGAGTGTCCTTACAATCAGTTGACGACATGGTTATGTTAGCTAACATATTCGTCTTGGAACCAGAGATTTTGAGCAGGATCAAGAGCAAGCAGTCAGAGGATCCAGAGCTAGCTCGAGTGATTGAACAGATTGACAGCAAACCAGATTTCAGAATAGTGGAGGGTGTGTTGTACTTTCAAGACCGGTTATGTGTGCCAAATGTAGAAGAATTGAAGAATGAGATCATGACAGAAGCACATCACTCCCGCTATACTATTCATCCTGGTAGTACAAAGATGTACCAGAACCTGCGTAATCATTATTGGTGGAGTAATATGAAGAGGGATGTAGCAGAATTTGCAGCAAGGTGCTTGGTGTGTCAACAAGTAAAGGCAGAACGGAAGCAGCCCCCAGGACTTTTAAAACAGTTAGAAGTGCCTGACTGGAAATGGGAACATATAACGATGGATTTTATCTCTGGGTTGCCATCAATGCATAACAAAGATAGCATCTGGGTGATAGTTGACAGATTGACTAAGGTGGCACATTTCTTACCAATGAGCATGAAGACACCTCGGGATGAGTTAGCTAAAATGTATATGGAGAAGGTTGTCACAATTCATGGTGTTCCCCGATCGATTGTATCAGACAGAGATCCTAGATTTTTGGGCAAATTCTGGACCGAACTTCAGGAAGCTCTGGGCTCATCATTGAATTTTAGTACAGCATATCATCCCCAGACCGACGGTCAAACTGAAAGGACTAATCAGACACTGGAAGATATGTTGCGAGCTTGCGTCATTGATTTTGGGAAGGACTGGCAGAAAAGTCTCCCATTGTGCGAGTTTGCATATAATAATAGTTATCATTCCAGTATCGGCATGGCACCATTTGAGGCGTTGTATGGACGTCGATGCAGAACCCCAATCTGTTGGGAGGAGACAGGTGTCAGGAGTTTTCGTGGTCCATCTATTGTTAGTGATACCAGTGAGAAAGTGAAACAAATACATGATCGGTTGAAAATTGCTAGAAGCCGACAGAAGAGTTATGCAGATCTAAAGAGGAGAGATCTTCAATTCGAGATTGGTGAACATGTGTTTCTAAAAGTTTCACCAACCCGAGGAACATTGAGGTTTGGGCAGAAAGGGAAGTTATCTCGGAGATATATCGGTCCATTTGAGATCCTGGAAAGAATTGGAGAAGTTGCTTACAGATTGGCCTTACCAGCAGCATTGTCAGCGGTGCATAATGTTTTTCATGTCTCGATGTTGAAGAAGTATATTGCAGACCCATCTCATGTGTTGCAGTACGAGCCATTGGAATTGCAGTCAGATGTTACTTATGTTGAGCGACCTTCTCAGATCATCGACACGAAGGAGCAAGTTCTCAGGACTCGGACAATACACTGGGTGAAAGTCCAGTGGGAGCACCATAGTCCTCGAGAAGCCACTTGGGAACTCCGGGACCAAGTGAAGAAGCTTTACCCGCATCTTCTTCCAGAGGTATGTTTATATTTGGAGGACCAAATGTCCTAAGGGGGGGAGAATGTAAGATCCCGGTCCCACCTATAATTTTTTTATCATATTTTTATTAGATATTATTATTATTTTAATTAAATGTATTTAGTTATTTAAGTGGATAGGATTAAGTGGGGTACACGATAGATTAGAAGCTTGGATCAGTGAGTTGGGTTAAAGGGTAGATGACCTGACCCGTAGTTTTGACCCAATGACTTAAGCCCAATAATACTCTTTTAACCTAATCCCTCTTTTAATGAAACCACTTATCTCTCTCTGCAACTCCTCCCGTAAACCTTTCATCTTCTTCCTCTTTCAACTTCCCAAGCCATACCGGCTTTTGGATCCAGCCATCAAAATCAAGATCAGAGCATACCAGCATTCTTGGCTCAACCTTCTGATCTCAAGTAACCCTCTCCTCAAATTATTAGGAGTAGATCTGTATTCTTATGTTATCCCCTTTTCTTTCCAATGCTAGGTTTTGGATAGGAATACCATAGATCTGATCACCTGAGTATTTCTTTCCCATCTCTTATATCAGATTGGTGTTAGGATTGTGATTGAACGCCGTAGTAATCTCGGATTGGGTTTTGGTGTAGATCTGTGCTTTACTCTTCAACCCGGTAAAAGGCAAGTACCTAATCGTGATTTATAGATTTAATACTTGTTTTCTCCTTGATTTGAGTGTTAATGCATATAGAAACCCTCTTGTGCTTTCGTTTTATGATGTTAAGTGTTCCATCGATTTTTCGTATATAATATTACTGTGTTTTCAACTTCTGCTGCCATTACCCATTCCTATTTGGATTCCAAAATCCCTTTTTCATCTTCTGTAGAATGGTGTTGAGGGATGTGAGACCACCATTCCAAGTGGCCTTGATGGGCGGCAGAACCACTGTAGCCAAACCTGCGTACACAATACTGGGAACAGAACCT
This sequence comes from Cinnamomum chago, assembly GCA_038049695.1. Lineage (NCBI taxonomy): Eukaryota > Viridiplantae > Streptophyta > Magnoliopsida > Laurales > Lauraceae > Cinnamomum > Cinnamomum chago. The sequence continues at coordinate 29,234,760 of CP142451.1, read as the reverse complement.
GTGCAATCGTCTGGGTTGTTTTGTGCCTTTGACCATGGGTCCCAGGTGGGCCCCGGATGTTAGATCTGATCCGTGGATCCGAAGGAGGACCCACGGGCGACCTTAAGGGGGCTGGTCCCACTATCCTTTAGGTTGATCAGAGAAGGCTTGGTTGATGGAAAAAGAATTAGTTTAGACATTAGGTAGTGGTGGGACCCACTAGGTGGTTTGATCATAGATCTGGGCCGATCCTTTTTCCATATAGACCTGGGCGACATATGCCTGTGAGGGGATGATGGGTTAGTGATCAGTGGAACTACAATCCGAGTGCCCTGTTGTGCCCACGTGAACTTCTTTCACAGAACTGAGTTCTGTGATCTGTGTACAGGTAGTGGAGATGAAAGTAATAAAGGGGAAAGAGATGACTTGATGACATCATGGGTATGGGGATAAAGTAAGGGGATTGTTGACTTGGACATAGTTTAAGTGATGGAGCCATGTGTCCATGGCAGTACACTAAGCCTAGCTTTATGGAATTTGAGATTGGGCCCTGATTATGTATAAACCCACTTAGGTCTTTGGGCCTATTTTATAAGAGTTGGATTTGAAAAATATTATAGATGATCCTTAGGTTTTCTAAAATTATACATTAAGGGTGTTATTTGCAAATTGATTTTTAAATGATATTTTTGGGTTTTAATGTGTTAAAATTATATTTTATTACTTGAATCAATGGACTAAGTAAATACCATACGGGCAAACGGTATCTTACTAACATGGGATTTAGTACTTTGTATGACCTCGGGGAAATCCTAATGGATTTGAGTTCAACCCATCTCTATTGGAAAACCCTTAATTGGGTCTATGCACCATTAATGAAAAAGGGATGCGTTGATCTCATATTTATTAGAGATTCATGTGGTTGTTGAGTACGAGACCCTATGTTTGACCTTAGGATCGATTCGCATTTATGTATTAACCTTCGCATGCATTTCTATGTTGGTTTAGGATATGTACTCCTTTAGATGCATACCTATTGTGTACTATGGACTATGAAGTGGCTTGGCAATTTTGTAATGATTATTTGATTATGATATGGGATGTGGAAGGGCCAGCACTTTACTTTGACTTAGGATTCTTGTGTCGGAGCTTTATTATTCAGGTCTATTATGCTTATATATTTATGTTTATGTGGGTCATTTTTGGACGACTGCAGCTCGATATATGGACGGTTGATCACCGATGTGACCGGATCACTTATAATCCGCTTTGAATGTGAACAGGTTATCCTGATTTGTTTTTAATTCGATCGGTTTATGACCACCGACGTTATGGACGGGCTCTCCCGATTTATTTAGGGCTGACCACCCAAAACGTGGACACTTGTCTTCGTGTGAATTATTTTGCTCCTTTTGTTTTAGTTGGATTATGCTATACGTTCTTTCGTGTCAGTATTACTGTCATTACTTCTATATGATCATTCTCGTTTATATTCTTCTCGTTGTTGTATTAAATTTCGAATTATGATTATGTACTTGCTGTTTACTTTGTAATATTTGGTGCATAGGTACCGAGCCCTACTTTACCCAGGAGACGGAGGAGGATCAAACGTTTCAAACGTTTGAGCCAACTGATGAACCCGAGTGGGATGCCGGAGACGGTTTCAGAGCCGTCTGAACCTGCATGAGAGTGAACGTCATCTTAGAAACTCTTTAGATGAACTTTCTTAATGACTAAACATTTCTTTAGTAATTGTTTTATTTATTCTGCAACTTTAACATTTAATGTTTATTTGATTTTCGTGTTGGATCTTAATTATGATCATTGAATACCAATTGAATAAGCTTCCGTTGCATTTGATGAAATATATTTTGACTCACCACAGGTTGAACTTTTTTGTGGGTCCACTTTTTGGAAGCTTGTGTTGTATTAAACACAGGAAAATTTGAATTTAATTTATTTTTCACGTTTTTCCCTAATTCGTATTTTGGGGGACGTGACAGTTGGTATCAGAGACAGCACGATTCTCGGATATTAAAAATGGATAGAAATAATAGGACGTGGTGAGGATTACGATTTCCGTTAGACAGACTTTAAAGTGTGAACTGTAAAGTCTATAGAATTGCTTGTTAGCGTGTTTCATAGAATCTAACCCATCATTATTTGATTGTAGGTCATGGCACAGCGTAATACCAGATCTCAGGATAAAGAACCTGGGAATGGATCCAATAATCCAGACGATCGTTTCAACCAACTCTTGCAAACTTTTCTGCAAGCTCAGACTACTCAAAATGAGCAGCAGAGAGCACGTGAGACCGAACAAGCTGCAGAGAAACAGCGAGAAAGGGAAGAACGAGCTGCTGAGAGAGCACAAGCAGACAGAGATAGAGCAGCATTTCAGGCTCAGATCTTAGCCTTGACAGATCGAGCAGCTCAGCCAGTGCAAGTGGTCATGCCTCATAGGGTAATAGATCAAAATGACCTCTATGAGAAATTCAGGAAGAGGGTTCCTCCTGAGTTTCACGGGTCTGAAGATCCCATGGTAGCGGATGGATTTATTGAACAGTTGGAGCAAATCTTTGCAGTCTTCAATTGCACTCAAAAGCAGAGAGTTAATTTGGCAGCTTACATGTTCAGAGGAATAGCTCTCCAATGGTGGAACTCAGTCAAAGAAGTAGTGCAAGCAGAGGTAGTGGCTGAAGAGAATGCATGGGAAACATTTACTACGGAGTTTATGGATAAATTTATTCCCAAATATGTCAAGGACCAGTGGAAGAGGGATTTTCAGAACTTAGTGCAAGGTGACATGTCAGTGCAGCAGTATGAACAGCAGTTCACAAGATTGGCTAAGTATGCACCTACACTAGTTGTTCCAGAGGAAGAGAAAACCAGGCGTTTTCTTGAAGGGTTATCAGCTGATATCTACATGATGATCGGAGATAATCAACGCCCGACATTCCAAGAGGCTGTGAAAAGTGCATATTGGGCTGAAGGTGCACTAAAGAAGAAGGCAGCAGAAAGGCAGGTCAAATATCAGCAACATCAGTTAAGGCAATCTTCTAGCCAAGGCAACCCGAAGAAACAAAAGTTTCAAGGGCAAACCTCAGGTGGTCAGAGACAACTGTGTGGACGATGTGGAAAGAACCATCCTACTGAGCAGTGCTACAGAGAGACAGGTGCATGTTTTCACTGCGGGCATATGGGCCATCGAGTTCGCGATTGTCCTAATGGCGGTAGTCAGTTGCCAGTGTCCCAGCTAGTAGCTTATCGTGCTCCTGCACAGCAGCCTTGGAGGACAGCACCTCCGCAGGGACCACAGCAAATTCCTCGGGCACCACAACAGCATATGTACCGAGCACCAGCCCCTCAGTATCAGCAATATAGGGGTGCAGCGCCACAGCAACAGAGGCCAGTCCTAGGGCAGCAGAGGCCAGTGCAAGGTCAGCAGAGGCCATTCCAGCCACAAAGGCAGCAGCAACCAGTGGGTCAACCAAGAGCACCTAGGCCAGTGCAAGGACAGCTAAACCAAGCTCAGCAGATGGGCAGAGTATATGCAGTTACTCATGAGGATGCAGATGCTTCTGCAGACGTTGTGGAAGGTATTGTTCTCATTTCAGAGGTAGAAGCTAAGGCCATATTTGACCCTGGCTCTACACATTCCTTTGTTTCTCATGATTTTGCTAGACATATCAATGAGACTGTAGTGAGATTAGATGTTGCTTTAGTAGTGGGTACCCCAGTGGGCAAGCAGGTTCGTTGCCACCAATATTTTTCGAGTACCCGAGTTCAAATTGGGGATTTCATCTTACCTGCAGACCTGATTCTTTTAACGATGAAGGATTTCGATGTCATACTTGGTATGGACTGGTTAGCGACCTATAGAGCAGTGATGGACTGTTTTAATAAAACAATCAAGTTGTCATTGCATTCTGACACCATTGAATTTGTTGGTCGGAGGAAACCAATTCGGACATGCAGGATCTCAGCATTGAAAGCAGAAAGATTGTTGAAATCTGGATGTGAAGGATATTTGGCGTTTATCACGGAGGATAAACAGTCAAAAGGGGTGGAGGATATTCCAGTGGTCTGTGAGTTCCCGGATGTTTTCCCGGATGAAATTCCAGGCTTACCTCCAGTCAGGGAGATAGACTTTTCGATTGAATTGGTGCCAGGGACGGCTGCAATTTCTAAAGCTCCATATCGAATGGCTCCAGCAGAACTCAGAGAGTTGAAAACTCAATTGCAGGATTTGTTGGACAAGGGATTTGTGAGACCAAGTGTATCACCTTGGGGTGCACCCGTTCTATTTGTGAAGAAGAAGGATGGGTCTATGAGAATGTGCATAGATTATCGACAACTCAATCAGGTCACAATCAAAAACAAATATCCTCTCCCAAGGATTGATGAATTGTTTGATCAGCTTCAGGGAGCTGAATATTTCTCAAAGATAGATTTGAGATCAGGATATCATCAGCTCAGAGTTCGAGATCAGGACATTCAGAAGACAGCATTCAGGACCAGATATGGCCACTACGAGTTTTTGGTAATGCCATTTGGGTTAACCAATGCTCCAGGAGTATTTATGGCCTTGATGAATAAAATATTTGCTCCATTTCTCGACCGGTTTATCGTTGTTTTTATAGATGACGTGTTAGTATATTCTCGGTCTCGAGAAGATCACGAGCAGCATTTGAGGTCAGCATTGCAGACTTTGAGAGAAAATCAACTCTATGCCAAGTTGAGTAAATGTGACTTTTGGCTTCAGCAAGTAATTTTCTTGGGTCACATCATCAGCAAGGAAGGTTTGGCGGTTGATCCAGGAAAGATTGAGGCAGTGGTCAAGTGGCAGAGACCCATGTCAGTAACGGAGATTCGTAGTTTCTTGGGTTTAGCAGGTTACTACAGGAGATTTGTGAAAGGATTTTCATCCATTGCTGCTCCATTGACCAGATTAACACGAAAAGATGTACCGTTCGTGTGGACTGACGAATGTGAAGCAAGTTTTCAGGAGTTAAAGAATAGATTGACTACAGCTCCAGTGCTCACATTACCTTCGGAGAATGGTAAATTTGTTATTTACACGGATGCCTCGAAGGTTGGATTGGGTTGTGTGCTTATGCAGGATGGAAAGGTAGTGGCTTATGGCTCTAGACAATTGAAAGAGCATGAGAAAAAGTATGCCACACATGATTTGGAACTTGCAGCAGTAGTCATGGCATTGAAGATGTGGCGTCACTATCTCTACGGTGAGAAGTTTGAAATTCATTCAGACCATAGAAGTCTTCAATATTTGTTCACTCAGCCTGAATTGAACATGAGACAGACCCGGTGGATGGAATACATGAAGGATTTTGATTTTCCAATCAAATATCATCCCGGGAAAGCCAATGTAGTGGCTGATGCATTGAGTCGAAGAGCAGCAACTAATGCATGTTTACGAGCAGAATGGTCTTGGGCAGAAATTTTCCTTGATTTGGGAGTGTCCTTACAATCAGTTGACGACATGGTTATGTTAGCTAACATATTCGTCTTGGAACCAGAGATTTTGAGCAGGATCAAGAGCAAGCAGTCAGAGGATCCAGAGCTAGCTCGAGTGATTGAACAGATTGACAGCAAACCAGATTTCAGAATAGTGGAGGGTGTGTTGTACTTTCAAGACCGGTTATGTGTGCCAAATGTAGAAGAATTGAAGAATGAGATCATGACAGAAGCACATCACTCCCGCTATACTATTCATCCTGGTAGTACAAAGATGTACCAGAACCTGCGTAATCATTATTGGTGGAGTAATATGAAGAGGGATGTAGCAGAATTTGCAGCAAGGTGCTTGGTGTGTCAACAAGTAAAGGCAGAACGGAAGCAGCCCCCAGGACTTTTAAAACAGTTAGAAGTGCCTGACTGGAAATGGGAACATATAACGATGGATTTTATCTCTGGGTTGCCATCAATGCATAACAAAGATAGCATCTGGGTGATAGTTGACAGATTGACTAAGGTGGCACATTTCTTACCAATGAGCATGAAGACACCTCGGGATGAGTTAGCTAAAATGTATATGGAGAAGGTTGTCACAATTCATGGTGTTCCCCGATCGATTGTATCAGACAGAGATCCTAGATTTTTGGGCAAATTCTGGACCGAACTTCAGGAAGCTCTGGGCTCATCATTGAATTTTAGTACAGCATATCATCCCCAGACCGACGGTCAAACTGAAAGGACTAATCAGACACTGGAAGATATGTTGCGAGCTTGCGTCATTGATTTTGGGAAGGACTGGCAGAAAAGTCTCCCATTGTGCGAGTTTGCATATAATAATAGTTATCATTCCAGTATCGGCATGGCACCATTTGAGGCGTTGTATGGACGTCGATGCAGAACCCCAATCTGTTGGGAGGAGACAGGTGTCAGGAGTTTTCGTGGTCCATCTATTGTTAGTGATACCAGTGAGAAAGTGAAACAAATACATGATCGGTTGAAAATTGCTAGAAGCCGACAGAAGAGTTATGCAGATCTAAAGAGGAGAGATCTTCAATTCGAGATTGGTGAACATGTGTTTCTAAAAGTTTCACCAACCCGAGGAACATTGAGGTTTGGGCAGAAAGGGAAGTTATCTCGGAGATATATCGGTCCATTTGAGATCCTGGAAAGAATTGGAGAAGTTGCTTACAGATTGGCCTTACCAGCAGCATTGTCAGCGGTGCATAATGTTTTTCATGTCTCGATGTTGAAGAAGTATATTGCAGACCCATCTCATGTGTTGCAGTACGAGCCATTGGAATTGCAGTCAGATGTTACTTATGTTGAGCGACCTTCTCAGATCATCGACACGAAGGAGCAAGTTCTCAGGACTCGGACAATACACTGGGTGAAAGTCCAGTGGGAGCACCATAGTCCTCGAGAAGCCACTTGGGAACTCCGGGACCAAGTGAAGAAGCTTTACCCGCATCTTCTTCCAGAGGTATGTTTATATTTGGAGGACCAAATGTCCTAAGGGGGGGAGAATGTAAGATCCCGGTCCCACCTATAATTTTTTTATCATATTTTTATTAGATATTATTATTATTTTAATTAAATGTATTTAGTTATTTAAGTGGATAGGATTAAGTGGGGTACACGATAGATTAGAAGCTTGGATCAGTGAGTTGGGTTAAAGGGTAGATGACCTGACCCGTAGTTTTGACCCAATGACTTAAGCCCAATAATACTCTTTTAACCTAATCCCTCTTTTAATGAAACCACTTATCTCTCTCTGCAACTCCTCCCGTAAACCTTTCATCTTCTTCCTCTTTCAACTTCCCAAGCCATACCGGCTTTTGGATCCAGCCATCAAAATCAAGATCAGAGCATACCAGCATTCTTGGCTCAACCTTCTGATCTCAAGTAACCCTCTCCTCAAATTATTAGGAGTAGATCTGTATTCTTATGTTATCCCCTTTTCTTTCCAATGCTAGGTTTTGGATAGGAATACCATAGATCTGATCACCTGAGTATTTCTTTCCCATCTCTTATATCAGATTGGTGTTAGGATTGTGATTGAACGCCGTAGTAATCTCGGATTGGGTTTTGGTGTAGATCTGTGCTTTACTCTTCAACCCGGTAAAAGGCAAGTACCTAATCGTGATTTATAGATTTAATACTTGTTTTCTCCTTGATTTGAGTGTTAATGCATATAGAAACCCTCTTGTGCTTTCGTTTTATGATGTTAAGTGTTCCATCGATTTTTCGTATATAATATTACTGTGTTTTCAACTTCTGCTGCCATTACCCATTCCTATTTGGATTCCAAAATCCCTTTTTCATCTTCTGTAGAATGGTGTTGAGGGATGTGAGACCACCATTCCAAGTGGCCTTGATGGGCGGCAGAACCACTGTAGCCAAACCTGCGTACACAATACTGGGAACAGAACCTGTGCAATCGTCTGGGTTGTTTTGTGCCTTTGACCATGGGTCCCAGGTGGGCCCCGGATGTTAGATCTGATCCGTGGATCCGAAGGAGGACCCACGGGCGACCTTAAGGGGGCTGGTCCCACTATCCTTTAGGTTGATCAGAGAAGGCTTGGTTGATGGAAAAAGAATTAGTTTAGACATTAGGTAGTGGTGGGACCCACTAGGTGGTTTGATCATAGATCTGGGCCGATCCTTTTTCCATATAGACCTGGGCGACATATGCCTGTGAGGGGATGATGGGTTAGTGATCAGTGGAACTACAATCCGAGTGCCCTGTTGTGCCCACGTGAACTTCTTTCACAGAACTGAGTTCTGTGATCTGTGTACAGGTAGTGGAGATGAAAGTAATAAAGGGGAAAGAGATGACTTGATGACATCATGGGTATGGGGATAAAGTAAGGGGATTGTTGACTTGGACATAGTTTAAGTGATGGAGCCATGTGTCCATGGCAGTACACTAAGCCTAGCTTTATGGAATTTGAGATTGGGCCCTGATTATGTATAAACCCACTTAGGTCTTTGGGCCTATTTTATAAGAGTTGGATTTGAAAAATATTATAGATGATCCTTAGGTTTTCTAAAATTATACATTAAGGGTGTTATTTGCAAATTGATTTTTAAATGATATTTTTGGGTTTTAATGTGTTAAAATTATATTTTATTACTTGAATCAATGGACTAAGTAAATACCATACGGGCAAACGGTATCTTACTAACATGGGATTTAGTACTTTGTATGACCTCGGGGAAATCCTAATGGATTTGAGTTCAACCCATCTCTATTGGAAAACCCTTAATTGGGTCTATGCACCATTAATGAAAAAGGGATGCGTTGATCTCATATTTATTAGAGATTCATGTGGTTGTTGAGTACGAGACCCTATGTTTGACCTTAGGATCGATTCGCATTTATGTATTAACCTTCGCATGCATTTCTATGTTGGTTTAGGATATGTACTCCTTTAGATGCATACCTATTGTGTACTATGGACTATGAAGTGGCTTGGCAATTTTGTAATGATTATTTGATTATGATATGGGATGTGGAAGGGCCAGCACTTTACTTTGACTTAGGATTCTTGTGTCGGAGCTTTATTATTCAGGTCTATTATGCTTATATATTTATGTTTATGTGGGTCATTTTTGGACGACTGCAGCTCGATATATGGACGGTTGATCACCGATGTGACCGGATCACTTATAATCCGCTTTGAATGTGAACAGGTTATCCTGATTTGTTTTTAATTCGATCGGTTTATGACCACCGACGTTATGGACGGGCTCTCCCGATTTATTTAGGGCTGACCACCCAAAACGTGGACACTTGTCTTCGTGTGAATTATTTTGCTCCTTTTGTTTTAGTTGGATTATGCTATACGTTCTTTCGTGTCAGTATTACTGTCATTACTTCTATATGATCATTCTCGTTTATATTCTTCTCGTTGTTGTATTAAATTTCGAATTATGATTATGTACTTGCTGTTTACTTTGTAATATTTGGTGCATAGGTACCGAGCCCTACTTTACCCAGGAGACGGAGGAGGATCAAACGTTTCAAACGTTTGAGCCAACTGATGAACCCGAGTGGGATGCCGGAGACGGTTTCAGAGCCGTCTGAACCTGCATGAGAGTGAACGTCATCTTAGAAACTCTTTAGATGAACTTTCTTAATGACTAAACATTTCTTTAGTAATTGTTTTATTTATTCTGCAACTTTAACATTTAATGTTTATTTGATTTTCGTGTTGGATCTTAATTATGATCATTGAATACCAATTGAATAAGCTTCCGTTGCATTTGATGAAATATATTTTGACTCACCACAGGTTGAACTTTTTTGTGGGTCCACTTTTTGGAAGCTTGTGTTGTATTAAACACAGGAAAATTTGAATTTAATTTATTTTTCACGTTTTTCCCTAATTCGTATTTTGGGGGACGTGACAGTTGGTATCAGAGACAGCACGATTCTCGGATATTAAAAATGGATAGAAATAATAGGACGTGGTGAGGATTACGATTTCCGTTAGACAGACTTTAAAGTGTGAACTGTAAAGTCTATAGAATTGCTTGTTAGCGTGTTTCATAGAATCTAACCCATCATATTTGATTGTAGGTCATGGCACAGCGTAATACCAGATCTCAGGATAAAGAACCTGGGAATGGATCCAATAATCCAGACGATCGTTTCAACCAACTCTTGCAAACTTTTCTGCAAGCTCAGACTACTCAAAATGAGCAGCAGAGAGCACGTGAGACCGAACAAGCTGCAGAGAAACAGCGAGAAAGGGAAGAACGAGCTGCTGAGAGAGCACAAGCAGACAGAGATAGAGCAGCATTTCAGGCTCAGATCTTAGCCTTGACAGATCGAGCAGCTCAGCCAGTGCAAGTGGTCATGCCTCATAGGGTAATAGATCAAAATGACCTCTATGAGAAATTCAGGAAGAGGGTTCCTCCTGAGTTTCACGGGTCTGAAGATCCCATGGTAGCGGATGGATTTATTGAACAGTTGGAGCAAATCTTTGCAGTCTTCAATTGCACTCAAAAGCAGAGAGTTAATTTGGCAGCTTACATGTTCAGAGGAATAGCTCTCCAATGGTGGAACTCAGTCAAAGAAGTAGTGCAAGCAGAGGTAGTGGCTGAAGAGAATGCATGGGAAACATTTACTACGGAGTTTATGGATAAATTTATTCCCAAATATGTCAAGGACCAGTGGAAGAGGGATTTTCAGAACTTAGTGCAAGGTGACATGTCAGTGCAGCAGTATGAACAGCAGTTCACAAGATTGGCTAAGTATGCACCTACACTAGTTGTTCCAGAGGAAGAGAAAACCAGGCGTTTTCTTGAAGGGTTATCAGCTGATATCTACATGATGATCGGAGATAATCAACGCCCGACATTCCAAGAGGCTGTGAAAAGTGCATATTGGGCTGAAGGTGCACTAAAGAAGAAGGCAGCAGAAAGGCAGGTCAAATATCAGCAACATCAGTTAAGGCAATCTTCTAGCCAAGGCAACCCGAAGAAACAAAAGTTTCAAGGGCAAACCTCAGGTGGTCAGAGACAACTGTGTGGACGATGTGGAAAGAACCATCCTACTGAGCAGTGCTACAGAGAGACAGGTGCATGTTTTCACTGCGGGCATATGGGCCATCGAGTTCGCGATTGTCCTAATGGCGGTAGTCAGTTGCCAGTGTCCCAGCTAGTAGCTTATCGTGCTCCTGCACAGCAGCCTTGGAGGACAGCACCTCCGCAGGGACCACAGCAAATTCCTCGGGCACCACAACAGCATATGTACCGAGCACCAGCCCCTCAGTATCAGCAATATAGGGGTGCAGCGCCACAGCAACAGAGGCCAGTCCTAGGGCAGCAGAGGCCAGTGCAAGGTCAGCAGAGGCCATTCCAGCCACAAAGGCAGCAGCAACCAGTGGGTCAACCAAGAGCACCTAGGCCAGTGCAAGGACAGCTAAACCAAGCTCAGCAGATGGGCAGAGTATATGCAGTTACTCATGAGGATGCAGATGCTTCTGCAGACGTTGTGGAAGGTATTGTTCTCATTTCAGAGGTAGAAGCTAAGGCCATATTTGACCCTGGCTCTACACATTCCTTTGTTTCTCATGATTTTGCTAGACATATCAATGAGACTGTAGTGAGATTAGATGTTGCTTTAGTAGTGGGTACCCCAGTGGGCAAGCAGGTTCGTTGCCACCAATATTTTTCGAGTACCCGAGTTCAAATTGGGGATTTCATCTTACCTGCAGACCTGATTCTTTTAACGATGAAGGATTTCGATGTCATACTTGGTATGGACTGGTTAGCGACCTATAGAGCAGTGATGGACTGTTTTAATAAAACAATCAAGTTGTCATTGCATTCTGACACCATTGAATTTGTTGGTCGGAGGAAACCAATTCGGACATGCAGGATCTCAGCATTGAAAGCAGAAAGATTGTTGAAATCTGGATGTGAAGGATATTTGGCGTTTATCACGGAGGATAAACAGTCAAAAGGGGTGGAGGATATTCCAGTGGTCTGTGAGTTCCCGGATGTTTTCCCGGATGAAATTCCAGGCTTACCTCCAGTCAGGGAGATAGACTTTTCGATTGAATTGGTGCCAGGGACGGCTGCAATTTCTAAAGCTCCATATCGAATGGCTCCAGCAGAACTCAGAGAGTTGAAAACTCAATTGCAGGATTTGTTGGACAAGGGATTTGTGAGACCAAGTGTATCACCTTGGGGTGCACCCGTTCTATTTGTGAAGAAGAAGGATGGGTCTATGAGAATGTGCATAGATTATCGACAACTCAATCAGGTCACAATCAAAAACAAATATCCTCTCCCAAGGATTGATGAATTGTTTGATCAGCTTCAGGGAGCTGAATATTTCTCAAAGATAGATTTGAGATCAGGATATCATCAGCTCAGAGTTCGAGATCAGGACATTCAGAAGACAGCATTCAGGACCAGATATGGCCACTACGAGTTTTTGGTAATGCCATTTGGGTTAACCAATGCTCCAGGAGTATTTATGGCCTTGATGAATAAAATATTTGCTCCATTTCTCGACCGGTTTATCGTTGTTTTTATAGATGACGTGTTAGTATATTCTCGGTCTCGAGAAGATCACGAGCAGCATTTGAGGTCAGCATTGCAGACTTTGAGAGAAAATCAACTCTATGCCAAGTTGAGTAAATGTGACTTTTGGCTTCAGCAAGTAATTTTCTTGGGTCACATCATCAGCAAGGAAGGTTTGGCGGTTGATCCAGGAAAGATTGAGGCAGTGGTCAAGTGGCAGAGACCCATGTCAGTAACGGAGATTCGTAGTTTCTTGGGTTTAGCAGGTTACTACAGGAGATTTGTGAAAGGATTTTCATCCATTGCTGCTCCATTGACCAGATTAACACGAAAAGATGTACCGTTCGTGTGGACTGACGAATGTGAAGCAAGTTTTCAGGAGTTAAAGAATAGATTGACTACAGCTCCAGTGCTCACATTACCTTCGGAGAATGGTAAATTTGTTATTTACACGGATGCCTCGAAGGTTGGATTGGGTTGTGTGCTTATGCAGGATGGAAAGGTAGTGGCTTATGGCTCTAGACAATTGAAAGAGCATGAGAAAAAGTATGCCACACATGATTTGGAACTTGCAGCAGTAGTCATGGCATTGAAGATGTGGCGTCACTATCTCTACGGTGAGAAGTTTGAAATTCATTCAGACCATAGAAGTCTTCAATATTTGTTCACTCAGCCTGAATTGAACATGAGACAGACCCGGTGGATGGAATACATGAAGGATTTTGATTTTCCAATCAAATATCATCCCGGGAAAGCCAATGTAGTGGCTGATGCATTGAGTCGAAGAGCAGCAACTAATGCATGTTTACGAGCAGAATGGTCTTGGGCAGAAATTTTCCTTGATTTGGGAGTGTCCTTACAATCAGTTGACGACATGGTTATGTTAGCTAACATATTCGTCTTGGAACCAGAGATTTTGAGCAGGATCAAGAGCAAGCAGTCAGAGGATCCAGAGCTAGCTCGAGTGATTGAACAGATTGACAGCAAACCAGATTTCAGAATAGTGGAGGGTGTGTTGTACTTTCAAGACCGGTTATGTGTGCCAAATGTAGAAGAATTGAAGAATGAGATCATGACAGAAGCACATCACTCCCGCTATACTATTCATCCTGGTAGTACAAAGATGTACCAGAACCTGCGTAATCATTATTGGTGGAGTAATATGAAGAGGGATGTAGCAGAATTTGCAGCAAGGTGCTTGGTGTGTCAACAAGTAAAGGCAGAACGGAAGCAGCCCCCAGGACTTTTAAAACAGTTAGAAGTGCCTGACTGGAAATGGGAACATATAACGATGGATTTTATCTCTGGGTTGCCATCAATGCATAACAAAGATAGCATCTGGGTGATAGTTGACAGATTGACTAAGGTGGCACATTTCTTACCAATGAGCATGAAGACACCTCGGGATGAGTTAGCTAAAATGTATATGGAGAAGGTTGTCACAATTCATGGTGTTCCCCGATCGATTGTATCAGACAGAGATCCTAGATTTTTGGGCAAATTCTGGACCGAACTTCAGGAAGCTCTGGGCTCATCATTGAATTTTAGTACAGCATATCATCCCCAGACCGACGGTCAAACTGAAAGGACTAATCAGACACTGGAAGATATGTTGCGAGCTTGCGTCATTGATTTTGGGAAGGACTGGCAGAAAAGTCTCCCATTGTGCGAGTTTGCATATAATAATAGTTATCATTCCAGTATCGGCATGGCACCATTTGAGGCGTTGTATGGACGTCGATGCAGAACCCCAATCTGTTGGGAGGAGACAGGTGTCAGGAGTTTTCGTGGTCCATCTATTGTTAGTGATACCAGTGAGAAAGTGAAACAAATACATGATCGGTTGAAAATTGCTAGAAGCCGACAGAAGAGTTATGCAGATCTAAAGAGGAGAGATCTTCAATTCGAGATTGGTGAACATGTGTTTCTAAAAGTTTCACCAACCCGAGGAACATTGAGGTTTGGGCAGAAAGGGAAGTTATCTCGGAGATATATCGGTCCATTTGAGATCCTGGAAAGAATTGGAGAAGTTGCTTACAGATTGGCCTTACCAGCAGCATTGTCAGCGGTGCATAATGTTTTTCATGTCTCGATGTTGAAGAAGTATATTGCAGACCCATCTCATGTGTTGCAGTACGAGCCATTGGAATTGCAGTCAGATGTTACTTATGTTGAGCGACCTTCTCAGATCATCGACACGAAGGAGCAAGTTCTCAGGACTCGGACAATACACTGGGTGAAAGTCCAGTGGGAGCACCATAGTCCTCGAGAAGCCACTTGGGAACTCCGGGACCAAGTGAAGAAGCTTTACCCGCATCTTCTTCCAGAGGTATGTTTATATTTGGAGGACCAAATGTCCTAAGGGGGGGAGAATGTAAGATCCCGGTCCCACCTATAATTTTTTTATCATATTTTTATTAGATATTATTATTATTTTAATTAAATGTATTTAGTTATTTAAGTGGATAGGATTAAGTGGGGTACACGATAGATTAGAAGCTTGGATCAGTGAGTTGGGTTAAAGGGTAGATGACCTGACCCGTAGTTTTGACCCAATGACTTAAGCCCAATAATACTCTTTTAACCTAATCCCTCTTTTAATGAAACCACTTATCTCTCTCTGCAACTCCTCCCGTAAACCTTTCATCTTCTTCCTCTTTCAACTTCCCAAGCCATACCGGCTTTTGGATCCAGCCATCAAAATCAAGATCAGAGCATACCAGCATTCTTGGCTCAACCTTCTGATCTCAAGTAACCCTCTCCTCAAATTATTAGGAGTAGATCTGTATTCTTATGTTATCCCCTTTTCTTTCCAATGCTAGGTTTTGGATAGGAATACCATAGATCTGATCACCTGAGTATTTCTTTCCCATCTCTTATATCAGATTGGTGTTAGGATTGTGATTGAACGCCGTAGTAATCTCGGATTGGGTTTTGGTGTAGATCTGTGCTTTACTCTTCAACCCGGTAAAAGGCAAGTACCTAATCGTGATTTATAGATTTAATACTTGTTTTCTCCTTGATTTGAGTGTTAATGCATATAGAAACCCTCTTGTGCTTTCGTTTTATGATGTTAAGTGTTCCATCGATTTTTCGTATATAATATTACTGTGTTTTCAACTTCTGCTGCCATTACCCATTCCTATTTGGATTCCAAAATCCCTTTTTCATCTTCTGTAGAATGGTGTTGAGGGATGTGAGACCACCATTCCAAGTGGCCTTGATGGGCGGCAGAACCACTGTAGCCAAACCTGCGTACACAATACTGGGAACAGAACCTGTGCAATCGTCTGGGTTGTTTTGTGCCTTTGACCATGGGTCCCAGGTGGGCCCCGGATGTTAGATCTGATCCGTGGATCCGAAGGAGGACCCACGGGCGACCTTAAGGGGGCTGGTCCCACTATCCTTTAGGTTGATCAGAGAAGGCTTGGTTGATGGAAAAAGAATTAGTTTAGACATTAGGTAGTGGTGGGACCCACTAGGTGGTTTGATCATAGATCTGGGCCGATCCTTTTTCCATATAGACCTGGGCGACATATGCCTGTGAGGGGATGATGGGTTAGTGATCAGTGGAACTACAATCCGAGTGCCCTGTTGTGCCCACGTGAACTTCTTTCACAGAACTGAGTTCTGTGATCTGTGTACAGGTAGTGGAGATGAAAGTAATAAAGGGGAAAGAGATGACTTGATGACATCATGGGTATGGGGATAAAGTAAGGGGATTGTTGACTTGGACATAGTTTAAGTGATGGAGCCATGTGTCCATGGCAGTACACTAAGCCTAGCTTTATGGAATTTGAGATTGGGCCCTGATTATGTATAAACCCACTTAGGTCTTTGGGCCTATTTTATAAGAGTTGGATTTGAAAAATATTATAGATGATCCTTAGGTTTTCTAAAATTATACATTAAGGGTGTTATTTGCAAATTGATTTTTAAATGATATTTTTGGGTTTTAATGTGTTAAAATTATATTTTATTACTTGAATCAATGGACTAAGTAAATACCATACGGGCAAACGGTATCTTACTAACATGGGATTTAGTACTTTGTATGACCTCGGGGAAATCCTAATGGATTTGAGTTCAACCCATCTCTATTGGAAAACCCTTAATTGGGTCTATGCACCATTAATGAAAAAGGGATGCGTTGATCTCATATTTATTAGAGATTCATGTGGTTGTTGAGTACGAGACCCTATGTTTGACCTTAGGATCGATTCGCATTTATGTATTAACCTTCGCATGCATTTCTATGTTGGTTTAGGATATGTACTCCTTTAGATGCATACCTATTGTGTACTATGGACTATGAAGTGGCTTGGCAATTTTGTAATGATTATTTGATTATGATATGGGATGTGGAAGGGCCAGCACTTTACTTTGACTTAGGATTCTTGTGTCGGAGCTTTATTATTCAGGTCTATTATGCTTATATATTTATGTTTATGTGGGTCATTTTTGGACGACTGCAGCTCGATATATGGACGGTTGATCACCGATGTGACCGGATCACTTATAATCCGCTTTGAATGTGAACAGGTTATCCTGATTTGTTTTTAATTCGATCGGTTTATGACCACCGACGTTATGGACGGGCTCTCCCGATTTATTTAGGGCTGACCACCCAAAACGTGGACACTTGTCTTCGTGTGAATTATTTTGCTCCTTTTGTTTTAGTTGGATTATGCTATACGTTCTTTCGTGTCAGTATTACTGTCATTACTTCTATATGATCATTCTCGTTTATATTCTTCTCGTTGTTGTATTAAATTTCGAATTATGATTATGTACTTGCTGTTTACTTTGTAATATTTGGTGCATAGGTACCGAGCCCTACTTTACCCAGGAGACGGAGGAGGATCAAACGTTTCAAACGTTTGAGCCAACTGATGAACCCGAGTGGGATGCCGGAGACGGTTTCAGAGCCGTCTGAACCTGCATGAGAGTGAACGTCATCTTAGAAACTCTTTAGATGAACTTTCTTAATGACTAAACATTTCTTTAGTAATTGTTTTATTTATTCTGCAACTTTAACATTTAATGTTTATTTGATTTTCGTGTTGGATCTTAATTATGATCATTGAATACCAATTGAATAAGCTTCCGTTGCATTTGATGAAATATATTTTGACTCACCACAGGTTGAACTTTTTTGTGGGTCCACTTTTTGGAAGCTTGTGTTGTATTAAACACAGGAAAATTTGAATTTAATTTATTTTTCACGTTTTTCCCTAATTCGTATTTTGGGGGACGTGACACTCAGACTGACCTCAGTCTCTCATAAGCAACCGTGTCACGTCGAGCTCCTCCTCTTCACTACAGAACCCACAGCGCCATCATGGGAAGTGCGTGCAGGGACGTAGGAGTAGGGCTACTGAGAGAGAGGTAATGAGAGGGAGATAGGTCGGCGGCAGGGTCGAGCGGAGGTTGCCGGAGCAAGGAGAGAGAGAGGGGTAGTTTATGAACTTTTTCCAGGAGTGCATGGAGTTTCAGAGCTGTGCACATAAAGAGGTGCACGACTGGAAAACCCCATGTATATATCATGTGCAGGGCATATCATACCCGTGCACATAATTTATGAGTATTTTCGTCATGTGTATTTTTTTTAAAAGGTGGGTGGACTCAGAAAAACTGATGGTGTGTTCAGAATTACCCTACTTGACTCTATTAGTAGAGTTGCCAAACAAGCCCGCCACTACTCGGTTGGGCTGAAATGAGTTTTAGGCCCTCTATCACTTAATCCAAGTCCGGCCTAAATATTTAAATGGCCCAAATTTTAGATCCAGCCCCACATGAAAGACATAAAACCCAAAATCCGGCAACAATAACCACCACTACGTGCAAGTTGCAACCTTTATTAAAAAAAAAAAAAAAAACCTACAATAGTTGAAAAACCAAACAAGAAAGAAGAAAATAATAAAAAAAATAAAAAATAGAGAGGCTCCAAGAGTCTCCTCCTCGTAGGCGTCCATGTGTGTGTTCCGTTTGTCAGCGAATCTCGTAATCCGAAGCCGACGCACCTGCTACGCTTTCCTCGTTCCGATCCTCCTCCTATGGACTTCTCCTCTTCTCTCGTTTCCAGAACCAAAACGGCTTTCCATTCGGCCGCAGCCAAGGCCGAGAAAGTCCTCACCGACATCAAAACCGATTTCAAGAATGATCGAGGTTCATTTCTTTCAAAACCCGCCCCTTTCTATTCCATCACCGTAGAACGATTCTTTCAGCTTTTGCTTATGCTTATTTCTATCATCTAATGAAGAGAGAGAGGGAGACTCCCACAAGACGTTGAAGAAATCCGCAGATAAAGAACAGTTTACAAAATCTAAATCCAAAGACAAAGAAGAGGTATGCTGCTTGCCATATCCTGACCATTCATATGTAATGACTTCATATAGTTTGTATTTTTTCATTCAATGTTGATTGTGTTGCTTTTTAGTTCATGGGACATGCATTTTCTATCATTATCACTGCAAGGAACTTTGTTTTAGCTCGAAATTGGTTTTTAACCCAATGATGAAGCATTTATAAGAATCAGAATGAAAGCTGGGCCTGTAAGTTAATTACATACAAACCTTCTTTTTCTACAGCTGCGCCTCATTTCATTGAGACATCAAAACTCAGCAGCCTTGTTTTTCAACTGCTCTTGGTCAAATAATGTCAGATGATGGTGATGCTTACAACTGCTCAGTTCAAATACTCTTCAAAACCAAATGTAACAGGGACTGTTTACTGCAGATACCAATACTTCACAACAAGTACTGACACCACAAGACTTCCGCTTATAAATTATAATACCCAATAGTAAAATAGAAATCTCCAGTAACAGCATTGTACAACATTCTTTAGAGAGGGGTTCATCATCATCTTCATCATAGCCCTACCCCAACTATGTTAGGTCAGCTACATGGATTCTATCTTGTCATTCCAGTCTATCCTGGGTCAAATCATCAGCTAGTTGCACTTCTTTAGATCTATCCTTACTATTTTCATCCATTCTCTCTTTAGTCTACCCCGTTTCCTTGGAAAACGGATCCCCTGTTTGGACCAAATAGGAAACCTGTTTGGACCAATCATGGGGAGCCACATGGGGGAGAGGATGTCAAATCAGCTACATCCCATCTCCTCCAATGAATAAAAAAAAATAAATAAAAATTCCTCTCCCCATGTGGTATCCCCTGATTGGTCCAAACAGGGGATCCGGATCCTTTTCCTTGAAGGGCCGTCAACCTGCATGCTTTTCCTCTTTTCCTCACTGTTGCCGTCGTTGACTAGCATTGGACATGTCCAAACCATTTCAAACAAGTCTTTCTTAACTTAGCACCTACCGACGCTAGGGCAGACCTATGTATGGGTGATTGGGGGCTTCAGCCCCCCACAAATCTGAAAAAAGCCCATTAAATCTATATGGGCTGGCTGGTCTAGCCCCCGTGGAACAAAACCCGTTCTCTCTCTCTCTAGAAATCCCCAAATCTGTGACAAGTAACCCCTCTGGCTTTGTCGCTCATCGCGGTCTATCTCTTCTTTGTATTTCGATTCTTAACAATTTTTAGGTGTAGCAGGGGCTGTTTTTTTAGGTTCTTGTCTCAATTTTTTATTTTATTATTATTATTATTATTTATAGAAATAGCGATGTTAGAAATGGAGAATTTCTTAAAATCCTCCATCTTATGAAAATCCCCATTTTAGAAATGGGTTCTCTTGATTCATCAAAGATTTGTCAGATGCATAGGCAACGAGTGCGGCTTGAGATCTAAATGCAGAGACATATAGTCCTCTACGCTAAAATCAGACGCATGATTTTCAATTTTGGAGTGCATCCATATACACAGCTTATACTGACAAAATATATATTGTCACATGCAAGTGTTCAGATTTTTTCTTAAAAAGAGAGGACACAGAAGTAATATCTCCATATTTTCTGAACCCTACTTTTTCTATGCTAAATATATCTTAGAAATCTGTTGTCTCTATTCCTTGTCGCTGCCACTTTTACTGGTTGAGACGCAATGAGTTTTACTATTCTTTTTTTGACCTACAAATATAATTTCTGACAAGTGTTTTCACTGCTTGCTTTTTGTACATGATATCCACATTTTCAGGCTGTGGAGTGTTCAAGAGCACTTGAAGATGGTTCACGTGCCTCTGAAATTGATACTATTCCTCCTTCGTTTATCATTAAACAGTTGGCAATGGCTACTGAGTAAGACTTTTTTCTTATTGATGATAAGTACTTCAGCTTCTTTTTCTCTTTGTCCTACATTAGTCTCTTCAGATATTACAGTGTTCTATGCTTATCATCAACGCTATTGCTCTTTGCTGACACATTAACCTTTTTGTACCAAATGATTAAATAATAAATATAACTCAACTGGGACATGCTAAAAATCCAGTGCTGGTGGGATCTAGACATAGCTCACGCTGCATCTTCTATTCCTCTTGAGGGTCAAAACTCAAAACCATCCAAGTTGTAAAGATGAAATGCGGGAACCTGCACCCCTCTAAGGCCCTTTACCATCAGATCCACCCGCTGAATTTTGGCCCATATTTTCAGTGGAAGAAATCATGGAGCCTTTCCCTACCCTCTAAGGTTGGATTTTTCACGTGAAGGGCTCTGCTTGGGTGTCTTAACACTAGGAGTGCTTGCATAAATTTTTTAATTTGATTCCACCAACTTGCTCTCTATGTGGGGATGATCTTGAAATATTACCCACCTCTTTTGTAAATGCCCCATGACTTGCTTTATCAGGGTTCGTTTACCTTGTAACCTTCCCACACCTTAGCCTCATTATAAACTGGACCAGTGGGTCTGGTGTCTTGTCTCTTCTATGTGTTACCCAGCTATAAATGCCTTTTTTTTGGAATGGTCACAAGACTCAAACTATGAGGTACATTAAGAACCTTCACACTTTTCTATGGGCTCTTATCATTATAAATCTATACTATTTATTTATTTTTTATTGTTTTGAATGGTTATAAATGTAATCCTTGTATATATTTCTACACTTCCAATCTTAGGAACAAACATAATCATTGTGGAATTAAAGTTTAAAGAAGAAAATGAATTTGAGTTGGTTGAAATATTCATTTCATTGCAGACTTGTTGGTATCCTTTTCACATGTATGAGTGTGAAAGGGATGCCAGATTCCTTAGCAAAGTCAGTTTTATACAGGGTTGATATTTATGTAGGGAACTCATTGCCATTGCAATTTTTTTGACACATGGGTAACTGTTAATGCATCTCATAGTCATGGTTTTAAAAATCGGCCGATACCGATCCGATATGGCCCCGAGATATTGGTATCGGTATCTCGGGGCCATATATCGCCAAAATATCGGCCCATATCGGCCGAGATGAAGTTAATCTCGGTTTCCGAGATCTCGGCTGATATTTTGATCTCATAAATGTGATTAAACCCTAATTTTTCTATCTTTTTCCCCATCTTCATCTTCTTCTCCTCTCTTCTCATCTCCTTACTCATGGTTTAAACTTTCGGTCTCGGTCGCGGTATCGGCCGGGCCGAAAAACCGATATGATATCGGTATCGGTCTGTCGCGGTCGTCGCGGTGTGAATTCTTTTTTAATCCAAAAAATCCACAAAAATATCCAAAAAATC
Organism: Cinnamomum chago; assembly: GCA_038049695.1. NCBI lineage: Eukaryota > Viridiplantae > Streptophyta > Magnoliopsida > Laurales > Lauraceae > Cinnamomum > Cinnamomum chago. The sequence goes on along the minus strand of CP142451.1, from coordinate 29,212,647 downwards.
CAGAATATTAGAAAATGCTGGAAAACAATATTTTTTTTCCATTAGTAACAATAATAAATCAAAATCTCGGTCACCTTAAGTTATGAGTTTTGTCTGTGTCGCAATTCGCTGTCTTCTCCAGTATTTCATATAATGTAACCATTATTGATGCTCATGATCAATTTATTAGTGTAAAATATAAGAAAATAAAGATAACATATCAAGTATCAATTAATACTAACTCAATCATCAAAATAAGTTGTGAAATCCAAGATCATGAAGACAAAATATTAAAATTTGAAACATGATAGTGAGATAAATCAATCAAAAAGCACTTGGACATCAAAAGGTTTATGGTTTACCTGAAATTAGGGTAGACTAGAGAGATAGAGATTGATGAGCATGACAGCCTAATTCCAAGTGGAGTGTCGCCCACACTCGATATCATCATCATCATCATCATTTATTCAGTATGGATTGTTAAAGAATACATAATAGTTAAAATAAGGGAGTATGTTGATTTTCTTACCAAAATAAAATGATTTTTTTCAAGAAATAGTGTTGGAAATATGCAAGAAAATGAGCTAAGGAGGAGGGGTTACTCTAAGGAGATGAGTGGAGAGGAAGAATGAGGAAAAAAGTGAAAAATTTAGGGCTTTTTACTATTTTCCATCTTGGCCGATATTTTGACCGAGATGGACCGATATATCGGTTAAACCGATATTTTCAAAATATCGGCCGAGATGGACTGATATTTTGGTGATATTTTGGTTTGCGATACTGAGACCGATATATAATCAAAATATCGAACCGGTATGGGCCGATACCGGTTCATATCGGTCGATATGAACTGGTATCGGCTGATATTTTATACCATGCTTACTACCCATAGCAGCAGCCATACTCCATCACACATCCCTCTTGCATATTTTCAAATCCCACATCTATTTCTTGAGAAAATATTATTTAAGGTAAGAGAAAATCAACTTAAAGCATTTTATTATGTGTTTTTTATTTTTTACTTTTAGATGAAGCATAGAAATCATTGGGTTTGCCACTTGTGTTGTGTTCTTCATTTAGAAGTCAGATCTACATACTTTCATGCTAGATCTACTAATACACATGATTTTGAATTTTTTTTATTTTCGGATTTTTTAATATTTGAATTATAATATATCATTTTTTGGGGATTTCATTATAAACATGTTCTTTTAATGATTCATAATCATTGTATGGTGTGTAAGTGATTGATTTACATACTTTTATGCTAGATCTATATATTTAGAGTTTTGAAAATGGTTTTATTAAATCTTTATTTTTTCTAAAAATAATTGTTGTTACTTGTTAGAATATTTGTGATACCAAAGGCTTATTAATAGTGTGTAGATGATAGATCTACATCTACTCAGTCATAATCATAAACATGATTTAGATCTACCAAAGGCTTATTGATATGTTATCTTTATTTTCTTATATTTTAAACTAATAAATTGATCATGAGCGTCAATAATGGTTGCATTATATGAAATACTGGAGAAGACATCGAACTCTGACACAGACATGACTTATAACTTAAGGTGACCGAGATTTTGATTTATTGTTGTTACTAATGGAAAAAAAATATTGTTTTCCAGCATTTTCTAATATTCTGGATTTTTTTGGATATTTTTGCAATTTTTTTTGGATTATAAAAAAAATTCATACCACGACGACCGCGACGGACCGATATCCGCGACAGATACTGATATCATATCGGTTTTTCGGCCCGACCGATACTGCTACCGAGACCGAGATTTTAAACCATGCTCATAGTTACAGTTTACAACTCATACAATACAACTATAATATTTTTCAGTTATTGCAAATTTTGCTACCGAAGGAAAAAGACCTTATTATAACTCATATAAATTGATCCTCGGTGATTTAGGTCCTTTCTCACTACTTTCTGATGCTAATATATGCACACGCACGTAGATATATATATATATATATTCAAAATGCCATTACCTTCTATGACTTTCCAGTTTGGTTATGTATTTTTAAACTTAATCTTCAGTTCAGTTTTATTTTTTTGTTATTAACCACTGATTCTCTTTTAACAGGTATGGAAAGAATTTTAACTCTCTAAAAGATCTCCTAAAATCAGCCAGAGGTTCCTCCCCTGTCAAAGAAAGGTCAAGCTTAAGCTTTTCTGCTGTAAAGTCGTTAGTGCTTCGTGAAAAGGAGGAGAAATTGACTCGTGACCTTAGTGATTATGAGGATATCACTTCTTTGATCCGTTTGTTATTTAATATGGGTAAATATTGCTTTTGACTAGGAAGATTTTATCTCTCCTGATGTGTAGTTTTCTTTTAAATGTTATCCATTTTTCCTTGGTGATTTTCCACTTCCATAGTAATGTCTGCAAGATGTTTGCAGAAGATCCTATCCCCAGAAGGAGCGATGATTCTGGTTCAGCTACTCTTACAACGTCAAGTTTGCCAAGAGATATCCATGGTGCACCTCCAGGAAGCTTTGTCATTCGACTCTCTGAAATAATTGGTTGTATGAAGACCCTACAGAAAATGGCATCATTTTGGTGCAGCGTTGTTGCTGAAGTAAGGATCTGGGCTCAAAGTAGTATTCTGTAAATTATTCAGAATGTCTGTGCAGAAAAGGAAAAATACTACTCATTCTGTTGTTGATAAAGAGAGTTGGATCTCATTCCCTCCCGCATGTTTGAGAGAGTCATCTTCTACATCCAGGATAGATTTTGGGATGGGAAGGAGCCTATAGGGCTGATAAAAACTCAAAACCATAACTTAAATATTAGTTATTTTTTTTCCTTTTACTTTTCCACATGACTATAGTGCCCTTTGCCCAACCTAGATGACTCATCACAACCTGAATGAGTTGAGCGCGTCCCGAGTTGTCGTGGCTTGGTCAGCCAGGTTTTGACCAAAGCTCATCCCAGGCAAGACCCATTGGCCTGGCACATCACTTAGTTAAGTTGACTTGGCTGAGTTCGTTGTCAACTCACCAGGCTGGAAAACTATGGTTATGACACCAATACAACTCAATTGGTACTGGCGTTATAGTTTGAAAGATCCTGCAGGATATGAGGTTGGCAGTATGCATATGTACTCAATCTGGTGGTGTCTCATGTGTATCCCAACGAAAATATCTGTTCACAAGTTGTTGGGAGGTTGCGTCATTCTTTATAGTATTGTTGTACTTAAAAAAAAAAAATTCTTGTAGTGGTATGCTTACTAGGGGTGAAAGAATGATTATTATCTTAAAACTTCGTCCTCTAGTTTATAATCTTTATTTTTCCCTTTAACTTTTCTTTTTATCTTTTCCTGTATTCTATCCAAATTAGTAATTATTGTTGTTTTTGTCATTGTTATCCTTGTCATCATTGATTCATTGTTGTTATTGCTATAGGTGCTACAGTGAGAAGCTTAGGCTTCATTTTATTTGAGTGTCAATTCATCCTTTGGATCAAATATGTTTGCCTGATGAGATAATCTTTGTAACAGTAAAAGGGATAAACTTTGCTTGAAGTTTGGTGGTATATGCAGGGGATATGAATACGAATTATTTTTAACTGAGTTCTAGCTGTCCTCTAAAAGTTCAGTTTTATTTAGAATTCAAGTTGTCCACTGCACCCTAGGTTATAATCCTCCATTACATTTTAACCATTGCTGGTATATCCAGGGCATATGAATACAAACTATTTCGAACCGCGTTCCATCTGTCCTCTAGAAGTTCAGTTTTATTACGAATTTTAAGTTGTACACTGCACACTAGGTTATCATCCTCTATTGCATTTTGAACCAATGGTGTTATTTTTGTCATTATCTGTGAAATGTTGTTTTATCAAATTGAGTCCTGGCTGTCCTCTAGAAGTACAATTTTATTTAGAATTTAGAAATGAAGGTTTTTATCATGTACAATGTACCCTAGGTTATAATCCTCCATTTCATTTTGACCACTGCTGGTATTTTTATTTTTCATGATCCATGAAGTGTGAATTTGTTGTGGAGCTTGATCTCATGTGGTCATTAATCAATTCCTTATAAATGCAGCTGAGAAGATTGTGGTATGAAGGACAGCCAGTACCTCATGTGCCATTGGATGAGACTCCAGACCTAAATTACTGTCTTTTGCATCAGCAACTGCAGGTTATTAATTGTTGTATTGCAAGGAAGAGGCGCCGCGATATTGCGATTGAGTCACTAGATTCCATTGTGAAACAAGAGAATTGTACAAATGAAGATTTAGGTGTTTGTCCATGCAACTCATCTTTAAGCTCAATTATTTATGCTAGGATCAACAATGGGGATCTTGTTCTTCGTCTTGGAGCTGATTGTCCAGCTGAAGGTTTAACCATGTTAGAAACTGGTGAACCAGTATACTGTCCAGTGACCCAGGTTTGTGGGATCTTTCTCAACAACAAGATTATTGTTTCCTTGGCTTGATTCATTTTTTTGCTCCTTGGTATATGTAGGAGGGCCCAATTCTTACTGAAGATCTTATCAGAGAAACAGAGGAGTTTGTGCTGAGAACAGGAAGGTCAGTCTCTTAACAAATGTTGTTTTAGTTTGGCAGATTACTTCCTCAGAAATTGAAGATTATCATGTTGCCTGTGGTTTCCTACATTATCATGGTCTTCCTATTTGATTGACCGGTACTTTCAATGTTTGGGCAATATCAGCCAGCACAAAGATACTCATCAAGCAATTAATTCATTAAGTAAAGCAACAGAGATGGGCCTCCTATGCGACAATTATAATACTTATTCAATGGTTTGTGACTATAATTGGAGTACATTTGAACACATGAAAAATCTAGATTATTCTTTGTTGGTCATCACTTACTAATTGAATAAGTATTTGTAGACTCTCATTGTAAAAGGTTAATTCTCAATAAAGAACATGGCAATTTTAATGCCATGTAATACCAGAAAGCTTAGCTGTTCTTTATTGATCCTAATTCTATTTGGTTTGAAGCTTTTGAACTATCGTTCATTTAATAAATTGATAAGACTTCTTCAGAGTTAATTTATGAAACTCCTTATTATCTTCCTTAAAAAAATTCATACAAATTATGATCTTAGTACAATTGGATGCATCTTCCTTTGTTCATCTTCCTCTATATGAACAACAAATATTGACTACTCAATTTGTTCGATGTGTTTTTATGGGATATGGTTTGGACAAAAGGATTTCTATGATTGGTCCTATTACTTGTGTACTTTTGAGTTTCGAGTGTCAATTCCATTCTATTCCAACTAATTGCAGCCAGGAGAATTCCATAATTGGGTTGGGGCAGAACAGAAATCCCGTTCAAACTTACTAGGCAAAACTCTGGCCAATTTTGGCTGTCTCGGTCAATTTCAGCCAGAACAACCGAAATTTGTTAGTTATGGCTAGAACAGACCTAGATCTACCCCGCTTACTGGCCCACCCATTTTTTTTAGACTTTCTGCCTCAATTACCCCTTCACATTGGCTTTTCTCTTATTTGAGAGGTGCAAGGGTAGCGACCCTCATACTCAAATAAGAAGAGAAAAGCCCTTTCCTTAGGGCTTAATTTCCTCTTCTCAGTTTCCAGCCCTCAGTCCTCTTTTTGCATTTTTGTTCCATCTCTCTCCAAAACCACCCACCCCCCCCGCCGCCCCAAGCCGATATGCCTTTTCCTTACTTTCCATCATGATGCATGTGTGAAGCCTTAAAATGGGTCCATGTGATCCTTCCCATTTGATCATGAAAACCTAAAACGAAAATGGGTCCATGTGATCCCTTCCATTCGTCCAAAGCGCCTATTCACTCAACTGATGATCCCCACCATTTGTTTATGGAGAGAGAGATGAGCAATTCATGTGAATGAAAGTGGGTCCCTGTGGTCTGCAATTCTTGTACAACATATGCATGAAAATCACTCATTTTTTGTTTTAAATATTGTTTAAAATCTATTTTTTCTATTTTTGGTTCTTTTATTTGATTGTGATATGCAATTCTTGTACGGACATATGCATGAAAATAACTTATTTTTTATATAATATATATTTAATCTTTTTTTCTATTTTAGGTTATTCTATTTGATTATATTATTGCAATGAGTGCTTCATTATCTAAGGATGCAACTAGTAGGGGGCAGGTATCATCTTTAACAACTTTGGTCCTTGCTAGGTCTGTCGATCCTGCATGGAATTAAGCAATACCAGTGCTTGGGAAAAATAATCACACAATTTGCATATTTTTAAACAAATGCATCAGGGAAGGGGAACACATGATTTAAAGAGCATCTAGTTGGGATGAAACATGACACTGCACCATCTCCCAGGTGATGCAAATGTAAAATTGCAAATGGAGAAAATGTTAAATAACCAGTAAGAAAGAGAACAAAACAAATTCAGAGATTGGTAACCCATATGGGACCTCAATGGATGTAGAAGAAGGGGAATATGCAGTAGAGGATTATCCAAGTCTATTACCAACTCCAAGTGCAAATAGTCTAAGAGGAAAGGAAGAAGTGATTGATACGAGGACCTGTAATGGAAATAATTAAAAAAAAAGTAAACAAGTGATGGGGCTCTATCAGCATGTACCATGGATGGCTAATCCAAGAGCATCGAATCTGCTCTAGCAACGAAGGAAATGATTGATTGGCTGATATGATCGTAAGTTGGTGGTGGTTTGATGCTAACATTGCTTTCAATGCTGCCCATTTTAAAGTTTAGTAACCCATGGTAGATGCTATTTTATCAATAGGTCCTAGATATAAAATGTCCTCTTATCATCATCTAAGGGAAACTTTTGAGAAACAATGTGACTGAAGTGAACGACTTCATAAGTCACTTAAAAGAAAGTTGGAGTACAACCAGATGTTCCATAATGGCATATGGATGGATAGATGTGAAACAGATCACATTGAGTAAATTTTTGGTCACTTGTTGTAAAGGGATTATGTTCTTGAAATCTGTAGATGCGAGTGGAACTGTGAAAATTGCAGACTCATTGTTTCGAATTTTTGATGATGTTGTTATATTTGTTGGCTAATGGTGTACAATCTACAACTGAAAATTAAGCTAGTTATAGAGTAGCTTGATGGAAATTAGTGGATAAGTGTGGTACTTTTTATTGGACAACTTGAACAGTTCACTGCATAGATTTAATTCTCGAGAACATGGCAAAGCTTGATCTCTTTCCAATCAATGCATCTACTATTGAGAAAGCTAGAAAGATTCCCATGTTCATTTGTAACCATACAAGAAACCTGAATATTTCGAGAAAAGATTTTACAAAAGCCAGAGACTTAAATCTGGCCAAGCATCACGAGATTTGCGTTGAATTTCATCAGCTTACAATGTTTTTATAGTTTAAAGGGGAACTTAGGAAACAGTGTTGTATTGGTGCATTTGAGCTATGCTTCTTCTCCAATTGGCTTGGGGATTTGTGATCTTCTCCTAAATAGTTCATTCTAGGGAAATTTAGGGCATATCTTGAAGGTGGGTGAACCATTAATTAGTGATGATAGGTTTGCCATGGTCTGTTTGAATGAAGCAATGGACAAGGTGAAGAAGATGATTGAGAGAATACGGAGAACAAGAAACCAGATTACCTTCCGTATTAGAGGATTGTTGATTCAAACGTGGGACTACCAAATGCATAGCTCTTGCACGCCGTAGGATACGAATTTTTTTACAGTCCTACATTTTCCCAGAACTAAGAAAAGTTGTCAGTTGTCACCCAACTGGAGAGCAACAAGCTAACTCAACAATTAATTATTAGAGAGCTTGAAGTTATAAAAAGGCTATTTGTCAATTTAGTAAAAATTCGACAGTGGGTCTCCACATTGAATGCAACTTTTTGGCCAAAGAAAACAATTACACCAAAAATCATTGAAGGACAGAAGAAATGGAGTTTATGAGTTGAACTCTCCTTTCACTGTCCACTATTCTAGCAAACCAACTAGCCAGTGTGTCATTGACTTCAAGAATTGGGTTGCACTCCAAACTAGATAACTTTTAGAATGTAATGGGAGCCCCAAGAATTTGATCGGGATAGACCCCGTAGGAATACCCATGATAACACTGATTTCCTTTTGGTTCTCCTTGAGGGAGTTTGCATAGTATGTGGTACTTACACTAAAGTTGTCACGACCCAAAATCTGGGGCCTTTACGAATTCTGTGTCAAGACTTACAAAAGTATCTCATAAAATACTTGTATCAAATCTATTTGCATAATAAAATTTCAGGCATTTACCTAGTTAACCAGAGATCTTCATTTTAAGATTAAAGATTTGCATAACAAGGTCAGTCTGAACATAATTAAATAAAATGAAAACCAAATCCACTATAAAGTCTTTGGAAGTTTAATTAAAGAAAAATGATGAAAACTAGCTCTTCTTCTTTTCTTCTATGTGAGTCTGTCGCTCAAGTGAGCATGTCAAATCCTATGCCTTGATCATCATGGTAATCCTTAGAATCCTTAGAATATAAACTCTAATACTGACGCTGCAAGAATATAAACTCTAATCTACGTGGGTGCACAATTTTTATATTAACTGAAGTAATGACGCTGCAAGAATAATAGGAATACATTTATTGAGGTCTGGTCAAGGTTTCCCAAAACTAACCTTCAGACAATCCCCTAACCACCTGGCAACACTACCCAATAAAATACTTCAGGGATGCTTCATATTATGTAAAAAGGACCGACCTACAGTCAGTGAATGTAGGTGACCTGTAGTTAAGTGAACATCATAACTGACCTGAGAGTTAGAAAATGATTTATCTGGTCTATGAGGCCTATGAGCCAGGGAATAATATATCTGACTTGTGAGTCGGGGAATGATGGATCTGACCTATGAGTCAGGGAGTAGCACATCTAACCTGTGAGTCTGGGAATAAACCTTATATCATGGCCTTGGTATGTGCTAGGGATCTTGGGGTGTCCAATGGGTCGGTCCCGGTTACTCAGGTTCATCCAAAAGATGTTCTTTTTCTTGGTAGCCACATAACCAGAACTCAGATTAGAATATTTTCCTTTTGTTGCTCTCAACACCTACAACAAGGTAGTTTGAGATCAACCCTTACACCCTTCCGGATTTTATTATGCCCCGCACCACGTCATTATTGGTACCCAATCGTGTAAGGACATCCGGATAACTAACCCTTTTTTAGGCTTGAGATGCTTTCAAAGTAAAAAGTTTCTTACATGATGTTACACAAAATTTAATAATCAGAATAGTTTCTAATTCATCATTCGACTGTGGATCAGGTAATTAAGCACAATTCAAGTAATTCAAGGGGGGTGTGCATTCAACAACAAGAATATAGTGTGCACTGTGCAGATTCTACATGCATGCTTTATCAATTTCTAAGGATTAATAATCAATGTTCATCACAGCACATAATATAATATGCCATCACTGTCAACTTTAAGATTGCCTCTTAGCACACAACATGTACATCATGATTGGAAAAATAGATGTTACTTCCCATATGGAGAACCAGCTCTGTATTATTTATAAACTACTACTACCAGATTTAGCAGTGCATACAGATTGAGGAACCTATGGCCCACAACATTACTAAGAGAATTTATCCATGTTCTATGCTTACCAATGGGGTTCTGCTATGGTCCTTGCATTGTCCACTCATACTACCACTCAAGGATGAAAATAGCGGTAGCGGCCCACCGCCAAAACGCTACGTAGCGGCGCGATTTGAAAAATTCGTCAAAAAAATCTAAGGAATTTGTAGAAAATCTAGAATATTGGAAAATGATAGAAAATGTTTTTTTTTTTTTTTTTTTGCAAAAGTAACTAAGATAAGAGGGCGTAGCGGTCCCCTCATTGTATGAGGTCCTGTATCGCTGTATAAATAGAAAATAATAGTAATGATCATTTTTTTTCCACATGTATTCATGTTGCTTAGTTATGCTAACTTAGAAACTAATGAAAGGCTCGCTCATAAAAAAAAACAAAAAAACAGTGTCATAAAGTCATGACTTAAGACTAAAGAGTACCTAGAGAAAAGAATATCTCTACCAAATGAGGTGTCTAATAGGATGTACCTAGAGAAGAACTCTTTGTATCGATTGTAATTCAGAGAGATCTTGTGTTTTTTGGTGTTCTTTTAAATATAAAAGGGTAGAAGAGTTGCGTAGAAATGTTATTTGGAGAAAAGAAGAAAAGAAATAAGTCTTATTATGCATTTAGTTTTTTTTTTATTTAAAAAATAGAAATCTGTCTCTCCGTAGCAGCCGCTACCTACTCGGCACCTCCACTTGTGGCTCATTTTTTCCAGTTGGCACTTCACTTTCTCTCACAACATATTCTGATGTTGATTGGGCAGGTTGTCTAGATAACTTCTACACCCGGATGATGCATGTATCTAAGGGAATTGTTAATTTCATGGAAATGTAAGAAGCAGGACAAAGTCTCGAAGTCATCTACTGAAGCCGAATATCGTTCTATGTCCATTGCTGCTTTGAGATAATTTGGCTCCGTGGCTTGCTATTAGACCTTGGGTTTAATCAACGCCTCCTGACACCTCTCTATGCTGATAATACAAGTGCAATCCGAATTAATGCCAACCTAGTTTTTCATGAGCTCACTAAGTACATTGAGGTCGACTGTCATTTTATTCGAGATGAATATGTCAGAAACACAATCAGTCTTCCTCACATTTCAACGGGCCTACAAATTGCAGATATTTTCACAATAGGACTATCGAGACCCCATCATTAATTCTTGGTTAACAAATTGATGCCTATTGATTCCCAACATCAAATTTATTTATTTATTTATTTATTTTCGAGCGGGGGAGGGTGGGGCGGTCTGTTAATGACCCATTTGCATGTTAGATAGGTTGGTTCCAACCCAACTCACTTGTATCTTAGAAAGGTTGGGTCCAACCCAACTATGTAGAAATCAAAACACAAAATCGCCTAAAGAGAATGTTTTGTTTTTTTTAAATGGTGCACAAATAATGTTCTTATTGCTTTCCATTTTAGGGGACACAATTGTAGCCCCAATCGAGGGATTCTAAATTCTATTTAATAGAAGGGTCGATCCTCTTGGAGGGACACCAAATTCAAATCACTCTTCTTTCTTGTTGTATTGCTCAGCAGAATCTTGGGTGAATGTCACATAGTTTTTACAATTTTCGGGGCCACACGATTTTGAAATGTATAATGTTTAGTTAAGACAGGGTTTGACTTATAAGCCCAAGGTCAGGACTTGGATATTTCCGATGTGGGAGTGGTGGAGTCCCTTATATCCAGGGTGTTCTTTGGCGGGTGATGGGCACACTGATTTTAACCGGATTTGCCACCTTGGCCCAATCTCGCCGGATCTCACATTCTCCCCCACCAGAAATAGAGCCGTCATCGGCTTTGATACCAATTGTCATAACCTCGTCCAACTCAGTATGAAATTGTTCGCTTTGGGCCATGTGCGCACGCAAGGACTTCCCAGGAGGTCACCCATCCTAGTACTACTCTCGCCTGAGCATGCCTAACTCCATAGTTCTTACGGTTTTGGGGCCGCACGGTTTTAAAATGCGTCATGTTGAGTTATGACGAGGTTTGACTTATAAGCCCAAGGCCAGGACTTGGATATTTCTGATGTGGGAGTGGTGGAGTCCCTTATATCCGGGGCTTGATGGATGATAGGCACACTGAATTTTAACCGGTTCTGCCACCTCAGCCTAGGCTCGCCAGTTCTCATAGAACTTATAATTCTTTAGAAATTAAATCCTATGGCCCACCAAGCAAAACATTACTTTAAAATAAACACAAAATTTCTAACCCCTAATTTAAGTTCAGTGGTGTTACAAAAGTTTACTTTAAGGCCTGAGTATTTGCGAAAATCTCTGAGTAGGAGCTTTAGATGGCTTTCATAAATGGGAGAAGCTTCGTAAATAGCATGACATTAGCAAGGAAGTGCAAATGGAAAATGGAGAGACTTCCTTAAAGGGGTAAAAATAAGGCCATTTTGCTTCATAGAATTAAGAGCCTCAGAGAATAATTCTGTAGCTTGGGCAAAAATTAGAGGTGAAAAGAGGACATCCTTGTCTTATAAAACATTTGGATTCTCCATTTATAAGAACTGAGAAAGATGGGGTGGTAATGCATGACATGATAAGCCCAATACAATGAGTTGGGAAATAAGGGACTTTTAGGTCCTCCTTGATAAAATGCCAGTTGATGCGTCAAAAGCCTTCCTATGATCAATCTTAATGCACATCGTAGCCCGTAGGAGTCCCCTTGTTAAGATGAAAATGAATCGCTTTAAAGAGATCATGGGATAGGAGTATGTTATTCGTAATGGATCTACGTTTAATGAAAGCTGATTGAGAAGTACCTTATGTCAGGCATAATGATTTTCATCCTATTGACCATGATTTTGGTGGTGATCTTGTAAATGTCATTTTTTAAGGAGATAGTTCTTTAGTGTTCGGGCAACTCGAGATTTTCCACTTTAGGAATGAGAGCTATGAAAGTGTCATCGACTTGCTTTAGGAGTTTCCCACATCTAAAGTAATCTTTGATGGCAAGATTAGCTTCTTCCCCTATAATAGGTAAGCAAAATTTGAAGTAGAGACCAGTGAATCCATTAGACTCTGGAGCTTTCATAGGATTCATGATTTTGATTACATCCTTAATTTCTTCAATAGTCACACCTTTGCTGAGATATTCTAATTGCGAGGATGAGAGCTTCCCTGTAGTTGTGCTGTGAACCAAATTGTTTGCAAAGTGATCTGGAGTAGGCCCCAAGAGCATTGAGAAGTAGTCAACGATGACGTTTTGAATACCTCTATCATCAGCATGCAGAAGGCCTTGAGGATCTTTGGCGGTGAGAATTCTTCTTTTTTGCTTATGGGCTTTGAATAAAGTGGAAATATTTAGTTGAGGAATCCTGGAAATTGATATATATATATATATATATATTTCTCTCACGAGCTACATCCTCTTGCATCAGAAGAAGATGATCAAGATTTATTTTGGCAATCTTTTCTACTGTTTATAGATGTTGATCTTGAGTAAGGAGGTAAGAGTTTTGAATGGAGTGAAGTTACTCCCTTCCCAAAATGACATTCCAAGTGAATTGGAGGTTAGGAAGCCCTCCACTTTTGAATCTCTTTTTGACGGAATTTAGCATGGAAACTGATGTGGATGGTCTTGATGATCAAGTGGTTAGCAGCCCTTTGGCGTTCATGGAGACATTTGACGGAACCCATGGGGTCCAAACCCATGTGTAGATGTCCCACCTGCATTAAGGAGCCCAAAACAGCCCACATTTCCCTAGTTTATATTCAAATGATGCAGAATGGTTAACCCCAAGATAGTTTAGGAATATTTTTATTTCCCTAATCATTTGCTAGTAGGTTTCTTATTTTATTTAAGAGTTGTAATTAGGGTAAGTTTCTAAAATTACTTGGTTTCCTAGTTTGATTAGGTTTTCTTAGCCAGTAAGTTTTTTCTACTATTTACATTGCATTGTAGAGACGAAACTTTCAGATTTTGATAATTAATAGAATTTTGAGTGGGTATTTTATCGATTGAGATGCATCCTCATGTTGAAATCTCTGCGGAAATCTCATATAGTGTATGTGTACACATGCTTCGGCACTTACATGCAAGCCCTAACCTTAGGGCCTGTGTCATCATACAGGGGCTGTTTAATAATTCCATACACTACAGAGGTGTATTTAGAAACTCTTGCATTGAATTCTTAAGGCACACATAGTTACAGGGCAGAATGTGTGCCTGTTTTGGGCTGGTGATCACAGGGCTCAACTGGGGCCATATCCACTTGAACCCATCACCACCAGGTGTGCCCATGCGTGTACGACTAAGGGGAAGGGTCCACCTTCCAAATCGGTGGATCATGTGTGGCCCAAGATCATTCTTGTGCAAAGGGTCTGGGTCGGCACTGTTTTAGGAAGTTGCTTGAATGTCTTTACTTGCAATTTAATGTTTCTTTCCTTTGAATTAGATTCTATGAGTTGCTATTAAGTAATTATTGGCAAGATTTAGGGATTTCAATGCTTGCAATTAGGGTATTGACTTTTGACACATTTTATTATTGCAAGAGTCGACTATGTGACACTCCAATGCACAGTTGACAGTCAGTTTCTTGACTTTCTTCAATAACAGTTGAGAATAGTAATTCTCCTTTTATTCTCTGTGAAGCCTCTTATCTTTGGTGTTTTGTCCATGCTGTTGGTAGTGAATTCTAGTTTTGAGTGATTGGTTTGATCACTCCATACTCTTCGAACAGTCATCAAATCATAGTATGACTGTAATATTTACTGCTGTGGAGCAGTATTTGAGTGGTTGGGCACTGTCTGTGGGTACATTAAATACCAGCGACTACGTCAGAAACAAATATAAACATAGGAGTCCATGTCACCTCCTTATCCCAGGCTTAAAAACTCCAAAAAATTATGAGTCTTGCACCATGGGTTGAAAGTTTTGAATGGATTTTTGCATGGTCTAAGAGAAGGATCAATATTCACTGAGAGCGATCTATGATCAGATAAGCCAAAAAGCCTGCAGTTACTTCAGAAATTCCCAATTTTCAGCAAGAAATTTGAATTTTCCAACACCTTATCCTATTGGGAATCAATCCTCCTACTCCCAATGCTATTATTAGTTCAAGTCATCCTGTTGTTTAGTAAAGGAACTTCAATCAGATCTGAACCTTGGATGCATTATTGAAATCTTTCATTACTATTGACCTGAAAATTGCACCACCATGTTTTCAGAATCCTTGTGGATTAAAATCCCCTCCCATGAGCCATGGGAATTGGATAAGTGAACCATGTCATCCCATAAGAGTGACAATAGAGGGACAATTTGGTCCATAAATCACAGAAATGCAGAGTAGTAAAATCCCAATAAATGCTGCAATGAACTTCTTGTTGAGGAGACCGCTGAACTGTTAGATGAATATTAGGATTCCTGCATATGATTATCCTGGAAAGATGACAGTGATCAATGTTGGAAACAAAATTCCAATTATGAGGCAAAATGCTATTAACAATATGGAAACCGTTATGATCTCTAATTCTAGATTCAAATAAACAGAACACATGGGGCTTTGGAGTGGAGCCACTCATCTTGAAGCTCTGCTTGCATAGAGGATCTGTTTAGTCCTCTTACATTCCAAAAGATGGCAATCATCATGGGGATTTGGGAAGTGGAGATCCCCCTTCTGGAAATGTCATATTGCTTGGATGCCGTTATGTCTTCTTGAAAATCGCCTTGCAGGACTATGGCAAAGTCTGGAATCTCATTTGGATCATTTGCCTTCTTTTTGTTGCTTATGGAATGGATTATCATATGCTCCATTCTATTTCATCTTCAATTGAAATGTCCGGGTTTCCATCTGAGTTTGCCAATTGATTGAATCTGTTAGGATAAGAACTGCTTGAAGGCTTGGTCGAATCGGAAGAGGTTAATTTGATTGGTCCTGGTAGTATTTGGGTCTTGAATGGTTGAAACAATGAAACCACATGAATAGCATAGCAGCATTTGATTCTTGGGCATTAACTCCCAAATTTGTGTCTACAGCTGCAGCAGGCTTTTGAATTTGGAGCCCTCTTTCTGAATGTCTTTCTTGTGGAGACAACAAGAATCAATGTGATTAAAAGTCCAGCCAAAAGAGCAATGCTTGGGTTTCCAGATATAATTGCCATCCTGAGTGAAGGCCTTCCCATTGTAGTTGACTTTGTTACTATCTCACAAAGTTGTCAACACCAATTTCTGCACACACCCAGGCTTGGTTTAACCTTTTCCCATCTGCAGTACCTGAGTACATGAGCAATAGATTCCCAATGTGGATGGATAGTTTACTCAACCCTTCAGAAGATATGAAGTGGAAGTTGAGACTGGGGAATATTATCCATATGGGAATGGTATTAAACTCTTCCTTTTGATAGTCAGCTTTTTAGACCATCTCCGCTGAACTAATGTGTGTCCATAAATGTTCCATTGATCTTCCTCCAGAATCCTTTGGCTCTCTTTAAATTCTGCAAATTTGAATAAGAAAAATCCTTAGTCTGGAGTATAGAATTCAGTGGAGCATGTGGCTTTCCAAATTGCTGTCAGAGGGTTCTTGACTGCGGTAAAGTACGGTATTTTTCCAATAAGAAGCCCACAAGAGTTTCCCAATCTCCCATTCCTTTGCAGAAGCAAGCACATCGTCCTTTAGTGTCTGAACATCTTATTGGGGAGAATTTTCTGGGTTTGGTTGAATGAATTTAAGGGCCCTGGAAGCTTTTATATTTGGGGCAAAAAGAGAAGACCACCCTTTGTCTGTGCTAGTTGCAGAAACAGTGTCCATCCTTGGAAGAAAGATTCAATTAATGAGTAGCAGTACCTGAGCCTGGATTGGTGGGAATAGTTGCTGCTGAATTTAGCTTAGCAGTTCCATAAGCTGAAGCTTGTTTGAAGATATGGTTGGATCTCTTGGCTGAATCAATAGATAGGCTTCTGGTTAAAAATGGATATTGTTTGTCTCCAGAAGCAGAGCCTGCCTTAGAACAGGACAGGGGAATTCTTTTGAAATCCAATGGCTCTTTGCTGGGCTGATTGCTGGCCAATACAAGCCAACTTTCCATTTTTCTTAGGTGGAATGGAGGATCCAGGTTCGCAGATGAGCTGGAGAACCTATGGATAAGAGTCTGCGATGGTTGATGAGGCTGGGAAGGTGAGAAAACGGGCTTGAAGGTTGCTGTCTCGGTCTGATCCAAGCAGATAGGTGGAGGCTGAGGAACAAGGAGGGTGAGATGATAACTTTGATCTTAGATGTTGAAGAGTCTGCTTTAGATTCAAAACTTAGCGATCATTTCTGACGCACGACTTTGATTGCTGTTGTATGGCTAGTCAAACCTCTTTTATTTGTTTAAAACATGCAATTTATACATATGATCTGAATAATTCTCATTATGATGTAATTTAAATTTTATAATGCAAGTTGTATAGTATGATTTTGATAACTTCGCATATGAATTCATAGATGGCGACTTGGGAATTACATAGGGAACTTTATTTTGCTGGTAGTGTTGCTTTTCATTCATTACTAGGTTATGTTTGTCTTTGTTCTATTTAACATTCTTTAGTTAAAAATGGACATTTTTATGGATCTCACATCTTCTATTCCTCAGTGTTGGTGCTGGATGCTCTCAACTGCTCTCTGATATGCAGGCTTTCAAGGTAAAGTCAAGCTATGAAGATAAACTTCCATCAAACTTATATGCTATATGGAGGTTGCCAATGGCTTCACGTGATAGTTATCTTATTTATTTATTTATTTTTTGAATGATCCTTGTTAATTGTGCATTTATTAAATATTGGTTATTAGGCTGCAAATCCTGGATGCATTTTAGAAGATTTCATAAGATGGCATTCTCCCCCGGATTGGACAGGTGCTGATTCATGTAATGACACTAAAGATTCTCTTGATGGAGAAGACACGTCATATAGGAGAGGTCAACTAAGTACTAGAATGCAAAAAGAAGGCAAGCTCTTCTCATCTCAATAAGAAACACAGTAAATTTTGTCTTAAGTAAATTATTAAAACTATATTTCTTTAATCCACTTTAACTTTATGAGGATCACAAGGTTAATATATTTTCAGATTCGTTAATAAAGACAAAAATGACAAATACGACATATTTCTTATTTTGAGATTGCTAGAGCGTACAAAGTCCTTAGACTTTCAAGCTAAAATGTAACTTCATGATGATACTTAAGTAAGAATGTTAGAATTTACCATGTTTGAATTTTAAGAGCTTAAACATTGTCTTAGTATGGCACCTCACATCTTTTGGGACATCTGACTCCTAATGCAGAACTTAATGCTTTGTGAATATTTTCTTGTCAGTGGTTGGTTAGTTGAAGCTGCATTTGAAAAAGAATAAACGATTGTTTGAAATAGATTCTGGCATAAATTGAATAATGCAATTGGTCCACGCATCAATGAGAATTTTCATACCGAAGCTCCTTTTTGACTACTTCGTTCGGCACCATTCCGTAGAGGTGCTACATTTGCAACCTCAGTGGAACCCAGCTAAGAAATGCACTCTTCTTAATCAACATTTGTCTCTTTTTCTCTCATTTGAGGAGTGGAAGCTAGCTTCTGCATCAGAAAACTGCTAATTACTGAACTCCAAAATGGTGATACACAAAAAATCATAGGAACATTACTGAATTATTTACAGACACAATAGAATTTCTCAGATTGATGGGATAAAGTTTAGATGAGGATGATGACTCCTGAATTGGAATTTCATAGTCAATGCTTCTTTGACATTGTCCAGGAAATTTGTGGCGTGAGCTATGGGAAACGGCTAAGCCATTGCCTGCTGTTAGACAAGCACCACTCTTTGATGAGGACTTAGCAGTGTGAGTTGGAATTCTTGTGCTACTTTTGATTCTTACTTGAGAAAAGAAAAACCAAAAAAGAAAAATTCATTTGACGGACCCTTGTATGGATTTTTTTTTTTGTAGGGAAAGCATTTTAAATGTATTTGAGAACATCTCACCTTCTGATCTCTTCAGACAGCTTTTTGTTTCTATAGTAAGTATTTTCATAGCTATTCTTATCTATGATCTCTTTTGGTACTTGCCATGCATGACATGATACTATTAGGGAGAAATTGTATGAAATGTCTGTAGACAATTATATAACTAGTTAACGTGAAAACTGAAAATGGTATTTTGAAAGCTTGTTTACAGAACCCAAAGATTTTAGCAATGCAGGATTTTTCAGATTTCTATAAATTGGCAACTAAATTTATGAAGATTTTTATATATAAAAAAAGATTTTAGAGGGATTTTGTGCTAGTATGTGAATAAGAATTTTTTTTATAATTTCATTTTATATTCTCAGTAAATTCTTTTCCACCGTCATCTCTATGTTTCTTGGACAAATCAGTTCAATCTTGACGTAATCTGGAATGAAAAATCCAATTCTGATAATCCGCGATGTCCAAAAACCCATAATACAAGATATTGAGAAAACTTAATTTAAAAGGAAAATGAATACTAACTTTAACCACTGGTTAGGCGCTGTAAATATCATCAATCTGATGGAGAGAGATAAGAAAATATAAATTTTAGTATGTGTTTTACTAGGGAAAATATAAAATTTACACTGGCATCTCTATGTATGTTCGACAAATCAGTTCATTGTTGACGTATTCTGGAATGAAAAGCCCGATTCTGATAATTCTCGATGTCCCAAAACCCATAATACAAGATATTGAGAAAACTAATTAGAAAAGAAAACAAATACTAACTTTAACAACTGGTTATTTGTTGCAAAGATCATCAATCCCATGGTGAAGAAATAAATCCCATGGAGAGAGATAAGAAAATGTAAATTTAACTAAATTTCTAAATGAACTGGTACAAGTTGTCCAATATCATGTCTGTCTCAGTTGGTTAAGCTAGACATGGGTGTGAATAAGAGTGCACAAGTTTGAGTCCCCCCCCCCCTCCCCCGTAACCAATTTTTTTTTTTTTTAAAAGAACCTTGAAAAACATGAACTTAAATCCAATTTACACATTTAATTTCTAAACAACTACTTTTACAAGTAATAAGAAACCTAAATATATTGGAACATGCTTTCAAATCCGTGTTTGTTTCATGTAATTGTATACTTGGGAATTGTAGGACTTATATTCCCAAGCATAGTTAAAATTAACGAAACCATATGAATTTCCCAAAATGACCATCAAATTATCTCCCCTCTACTGAAAAATGAACCAAGTGGGAGGTCGGAATGAATGCCCATGCACCATCCTAGGAAAGTGAGGATTGCATCTACATTGCCACCTTGTATCCTTTCTCTCCCCTTCCCCCTCTTTAATAATCGTTGTTGGAGCCCATTTGACCATTAATAACTATGTTTTCAATTCCCATGCAAACAAACATGCCCTAAAATAAATAAGAATAGTGAAATGGGCAAGTTGCTGGACATCCATAACAGCTGTGATGTTTCTGGTTGTGGGGGCCCACATGGCACTCCATCTTGCCAGGTGGACCCCAGGCAACCATGCTGGAGTTGGTGTTCCATTGGTTTGGGCCCAATAAGGTGCATTTGAGCATGGCCCACTAAACAGTTATTTTCTGGCTATTTCTGAACTGTATTTATTTTAGACTGTTCCATGGGTCCACACTTTGATCTGATCTATCCTGAATCCAGACCTAGGTTAGGTGCCTTCATACTGCCCCATGAACCATTTGGTGATGGAAAAATGCAATCTTCATCTAATTTGTCGTCAATTGTTGATGTAACCCCAGGCATTTAACGAACCTGCGGACAGTGCCTAACCAATCAGATACTGCAACACAGCAGTAAGTTCCAGTTGTAGGGCAACTTGCTGACTGTTTGAACAGAATGGAGAGATTAAACCACTCACTGAATACTAGTATTCACCACCCAACAGCATGGACAAAGCACCGAAGATAAAGAGGACTTCACAGAGATTTAAGAGGCAATTTTCAAGTTTTATTGAAGAAGTTGACTGTTGACTGTTCACTGAGTTGTAACAGTTGACTAATAACACCAATTGCAAGCAATAAAATCCACAATTCCAGACTCTAATCACTACTTACTAACTTGATAGATCATAATGGAGAGAAATTAGCAATAAATTGTGAAGAAAATCAAGCTTTTGATGAAGCTAACCAAAACTGGGTCGTTCCAGACCCTTTGTAGGAAAATGCGGATGGGGACCACATGGCCCACATGTTGAGTAGGTAGACCCAAACCTTAGGCACACCCATGGGCGCACCTGGGGTTGCTGGGCTCAAGCAGATTTGGGCCCTACAATCACCAGCCCAAAACAACCATACTATCTGCCCCTGCTATGTGTGCCTTATGAGCTCAATGTAACAGTTTTGCAAATACACCCCTGTGGCGTATGGAATTATTAAACAGCTCGCATGAGTATAAATTTAGAAAATGTGGGCCGTTTCGAGCTCCTTAATGCATGTGGAACATGGGTTTGGACCCCATATGTTCGATGGAATGCCTCTATAAATGCAAAATGACACAGCGATCGGGTTGATAGATCAATCTCCCGAAGGATTGATCGAATCCAAGAGGATTCCAGCCCTAAGGCACAACACAAGCCATAACACACAAGGGATAACTCACGATAACTTGAATTGATTAATAAAGCATGAAAAATGACAATAGGACTCTTCTGTATATATAGAGCACACTGTTTCTAAACTAATTAGGATATTGAAAATAGGAAGATACCTAATCCTACTCAAAATAGAATTTAGAAAGCAATCCTATTAAGCAACTAACTAATTTAGATATTGTCTCAAATAAGGATAGGGATCTCTGCCATATCAGAGATCATATGGACCCCATCAGATGGGTCCATTAGGGCCTACGGAGTCTAGTCTTGGGTTGGGCTACATTAGCTCTCCCTTACTTGAAAGAACTCGACTCCGGAGAGTTAATTGCTTGATAGTGCTCATAAAGATTTGGATTCAAACACTGGAAGTCGGTGGCAGTAATCCAGGTATCATCGGAGATGGGCCGGTTTTGCCAACGAATAAGGAACTTTTGAAATCCTCAGCGATGAGTAGAAACAATTTGATCAAGAACATCCATGATTTTATTAGGCGGTGGGGAGCAGCTGGCAATGATGAAAATAGCGGTAGCGGCCTTCCTCCAAAACACTACGTAGCGGCGTAGCGGTGCGATTTGAAAAAAATCGTCAAAAAAATCTAAATTTTTTTGTAGAAAATCTAGAATATTGGAAAATGAGAGAATGTTCTTTTTTTGCAAAAATAACTGAGGTAAGGGGGCGTAGTGGTCCTCATTGTATGAGGTTCTGTACATCTGTGAAACCTTGAGAAGAACTCTCCATATCCACTATAATTCGGCGAGATCGTGTGCTTTTTGGTGTTCTTTTAAACATAAAAGAGTAGAAGAGTTGCATAAAAATGTTTTTTGAAGAGGAAAAAAAAAGGAAATAAGCATCATTATACATTTTGAAATTTTTTGAAAATTAGGAAAATTTCACAGCTACGGCCGCTACGGATGTGAACGGCGCTAAATGCCATTTAGCATAGCGGTGAAGATATAGCGGCCACTACGCTATTTTGATCTATGGCAGCTGGTAACGTAATGATTTGCTCATCAGAATCGTCCTCATTATCATGCCCATGATAGAAAGTGAGATCGACAACATTGAATGTGGGGCTGATACCAATATTAGATGGCAACTCGAGAGTATATGCATTCAAACTGAGCTTCTTCAACACTTTGAATGGACCTGTATTTCTCGGATGTACTTCTTGTTTGCGCCTGGCGATAGCCTTTCCAGATGAATACGGACCACAACCATGTCTCCTTCAGAAAACTCTAGGAAACGACGACGTTTGTCAGCATGAGCCTTGCAACAGTCATTGCTAGCTGCAATATGTCGTCGAACTTCATCATGTATTTGTTGCATGTGTTTAATGAAGTTATCGGCTTCAGCACAAGGGCGCGCTTCAAGAGGCAAGGGGACAAGATCAATAGGCAAGAGCAGTCGAACATCTGTGACTGCTTCAAAGGGTGAGACGCCTGTGGACCGACTAACTGAATTGCTGTAAGCAAATTTAGTCATGTTGTGATATGATCACGTACAAGGCATCGTAACAGTTGTCCAAGGCTTCTATTAACAACTTCAGTTTGTCCATCAGTTTGCGGATGGCAAGCAGGAGAAAAGTGAAAGCTGTCATCCACAAAGTCTTCCAAAAGTAACTCATAAATTTGGTGTCATGATTTGAAACAATTGTCTTGGGGATGCCATGAAGACGGACAACTTCATTGAAGAATAATTGAGCTACCTTGTAAGCATATGATGTGGTGTTGCGACGCGGCTGGAGATGAAGGAGCTACCTTGGTTTGTGCTTTGCCTTAGGGCTGGAATCCTCTTGGATTCGATGAATCCTTCGGGAGATTAGGGATTTGGTAATAGGGGTTAGGGTTTGTGATTGGAGAGGGCTTAGGCATAGAGGGTCTTGTGGGAATTGGATTTTTGGGTAGTGGCTCGATGGGCGGGCCTTTTTTTTTTTTTTTTCTGGTGGTGTTGGGATGGTTTGGCTCTCTAGTAGGGAAGTGGCTGTTTCTAAACTAATTAGGATATTGAAAATAGGAAGATACCCAATCCTACTCAAAATAGAATTTAGAAAGCAATCCTATTAAGCAACTAACTAATTTAGATATTGTCTCAAATAAGGATAGGGATCTTTGCTAGATCAATGATCATGTGGACCCCATCAAATGGGTCCATCAGGGCCTGCAGAGTCTAGTCTTGGGTTGGGCTGCATCACAAAGCCTTCTCAACCACTTGATCTTCAAGACCATCCGCATCAATTGTTCAATCGTTCCAACTTGTGGAGGTACGATATGTATTAGCTTCTTCTACCATATTAGAAAACTGATTGTGAGTATATTCACTTCCATAGGTGGTATGCGCCTTTATCTTTTACCTAGTTGGATAGGCTTCAATGAATATCCTCAATGAAGAAATAGAACCCACATCCATGTGGTCTCATTTGACGACACTGGTGTGCAGAAGCACACATGCATTGTTTGTTTTTGAAAGGCTTGCATTTGTTTTACCTATATTAAGTAGGGTGGGTCCCAAAGCGCTTTTGTTCTAGTGAGACCAATGCATTGACAACATCTAGTAGAACTGATTTTTCATGGATGGATAGATCCAAAGCCCTCTTGTTCTAGTGGAACTAATGGGCGTGATTTTTTTGTACATGGATAGATAAGCCCTCTTGTTCTAATTGGAACAGTGGGCCCCACGAACTCTTTCAAACAAGATATGCAATCCTTCTCAAATTGGATCAATTCCCACTACCTAATAGACCTTCATCTAGGGGGGGCGGGGGGGCAAATTGCTCTCCCCAATCCCACCTCTGATCACTGTCCCATCTTACTCGATTCCAAAATCTTAAAATGGGGTCCCTCCCCTTTCTGTTTTGAGCCAATGTGGCTGGAGTATAAGCGTTTCAGAGACTCAATTAAGGATTGGTGGAACAGTTTTCACATCAGCGGGTGGGTAGGTTTTCGATTCTCCTCGAAGTTGAAGATGCTGAAAATCAAGATTAAAGAATGGACCAAGTGCAATATAGAGCCCGTTGGACCTCTTAAGGCAAAAATTCTAGAAGAATTGCAGTCTATTGACAGAAAGGAAGAATCTCAAAGGTTTTTATATGAAGAGGATTTGGCAAAGAGACTTGAACTTAAAGACCTGTTTCAACGTAAAGTCAGGGAAGAAGAAATCAAATGGAAACAAAGATTGAGGTGTAGATGGCTAAAAGAAGGGGACAAAAACACCAAGTTTTTCCACAGTTTGGCATCGACTAGAATGAGGGGGAACATGATTGATCATATGATGGTCAATGGAAACAGAGTAGAGGACAGAGAAGGGATAACAAATCACATCATCGGTTTCTTTAGCAATCTATTCAGCAAGGATGAAAGAAGTGGGCCTTCTTTAAATAATCTACAGTGCCCCACTATTAGCGTGGAAAACGCAAATTGGTTGGAAGAAGCGTACCAAGAGGAAGAAGTAAAAGCAGATATATTCAGCCTAGCTAGTGATAAAGCTCCAGGCCCAGGTGGCTTTCTAATCTCTTTCTACCAAATTCGTTAGGACCTCCTAAGGACAGACTTTATGTCCTTCATGATGGAATTCCACTCCAGAGGCATACTCTCCAAAACCATTGGAGCATCTTTCTTTGCTCTTGTCCCAAAGAAGCCCGGGGCGGACTACATAAAAGACTTCAGACCCATAAGCCTCTTAGGCAACACTTACAAACTATTGGCTAAAGTGCTTGCAACCAGACTGCAAAAGATCCTTCCAGCCATCATCTCTCCCTCTCAAAGTGCCTTTGTCAAAGGAAGACAAATCTTAGATGGGGTTCTCGTAGCAAACGAATGCATTCATTCCAGACACAGACAAGTCTCCTGGTCTAATTTGTAAGCTAGACTTGGAAAAAGCCTTCGACATGGTAGATTGGGACTTCCTTCTTTATTTGCTGCGCAGGATGGGTTTTGGAGATAAATTGAGGGAATGGATTCGAGAATGCATCTCATCTTCTACCTACTCAATCCTTGTTAATGGCTCCCTGAAAGGTTTCTTCCCAGCGGAGATGGGTCTGCGTCAGGGAGACCTTTTATCTCCATTCCTTTTTGTCATCATTGGAGAGGCTCTCAGTAGGATGCTTTCCAAAGCAGAAGATTGCAACTTGATTTGCGGTTTCAAGCCCGCTCAAAATGCTCCATCTGTCTCCCATCTCCTTTATGCGAATGACACTCTTCTATTTTGCGATACTAAAGTAGATCAAATTCAAAACTTGGTTGCCATTCTCAGATGCTTTGAAGCTGTCTCGGGTCTAAAGATTAATTTCTCCAAGAACGCCATCCTAGGGATCTCTATTGAAGAAGTCTCTCTTCGTCACTTTGCAACTATCTTAGGATGCAGAGTCGACTCTTTCCCATCCACCTACCTTGGGCTTCCTCTATGTCTAAGTAGGGTGCCAAAATCCATCTGGAACCCAGTTCTTGAGAAAATTGAGAAAAAACTGTCTTCTTGGAAAGCAAGATACTTATCCCTAGGAGGCAGAATCACGTTGATCCAATCTGCTCTTGCCAACCTTCCAATTTACTACATGTCTATTCTCAAATGCCTGATTGCTATCATCAACCACATTAAGAAGCTTCAACGTGACTTCCTATGGCAAGGCCACGAGGAGTAAAAAAAAGATCCACTTGGTGAATTGGAAATCTGTCTGTCGCCCTAAAAAGTCAGGCGGTTTAGGTATAAGACCTTTAAGGAGCATGAATCAAGCTTTACTGGGAAAATGGCTTTGGAGGCTCGGGGACGAATTTGAAGGTCCATGGAGAAATATCCTTCTAGCCAAATACAAAGTTAGGAGAAACGGTTGGGACATCTATCCTCCTCCCCAAAGGTGCTCAAATTTTTGGAAAGGGATTTGCGTTACCAAAGCCTCTTTTGCTTAATTCATCCGTTACCAAGTGGGCAATGGAGAGAACATATCCTTTTGGCATGACATTTGGGTCGGCAACAACCCCATAGCGATTCAATTCCCTGATCTATACGGATGTGCCAGAAACTGCAAAGCTAGGGTCAGTGATTATCTTGACATGAATGGCAGCTAGCAATTGTGGGGCCCCATTTTCAGAAGGAATCTTACTGAGGCAGAGGAAGCAAACCTCTTCAATCTTTTTGAGGTTCTGAGTGAATTGGACATTAAGGGTGACGAGCAAGACATCAAATGTTGGGCACCTTCCAGCTGCGGATCTTTCTCTGTTTCCTCCTTCTTCTCTGCCCTTCATGTAGGGCCCCCGACTTCTCATCGAGGTTGGCCCTACCTTTGGAAAATTAAGGCCCCTCCCAGAGTCCTCGCTTTTGTTTGGCTTGCTCTCCAGAACAAAATTCTAACTATGGATAATTTCTGCCGCCGGAAATTTCTTATTGTCAACGCTTGCCCCCTTTGCTTAGCCGATGAGGAATCAGTTGACCACTTATTCCTTCATTGCAAGCAGACAAAAGTTATCTGGTTAGCAATTATCAAGGAGTTTAACTGCAGCTGGGTTATTCCTCAATCCTTCCCTGAGATGTTCCAACAGTGGGCTTGTCCGATTACCTCCTCCAAAGGGAAGATCATGTGGCGCCTATCTTTCCTTGCCCTCATTTGGATGATTTGGAAAGAGAGAAACAACAAATGTTTTGAAGGAACTTCATCCTCCCAAGAAGACCTAATTATCAAAATGAAATTCACTGTAGCCTCTTGGGTCTCTATTCTCCCAATCTTTAGGGACTTATCCCTTGATGCTTTATGTTTCAATTGGAGGGAAGTCATTTCGTTTTGATGTGGCTCTTTTTTCTTTTGTCTAAGGCTTTTTGCATTTTTTGTTTAGCTTCTCTCTTTTTTGGGCGGTGGCTGTTTTTTTGGGGCCTCCCCAGCCGCTTCTCAATATAGCCCTTTTATACTGTAAAGCTTTTGATAAATACAAGTTACCATTTCATTAAAAAAAAAGAAGAGGACTTGACCATTATAGTTAGATAGATCCCAAAGCCCTCTTGTTTTAGTGGGACCAATAGCCCCACAAACTGTACCACTTGTCCTATTTAAATAAGTAGTAGAGAGTGTATTGCTACTGAAACTGTAGAGGATCTGGATCCATCCTTATATAACCTTTTTGTATCGGCGCTTCATAAGCCCCTTTTTCTATGGTAATCCACCTATCTAGAGATGAAAAAGAGGGGGGCAGGTGGGGTGGGTGGTGGTGGAGGGTTTATCACTCCAGATTGGTCTGTACTGGTCTATACTCTATACTGGTTGATAACGTGTGCAAATACTTGCGATATGATTTGGCAATGTCAATACCAACATACTTTATCATATCAATGTGGTACCTAGCTTGTAATAGTGTTATGACTGGTATCAACCATTGTTGTTAAATCTCAAGATAAAATTCGTATACGATTTGTATCAAATCCTAGGGGAATAAGATTCATATCGATTCAATGATTCCTATTTACCTTTATGATTCATAACTGCTGTATTGAATCTTAAAATTCACTTTTTCCTTCGATGGACACCTACAACTTCGATGGACACCTACAACCTTACATTCTCTTAATTATACATGGACGATTCCCTTATTTCTATAAATGATTTTGTCAGCATTCAAAAGTTGCAACATATTCTTCACTCAGAAGTCAATCGTTCCGAACATCAGATTATGCTTAAACCAAATATACTAAAGATTTGATCAACCTAGCTCGACTTGCTGATTCTAAGCCCGTGGAAGGCACGGATACACTCATGGAGATCAATGTTAAATTTCTCAAGGATTATAGCGATCCGATTTTTTAGCCAACTTTGTACAGAAAGTTGATTGGTAGTCAAATCTATTTGATGACGACTCAGTCATATATTTTATATGCCGTAGACATTGTAAGCCACTTTATGCCTGCACCACACCATCTTCATTTAGCAGCTATGTTTGCATCATCCTATATCTTCGTGTCCCTCTCGGTCAAGAGTTGTTCTTTACTTCAACCTCTCCACTCCACTCCAACTGACTGTTTATGGGGATGCTGATTGGGCTGGATGCCCTAACACATGCCGCTCTGCCATTGGTTGGTGTATGTTTTAGACAAATTGATTATTTCATGGAAATGCAAGAAGCATATAGAGTGTCGAAATCTTCTTCTGAGGCTGATTATCGCACCATGTCCTCTGTCTGATCAGAAATCTTCAAAGTTCTAGGTCCAATATCCACTCCATGGTTTCATTCCCTCAGCTGCAGCAAGTTGATGCAGAGAACAAACTGTATGGGCCTGGCCCATTGTTGAGTCTTTTTATTTTCATCGTTGTAGCCTATTTGTGGGGGGCATTTTAGTCTTTTCTTGTCTTTTGAGCCTTGGGGTTTTTTAGAGCCTATGTAAGGGATGAGAAGTGGGGGAGAGGAGGAAGCTTTTGACATTTTGAAGAAGAAAATAGGCTCCACACCTTGAGAGATTGGATTTTTGTTGCAACAGATTTGCCCATTGACAATCTGATTTGCACCAGTTGGTTTCAGAGCATTCAAGTTCGAATTGCCATTTCGATCTACGGATTGAATCTGTTTTGATCGACAAGGAGGAAGAAGAAGATCGGCAGTTTGCCTTTGATCCTTCTTCCAAAGCTCAAAGGAAAGAGTCTGTTGTGCAGCAGTTGTCTGCTTGATGGAACGAGGCTGTGCAGAGTTACCGGCATCAAAGATCGGAGAGGAGATCGTCTTTTTTTAGTTTCTGGGCTCACATCAAAGGTGGGCCGTCAATCAGATCTGGAGAGAGGAGACTGTCTCTGTTTGTAAGGGTGCACAGGGGAGGTCTGTTGACGCTTGGTGCAGCCGGACTGCGAAGGCGCTGGATCTCTGATCGGCCTTGAAGGTTCCGGTTGCCTGACTTGAAGAAGACGGGAAAGGGGGTTCTGTTGCCGGACTGTGTGGGGGTCTTGCTTGCTGCAGAAGAATGTCTGAGAAAACTCAGAGACAGAGGATCCGGACTAAGTGGGGCTCGGGTTCCTGCGAAGGAGAACTCGGCGGAGAATGGCCCCGACCTGCCGTTTCAGATCTGAGACAGCGAGATTTGGATTCGTTGCTGCATCATTGGCGCCGGAGAAGACCTTCGTTGCCATTGCATTTGGAATTTTGCTGTGGCCCTGTCTGGATTGGAGAAGAAGAACAGAGGCGCAGGGGTCTGAGTGCTGGGTTCTGTGTCAGTTTGCAGAGAGCGGGTTCCCTCTGTTGAAGATGAAAAGAACCCATCGATCCAGGCAGAACCAGGTCGGGTACAGGTCAGGTTCAACCCTACCCATTCACAGAAGACCACCAGCCAGCAGAGTGCTGACATCATCTGACACGTCAGCAAGGGATACTAACATCAGCAGTGCACAGTCAAAGAAGAGAGGACCCGGCCCGGACTCATTAATGTTGCAGGAAGACTCCATTTGCTGTCTGCAATCAGATCAGGTGAGTTCTGAAGTGGGCCACAAGATCTGGATTCTATTGTGATTCCGAACTGAAGGAGTAGGAGGGTCCTGTGGTTCTGTATATCTGGACTTCTGCTTTGCAGAAGATCAGATGATCACCATCGGTGGGCCATGCATATCAAGCTTCTGGTTTTATTGTTGCTGTAGTCGAGAGTGGAGGTTTGGTCCTTGAATTGCAGATTGCAGAGACAGTTGCAGTCTTTGCCAGATCTCGATCAAGAGGTAGAAGATGGGCTGGGTTTCGGACTCGGGCTGATCGAATGAGACAGAGAATTCGGGTTTTCTCTTCAGTGAATTGGAGAAGTCCAAAAAGAATTGTTTGCTTTTCTGAAAGTGTGGAAGGGTAAGTACTTGTTTCGTCCTCTTCTCTTAGTGTACAGAGAGAATAAAGAGAGGAAACGGTCTTTTGTTTGTTTCAGTGAGAGAGAGAGAGAGAGCAGGGCCTTGGATTTGATTAAAAAAAAACATTTCTGAAAAAGGAGGACCCAGAAAGGAGGGGAAGAAGTCTCCTGCCTGCACACAAGTCACCAACATGTCAGTCGCTGGCCGCTATTGACAGATACAGGTGCAGCAACCCCATCTCGGTATGCCTGCAGCAGGCACCTGGAGGCTGGAAGCTCCTCTGGTTCAGTCTCTTCTGTGGAAGAAGATCGAGGCATGACCAGGTCAATCTAGGTCTGGTTCAAGCCTGACCGTTATAGCAGAGGTTAGCAAGACAGGTTCTGGTTTGGGTTGTTTTTAGGTGGTGTTAGGTCCTTATCTCCACAGCTGGACCTGAGTTCGAGCCCCTATCGTTGCAAACAGGGAAGCACTTCTATGCCTGAACTAGTTAGGACTGCACAACTGGTGTTGTCAAGACCCTTTTACTGATGAAACTGTTTTCCCAGCAGACACTTGGACCATGTTTTACTGCTGAAACTATTTTTCAGCGCACACTTGTTGCAAGTAGAATGTACACTCTGTAGTGCACAAAGAGGAAGGAAGGCAGCAGCCACTGCTCTACTGCAAGAAGAAAAATCTCAGCGTGATTTTCACATTGGGATACTTGGAGTGGTTGACCTGACCTATTGTGCAAGAGCCCACAGGCAGAAGCCCATCTAGAAGGAAGCCCAGGACATTCCAGCAGCCAGTTGCACTGTTGTAGCGCTCACGTCAGAAGTGGGTCTGGTTAATAGTGGGTTTGACTGGATTGAAGGCCAGAAACTAATTTTTGTTATCGTGGAGCCATCGGGACTCAGATTTCAGATCAACTTTTGACCATGCACTTGTTGTGATATGATCTACATAGCAAGTGAGTCCTATATTTTGAAGAGCATTTTTTTTTATGTCCTTACAACTAAGTCAAAATGAGGCACGTGGAATTTGGCATAAATCCGTTCAATTATGGGGATCAATATTATGGAAAAGAGTTCTACTTTGAGCTGTTCATTGGTTTAAAGCAAAAGAAATTAACCGTTGATGAATACATGGATCAATTCCAAGAATTGCATATCTTACGTGGCCTAGATGAAAACCCAACACGTGCTTTACGTCGTTATATTAGAGGTTTGAGAGCAAACATTAGAAAGCATATCAAGTCCTACCGAGCCATTCATGAAGCATACCAATATGCTATTCATGTTGAGCAGAAACTTAAACGGTCTTATGCAAGGCAACTTAAATCTCAAGAGTTGAAAGAAGACATTATAGAAGTCATTGATGATAAAAAAATGCCGCAGATGTTCTTCTAGACTCACCTCTTATATTTGATGACTGTGGAAGATGATTGTCAAGAAACAAAGGATTTCATAGCAGAATTAGATGGAGCAACATTTGAACATGAGGGCTGTATTGATCACAGTGGAAGTTTGTACTCTGGATTTTTGACCTAGGAGGACACCTGCAAAACTTGAGGTTGAGTTCTTCCCAAGAAGAGGAGAGTGATGCAGAGCACAAACTGTATGGGCCTAGAGCATTGTTGAGTCCTTTTTTCATCTTTGTAGCCCATTTGTGGTGGGCATTTTAGTCTTTTCTTGTCTTTTGAGTTTTAGGGTTTTTTGGAGCCTATGTAAGGGATGAGAAGGGGGAGAAGTGGAAGCTTTTGACACTTTGAAGAACAAAATAGGCTCCACACCTTAAGAGGTTGGATTTTTACTGCAGCAGATTTGCCCATTGGTAATCTGATTTGCACCACAAGTCAGTGTTATGTTCTGAGGCCTGCATTGGCTGGTACAATGGTTTACAATGACATTAGATATCAGCATGGTCTCAGCTGATTCCCAATAAATATTGGCTGATACAATTTGCATTGAGCGGTATCATTTTATTTCTTTTGAAGCTATTCTTAGTTGTTTTATTGATTCTTTTGAGATTTTCCTTGGCGAGTGTCGAAATTAAACTTATTGCAAAAATGCACAGTACTTTCATGGCTATAAATGATGCAAAAATATAGTCCCCCACTTTTTTTGCTCTACACATGTTAGCAGCAAATTGAGGTGACTGTTGTCACTGTAACAATTCCCTGTTTGCATCTATAAAAACAATTACCCAGTACCAATTTTTAACTAATTCAATGATGTTCAAGTCAATGTATTTTATTGTAACCTAATGTTCAAGTCAATTTATTTTATTGTAACCTAATGTTCGAGTCAATTTATTTTATTGTAACCTGACTGAAAGATTTTAATTACATAATGCTTCTTGATTGTGTTGCCTCACATTTGTTAGCCATCATGTTAAATTTATAATTTACTATTTTGAAGATATCAACCAACTTACTTTTAAAGGTGCAAAACTAGATCAATTTGACGTTATAAATGAGTTGTATTTTCTTTAATCTGTCTATTTTATTTTTGTGATGCCTGGGTTTGGGATCATTTTAATCAGAAACTGTTAAAAAAGGAGCTGCAGAATGGTGTACAGCAACCCTGCTGTGACTTGAGATTATTAAATAAATTCTGCATGTGAAATAAAATATCTCAAAATGGCCTGGATGTTAGACTGCCTTCCATGCATTGCAAAAACATCATCCTCTAAAGTTTGTCCTTTATAATTGAGTTTCCTATACCACCGTGGTCATGAATCAATATTTTGTGGAAGGTTTGGTTGGAGAGGAATAACATAATATTCAAGAACAAAAGTAGAACAGTGGAAGAGATTGTTGAGATCATTTCCAGAGCTGTTTTGGAATGGGTGAGTTGGACAAATGTGTTTGAAGGAATTTCTTTGGATTATCTTAATAGGTCCTGGGCTGCTGTTTTAAAAGGAGGATGGCATGTTAAGTCAATTTGTCGGATCTATTGGCTGCCACCTATTGGCATTTTAAAGATTAATTTTGACTTCTCCATGAGGTGGTATAGGGGTTGGCAAAAAGGATCATTCTGGCCATGTTAGGAGTTTTTCTGGGCCAATGGAAGTCTCTGATGCTAATAAAGCTGAAATGTTTGATATGTTGATTGTTGGGAATTGCTTTAGTTGAGTGGTTATTTATCTCTTATTGAAGGAGATTCGCACCCGCATGACGTGGCATGGGGCCATTTGCCCACGCACAGGTGCCCACACACAAGATGTGGCATGGGGCCTTTTTTGCCCTGCGTGGATTCGAACCCGGGACATGGTGACTCTAATACCATCCCAAGTCTCAAGTTACTAACGAATACACCCAAAATGCCTAGGCGTTAAAGGTGCGGCAAACTAACTACTTAATAGGAAGGATCTTGTAACCTTGGAGATTAGCGGATGGGGTGGAGGTGCAGGATATTTTCAAGCAGCTTCATGTTTCGTTTCATCACATTCATAGAGAGGCCAATACAATAACTGATGGTTTTACAAAGGAAGGACTTTATCAAGATTCTATCTTTTTTGATGAGTAATGCTGTTTGTTTGTTGTTTTTCTTTTAATTAGCCATCTGTTGTTTTTCAGTTTGTATTTTTGGCTGTCTTTTTTCTTTTTGGTGAATAAATTTCACTGTTATAAAAAAAATCAATATCCAGTTTGCTTGATATGTAATAGTTGTTTTATTCTTCAAGATGACCAATGCTAATTCAACTGTTTTTTGATGAGTAATCTCCCTTTGCTTACTAGTTTTGATGTGTGGATCAGTTTGAGATGTAAATGAAATGCTCTTCCTTTGAAACTTTCAGCTCAGCTCCGGATTCTTAGTGGCAGAAGCCACAGTTCGTAACGACATTATGTTCTCTGAGCTATTCTATGATTGTAAAGGGTATGTAATTAGCACTTGTAAGGGTGACCTCTGCAATGCCAGCATTGATGATCTGTGCCAGGTATTTTTTTTGTATCTTATGATTCACTTTCCAGTTTTCAACTATACTGAAATGATTTATAGCGTATTCAGACATACCACAAGATATACCTTTTTGGACAAGAAAATATTCTCATTTAAAACTGGAAAATTTGCTAAAGGGGTTTGTCATGACCCAAAACCCAGATTTCTTATTAATTTATCTTTTGTGCGGCTAATGTAATTTTTCTACATTTATGAGATTGGGTCAAATTGAATTGCAACAGATTTTTTTTGTCTTTAAAAACATCTAACATTAGACATTCCTAACAGTGCAGAAGTAATAATTAACCTAATTTATTAATTTAACTTAAATTGTCTAATCAAATATAAACTAAATCAAAACCATATAAGATCTTTGCCAATTCTAGGGCCTTATTACTACTTTTTTTTTAATTTTTTTTATAACGCCTTATTAAAACTGTTTAACTTTAAAGAAAACTAAAGCAATCTAAATGTTCTCTTACTTCTTTAACATCTCTAGATTATGTCATCGCCACTCCACTCTTTATACTCCCGAGGTTTCCCTTCTAATGCAGTGTCCTCCTCAGAATTAAGGTTT
Organism: Cinnamomum chago; assembly: GCA_038049695.1. Taxonomy (NCBI): domain Eukaryota; kingdom Viridiplantae; phylum Streptophyta; class Magnoliopsida; order Laurales; family Lauraceae; genus Cinnamomum; species Cinnamomum chago. The sequence continues at coordinate 29,178,222 of CP142451.1, read as the reverse complement.
ACTTCCGCACCTATAAATTCCCAAGGGAATGGATTACGTTTATGGAAATCTAGCTAGTAAGCAAGCCTTCAAAATATTCCATACAATGACAAACAGAACTAAGAACAGGTAATGATCACATGAATAGGCAAATGCTAGATTGTGCAAGACTAGAGTTATATCATAACAAGAATCATCATGAAAAATGCTAATACAACGAAAAACTTCGAAACAAAATGGTGATTTACATGAGATAAGTTGCCACAAGATATCATACAGCCCTCCCTTTATTGTGGCGGAAACAAAACAAAGTCGCCACACGATATTATATGACCCTCCCATTATTGTGGTGGGAACGAAGCAAAACTGGTACCCAAAGATTCCTTGTAGGATTTTATTTATGGCCATCAAATCAAGTATGGTACCAAGTGACAATGGCCACTTCCAACAAAAGATTAATCTACAGTAAGTATAAATCAACGTAAGAACCTCCACATAGCAATGTCCCAGCCATGCTAGATTGTTAACAGCTTTGCAGTGCCGACTAATCACAAGTCAAAGGGTTCCGACAAGACATACCAATCAACAAAACATGACATAAAGGAACTACTTAAAATACAAGCAAATATCCTCAAATTACATGCTTCAAATTGAGTAGCCTTACAAGTACCAAATAACAAACATCTCACCAAACTTCTAAGCAAAACTAGCTGGTTCTAGATTCGGTTTATTTTGAGTCTAATAGCATTTCAAATTTAATTGGGAACATTAGGTTACATGCCCAAATTCAAACTATATCAAATCTGCCCATTTACATATTCTAGGCTAAGTATTAGGGACCAAATTACAGAATTTGCTGAATTAGGCAGTTTATATTGGTGACCTTGTGGTGCTTATAACTTTTGTATACAATGTCCAGTTTTGATGATCTATTTAGGGATCTCATACTACTATATGAGACGAAGCCATTGAATCATAGATCCAAATTCCCACATTGTATGACCCTTGAATAGTAGGCAGCACGCTTGCCGCCTTTTTTGGAAATTACCGGCCCTCTCATGCACTCAATTATCCCAATTATCCTCTAAATACAGATGGAATAGGGATGGCAATGGGGCATGGTGGGTTCGGGTTTATGCATACCTGAATCCAGCCCTATTGGTATTTGCATTGCCCCATATCCACCCAGACCCATGGCAGGTTTCATGGTTGTAGTACCAAACCTACCTTATGACAGTCACGGGTTGGGTCAGGTTTGTTTGTGGTTGATTTAATATTTTTTGAAAAATGTGAAAAAGTAAATGAATAGGGAAGACTTGAACCCATGACATCTAAGGAGATGTCACCCTTTACAACCACTTACACTAATGAAATTATACAACATTAATTAGTAATATATAAAGTGAAGGTGTCACGTCCCAAATCCGGGGCCCATTCCGATTCCGGACCATGACTAATGAACATCATAAACCAACATAAATCAAATCCACATCATAAACATAAAACTGTACATTTATTGAATTATCTAATGACCAATACTAAAGTTCGTAAATAAATGAAAAGAACAATCCAGATACACTTAACTAAACAATAGCCATAATCTCAACTTGTTATTCATAAAATTCAAATTTAAAATAAATCAAACAAGGCTAGTCCTCAAATTTATTGGTGATATGACTCTTGGCTGCTGATGTCGAAGTTCAGCTCTTGATGATTGCAGCCTGCATAATCCCCTAGAAGTTGGTTACCTGGCAAGGGCAAACCAGGAATCGGTACATACTGAGCGAGAGGAAATTCTACTTAATTGTGTACTTGTGTGTGTATGTCATGGCCCAAATTCTGGGGCCCTGTCGGATTCCGGATTGTGATTCTTTGGCAACATTCACCACACATTCATCAAATAACTTCCACAAGGGATTAGGCTTTTAAATCAAACTATAATTTCAATTAACTTATAAAAGTCAAATAACGTCAATAATCTCTGAATAAGTAAAATTCCCATGTTCTGACTCAAATCAATGATGTCCTAAAACATTGAATAAAATCTCCTAAACAAGAGCTAATCACTCTATCAACTATTTGAATTTTCCCACTCTCTCTCTCTTCAGCCATGCATGCCGAAGTCTACGGGCTGAATGTTGTTCTACTTTGGCCCACCCGCAACGTGACTACCTGAAGGGGGCAACACAACATCAGTAACATTGGTGAATGAAGTTTTCTAATTACCCATGCAACATAGAACACAACATCAAATGAAACGCATTGTCAATGTGAAGAAGATGAAGATTGGAGAGAAAGTTGATGTCCAATGGATCATCGACAGTTCTGTTTTATAATGAAGTTTGACCTTAATCAAGGCACTAAGTATGTTAAGATTACAAATTAGAATAAATGAAAGAATGGAAAGAATCAATCCTAGTCTATACAAGGAAAACATAAAGAGAGAAATCAGCTAAACAATGAGAGAAATTAGCTTTACAAGGATTGACTAAATCCTACGTGAGGGAGGCTATAATGGACCTCTGTTGGGCTGGGCTTAGGGCCTGTTAGCATACAACCTTATTATCTTCTACACTCCCCCTCAAATTGATGTGGTAAGGCAGAAAACATCAATTTGCTAGTGAGATCATGATGACGCGTTTTGGGGAGAGCTTTTGTGAAGATATCCACCTACTGGTTAAGAGTAGAGACATGAGGCAGAGTTATCTTCTCAGTAACAACATGCTGACGAATGAAGTGATAATCAATCTCAATGTGCTTCATTCTTTTATGAAAGACCGGATTGTTGGCAATTCTGGTAGCACTGGTGTTGTCCCCATGAAGAGGTGTAGAACTACCAACAATGACACCGAATTCATAGAGAAGACGGCGTAACGAGATGATTTCAGCACAACAGACGACATCGCCCGATATTCAGCCTCAGCAGAAGACTTTGAAATGGTGGTTTGCTTCTTGCACTTCCACAAAATCAAAGATTTCCCAAGAAACATACACTAGCCAGTGGTAGAGCGCCGAGAATCAGGGCAACCAGCCCAGTCGGCATCCGCATAAGCTGATAAACGCAGAGAAGTACCAGAATGGTAGAAGAGATCATGGTTAAGAGTGCCTTTAACATAGCGGAGTATGCGCAAAGCAGCAGTATGGTGGGGTTTGTGAGGATTGTTCACAAACTGGCTGATTGTATGAACTGCATGAGAAATATCAGGCCGAGTCATAGTTAAGTAGAGTAAACTACCAACTATCCACCGGAAAACAGAAGGATCATCCAGGGGAGGTGTCATGACCCAAATTTCAGGTCTCTGTCGGATATCCGGATCGTGATAACTTGGCAACGTTTACCGTACATTTATCAAATAGCTCACATAAGAGCATTTAAATCAAACTATAATTCCAATTAATTTATAAAAGTCAAACAATATCATTAATATTTGAATGATCCAAATTCCTATGTTCTGATTCAAATTAATAATGTACTAAAACATTATATAAATTATTAAACAAAAGCTAATCCTTCTAAATTATTTTAATGTTTCTCGTTCTCTCCCTTCAGCCACGCATGCCAAAATCTACGTGCTGAATGCCATCCTGATCTGTCCCACTCGCAGTAAGATTACCTGAAGGGGGCAACACAACATCAGTATTACTGGTGAATGAATTTTCCTAATTACATAAGCAGCATAAAACATAATATCACATGATCAACATATTTGAATCAATATATTAAATGCCATCAAAAGTACATCCATATACATATCTGTGCCCATGCACATTACCACGCCTCAAAGGCCCATCGTATACATGTATACCGGTCACCATGACCCTGTCTCATCGGACATGTCCACTAAGGACCAGCCAACTCAATGGCCATTCACGTCTACTAAGGACCAGCCGCTACAACGGCCCGGACACTAAGTCCAACATCCCACGTCTAGGACCAAGTGCACAATATCATGATCACATAGCAACGATAATCCATTACTAATAATTTATACAACAGTATTGTGGAGCCAATCCTCATTAGATTAGTGCTCCACTTCTGATCATAATAGGTAAGGGATGATGCAGGAGCGGCCCACCTTCATAGAATATCAATCAAGGTGACATAATCATACTAAATATTCCAAGATAGCCCGTACAATTTATTATAATTATATGAAAATCTTAATTAATTCGGTTATTTTGTAATTATATACCAAGTTTAGGGCTAATTCTCCATTCATAAATTCCATCCAATACACCCTTACACACACAGAGACTGTTACAGCAATGAAATTCACGCCTGAAACCTTCCAAAGTGAAATCCAGTGGGTCCCGCTGGACCAAACCAAGATCAAACCTAATGTCTAAGGTCACCCAAGTATAGGCTTTACTCTTAATGGATTGGATTCACCATCTGATATCTTTACGGGGCCCCACAGTCATAGCAAATACAAATAGAATTCATTAATAAGCCTTACAGTTAACAAAATTGAAGTTCCTGGATAACTGGGCAAATGGAGACCAGGCCACATGGGACCACCAGCATTCAGATCGTCCCTGAGCCTACTTTAAGAAGTGGGGTCCTAATCTATGGTTAACTTAGGTAGTGGGTCCCACAACAGTTATCAGCCTTTCAGTCTGTTTCCGTTAGTTTCACCCCTGAGACTCTGAGTCTGCTTGATAGTGGGACCCACTGGTCCAAACCCAAGATGTCCCACTACACTAAGGTTGCCCAAGGGTCCCACACTTGATGGCCGGAGTTGATTTTCAATCAAGTGTCCAAGTGGGTCCCAGAAACGACAAGAATCATAAAATTCTGAAACAGTCGCCCCTGTTTCAACATACCAACTGGATGAGGGCCCAGATGGGGCCCACTCCTCATGGGTCCAAGTCTCCTAGGGTCGACCAATGGTCCCCTACAGGATGTGGGGTCCTGATCTCAGATCAGGTCAAACAGTGGACCCCACAATCATTGTCGACCTTCACCCCTGTTTCCATCCAATTCACGTCAGAGCAGTAAAATCAATTGGATGATGACCCAAACAGAATTCAATCCTTGTGACACCAACACCTCCAGGGTCGACCAGCAGTGCCCTACCAGATTTCTGGACCTGATCTGTGATCAGGTGGGCCGTGGGGTCCCACAATCCACCAATTTCCATACACAACCTGTCGACAGTCTCTGTTTTCAACAAAATTCATGCCTATTCAATGTATTCAATAAAAATAGCACTCCATCCTATTTGTATTCTTCCATCAACCATTTACATAAGATTTCTGAACTCAAAAACAGATTTCTATAACCATTCCATGTTACAGAAAACATCTCTATACATTGAACAATACAAAAAGAATTGGATCACCTGCCATTATTAAGCATCTTGATTAATTAACTGATTAATTAGGAAGATCCACTCACCTTTGATAAACGATCATTGCCCTTGCAATATGAGGACGCAAATAGGACATCCGATGTTCGTCTCCCCTTCAATTGGCTTCTTCCTCTTCTTCCCCTAGATTTCCATCCACAACTTTCTCTCAGATTTCTCCCTAAAAAATTAGAAGATAGTTTCATACAAGAGATGGTTGATGGTTGCCTATATATACCAAGAGGAATTGAAATCCTAGTACTCTTATACTTTCTAATTCTAATCCTCTGATACAACTCCTTTCCTTTCTTTCTAAAAAACTTCCATGTTAAACACTTCTAATTCAACTAAGGGTCCTTCCTGGGCCAACTAATCCTAGGCCCAGGTATTCAAGATATTACAGGAGGGCCATCATCCGAACTGAGTTTGCTGTTCAATTCCATAGGCGTATCATAAGTGTGAGCATCATCAAGTCTCGCCGAAGTGATCAAATCAGTAGCATATTTACGCTGATGGACCTAAATGCCTGATTTGTTGCGCAAAAACTCAAGCTCCAGAAATTAGGTGAGAGGATCAAGATCCTTCATTCTGAAGTGGCGAGTGAGATGGTGTTTGAGATCCGTAATGCCAGCAATATCATTGCCATTGATAATCATATCATCAACATAGATTAAAAGAAATGTGTAGCCCTTCGGTGTCCAGCACAGGAAGAGGGAACTATCAGAGTGACTTTGATGAAATCTGGCTTGAAGGATAGCTGCCCGGAATTTATCGAACCAAGCCCTGGGAGCTTGTTTAAGTTTATAAGGAGCTTTCCGCAATCTACAAACATGCTTTGGAGGACAAGCATAACCTGGAGGAGGTTTTAAATAAACAGTCTCTCGCAAGTCCCCATGTAGAAAAGCATTTTTTACGTCCATTTGTCATAGAGGGCAGCTGCGGGCTACCGCGACACAAAGAAGGGTACGAACGGTGGTCATTTTAGCCATTGATGCAAATGTTTCCTTATAGTCAATTCCATATTCATGCTTATAGCCCTATGCGACCAATCTGGCTTTGTAGCGACCAAGACTCCCATCAAAGTGTACTTTGACGAAGTATATCCATTTGCTGCCAATCATAGAGGCTCCATCAAGGGCCGGTACCAATTCCCATGTTTAGTTTGCTTCAAGAGCAAACAATTCCTCAGTCATAGCATCCTGCCAGTAAGCAATCTTTGAGGCTTGTGAATAGGAGGTGGGTATAGGAGTACCATCCAAGGAAGTAAGAAGAGCAAGAAATCCATAATGGTTAGGGGCAACAGAAGGACGACTAGAGCTGACATTCTCTTAAGATAGAAGAGAATACAAAATGAATGATGAAATTTGGTTATCCCCTCTGAGGATCGACCATCTCATTATATAGATAGAGAATGCCCAATCTTGGGCTACAATCTTGTAAAATACAGTAAAAGAATCCCCTAGAAATAACAACTAACATCTATACAGTAAAAGAATCCCTAGAAATAGAAACTAACATATGTACATGGTTTTGACTTAGTCTTATGTACATAATTGGGTTGGGCTTTTCTATTTTACAAGTAGGTCATGAACTTGGGCCTTGATTGTTCATTAACACCCCCCCTCAAATTGATGCTGGAGAGTCAATAAGCATCAATTTGCTAACCAAGAATTGATGCCGTGGTCTTGGTAGGCCTTTGGTAAATATATCTGCAGTTTGGAGACTGGTGGAGATGTGAGGAAGGCTGATTGTGTCTCGCACATTTATCACGAATAAAATGGCAGTCCACCTCAATGTGCTTTGTGCGCTCATGGCAGTCCACCTCAATTTGGATCGCACTTGTATTATCAACATAGAGTGGTGTTGGTTGACTTTGAGTAAACCCAAGATCTGAAAGCAAGCCACGGAGCCAAACTATTTCGGAGCAAGCATTGGACATAGCTCAATATTCGGCTTCAGTGGAGGACTTGGAAACTTTATCTTGCTTTTTACATTTCCATGAAATTAAAGAATCCCCAAGAAACATGCACCATCCTATGGTAGACCGGTGAGAATCTGAGCATCCAGCCCAATCCGCATCAGAGTATGCTGTGAGAGAAAGTGAGGTGTCAGTAGGAAAAAATAAGCCACAGGTAGAAGTGCCGAGAATGTAGCGTATAATACATCGAACAACAGATAGATGAAGATGCCGGGGATGTGTCATGAACTGACTGACTAAATTGACTGCATAGGAAATGTCGGGGCGAGTAATGGTTAAGTAAACCAAACTGCCAACCAACCGACGATACAGCGTTGGATCAGGGAGAGGATCCCCCGTATCTTGACTCAATTTTACATTCACCTCTAGAGGTGTGTCAACTGGGGTGGAGTTCTGAAGACCAGCCATGTCAATGAGATCCCGGGCATATTTTTGTTGAACAAGTATTAGTCCTTTTTCTGATAGGTGAACTTGAAGACCCAAAAAATATGTCAGTGGCCCTAAGTCTTTCATATGAAAAGACGCATGAAGGGAAGCTTGAAGATGTTGAATCATAGTAGCATCAGTACCTGAAATGATGATCTCATCTACATAGATGAGTAACACAGTTATCCCGCCGGATATATTATGAAGAAATAGTGAAGAATCATATGGGCTTTGACGAAAATTAAGTTGGATGATTGCTTCCCGAAATTTCTCAATCCAAGCCCGAGGGGCTTGTTTTAGACCCTAAAGAGATCGCCGTAAATGAGCAACCTTACCAGGGTTGGCACCAGAGAACCCTTGTGGAAGGCGCATGTATACCTCTTCTTTAAGATCACCATGCAAAAAAGCATTCTTAACGTCAAACTGATAAAAAGGCCAAGACTGAGAAGCTACTATGGCAAGAATAGTATGAACAGTAGTCATTTTTGCTACCGGTGCAAATGTCTCATCATAGTCAACACCATATTCTTGTCTATTCCCAAGAGCTACAAGTCGTGCCTTGTATCGATCTAGTGATCCATCAGATTTCAGCTTCACGGAGTAGACGCATTTGCACCTAATAGGTTTAGCGGATGGAGGACAAGATACGACATCCCAAGTATGATTCTCATGAAGTGCATCCATTTCTGCTTGCATAGCCTTTTGCTAACATTCCCGTTTCACTGCCTGAGAATAAGAAGTAGGTATGGTGATAGATGACAATGTAGCAAGCAAAGAGGTATGGGAAAAACCATAATGGGTTGGTGCCTGGCGGAGACGAGTGGATCTCCAAAGTGGAGGTACATAATCTTGAGGAGGATCTGGATCAGGTGCTGGTGGTCGATCTTGAGGGGGTGGTAGTGTGGGAACATCAATTTTATGCCGTCGCTCATAGACAAGATTCAGTTTAAACCTAACAGGAGTTGATGGAGAGGAATCGGGAGAAAAATCAGGTAAAAAAGAAAAAGAAGGTGCAGAATCACTATAATGCTGAAAGAAATACTGCGTGTCAAAGAAAACCACATTCCTAGATATTCGAATACGTTTGATATCCGGATCATAACAAAGAAACCCCTTTTGATTTGAAGCATAACCAAGAAAACCACATTTGTCAGACTGAGTGGTTAATTTAGTGCGTTCAGAAAGAGGAAGATGAACAAAACACACACAACCAAAAGTATGAAGATTTGTATATGTTGGTTGAGTGTTGTATAAACGAAAATATGGTGACTCATTATTTAATTTTGGGGATGGAAGACGATTGATTAAATGAACAGTGGTGGATAGAGCTTCAGACAAAAAATGGGCTGGAACTGAGGATTCAAGAAGAAAAGAACGAACAGTGTCAAGAAGATGTCTGTTCTTTCTTTCTGCAATGCCATTTTGTTGAGGGGTATATGGACAAGATCGCTGAGATAGTATCCCTTTTTGTTGTAACAAATTTGAAATTGATGGGACACATATTCCCCCCCCCCCCGGAATCCGATTGTAAGATTTTGATGCAAGTAGAAAATTGATTTTCGACATAAGCCAAATATTTTTTAAATGCATCGAAAACTTCCGACTTGGACCCATGTGAACCGACTATGGTCATCAATAAAGGTGACAAAGTATTTATAGTGAGTATGAGAAATTACTGGAGTAATACCCCAAACATCACTATGAACAATATCAAAGCAGTTAGAAGCCAAAGTGTCATGCATAGGAAATGGAAGAATCTTACTTTTGCCTAGTTTACACGTAGAACAATCCATCACAACTTTATGAGAAGAAACAATATTTTTATTAATCAAACCAGCCCTAAACAAAGATAACAAAGTTTTGGGATTTGGATGGCCTAATCTATTGTGCCAAAGCTTCCAATTATTTTGAGAAGGAACACAAAGAAATGCAAACTCAGGTTTATTCCAAAGATTGGATAGAGGCAGCGGAAAAAGACGTCCACACTTAGGCCCCTTCGCGATTACTTTCCCCGACACCTGATCCTGCACAACACAACCAGATTTAGAGAATGAGACATGACTATCATCATCTACAAGTTGACCAACAGAGACAAGATTTGTAGATAAAAAAGGAGACAAGAAGACATTTTTCAGAGGGAAGGGGTAGGAAATATCACCAACAGCTGTTATGGCAAGCATTTCACCATCTGCAGTATGAACTTGCAGGTTTCCATTGTACTTACGAGTGTTAGATAGTGAACCAGACGAGAAAGTCATATGGTTAGAGGCACCAGAATCAAGATACCAAGGAGAAGACAAATGGTGATGAGTACCTGAAACACCTAATGCAGAAAAAGCATTCATAATCATTTGTTGGATTAGGTCGGCAGTGATCAGAGGATTGGGACTTGGTGTTGCCATGTGTGAGGGTGGAGAACAGGACGAGGAAGCAGGAAGAGCAGCAGAAGAAGCAGCATCAGTTGTGGCATGGTAGGCACAGGGATTACAGTTCTGAGGCCTTTTCCTGCATTCACTGATAATATGGCCAGTCGCTTTGCAATAATTGCAGAATTTTTGCTTACGTTGAGATGCATAATGTCCAAGCCCCTTACAACTGTAGCATTGAATAGTAGTCATGTCTCGTCCTTGGATTTTACCTCTATCAATAGAAGTAGCTGACCTAGGATGAGGTGGTGCTGGAAAGTGACTTTTGGCCACATATGCAACTTCAAGAGGACCACTAATAGCTTGTTGTGTCAAAGCAGTTTGAGTGAGTTGTCTTTACTCCTCACGTAATAGTTCGTTCAGACACTCATCTAATGATGGTGAAGGAACTCTCCCCATTAGACCAGGTCTCACAGTTTCATACTCTGGCCTTAGTTTCATTAGAAACTGGTCCCTATGACTAGTTTCCTGAAGTGTTTGTATTTCAGAGAGGGCTGCTGCAGAAACATGTGCATATATAATCTCTTCAAATTCAGTCCATAAATTGAGAAACCCAGAGTAGTAATCTTGGATAGAAGATGTTCCTTGAGCATATTGGGCAATCTCAAACTCCAGTTGATATTGACGTGCAGAGTTGCTTTTATGATAGACTTTCTTCAAGTAACCCCACATATCCTTTGATGTTGCGTAGGGTTTTAGATTCAAAATGAGATGGGGCTCAACAGAACCAAGGATCCATGATTTTATTTTGGTATCCTTGGTTGTCCAAGAGAATATTTTTTTTCATCCACGGTTGGTTTGGGATCAGACCCTGTAATATGCCCCCACCTCTCTTTTCCTTCCAGATAAACTTGAAATTGAAAAGCCCAGGATGGGTAATTTTTCCCCGTAAAACGAATGACAGGAAGTTTTGATTCTTCCATTACAACAGATATGTAAAATAAACACTACCCAGAACAAGACAGTGTAGGGAAAAATCCAAAAAAACCACAGAAACAGACTAGATACGTGTAGAACAAGGGCAGTACTACACAATCACAGCAGCAAGCATAAACAACCTTGAAGTAATAGCCTTCCTTGGCAGATTTTCAAAAAACTGTGCACAAAACACAGTTTATACCAGAAAAAAACAGGGCAGACGGCCTTGTTTTTGTGAACTGGAGAGGCAAGTGGGCCCCAAAGAACAATCTGAGCACTGATCAGTGTTGTCAACAAACTAGGATTCATATTTTCCTATCAGAAACTTCAAGTTTCATCCAATTTGGTTGCAAATCCATGACACAGTGCCCATTTGATGAAAACTAGTACACAAAACTGAGAAATCACAAAATCGATCAGACGGCCTACCTTTGATGAGCCAAAAATCCTGAAAAAATCTTCTAAATTCCCAGAACAAATAGTCGACCACAATAGGTATGATTCCCACAGTTGCTATGATGATCGTAGGTGGGCCGCACCAGATCTGGTATCTGAGGACGTGATTGTCGACTGCTGATATGGACCCAAGATGTCAAACACAAGATGGCTGGAACAAATATCCTCTGAACTGGAATGGATGATCGATCAGAGAACAAACTCTTTGTAGCTCTGATACCATGGCATTCTCTTAAGATAGAAGAGAATACAAAATGAATGATGAAATTTGGTTATCCCCTTTGAGGATCGACCATCTCATTATATAGATAGAGAATGCCCAATCTTGGGCTACAATCTTGTAAAATACAGTAAAAGAATCCCCTAGAAATAGCAACTAACATCTGTACAATAAAAGAATCCCTAGAAATAGCAACTAACATTTGTACATGGTTTTGACTTAGTCTTATGTACATAATTGGGTTGGGCTTTTCTATTTTACAAGTAGGTCATGAACTTGGGCCTTGATTGTTCATTAACAAGAGCGTCGCGGAGAGATGGTGCTATTAGAAGAAGTATTATTACCTGAAGATGCAATAAGCGCTGCTGGGAGAGGATCAGGAGAGGGAGTCACCAGAGGAGGGACCGTGTTTCGCTGGACATAGACTTTGGGAAGAGTTGATGGAGAAGCAGACTTCGAGAATTGTGGCAGATATGACACAGCAATAGGATGACTAACCAAACGTAAAGAAAAGAAAGGAATCTATTCCAAGAAAATCACATTACGAGAGATTCGCATGCGTTTTTCGATTTGATTATAACACAAAAACCCTTTGGGTTCATTACTATAGCCCAGGAAGATGCCTATGGTGATAACTTAGTAGTTAGTGCGCACAGTAGGAGGAAGATGTACAAAACACAAGCAACAAAAAACACGTAAGTGAGAGTATGACGGGGTATGACCAAAGAGAACGCCGTTAAGGAGTAGTCTTTCCTAGAACAGTGTTAGGAAGATAGTTGATGAGATACACAACAGTCTGTGCAGCATCACACCAAAATTGGGGAGGGACTAAGGATGCAATTAACAGAGTACGAAAGTTTCAAGAATATGTCTATTCTTTCTTTCTGCAATCCCATTTTGCTGAGGAGTATGCGGATAAGATTTTTGATGAATAATTCCTTTATCAGAAAGGAAGGCAAAGAATTCATGAGACATGTATTCTCCACCGGAATCTTATCTAAGAATCTTGATTGCTTTCTGAAATTGGGTTTGGACCATGTTATAAATTTTTTGAAAAATGGAGAAAACTTCATATTTTAAGCGCATAAAGTAAATCCAAGTATGACGAGAATGACAATTTGATGATTACAGAACTTAGAAAGCCAAGAGTTTTGAGTATAATCTGAGAATGTATTGTCATGTCTCTCTTTGGAGATCAACCCCCACTTTATAGATATTACATGCCTTAGTGAAGGCTCTAAATTAAGTCATTACAGCAATTTCTATTCTAGTTAGGAAACAACTATCTATTCATTACAACAATTTCTATTCTAATTAGGAAAGCTACTAATAGAAATATATGTATAGCTGTGTCTTCATTGACACAAATCAATCCACGTGAGAAGCTTTATTGGACTGGATCTTTCATGGGCCTTAGGCCTTGGGCCTGTTTAACACCCCCCCTCAAATTGATGCGGGAGAATCAATAAGCATCAATTTGCCAATCAAGAACTGATGACGCGGTCGGGGAAGGCCTTTAGTAAGAATATCAGCAAGTTGAAGCTCAGTGGAGACATGTGGAAGACTAATTACACCATGCTTAAGTTCATCACGGATGAAGTGACAATCAACCTCGATGTGCTTAGTGCGTTCATGAAAAATCGGATTTTCAGTAATCCGAATAGCACTTGTATTATCCGCATAGAGTGGGGTAGCACCTTCCGCTGGGAACCCAATGTCGGAAAGTAATCCGCGTAGCCAAAGAATTTAGGAGCACGTAGCAGACATGGCTCGGTACTCAGCCTCGGTAGAAGATTTGGAAACTTTTTCATGTTTCTTGCATTTCCAGGAAATTAGACTATCACCCAAAAACATGCACCATCCTGTTGTTGATCTGCGAGTATCCGGACACCCAGCCCAATTAGCATCGGAATAAGCTCTGAGAGATAGAGGATTGTTTGATGGAAAAAACAACCCACGAGTCGGTGTCCGAATAAGGTACCGAATGAGGTGGCGAACAACAGCCAGGTGAAGGTGACGAGGAGCAGTCATGAACTGACTCATTAGGTTGACCGCATAAGAGATATCAGGACGAGTGTTAGTGAGGTAGATCAAGCTACCAACTAACTGGGGATATGCAGCAGGATCGGAAAGAAGATCACCCTCCTCTCGACTGAGTTTAACATTCAATTCGACCGGCGTATCTACTGGAGCTAAAGCAGTAAGGCCAGCCAAGTCAATGAGATCAACATTGTATTTGTGCTGATTGAGAACTATACCTTTAGGCGATTGATGAACTTCCAGACCGAGGAAATAGTGTAGGGGGCCGAGATCCTTCATGTGAAATGTCTTACTAAGAGAAGCTTGGAGCTCCTAAATCATGGTGGCATTAGGACCAGTAATGACGATGTCATCAACATAGACAAGTAGTACAGTGATCCCGGATGGAGCATGATGTAAAAACATAGAAGGATCATACGTGCTTGGATGAAAATCCAAGCGGAGAAGAGCAGCTTGAAATTTCTCAAACCATGCGCAAAGGAGCTTGTTTCAGACCATAGAGGGAGCGACGAAGTTTGGCAACCATACCCTTCCCGGATGAGCATCCCTGAAGCAGACGCATATAAACATCTTCTTTGAGATCACCATGTAGAAACGCATTTTTGACATCCATCTATAGAGGCCAAGACTGAGATGTAACAACAACAAGAATTGTGCGTACGGTGGTCATCTTGGCAACCGGAACAAAAGTTTCATCATAATCAATGCCATATGCCTGCCGATTCCCAAGAGTGACAAGACGCGCCTTATATCGATCTAAAGTGCCATCAGATTTTAACTTGAGAGAAAAAACCCGCTTACATCCAATAGGTTTGACACCCACTGGAGACGGGACAATATCCCACGTATGATTTTGCTCTAACGCATCCAATTCATCTTGCATAGCCTTGTTCCAATATTGGTCCTGCACAACCTGAGAATAGGATTGGGGAATGGAAGAGGAAGACAAAGTGGCCATTAAGGAAGTATGTGAGAACCCATAACGGTCTGGTGGTACCGAAATACGAGTGGAGCGACGCAGTGAAGGATGTCCAGATGCATCAAGGGCCGGAGGTGGACCGGATGCCCGAGGAAGATCAGGGGGGGATCCCTGGGAGGCGCTTCTTTGTTCCATCTGTGATACACAAAGTTAGTATTAAATCGAACAACTGACGGGGTGTCAGAAAAACCAGGTAAAGACATGAAAGAGGAGTTAGGAGGATCAATGTGTTTTTGAAAAAAATATTGTTGTTAAAAAGAAAGCGACATTCCTAGAGGTACGAAAACGACGAATGTGAGGATCATAACAAATGAACCCTTTCTGGAAGGGCGCATAACAAAAAAACACACATTGAGCTGATTGTGCGGTTAGTTTTGTTCTCTCAGAAGGAGGCAAGTGCACAAAGCAAGTAGAGCCAAAAACATGAAGATCATCATCAGATGGATAGGTCCTGTACAATCGGTAATATGGGCTTTGATTTTCAATGGAGGTTGATGGCATACGATTGATAAGATGAACTGTTGTAGCCAGTGCCTCAACCCAAAAACGGGTAGGAACCGAGGATTCAAGAAGAAGGGAACGGGTGACATCAAGGAGATGTCTGATTTTCCTTTTAGCGATCCCATTTAGTTATGGAGTATAAGGACAAGTTCTTTGAGAAATAATGCCTTTGTTTTGCAAAAACTGTTGAAAATTTGAGGACATATATTCCCCGCCTGAATCAGATCGCAAGATTTTAATGCAGGTGGAAAATTGATTCTCAACATAAGCTAAAAAGATTTTAAATACATCAGATTTTGAATGCAGAAAGTAGACGCATGTGAACCAACTGAAATCATCAATAAAAGTCACAAAATATTTATAATGAGCGTGGGAAAGAGCTGGAGCAATTCCCCATACATCACTATGAACTAAATCAAAACATTGAGTGGTGAGTGAAATGGAATGAGGAAACGTAAGAGTTTTGCTCTTTCCCATTTTACAAGTAGCACAATCAAAAGGCACACAAGAAGATAAACCAATAGATTTATTTAACAAACCAGAATTTAACATAAGGGACAAAGCCTTGGAATTAGGATGTCCGAGTCTATTATGCCACAATCGGCAGTTATCTCTAAGAGAAAAACAAAACACATTATTGTCAAATTGATTCCTAGAAATTTTAGAAAAATCTAGCGGAAACAAGCGTCCACATTTAGGCCCCCTCGCGATCTCCTTCCCGGACAGCTGGTCTTGCACAACACAACCAGAAGAAGAAAAAGAGATGTTACATTTATTTTCAACAAGCTGCCCGACTGACAAAAGGTTGGAAGTTAAATTGGGACATAGATAAACATTTTTCAATGGAATGGAACCAAGGATGTCACCGACAGCAGTAATGGGAATATGGCCCCCGGTAGCAGTTTGTATTTGAAGAAGGCCATTGTAGCTTTGCACATTGGAGAGTGGTGCACTGGAAGATGTCATATGATTAGACGCCCCAGAATCAAGGAACCAAGTAGAAGATGGAGGGGATGTACCTGAGAGATCAAAAGCAGAGAGGGCATTGACAATCATCTGTTGAACCAATTCAGGAGTGAGAGAGGATGCGGGCCCAGGCAGTGAGGGTGCAGATGTAGGAGCATGTATATTCGAAGAAGCAACATACGCATGCGGAGGTTGATACTGAGGAGTCAGAGACTGTAGTGATGGACGTTGTGGGCGGCGGCGACATTCAGAGATGAGATGTCCCGACTTTTTACAGTAACTGCAGATCTTCTATTTGCATTGAGTTGTAATGTGCCCAAATTTTTGACAACTGTAACACAGTGTTTTGCTCAAGTCTCGAGGTGGAGGCTGAGAAGCCTTATTTGCCGAGAACGCGACTGAATAGGTTTCTGTCTTTTGTTGGGCTATATGAGCGGAGGTCACAATGCGCTGTTCTTCGCATAGGAGTTCATTCAAGCATACATCCAAGGAAGGTAATGGCGTCTGATTCATCAGAGCAGATCGGACACTTTCATATTCATTGCGCAGTTTCATCAAAAACTAATCCTTTTGACTAGAGGCCTGAAGATCTTGAATCACTGTCAACACATTGTCAGCCACATCCGCATACTTAATACTATCGTATTCCGACCACAGTGTACATAATCCGGAATAGTAGTCTTGTACCGACAAGGTCCGTTGTGCATACTCAGCAATTGCACATTCAAGACGAAATTGACGCGCAGAGTTATCTTGATGATATGCTTTCTTCAAATACTCCCACATGGCTTTAGAGGTTGAGTAAGGCTTGAGATTCATTATCAGATGAGGCTCGACAGATCCCAAAATCCAGGATTTGATTTTGGCATCTTTAGTATGCCAAGAGGAGATCTTCTTCTCATCCTCAGTAGGTTTATGGTCAGTGCCAGAAACAAAACCCCACAATTCCTTAGCTTCTAGGTAGATTTGAAATTGGAAAGACCAAGCGGGGTAATTCTTCCCTTTGAAACGGATCAAGGTAACCTCAGATTTGTCCATTGCAAAAAATTGAGTGAATCAGGGATAAAAACTATCCAAAAAAACAAGAGAAACGATCTTGTCCTATGTGTAGAAACCACAATCCAACCAAGCCAGGAAGAAAAATACCAAACAATACACTTGCTGGAAAGAATAAACAGCCCAGACGAACTGTACAGGTGTTGTAGTTTCACCACGTGGGCCACACTGATGATGCTGGACCAAGATCAGATCATAGAGCTATGGAAGCACAGTAATCTGGCTTCTAATGGAAGAAGAATGATCCAATTCTACTGAGAATCCAAGAGTTTGGACGGTCTAGATGAAAGCAGTATTAAAAACTGGAAAATCTCGAGAATGAGAAAGGATCCAACCTGGAGGTGCTGAAAAATCCTGAAAAATCGCCAATATTCCTAGAAATATCAGGCGACCATGTCTATGTAGTTTTTGGAACTTGATCTGATTGATCAAGGGTGGGCCACCAAGGGGATGTCGCTGTTGGGAGAAGAAGTCGCTGGATCTTCTTGTTGCACGAGAGAGACTTATTTCCTTCAATCTTGTTGCCATAAAACTATGTAAGATCAAAAGAACCTAGATTTCCTTGAACCTTTCTCTGATACCATGACAATTTGATGATTACAGAACTTAGAAAGCCCAGAGTTTTGAATATAACCTGAGAATGTATTGTCGTGTCTCTCTTTGGAGATCAACCCCCACTTTATAGATATTACATGCCTTAATGAAGGCTCTAAATTAAGTCATTACAACAATTTCTATTCTAGTTAGGAAACAACTATCTATTCATTACAGCAATTTCTATTCTAATTAGGAAAGCTACTAATAGAAATATACGTACAGCTGTGTCTTCATTGACACAAATCAATCCACGTGAGAAGCTTTATTGGACTGGATCTTTCATGGGCCTTAGGCCTTGGGCCTGTTTAACAGAGAATGGTCATCAATAAAGGTCACATAGTACTTAAAACCTGTCCTACTCAAGGTAGGAGCAATTCCCCAAACATCTGAATGAATAATGTCAAATGATGCCAAAGCACGAGAATTATGAATAGAATGAGGCAAAATGTGACTTTTACTTAAGCAACAAGTTTCACACTTTGATTGAGATAAATAAGACATCATTTTATTATCAATAGTAGAATCCAATCAACCAATTTTAAATAAAGAAATCAAATGTGCATTGTTCACATGACCAAGACGTTTATGCCAAACGGTCCACAATTTATTGAAATTATTAGAAGAAGTGTAGAAAGAATGATGTCCAATGTCCAGCAAGAACAGGCGCCCATGTTTACTCCCCGTCGTGATCACCTTCCCAGTTTGTCGCCCCTGTATAACACAACCAGAGGAAGAAAAGTGAACAAGATAGCCATCATCAATAAGTTGTCCTACAGAAAGCAGATTGGCTGATAATTTAGGAACAAAGTAAACATTGGAAAGGGTGATGGACTGGCTAGAGACACTAGATAAAGTAATGGTACCAACTCTAGAAATGAGTAGTTGATCACCATTAGCAGTGGTTATTTTCTCTTTCCCAATGTTAGGGTGCGAATCTGTAAGGCATGTTCTACAAATGTCATGTGATTTGAGGCTCCTGAATCTAAAAACCATGTGGATGAGGTAATAGGAGAAGAAAGAGATGTAGAGGAATGAAAGGCAGGAAAAGCTTTATAAGAATGAGTTTGATACCTACCACCAGAAAAGCCCATGGATGCATATGCGAAGGTGATTGTACTTTGAATCAATTCTTGAATTTGAGCAGAAGTCATGGATACAACCCCAGATGAAGTGCTTCCTGTATCAGATGATGGTGCTTAAGCCTGAAATGCGGATGGAATATTCTGTCTTGGTAGATTGGAGGGAGGCTTTTTAGGCTGTGTCTCATTCCTTCGCTATAGGCTGCGGTAGTCATCAATATGATGTCCAGACCGCTTGCAGTATCGGCAAACCAACTTCTTGTGGCAATTCTTGGCAATATGTCCGAAGTCTTTGCATTCATAGCATTGAGTGAGCTTCGGATTGGGGGTTGCGAGAAGAGCAGAGTCAGCCGGAAGTGGTGCGAAGAAGGCTTTTGGTTCTTCCAGAATAGTACGCTAAGAGGTGAGACAACGTTCTTCGCGAAGGACTTCTTGAAAGCAGGTATCCAGATTACAAGAATTTTCTTTGTTCATGAGGGCAGACCGGACAGATTCAAATTTTGGTCGGAGATTCATAAGAAACTGGCTAATGTGAGTTTCTTCTTGTAACTGGATCAACATGGAATCCTTTTCAGTCCATAAGGTGAGGAAACCATTAAAGTATTCTTGCACAGATTTATCTCCGTGATTATATTTTGCAATCTTACTATCCAAGTGAAACTTCCTGGCCTTATTGGTTTGATGATAGATCTTCTTGAGATGAGCCCACATATCAGCTGCGGTAGTGTAGGCTTGAAGAGCTACAACAAGAGATGGATCAA
Source organism: Cinnamomum chago (assembly GCA_038049695.1). Classification (NCBI taxonomy): domain Eukaryota; kingdom Viridiplantae; phylum Streptophyta; class Magnoliopsida; order Laurales; family Lauraceae; genus Cinnamomum; species Cinnamomum chago. The sequence continues at coordinate 29,158,492 of CP142451.1, read as the reverse complement.
TGGAGTTGAGGATCCAAGTGATCACTTTAGCATATTCTTTGGACCAGGTGGCTAAGCTTTTTGAGTCAGTTGAACTTGTAGTCTGAGGCTTATGGATCAATCCATCAAGATAACCAAAAAGCCATTGTCCTTCAACAAAGTTCTTTAAATGGAAGGACCGGGACATATAATTCTGTCTGTTAAATTTTATGGGGATAACATCATACTTATCCATTGCAGAGTGTAGTAGAAAAGAAAGAGCGGCAGTAGTTTGAAGAAGAAAACAACCAGCAGCAACCTAGATCCACGACAGTGAGGATTCTAATTTCACACAGCACACACAGGTGCAAGAAGAGGCTTCCAAACAACGACACAGGCTCCCAAACAACTACACTGGTGAAAGATGAGGCTTCCAACTAAACCCCCAGAGCTTAGATAGCACTTCAATAATAGTGGATGAGACTTCCGATCGCACACAGCACAAAAAGGTGCAAGTTTTTTTAAAAAAAAAGGCCAGAACAGACCAGGCGACCATGATTTTCTTGGCTGGATCCCTTCGTGGGGTCCACAGAGAGATCTGATTGATGATCAGATGAGATGCTAGAAACAAGGATCAAAATCCCTTTCCAATAGTGTAGGTCGCAGCAAAATCTAGTCAGAATCCAGGATTTTGTGCAGCTGTGATGAAAACTATTTCAAAAAGTTGAATAATCACAAGATGGATCAAAAGGCCTACCTCTGATCGTTGAAAAATGCTGAAAAAGTCTCTAAAAAGACAAGGAGAGATGGGCAACCAAGGCCGGAGAGACTTTGTGGATTTGGTGATGATTGCAGGCGGGCCACTATGATCACGATGATGAAAACAGGAGGTTATCACCTACGTTTTGCTTCCAAAAAGCACAAATCCCTGATCTGTGTTTGCTTTGATGATGTAGATGAGATCTCCAAGCTATTATGGCTCTGATATTATGTCAATGTGAAGAAGATGAAGAAGAAGAAGATTGGAGAGAAAGTTGATGTCCAATGGATCATCGACAGTTCTGTTTTATAATGAAGTTTGGCCTTAATCAAGGCACTAAGTATGTTAAGATTACAAATTAGAATAAATGAAAGAATGGAAAGAATCATTCCTAGTCTATACAAGGAAAACATAAAGAGAGAAATCAGCTAAGCAATGAGAGAAATTAGCTTTACAATTACAGGGATTGACTAAATCCTACGTGAGGGAGGCTATAATGGGCCTCTGTTGGGCTGGGCCTATGGCCTATTAGCATACAGCCTTATTATCTTCTACACGCACAAGTCAAGTACAATGAAAAATCGATCCATTTACATCTTCATGCCCTGTGCACATTACTACGCCCCCAAGGCTGATCATACATGTTCACATGCCCCTACTTGCATTAACCGCGTCCACCAAGGACTTGCCAACACAACGGCCACCATGGCCCAAATCCATAAATTATCTGGACACCAAGTCCAACATCCCACATATAGGATCCCGTACACAATAATTTCATTACCATGTTCACCTTTCTAGACATGTAATAACATTACCATAACCAAAATTCAAATAAATAACCATAATTTACACAAATTAACAGTGTGGACCAGCCCCCCTACACAATTTACATGTCGCAGCCCCACTTCTCGTCATGACTGGTAGTGATAAGTGTAGGGTGGCCCGCTTAATTATAAACAGGACAGTACACAATATCACCAAATAAAACAATCCATAAAATTTATACACAATATCACCAAATAAAACAATCCATAAAATTTATCATAATAAGCATAAAGGATAAATTGTAGGGGTACCTAATGTTGGAAAGTCCCACATCCCACATTGCCAAAGTAATAGGATTGAGATGTCTTAATATACCTGTATGGGCCTTTCACCTATCAGCTTAAGCTCTTGGGGTTTGGTATACGGTTTAAAGTCCAAGGCTGGCTCCAATTACAGACTCCTTTCAAACTTCTACTACATACACAGTGACGTAAAGAGAATAGTAAATCACGTCTGAAACATCTTGGCTTGAGGTGTTGTGGGTCCCATTGACCTAAGGTATGATCAGGCCTGCTCCCTAGGGTCGCCCAGGGCCCCACATTGTCAATCCAGGCCCATCCATTTTGGGCCCATCCATTTATTGTACCCATTTATTGCTTTGTAATTAGTCAAAGTTGTTACTTAATTTTAGGATCTTAGATTTGTAATTGATTGTAATTAGGGTATTAAGCCCTTATATATACATCAGTCGATCCAAGGATGGGATACGACATTCATCTCTCTTTCTCTTGTTACGTGTTTCATCTCTCTCTCTCTCTAAAAATGTCATGGTATCAGAGCAAGGTCGACCATCTTTGATCTTCTCCTAACTCATCTTCCATTCATTGGGAGCCTGTTTTATGATCATCTGTGATCATCTTCTTCAGCCAGATCATATCTGATCTTCCCTGATCATCTCAGATCAGGAGTGGCCCACCTGTGATCTTCATCACTACATCAGCAGATTAGCCCATCTTGGTTGCCTGAAGCTTCTTGGATTTGTGAAGAATTTTTCCCTGTTTTTTATCATCAGAGATCAAATCTCCAGTACGGTCGTCTGTGATCATCCCTGATTGTCTCAGATCTGACGTGGCCCACCTACGATCATCATCTGCTTCTCAGCGGACTCAGCCCATCTTGGTCGCCTGGATTTATACATCTTTATGGAGATTTTCTCAAGATTTATGGATCATCAGAGGTAGGCCATCTATCTATTTTTGTAGCACGTCAGTTTTGTCCATATCTTTTCATCTCAGTCGTCCAAAAGTTTTGATTTGGATTAGTTTTGCCTAAGACTGCTTCCAATAGTTGCGGAAATTTGTTGTGCACCCATCCTCTTCCTCAGATCTGACAGCAGATCAATTGGTGGGATCCACGTGCAGATCTACACACTGACGACCAGGTCGTCTGTGATTACAGTGCTGTGTTAGTGCACTGTTTGCTGGGTACTGTTCTGGATTAATTTTTTTCTGTGCACAACTTTTGTCCAATATTATTCTGTGGATTCTGGGAACTGGTCTGGACTTCTTCACTTGTCAGACTGTAGTTTGGACTATATCAGTGCTTCTTACTTGTCTTTCGTCATGGAAAAACATGAGATTGCCCTGATTCGCTTTGATGGGACAAATTATACCTCATGGGCCTTCCAATTTCAAATTTACTTGGAAGGAAAAGAACTCTGGGCACACATTGATGGATCTGAAACTCCACCTACGGAAGATGATAAAAAGATTTTAGCTTGGAAGACAAAGGATGCTAAAATCAAGACTTGGTTGCTGGGCTCTGTTGAGTCACATTTTATTCTCAACTTAAAACCCTGCAAAACTGCCTGTGAAATGTGGGACTATCTTAAGAAAATTTATCAACAAGGCAATGCTGCTCGCCAGTTTCAATTGGAACTTGAAATCTCTCAATTCACTCAAGGCACCCAGACTATTCAGGAGTATTACAATGGCTTCTGCCGCCTGTGGTCTGAATATGATGAGATTAAGTTTGCCACGGTATCTGCCGCATTTTTACCGGAATTGCTTCCATTGCAGCAAAGTAGTCATCGGGATCAGCTTCTTATGAAACTTCGTCTGGAGTTTGAGACAGTTAGATCGAACTTGATGAGCAAGGCTCCTCTTCCCAGCCTGGATGCCTGTCTTCAGGAACTCCTGCGGGAAGAACAACGTCTAGTTACTAAAACTACTCTGGAACAACAGAGATCTGCTGAGGCTCCATTTGCCTATGTTGCAACAGCCAGACAACCTCCTCGGGACATCAGTAAAGTTAAGTGCCATAACTGCAAAAAATATGGACACTATGCAAATCAATGCAAGGCAAAAATTTGCAGATATTGTAAGGCCACTGGCCATGTTATTGAAGAATGTCGGAAGAAGGCTCGCAATTCTACTTCCCGCAATTATGTGCAGTCCGGCCCTTCCACTATGTCATCACCTCCGACTGCTTACACTGTGACCACTCCACCGTATGCATCATCTGACTTCAGTGGTTCTCTGCAGTATAATTCCTCCTCACAGCTTGGTTCCTCATCACAATCTACGTCTCCTTCTCCTCTCACCCCTGAGATGGTTAACCAAATGATCATCAATGCCTTAGCATCCATGAACATTGCTGGTACGACTTCTTCTCTTTCTAATACATGGTACTTAGATTCTGGGGCAAGTAATCATATGACCTCTTCACCCGTCACATTACAGAATGTTGTTCCTTACACTGGGAATCTCACTGTTCAAGCTGCCAACGGAGATCATCTCCCCATCACCTCTGTTGGTGATACCCCTGGCCCCTTACCCTTAACCAATGTTTTGGTTTCTCCTCATCTTGCTACTAATTTGGTTTCTGTGGGTCAACTTGTTGACAATAATTACACTGTCTCTTTTTCTTCTTCTGGCTGTGTTGTGCAGGACCAGGAGTCGGGGGAAGTGATCGCGAGGGGGCCTAAGCGTGGCAGACTTTTTTCCTTACCACTGTCTTCCGTTATTGAGAAAAATTCTTTACATCAGTTACTTTGTTTTTTTATTAAGAATAATTGTCGTTTGTGGCATAATAGACTTGGTCATCCGAATGCTTCTACAATGTCTACATTATTTCAATCTGGATTAATAAATAAACCTGTTCATTCTGCTTCTTTTGAATGTGATGCTTGTAAATTAGTTAAAAGTAAAACTTTACCCTTTCCAAACTCTCACACTCGGAGCACTGCATGTTTTGAGTTAATTCACAGTGATGTTTGGGGCATTGCCCCCACCCTTTCCCATAGTCATTTCAAGTATTTTGTAACATTCATTGATGACTACAGCAGATTTACTTGGATTTATTTATTACATTCAAAGTCTGATGTTCTTAATGCATTTAAATTTTTTGTTCAATATGTTGAAAACCAATTCTCTAAATGCATTAAAACTTTGCGCTCAGACTCAGGGGGGGAGTATGTTTCCAAGGATTTTCAATCCTTTTTAAACCATAAAGGAATCATTTCTCAACGTACATGTCCGTACACTCCACAACAAAATGGAGTTGCGGAACGGAAAAACAGACATCTTCTTGATATCACTAGGACTCTTTTGATTGAATCATCCGTTCCCCCTCGTTTTTGGACTGAAGCTCTCACCACGGCTGTCTATCTCATTAACCGCCTTCCATCCCCTACCATTGATCATTTAACACCACATTTTAAATTATTTGGTCATCATCCTGTGTTTGATCACCTGCATACATTTGGCTGTGTTTGCTTCGTTCATCTACCTCCGACAGAAAGAACGAAACTAACAGCACAATCTCGCCGGTGTCCTTTTTGGGTTATGCCACTCATCAAAAAGGTTTTGTTTGTTATGATCCCATTGGTCGTCGTCTCAGGGTTTCTCGAAATGTTATTTTCTTTGAAAATCAATATTTCTTCCAAACTCACATGGATTGTCCCCCTCCCTCTTCACCAGCTCTCTTACCAGGTTTTTTGGATCAAACCTCTGTTACTAGGTTTAATCCTGCTTTTGTATACCACCGACGGGAGAAACCTCCCACTGCAGATGGCCCTCCCCCTGATCCTCCACCGACAAATGGTTCCACGCCTACTGCTGCCTTACGTCGCTCCTCCAGAACTTCTAGACCGCCTGAGCGGTATGGATTTACCCATACTTCTTTGATGACCACCCTATCTTCTATCCCTATCCCAAGTTCTTATTTGCAGGCAGTCCAACAAGATTACTGGAACCAGGCCATGCAGGAGGAATTAGATGCATTGGCTCTTAATCGCACATGGGATATTGTGGAGTGTCCTTCAGCAGTTAAGCCCATTGGTTGCAAATGGATCTACTCGATCAAACTTAAATCTGATGGGTCCTTGGATAGACACAAAGCTCGCCTTGTGGCACTCGGAAACAGACAGGAGTATGGCATTGACTATGAAGAGACGTTTGCGCCTGTGGCAAAGATGACATCTGTTAGGTTACTTCTCGCCATTGCTGCATCTCAGTCTTGGCCATTATACCAAATGGATGTCAAAAATGCATTTCTCCATGGGGATTTACAGGAAGAAATCTATATGCGTATACCACAAGGCATACCCTCTCCCTCCAAGAGGTCCGTCTGTCGGCTGCGAAAATCTCTTTATGGACTAAAGCAAGCTCCTCGGGCATGGTTCGACACCTTCAAGGGTCGCTTATGCAATATTGGCTTTACTCAGAGCCCTTACGATCCTTCTCTCTTTCTCTGTCACACATCTACTGGGGTTACTGTGCTTCTGGTGTATGTTGACGATATTATTATCACTGGCACGGATGATGGTATGATCAACTCTCTCCAAGATTCTCTCCGGACTTACTTCAGTATGAAGGATTTGGGCCCTTTACATTATTTCTTGGGCTTAGAAGTGCATCACACTCCCAAAGGTCTCTTTGTTAATCAACAAAAATACACATCAGATCTTATAGAGTTGGCTGACCTCCATGATTCTTCGCCTGTTGATACTCCTGTCGAGGTAAATCTTAAACTCAGTAAAGATGATGGCGATCTCCTTCCTGATCCTCATATATACCCGCGCCTAGTGGGAAGTCTTATATATCTCACCATCACTAGACCTGACATCTCCTATGCTGTTAATCTTGTGAGCCAGTTCATGACAGCTCCTCGTCACCTTCATTTGGCAGCTATGAACGGATTATTCGCTATCTATTGCGAACTGCCCCTCGTGGTCTATATTATCCAAAGGATAATCCTCTTCATCTGACCGCTTATGCGGATGCTGACTGGGCGGGCTGTCAAGACACACGCTGTTCTACTACTGGTTGGTGCATGTACCTTGGAAATTCTCTCATTTCTTGGAAATGCAAGAAACAAGAACGGGTGTCCAGATCTTCCACTGAAGCTGAATATAGGGCCATGTCTTCTGCTTGTTCTGAGATCTTATGGCTACGTGGACTTCTTTCCGAACTCGGGTTCGCTCAAACCGCTCCTACTCCATTGCATGCTGATAATACTGGGGCTATCCGCATCACTGCAAATCCAGTCTTCCATGAACGCACCAAACATATCGAAGTCGACTGCCACTTTATTCGAGATGAATATAAGCGTGATGTCATTCGGCTACCTCATGTCCCTACAGAGTTTCAGTTTGCCGATATCTTCACTAAGGGACTTCCTCGGCCTCGACATCAATTTCTTGTCTCCAAATTGCTGCTTTATGACTCCCCAGCATCAATTTGAGGGGGGGTGTCAATCCAGGCCCATCCATTTTGGGCCCATCCATTTATTGTACCCATTTATTGCTTTGTAATTAGTCAAAGTTGTTACTTAATTTTAGGATCTTAGATTTGTAATTGATTGTAATTAGGGTATTAAGCCCTTATATATACATCAGTCGATCCAAGGATGGGATACGACATTCATCTCTCTTTCTCTTGTTACGTGTTTCATCTCTCTCTCTCTAAAAATGTCACACATGACTACACATGGTTCAGGTTTAACATTGATTAGTCCTTCTGGGCCCCACAGTTCTATTAATAAAGAAATAAACCATAGATAAGCCCTCACGCCACCTGAAGTTGAGATTATTGGATGGTGGGGCAGATGGGGCCTACTCCACATGGGACCACCACCAACCAGGTCGCCCCTGGGCCCCCCTTCAAGATGTGGGGTGCTGATCAATGTTCAGGTGGGCCCAGTTGTCCCACAACCACTGCCGACCAAATTTGGATATTCTTCCTCATTTGCATCTGGGATCTGAAATACATGGATGGTGGCCCAAACGGGGCCCAACCTTAGTGAGTCTAGCATCATCATGGTCACCCATGGGTCCACTTCAAGATCCAAGGACCAGATTTTCTATCTAATGGGCCATGGGGTCCCACAACCCCAAAGTGTCCATTCCACTATTGACGTCCACGTCTGTTTACATGAAATCCAGATCTGATGTTCATAACACTTTGAGATTCAAAAGAAAACAACACCTGATAATCATCTACCTATGATAAATAGGATTTACATGATCTCCATGACTCAAAATATAGTCTGTATCTAATCCCAGAACACAATAGCCTTGCGCAATAGTTAAGGCATATTATCAATCATCCGATTAAATCATCTAGGGTATCTAGGAAGATCCACTCACCTTCGATAGACGACCATTGCGTTTGCAATGTGAGGGCCCGAGTGGGACATCACTAATCGTCCCTCCGCTGATTGCCTTCTTCTTCCCTTGAATTCCAGCCAACAAGACCCTCTCTCAGATTTTCTTTCAAAGGAAAAGAAGAAGGTTGCATGCCAGTCGATGGTTTGCTTATATACATGCACAAAGGGTGAAGGTAGAGTCCTTCACAGACAAAACATAGAGTTTGCTCAAATACATCTCACGCGAGCCACTAAGTTGAGTTGATTTTATAAGTCTTCCCTCATCCTAAGGCTAACTCACATGGCCTCTTCTAATCCAGTAAGGATTTAAAACAACTAATTTAAAAACAACCAAGGTCTAAGGGTCCCACCTGGGCCCTTCTACTAATTGTTTCCCATCCCAATTCCCCACTTGATACGGGATATTACATACTCCCCAACTTGGGAAATTTGATCGTCCAAATTTAAAACATACATGTGGTGAAAAGGTGAGGGTACTTCTTTCGGACCTCGTCCTCGATCTCCCAAGTAGCTTCCTTTTGATCATGATGCTTCCACAGCACTTTGACTAGGCGGACTGTTCGTCTCCGCAACACTCTTTCTTTAGTGTCTAGATTTAGCATTCAAGACACATTTGATAACATGTAAGTCCAAAGATCTAAATAAACATGTCAAGAAATATCAAATCAAATTACGAATCGCATATAGGATGCAAACATACCAAATCCTATGTTTGGAAGCAAGGATCAAAATAGTGGTTGCAGCGGGTGTAGCGGCCGGCGGTCTATGCAGCCGGCGATACATAGTGGCTACGACAATACGTAGCAGCATAGCTCTGTGAATTTCTTAATTGGTCAAAATAATTTAAATCTTATGTAGCAGCTAATCTTGTGTGTTCTTAGTGATTTGGAACCATAGTAAAGACAATTTTAGGAAGGGCTATTGAGGAGAAAATACAGGAAAAAGAGTGTTTTAAATTAGAACTGCTTGGCTCTACAGGGTCTTAAACTATAGTGCTGCCATTTTCAAAATAGCGTTACGGCCTTAACCGTTCTAGCGAATAATGTGGCCGCTACGTTTTGAACCATGTTTGGAATCACTATTCACATGCGAGGATCAATGCAAACACAAGCCCTATGATATCATAAAACCCTAGAAACCACATGATTGCCCAAAAACATGTTGGATGAGCCCTTGTAGTCTAGAAGCATCAGTGCAATATCGAGTGCTTGTGTGGGTATTGTATTGGTTTGACATGGATACATTGGGCATGTAAAAGTATCCAGGTATCTTAGGTTACATTGTATTTTTGACATAATATTGACATTCTATAATATATACTATATCTATATTATCTAATATTTAACAATAATTGTGTAAATGATCTGATCTGACTCAATGGATGTGGGTCTAGTTTATACACTGATAAATAATTTCGTCTGGGTACCCCATAGATCCAACCTGGAACCCAGCCATTTACAGCCTCAGATGGGAATGCAAAAGCAACCTATGTCAGAAAGGAAGGATTGTGTGGAACGTAAATCATTCTTTCTTAGGATTAACCATGGGCATGCTTATGATGAGCAGCATATATTTCCCAATTCTTCACTGCAATAAAGTAAAGGATGGTTGGCTAAATCTATATCGCATGCATGTTTTAGGTATATGAAACAGTGGAGGCAATATTAGTGAATCCAGAAGAAGCTCTGAAAACCATGGCACAATCAGAAGAAACAATCACTGACGAGCGGAAGCATGGGTTCTTGAAAATTAACCTTAACTTTGTTGGTAAAGATAGACAACCTCAACGCAAAACAGTGGTGAAAGACGAGAAAAGGACAGATGAGAACCACACACCGCTATTATCTCAGTTACTTGATGGTAGGTCATTATTATTTGCAAGGAAGCAGACAAGACCACCCACATTGGAGGCTGTTGCACTGTCATGTCCAGATGAAACTGATTGGACTATTGTTTAAGGTTGTATTGAGGTACCATTAAAAGATAATTCTCTCTCTCTCTCTCTCTCTCTCTCATTTATACACATCAACATGATCTAACTGTAAATAGTTTGGCTCAAGTATGTTTTGTTTAATTCCTTTTCCTGCTCATAAATAAATGAAAGTTGAATTACATACATTTCACTCTCTATAAGAATGGCTAAGAGCAAGGTTGTTAAAATCCTTTAATTCATGGTCTGGATCGTACCGATTCAAATTGGATTATATACAAACAATTTGAATTGCATGTATAAATTTCATAAACCTTGAAATAATATGATTTTGGACCAAGTTGCAAATCCCTGTAAAAACAAATCCTAATATTATATCAAATCATGTGATACAACTTTTTTGGAACCCAATCGACTTAGCTGACTTTATTTTGGGATGTTTGCTTATTTGTCCATTTTGATTATTTCTAACGTTTATAATGCAAAGTAGGGTTTATTAGGATTCTCATGCACCCTTAAAGACAATGAAATCGGTATAGAAATGGGTTTTTGGGAGAGAATCTTAAGTTGGCATTAGAAAGCATCTTTGGAGAACAACAGAAAACAAGTATTTTTGCACCTTTTTTTCCCTTATTTAACTAATTAGTAAACCTATATACAAATTGGTTGAGCAAGCTTTATCAATTTCATATTTGGAGCAGAAGGCACATTTGAATCCTTTTGTAGGTTTCTGTTTTGACCAACTGTAGGTAAACATCAATTTTTTGCCGTACTTTCCTCTGTTGTTTGTTTTCTTCCTTTCCATCATCCAGCACTTTATTGGGATTCTTAGATACCCTTATAGCCAATGAAATTGGTATAGAGTGGTTTTTTTTTTTGGGAGAAAACCTGAAGTTGACGTTAGAAAGCACCTTCAGAGATCAACAGAAAACAAGTTTTTTTGCGCCTTTTTACCTTATTTGACTAATTAGAATAACTTTATATGGATTGCGCGAACTTGGTTGAGCAAGCTCTCACTTTCGTATTTGGAGCAGAAGGCACTTTGAGTCCTTTTATAGGCTCAATTGTTTTGACTAACTGAAGGTAAGCATCAATTTTTTGCCCTTATTTTCTCTTTGTTTTCTTCCTCTCCATTAGCCAGCGCTTCCCTCACCTGTGGGTGTCCTGCACAAGGCCTTCCCAGTCCCAAACAACCAAAACCACCCCCAGGTAGTCATGTATGTTGTTCGAAGTTTGAACCATGTTAAATACATTTAGAAACCTTGAAAAGAGGGATTCTCTTGGTAAACTGTTAAACTTTATCTAGCATACAAGGTTTCAACTTTCATCTCTATATGCAGTTTGACCTTTTACTCACTAGTTCATCTCAAGTTTAGCAGTTTACAGTAAATCAAAGTCTTTTCTTTCGTTTATTACAAAACAATGAAAGTATAGAACAATGTAGTTCTGCAATCTTCTATTCGTCTTCCATGTTCATTTTTCAATTTCTTTCATATGATCTATTTTTAGTTCTGCAGTAGTTTTTTCATATATATTTTCTTGTTATATTACTGGCAACATTCATGTTTGTCATATTTGAAAATATGACTTTATGATGACTTTTGAGTACTATGATGGAAGAGCATTTGTTCATATTATCATTTTTTAGATTTCCAGCCATTTAAAAAAAAAAATGTGTTTTAGATTTCTTTTATTTCTTCCATAGATTTACTACATTTTCTGGAAAAGTATTCATAACTCTTACAATCTTATTATTTTTGGTACATGCTTTGGGAACCACTATTGACTTTATAATTGATTCAATTATCAACCCTAAGGGGTAGCTCAGTTGGCCTAGGACCACGGTTTGCTCCTAGAGGTTGAGGGTTCGAAATTGCGCTACCACACTGGGGCCACAAGGGATTTACCTGGCTCCCCCTGCGCTCGAAGGGATTAGTCGGGCCAAAAAGGTTGGGACACCCTCCGATATAAAAAAAATAAAAAAAAATAATTGATTCAATTATTGAAACTTAGAACCTATCAATGTTATCAAGAAACCTCTGTAGGCCATATTATAGCTATGATTTTATAATTGGTTCAATTTTTTAAAATTGGCTGAGAACTTATCGATGTTATTGAGAAACCTGTGTGGGCCATATTATAAGGGATAAATTATGCCATCATTGATATAAACGAAAATTTTTTATTGGCAGCAAGTAAAAAACTCATTGTTATCAATGCCAATATTTGGTCTAAAAAACAAACTGTTATCAATCCAAAGAAGTGATTGCTGCATAATGTGTCATCAATCATGATGACTTGGAGCTTTTCCTCGTCACTTTGCGATTTGTATGCTTGCTCGAATTGACTTGATTTGGTATCCTTGGGCTTTCACCTTCCATGGGGTTAACTTCCTCCGGTGTTTGGTCTTTACTGTTTGATTGAAAATCCTTAGAGATTATGTCCGGCACAACAAAATTCGTAATCCAGTAGACAAAGAAAAGTGCTGCACTGTATCAAAATTGAGATTGCAGAGTTACATCTCTATCATCTGCATCTGATGAATATGTGTCATATACTCCATTAGAATCATGAAGATATGCTTGATCAGATATGTTTTAAGAAACTAACAGAATTCAAGAGATCCATCCATTCAGTAAATTGTGTCTAATTGTATAGCATGCATCTCAGCATACCTAGTTGAAATCTTCAGCCCCAGATTTTTCATTATGGGAGCATATGGAAGACATTTTGTGTTGAATAATGACCACCCATTTTGCAGTTTGTTTTGCACTTAACAGGAAAATGGAAGATTAGCACTATTTACGTGCAAAGAAATGAATTTCAGATTTCGCTTCACTTTGTAGCTCGCTGTGTTATAGCATGAATCAGGTTTGCTGATAAGATGTAGGTATGACTCAGTTAAATGAGTTATTTTTTACAGTGAAGGGTAGATGAGTTTTTCTTTTTATTTATATGAACTCCTTTCAAGAAAAAAGAATCTGCCAAGTAGCCATCTGCATAATTTCTACAGAATTCCTATGAATTGATATTAAGAGGTGATTATGTCCACATAGTGAAGGGTCATGGGTGGAGATTTTGAGTGAGTCAAATTCAGATTCCTTCATTCAATTTCACAGGGTGAGGGGCTGAAATCATTTTTGTAGAGAATGAGAACTTTTTCTCTCTAGTACATTTGACTACTATATAGGTCTACACATATTAGTATTTGTGCATTGTATTGAAGATATTATTCTTATAAGGTGGTATCCTTTTTCTTTTGTAGCCTCATTAACATATTCTCCTAACTGGCCTTTAATCCCTTCATTGAAAAGATTGCGAATAAGATATACATCTACATATTGGAGAGCATCTCAAATACTTGGTTCTGCTGTTCACAAATGATTTCAGAGGCTTAGGGTCTGGTTTTTCTTTCAGCCCTCTCTGATTTACTTTCATCAAAATCCTTGTTTTCCCCCTATCCCCTTCTGTTTCCCTTCTTCTTCGCAAATGATCAAAGGAAGTTATAACCATTTGGGACTATATTGTTGAGTCAACTCTTGGACAATTTTTCCCCATTAGTTGAAGGTCTGCTTCTGGTGGTTTGGAAGATCTCCAGAAAAATATCTCGGATATCCTAGAAACTTGAATTAGGGTCCTCTGGTGGATGGTCGCAGCGATTACTTATCCTAGCTGATGTGACTACTCAATGCAAGGATTTGATCTATATGCATGTGCAATGAAAGGCGTGGAATATTCATTATTCCTATACTGTTTGTTGCACAGCTGAAAGTAGCAATTTCAGGTATGCTGTCTTTATCTGCTCCTGAGGACTAATGTTATGAATCCTAGTTGGGAGAAAATTAGGGGACTAATACTAATGGTATGAGATGATTTAGGATGTATATGCGTATGTTTCGTTGAGGAGGAGGTGGAGAGTAGTAAACTGTTTACTTTTAAAATTTGTACTGCAGACAGTTTGTCCACCTTTTTCCTCCACATCCAAGTGACCTCTACGACTATCTAGTATGAGGTTGTGGCCAACTGTGTATTTTTCTTCAAATTTCTTTTTTCGATATGTAGTGGTCCGAACAATTACCCAGAAAAAGAAGTGTATATGAACATTTGTCTGGTTCATTTAGTATCCCAAAAGGGCCTGCATTGAATGCTTAGGATTGTATTTCTACAAGAGGTTAACTTTTTTTTCTTGATAACCTAGGGTATCTCCCCCTAGCCCAGCCCTGAAGCCTTTGGCCCTAAATTCGAGGGACACTCGATTCTAGACAGCCAAGAATTAATCCCTAAAAATTAAATAGTTAAAGATAACCATCAAATAACCTCCCCCCTTTGATAGAAATTGAATCTGAGGAAGATGTGAAACAAATGCTCGGCCATCACTCTAATAATTCAATACATAAAAAAGTCAATGTCCCTTCTACTTCTCCACCTTATAGGGATGCAAATGGGTCCCCGATTCTCCGATTACTCGGAGATTCTGATCTGTTAAAAACCAAGTTTGGGTCATTATTTAGGTCCCGATAAGTAAATGGGTCCGGATCCTGTTCTACCTTGGTTCAGACCCGTTGACTCGAGACCCGACATATTACATCAATTTTTGAAAATCTCTTCTAAAAATCATGTTTTTTTAATATTATTTTCTACTTAGACTCGGATCCGGATCCAGACTTGTCCCATATATGGTTTTGATTTTGGTCCCGGAGGCAAGAAACCGGTTCCGAAATGGTTGTGGGTCTAAATCTGGTTTCACCTTCTCCTTAATGGTTCCGGTTTTGATCCGAATCGGAACCAACCTATTTACAACCCTATCACTTTATATCCTTCACCTCTCATCTCATGTCCTTCACCTGTTATCTCTTTCATAATCCTCTCGCTGTGATGATTTTAGTATGAATTCTTATGTATTTTATGCAAGCAAACATGTCCTACGTGTTAAAATGTGCCCCTAGGGAATAGTTCTCGGTTGTTCAGAATCAAATGTCCCTCGGGCTCATGGCCAAAGGCTCTTGAGCTGGGCTGGGCGAGAGATATCCAGGGTTATCCCAAAAATAAAATAAAATAAAATAGACGAGTAAGCTCATATGCTTTCTCATCGTTTGGTGTAATGATTTATTTATTTATTTTTGCCAGTGGAACATGTGGTGTTGAACAATAGATTGTGTGCGGTAGAGAATATAATGCCCGTGCAGAAGATGATTTTTTGTGGAGATGAAATTAAGGTCTCTCTCTATCTCTCTCTCAAAAGTGGAGATGAAATTAAAAGAAAGCAGATGAAGGTGTAGGCCTCATGCCCATTACAGTCATTAACCAAAAAAAGGTACATGACCCTCCCCAAAAACCAAACCCAAAACACTACCCGGACATATCCCAAAAGAACAAAACAACCACCAAGCCAAACAGATTCCCATTCTTTAGGAAAACTACCCATGTCACTTTGGCACTTCCTGCGCCTAGCTCTCAGATTCTTCTAACAGTCATTTACATATGTAAATCATTAACATGGGCAAGAAGTACGGATCACTATGGTGTTTTTCCCAAGGATCATTACGTTTGTTTCTGCTCTGGGTCTGTGGGTAATGAATGAAAACCAGCCCAACCCAAATTTCACCTTCTCAGAGAAGTAGTCTGAACCATAAATACTCTGCTCGTTTGATAGGTTGAAGTACACACTAACGTTGGTTTGTGTTAAGTTGGATGATTGACAACAAGCCCAACCCAACAGAGCTGTTGATTGGATTCAGACAAATCAACAAAACCCATAGTTATCAGGTTACATTTGTAGCCATACAATCCATTGCCCTTTTGGTGGAGGCGGATTTTCTCTTATAGATGGTCATGAGGCAAAGAAGTAGTTTCTGTCTCTACCATACATTTTAAAATCTACAATTGGACGGATAGCAATATCCAATTATACTGATTTTGATAGGTGGATAAATCCACAACAACCACTTAAAATTTAGCCATTATTGGCCTCCACAAAGTAGCCACCAATATGCCACTGGTCCCTTTTGTCTGTTTACCAAGTTGAGGTCCTCCTATTTCTCCGCTTTTCATAGCTAGCAGAGTTATGAGAGACCTGTTTCTCCTGTTTTCATAACAAATTGATACAACCTTTTCATTTTGTATCAACCACTTTCTATCCGACCATGGCATACAAGTGGCTAAAATGGGACCCACAACATGGTTCCTTGGCCCCACAATAAGCATTTTGATTAGTCCTTGGCTGCAAGATCACTAGATCAACGTGGTGTTGGTGTCTGTATATTGGGTCAAGAAAAAATAGGGTCATCTTCAGCTGTTCTTCACACTCAAACCAAACTTTTTTGTCACCAATCTTTCAAGCAAAAGCATATTAAAATCACTACATTTCATTATTATCTGGCTTTTCAGAGTTTTCTGATTTTATAACTAAATATGTATTAACCATCAGCTTCAATGCTTTTAACACAATTATACCTCCGACAAGTTGGGAACATGGAATGACTTAAGAACCAGGAGGGAGAAAACCAGAAGCAAAACAAAGAAAGAAAGCAAGAAAAAACATGGGTACTGAACAAGTTATAAGGCCAAAAGTACCTTGCTGGAAGGAGGATGGAGTAGTCTCCTGAAGAGGCAGGGGAGGTAAGTGAAAGGAAGAGAGATGAGGTGTTAGGAGGTTGGGGTTGTCTGGTTGGAAAATGCTGAAGAAGAAGGCCCTTTCCTCGTCCAATCCCCAGCAGCTGATTGTTGGGTGTGCACTTGAGCCACAAAGTCCCTGTTTCTCTTGACCTTGTGGAATTCTTGTTGGTGCATGATATTGATTCCAATGGAGGAGGAAGTAGTAGGGAGCAGTGATGGTATATACAACCCATCTTGCCCCTTTTTCTCCTCCAGTAGAGATTGTAATGCTTATGTTGTGGATAATGCTCTTGGAGCGGCACTGGCAGATTTTATTTTCCTACTTCCCTTCTGTTTGTCGTTTCTTATAGGCCGCACAGGAACATGATGGATATTACTAAAAACATAAAACAGTATAAACTTACTTACATGTGTCTTCTGAAATTGCTTGAGTCCATATCGACTACGACTAAGAGTTGGTTGGGCCCACTTAGCAACCCATTCAAATAGTGGCAGCTCCAGGAATTCGAATAAGTGGGGTCAACAAAAGACTTATCTTATGCAAATCGAATAAATTTATTTTTCCCTTTATCAACACTTGTCAACTACTTTCGATAATTCAACAAGTATAGTATAAAATTTTCAAATAATCTATTTCCGATAATCCGACAAAGATAATATTGAATTCTAAAAAAAATAAAATTTAATACATTGTTACTAATAGTTCTTAATCCAAAAGCAAAATCCTAATACATAAACTCCTACAACTGCACTCAATAAATTTTCAGGTTTACATGTGTTGAAATCATTGCAAAATAGATTCATTACCAACACTAGCAACCCCATATTTTTCAATATATGTAACCAAACAGTCATTCATTCATTGATCTCCTATTCGGTTACGCAATCTATTATTTACGTACTTCATTGCTGAAAAAGCTCTTTCTGCCGTGGCAGTCACTACTGGTAAAATCAACGCCAATTTTAAAAGCAAATAAACTTATTGGTATACGATATCCTTCTTTGTCTCCACTAATTTTCTATCAATGTCACAAATTACTTTAAATTCTAAAAACTTGTTGCTAGAGTGCATATCAGTAATGTGCGCCCATTAATTTTATTTAATTTTTGGTAGACAGTTGGCCCATTAACTTAGGCAGTGAGTATTTTATAGTGACTTTTGTTCACTACCACAGCAACAAATAAAAAGTGTAAAGTGAGCTAATGTGGGGTGAAACTCTTAAATTGAGTGGGGTCAAAAGCTTCCCATAAGTTCAATTCATGAAATAATTCTTTTTAATTTTTAAATGCTTTTTCAGATATTAGCCCACTGCGATCTATGTGGAGCCGCCCATGCATCAAAACCGTGCACAAACAAAGACCCCCTTGATAGTCATTAATCCCGTGGTTTGGCACCCATCTGAATGGTCATGAAGCCATTAAACTTGTTGGTCACGAAGGGATTAGGGGCATGTGATTGGGATTAGACTTGATAGTTGGATGGTCTCAAGTTTACGAACAATTAACATGTAAAACAATAGAAGTAGAATACTTTGCCCATTTCATCTCTTTAAAAGAGATTTATACACGTCAATGTCATCAATGAAACTTCAAATTTTAGCTTACATATATTTTAAAAATATGCGAGGATTTAAGATATAGAACTTTACTACTTGGGTTTGGATAATGAACTTGGTGTCCACAAGAGTAAAAAAAATCAAAGAACCTTGAGATATTATTGGGAATAAAATAGACCAAAATAAATAAATTTATTATTTATTTTAAAACTCTATATATCAGATTCTATTTGAAAAAAGGGAAAAAGTGCACTAAACTTAAATAAACTATAAATCATAATTAAATTTATAATAGATTTTATGTAAACAAGATTCGTCAAATAGAAGAGAAACTGCTCTCAATCAATCAATCTTTCGATCAATGTCCAAACAATCCAAAGCTATACTACCTATATGATAAAAGCCGCTTAGCCTCAATATGTCGGTTCAACTCAAATAAAGGTACACGTACAAAAGGGATCATAAGTCTATATAAATCATCAATGTAATCCCAACAATACAAATACAAAGCTAAAGAACATGCTTGGAGCATGTGGATCTCAATACCCGAGTGCACAGTTCAATTCCGATTATGCGACAGTTGAAGGAAGAATTACAATCCAAACTTAAGTCATTGACTACCTTCTCCGTATGGGACATCACCCCTTGGTAGTGGGCGGAAATGATGTCATTGATATCATATCAATTCACCTTGGTGCATAATACAATGTTGGATAATCCTTTCCCTCACATCGTCCCACTTCGATGTAGTTTTTACCACATATGAAATTCGAACAGCCTATAAGGGTATGTTAGCTAAAACATCCATCACTAATGATCCCTCAATTGGTCCTCATTACACAGTGCCAAGGGTCTCCAAACTAAGTCCAAGAACCTAGGTTGAAGTTCGCTTTCAAAAAGAGAATTGGGATCTTACAGTTAGCCATAGAGGCCTCTACGATTAGTCACAGGTTAGCCATAGCACATCAGGGTCCAAAATTCTAGGTTTTGCCTATGTGACCATAGGGTCTCACGGGTAGCCATGACTAGTCGTGAGCTAACCGCAGAACAACCTTTCAATCAGGTCGTCCCAAGGTAGTCTCAAGCCCTCTCCCAAAATTGAAGGCTGGTTTTTATGGCTAGCCATAGGAGTCATATGACTAGCCATAAGCTCCCAGAAATGGGTTCCCTGAAGCTGTTCAGCTCCAGATTTAAGGGCATTTAGTTTTCCCCCTCAACACCCATTCCTGTAGGTCACCACTAGGGCATAACCCTCTCCTTTAAAACATTAAAAATCCTCCAGCTCCTCTACATTTCACAACATTAAAGAGAAATATAAATAGGCATGCCATTTCACAATCTATAACAATTGAGCTTCAAAGGGTAGTTACCATGTAACCAATGCTAGAATCAATTAGATGTAAGGCATGAACCACATGACGAAGGAGCTGGGTAAACCTTACAAGAGCCCGTCGTAGAGTGATAAGTGTCACCATTGTAACCTTCAGATTATGGGTTCGATCCATTTTAACAAGAAATTTTTTTTTGTATGCCTGCTACACAATGCTACTGCCAAATGACGTGTCTAAGCTATTGCCATTTGTGGGCCCCACTTGTGTTTACATGTGGGTGGGCCTTACTCACAAAGACACACCCATCACAAGGAGTCTCTTGGTGATATGGATAGGAATAGTTTGAGTTTTATCTAACTCTCTATCTTTATCATATCTCCATTCAAATTCAAATTGGGAGAATTTGATCTAACCCTTTATCCTTATCATCTCTCCATTTGAATTTGATTAGAGATTTTATCACTCATTAGACAGAGGGCTATATATAGACATGAGAGATAGCAGTTGAATGTACTCTCAATAGATCATCCCCTAACACGAGATCAACATCTTCCTCCCACTAGATCTAAACTTGTTCATCATCATCTTCTACATCCAAGGTGTCCATCCTTGCCCTTGGGTCTTGAAGAGTGAGTCATACGTGATTGATCTCTTGCATATATTCACAGATCTCCACAACTAGTGCCTGATTCAAGCCGACACAGTCCTTATCGCATTTGTAGCAACTACCTCATTTAGATTCGTGCTTCCACAGCATCTACGACTATCATACACTCCCTTCTCAAATATATGTAACAAATTAAATTGGAAAGAGCTTTTCTAGCAATCCAACTGAGATTGTGGATACACAATCAAAGAATCAACTAGCATGGGCCTAAGTTGCAGTTCACAAACCTTTTTATGTACTAGCATGGGCCTAAGTTGCAGTTCACAAGCCTGTTTATGTACCCCTCTCTGACCTTTCAGTTTTTTTTTTTCTCTCTCTCTCTCTCTTTTTACTCCTACTTATTGAAAGATCAATTGATGGACCAAAAGACCATGGCCAACATAAGACCCACTGGCCCAACCATTGACAAGCCTGAGGTCTGTTGGGTCTATTAGTATACCGTAGAAGGCCCAAGTCTCATTAACCAAGCCCGCTCAACCCAGGCTTGCATAGTGTTGTGGGTCCTTTTTTTATTTTATTTATTT
The DNA here is from genome assembly GCA_038049695.1 of Cinnamomum chago. NCBI lineage: Eukaryota > Viridiplantae > Streptophyta > Magnoliopsida > Laurales > Lauraceae > Cinnamomum > Cinnamomum chago. The sequence goes on along the minus strand of CP142451.1, from coordinate 29,137,714 downwards.
TTTGTTAGGTTGGCTTGCTGGCCAAGAGTGACACTCTCAACCTGAAGACCAAGGGATGTGTGATATTGAGGTGTTATCGCCACTCAACCATAAGTGCGTTGGAGGGTCGTAATCTTTATTGGGGAGCCAATAATTTGGAAAGGGGATAAAAAATTATGGACTCGAACTACCAATCATTGAACTTCTTTTTGTTTTTCCTTTCATTTCCGTTTGATTGATCGTTAATAGTCTTCTTTCTTTTAATACAGAGAGGAGGAGGAGAGTGGTTTGAGAGAGGCATGAAAGTTGTCCATTGGGAAAAAGGTGTTCATTGGGTTATATTGAAAGGGGGTCTAACTTTTAAGGAAGGGCTTAAAGGAGGGGTTGAGAGATGATATGTTGTGTTAAGAGTTTGAAAGATGGCTTGAGAAGGGGTTTGAGAGAGGACTTTTGGATTAATGTTTGAGACTTGAGAGTTGAGAGAGGATTTGTTGAGAAGAAGAAGGGTTTAATGGAGGGATTGTTGAGGAGGAGCAGAAGAAAAGGTTTGAGAGGGTTTATTAAGAAGAAGAAGTGGGGGAAAAAATTGATGTTTTCTTGAGACTCAGTTGAGTCTAAGTCGAGCCCGCTGATTTTTGACACCCTAATTTGATATAGTCTAACAAACTGATTATATTGTTTTGGGTGTCAATAGTGAAACTTTAAACTTGAAGACATAGGGATCCATCCCTACCCATGTGTGTGAAACCCCCATAATTATTTAAAGAGCGTTTTGAATATAGCCACTAAGGTTTTTATGATTTGTAGATAGACCCTTGAATTTTCATTCTAATACCTTTCGTCTCAAAAAAAAACAGGAGCCTTCCAACCACCAAAACTTTTTAGAGCAAAATGACGCTTTTGTCCATCTCTTTTATCCTTATATGCTTAAATTCAAAAGCTTGGACTTATTTTCTCTAAAGCTTATAACCTTAATAATTACATTCAGTGGGAGAGTAACCGTATGTAAATCTATTTTTACCAATTTTCGTATTTCATTTAATCTAAATTGACCATAATGACGATCAACACCTATGCTTATATTTAGTTATAATCGATCCAATCTATGCATGGCCCACTGTTAGATTGATGAAAGTTCCAAAATACATGATTCAGCTTCTTGTGCATTAAAATGTTATTGAGAGAGACCGTTGGGAGTGGCGTTGAACTAATGGTATTTTTGTAAATAATAATATACTAATTTTTGTAAGGGCAAAGTTGTCATATTTTTACTAAAAGTCCAACACAAATATGAAGGTGATTTCTCATTCTCGAGAGCTGCTAAATACACATTGAAAATTCGGGTTGTAAACCGGTCAGTTCCAATGTGGGTCCATGGTGGACCCGAAACCGTTATTAAGGAGGTGGACCCAGACCTGGACCGGACCCGGTTCGAAACTAGGAAAGTGGCACCGGAACCATATGTGGAGCGGGTTTGGGTCCGATTCCAAATATAGTATACAAAACTGCAACTACAGAGACACTAGGAATGGACCCATTTATCAGCTTAACAGCAAATCATGCTGAATAGCAAAATAAGCAGAACCCCGATTGAAATCTCTATAAAAATAGACTATTCTGATTTTGGGAGCCTTGAATACAAAAACCTCTTTTGGGATTAGAACAGTAGAAAGAAGTTGAAAACCAATAAAAAAACACCCTCTAACTAAACTAATATGAGAAATGGATCTTAAAATGCTTTTGCCGAAATTTCTTTTAGAAAACCATCAAAATTAATACTAAAGGCCTCGAGAATACGAAACCCACTTCTCGATGATCATCTTTCTTGAAAATAGGGAAAAACAAAATCTCTCAAGAGGTAAGATAAAATCCCACTTCTCTAAAGACCCGCTATTGTTTCTAGAGCTTAGTGTCCTTAAAGGGGGGAAAATAAGAACACCCTTACTAAAACTTAAACCCTAGAAAATGAAGCCAGAAGAGGGAGAGGAAAGAGTCTATTCAAATGAGATGGGACGGCAGCGGTCTTCTCTAGACTCTAGGAGACGAAGTGGTAAGTTTGGGAATAAACTATAACGAATGGAGAATAGAGGATTGGAGGGTGATCGACACTTATATGTGCAACGCTTACCCATAAGACTACAGTGTTGTCAAGTAGCAAATGACTAAAGAGTCCGGATTATCGATCCCAAAGAGAGGATAGAAAAAGCAATGAATTCAATTTTTGTAGATTAACTATCTAAAATATGAATTTAATAAGATCTAAGTTAATCTAACAAGCTACACTAAACTATTGGATGAATGGTGGTTGGAAATGGAAGATTTAAGGTGAAAATGTGGAGTGAAATGTGTAAGATTTTAAAACAAGTGATGTGAAATGTGTATCTAACAATCTAGAAGGGAAAATAACAAATCAAACAAGGATTTAAATTAACAATAATAAAAAGAAAAGATTAGGCAATCCAAAATCCACTGACTATGTAATTAATTAAAACAATGCATGTTCTAATTCAACTCTAAAATCTACAATCCAATTAGCAATCTCTTACCTAATTGAATTGGATGATATAACAATGAAGATCAAAGGTCAAGATCCTAACTACCCTAACAATTAATCATCAAAATTAAACAACAAAAGATCAAAGATAAGGGCTTTAGAGCATGCTATGTGAGAGAATTTATTCTAACTACAAAGCATCAATTGAGATTATCTAAGCATCAAGTGTAGAGATTGAGCATGAGAAATGAGAGAGATTAGCACAATTAGATCTAAAATCTACTGATCAATCAATGCACAAGTAGGGAATTTAAATTAAAACATGCATGTAATTGAACTAATCGCATTACTTAGCTTCAAAAGAAGAGTCTAATCCAAGAGCTTTAGCCACTAAACATCAAGAAAGAGTTTCAAATCTTCATTAATGATCTTCAATTATTGCCAAAAAAAAATTCCCTCTACAAATACATTCCAATTTATAGAAGGGAAAAAAGCACTATACCTACCTGTACTTTGGTCGTTTTACAGAGTGACCCCTGTACTTTAGTATTTGTGACTAAACCTACCTGTACTTTGGGTTGACATGCAAATACTAACTGCCGTGACGGAATTTAGTAAATGACAAATTTACCCTTGATATATCCGTTTTACTGTTAGCGATTTTTTCTCGTTTTCCCCCTTTTCACTTGCGGTTAGGGTTCTGGCGATTTTAGGTGAAATCTTCTCCTCCTTCCTTGCATGCATCAGATCTCTCAAGAAGAACAATAGATCCACACCGAAGGTCCATCAGTGGTTTCAGAGGTATGATCTCATACCCGATGACCATGGGTTTAAGATTTTGAACTTCTTTGTCAGATATGGTGAATGTCTGATACGGTTTCAGAGGTAGGACCTTTCGCTGTCGAAAATGGTCCCCTCTTGAAAAAATCTGTTTCTTTTGTTTATGTTTCTGTTTGAATGTTGGTGGAATAGAAACCCCACTTGTCTGCTACTTTTGTGGGTTAGCCATGGTGGCTGTTACACATGGAGGGGACCACAGTCAACCCTTGTTGGATAGACTTTGTCTGTACTGTTATTATATTTGAGGTGGGTCTCGATGATTAGGTATTGTATGTGGGTTTGAAGGTTGAAGAAGAAGAAGACAAGGAAAGAGAGATCAAAGATGCCATTTTGTGGGGCCCATTCATTTCTCCAATATTATTGTTTGCAAGTTGTTGATGATAAAAATATTGATGTGACGACGATACAAACCAGTTGAAACTGATGTTTTGCTCGGGGAAAAACTTTAGATTTGAGAAGGGAAATTTTTAGTAGAATTTTTTTTTACTAAAACCCCCTTTGTATATTGAAATGATTTCATAGATTCTGTTTTCTATGTTGTGTATCATAGTTTCTTGAAATATGGATTCCAAAGTGGTATGGCACCTGGGTTCTGTTCCTTTTGCCGCTGCTGATTTCACATGGTATATATATTCAAAATCCAATATGTTTAAATCATGAAGGGCCTGCCTGTATTCAAACTCTCACAGGATATTATATTCAAGTTCATGGGTGTTCAAACATACAGTGAGTAAATTAATTAAAATTGAGATGACCTGCAGAAGTCTCCCTGTTAATGACTAGATCCTTGTATTTCTACTACAATGTGCCTATTTAACAAGGGACGAGTAACCTTGACCAACTTATTATATTGAGCAAAAGTGTCACAGAATATGAAACAGCTAAGTCAATTAAGATTAGTGTAATTCATATTCATGGATATCAGTGTAGTGTGGAATGAAAAATTATCATAGCTGCAGAGGGTTTTATTTGTTCTCCAGTAGCAAATAAATGAATATAGTACCTTACCAGTCTCATTTTAAAACTCATGCTGTCATATTTATTGCTCAAATGGATTTGAGAAATAGTAGGCAAGAAGTAGGTGAAAACTAGGTTCATAAGTTGCAACAATTAGAGGAAATGAACCCATGAGCTTTTTCTCTTGAAATGATCATAGTTGAAGCAGCATGAGAGTTGGGCTCTCCATACAAGTAATCTCAATTGGCTTGATTTCCAACTTTAAGGTGCATTTGGATGTGCCCCATATCACAAGAGGAAAAAATAATTTGGAATAGGAGCTAAAAATCTATTCTGTTATGTACCGGTTATGTTTAAACTAACTACAAGAAGAATTAAAATATTCGTTTCATCAGGTGAGTAACGAATTGTCGTTGTTTGTATATCTGAAATTTCAAACAGTTTTTGGAAAAGCTTCAACTTTGTAAAACGCATCACATTCAAATCGATGCATGGTTTTATTTTTATTTTTCCTGCCACACAAGAAGCAGCTAGGAGTAGTACATTTGAAATAAAGGAGAATCACGAAGTAAAGGAGAAACACTTCGCTGTAGCTTTTCTACAGAATGACTTACCTTCAACAGCTAATTTACTTTAGTTTTATATGGAGTAATGGACAACTCTGTTTATGCTTAACCGTGTTGGTTATAGCCAAAACTAGAACACTATTACAAAGCTAATTGGAGGTGTTCTTACTTAGACACCTTATCATGATTAGGGAGAACAATATTATAATGCAACTAGCATTTTCTTAAGGGTCTCATGTATGTCTTAGATCTATGTGTACATCATAATCAATGCACAGCACACTAGACCTTGTATTTGTATGTTATTTAGAAGCACTATAGAAAGGATCAAGATTATGAAATTGCATATGTTAGATTAAGAAATTACATATTTTGTTTTTTTCTTAACTGGTATAAGGTTCTACATGCAGATGTTTGATGAAGTTACAATTGAATTCCACCATGGTGGTTATTTTATAGACCCACCAAATAGTGTATACATTGGGGGTATGGTACATGAAGTCAGAGAATTTGATATTGACAAAGCATCATTTTTTAAGTTTAGGGATTGTATGATAGAATTAGGGTACCCAGGGAACATTTCAATGTATTTTAAGGTGCCAGGAATGGATTTTGATGATGGTTTGAGGCGAATTGAATCAGACAGTGATGTATTTATTCTATTAGAACATTATAAGGACAGTAAGGTGTTGACTGTTTATATAGAGAGGGGACATGAACCTTTGATGGTAGTGTCACCTAAGGAGAAGATCTTGATGCAAAATATTCACACCGAAGGTCCCTTGAAGCAGTTACCTGCAGCAGAAGTAGCATTAATTAGTAGGAAACTTCATTGTGAGGATGACTATGCTGCTGATGTTGAGGATGAAGCTTCTGGTGATGAAGGCAGTGATGATGACCCTAATGTTCATCAGCATCCTCAAACAAGTGCTGGTCATGATGATGATAATGTTCATCAGCATCCTAATGTTGGAGATTATCAAAACCAGCAGCATCAGTTAGATGATGACAGTGAGGTTGAAAGTGAAGAGAATCCTATAGATCCTGATGAGCCACCAGAGCTACATGAGGATATTGAGAAGCCAGAAGATGAGAATATCTTCAAAGGATCTTCTGAGAATGTGGAAGAGGTGCATAAAGGAAAACAACAAGTACCAGTTGATGAGAATTGGGTTACAGATGATGAGCATGGGGATGATCTTCACTCATTGTGCAGCTCATCTGATGAGAACAACAGGTCTAAATGGCCTGAGTTTAATGAGCTGACTGATATGGAGAATCCTGAACTGAAGTTGGGTATGATATTTTCAAGTCCACAAGTTTTCAGACAAGCACTTGTTGAATGGACTGTAAGGCAAGGCTATGACATTAAATATCTAAAAAATGAGAACAAGAGAATCACGGCTGTTTGTAAATATGATTGTGGGTTTAGGATTCATGCATCACCCATGCAGGGTGAGATGACATTTCAAATTAAGACATTCAAACCCAAACATGCATGTGGTATGAGGTTTGAAAATCACTTGGTAACTTCCAGTTATATAGCTGCTAAATACCAGTAGAGGATGAGTGACAATCCGAAATGGTCAATTCCTGCAATGCAAAAAGAGCTGAGAAGAGAACTAAAGGTTTATTTGTCGAAGGATAAATTGTATCGAGCGAAGAGGAAGGCATCAGATAACATCTTTAGAGATATTGGAATCCAATACACTAGATTGAGGGACTATTGTGTCACTGTCCAGAAGTACAATCCCAACACAAGTATATTTGTGGTGACACAAAGACCTCACATGGATAGAATTCCAAATTTTCAGAGATTGTACGTCTGTTATGAGGCACAAAAGGTAGGGTTCGTTGGTGGATGTAAGGTAGTTATGGTGGACAAGTGTTGGCTGCAGTTGGTAGAGATGGGAATGATAATATGTTCCCAATTGCAATGGTTGTTGTAGAGGCTGAAAATTTGAACTCATGGACTTGGTTTTTGAAATCATGAATTGATGACATTGGAAATGGGGGTGACATGGGCTGGATTTTTTTGTCTGATAGACAGAAAGGGCTTGACGCAGCTTTTGAGATAGTAGTTCCTACTGCTGAAATCAGGCACTGTCTGAGACATATGTATGATAACTTCAAAAAACTGTTTAGAGGCAAATTATTGAAAGATGCTATGTGGGCTGCAGCATCATGTGGATCACCCAGAGAGTTTGATAGTCATATACAGAGGGTAAAAGAGATGGACCAAGCTGCATATAATTGGCTGATATCTGCTAATCCAAACAGGTGGGCCAGATCTCATTTTACTACAAGGGCCAAATGTGATGCATTAACAAATAACCTATGTGAATCTTTCAACAGTTACATACTTGAAGCTAGGGAGAAACCAATTGTTGGTTTGCTTGAGTGTGTCAGGAGGAAACTTATGATTAGAACTCAAGTGAAGTTAAAAGGAATGACTAAATATGATGGGACAATATGTACTGAGATATTGGAGAAGTTGGAAAAAAACAAGCATGACAACAGACATTATTTTCCCAATTGGTCAGGCAGAGGTGAGTTTGAGGTTGACTGTTTTACAAAAACTTATGTTGTGAACATTGAGAGTAGAACATGTTTATGCAAAATGTGGGATCTGACTGGGATACCTTGTAAGCATGCCATAGCATGTATATACATGAATCAAGGAAGGCCTGAAGATTATATTCATGAATGCTACAGCAAAGAGATGTATTTGAATGCATATAGTAGTATGATACACGATGTACCTGGCATGCATGATTGGATAGAAAGTGGAATAGAACCAGTTGCTCCTCCATTGTATAGAAGACTTGCAGGTAGGCCAAGGAAGTTGAGGAGGAGGGAAGCGGATGAGGTACATAGTTCCAGTAGAGTTTCCAGAAGGAACAGAACAATGACTTGTGCTAGATGCTTGAAAACAGGCCATAATGACAGGTCTTGCAAGGGACCAGTGCATCCAAATTCAAGACTATTTCGTTCTGCATCACAGCCCATGACAGCTTCATCACAACCCATGGCAGCATCACAGCCCATGCGACCTTCTCAGCCCATGCCAGCTTCCCACCCAGCATCACAGCCCATGCCAGCACATAGGGTACAATACTTTCACCCATGTTTTATACTTTTTCTTCTAACTAGATTATATGCATGTATTTACTAACTACTGTATTGAAAATCTTGATTGATCAGGGGAGAGTCAGACAATCCTTTTCTCAGCCGTTGCCAGCTTCACAGCCACTTTCATCAGCAAGTAATACGACTGATAGAGGAAAGTTACAAGAAGTGAGGTCTGCATCAACACCCAGAGGTAGAGGGAGGATTGGAGCAGGAAAAGGCAGCACAATCTGATGATGTTATGTTGATTCTATTTTAAAACTTTTGGATGATGTTATAAGATTTTATTTTGGTTCTGTTTTAAAAAACTTTGTCATGATGATGTTGTAAATTTGTTTATGGGAGATGGTATTTTAAGACAACCTGATGTAGTTTGTCAATTACTATTTCAAAAAACTGTTTGGATGATGATGACTTTTGGAGTTTAGCATAAATGACCATTTTTTATTGTTTGGATTGGCATATTGAATGATGATGTCTGTTTGGAGCACCATAGTTGACTATTTTTGATTGTTTGGATTGACTGTTAGGATGATGATGATGGATTGGAGCAGCATAGATGACCTTTTAAATTGTATGGATTGAGTGTTTGGATGATGATGCTTTTCTTATTGCAGGTTGATTAAAGTTCAGAGCAAAATAAGGAGTGAACAAAGCATTTATGGACAAGCAAACTTCACAAACCCATTTTCATTAAAATATTCCAACTGATACATATGATTATGGTAATTCTAACCCATCTACAGGGAACCAAGCCACAACTAGGTAGCACATGAACAAAAAAAACACAATTCCAGCCCAAGTCCACAGCAATACACGTAGGTAACATTTTTCTCTTCGACAAACTGTCTTCATTTCCTTCTCCAACACATCAATCTTATCCAATAGCTTTTGTACCTGATCATTTTCTCCATCAACCCATTCAAAAAATCCACATGCTGGCTGGATCTGAAAAAAAAATTGAAACAAAATAACATTAATAATAGCATTATTGACCATACATCAAGAAGAACAATTAGATAGTTGACAGCATAACCCCATATAGAGCACAGCCAAGAAACCTCCTCCCCATGTTGCGCTGTGTTCGAGAAGTTCTCAAAGCAGCCCTATGCCCGCAGTGACAGTAACGAATTTCACCATCAAGTTGAGAGTATTGGCCACGAGAACAATGGGTGCAGGAGTTTTGAGAGTTTTAAGAGGAAGCCATGGCTGGAAAGAAAAAAATTCACTAAGAACATGTCTGGTGCACTTCCAATGTTTTATAGGCTGATTCAGGGGCAAATATGTCTTTTTGGGAGAGTTACTTGGCGCCAGTATGCACCAAACAGATTTCATACGACCTACACTGTTAATACTAACAGAATCCGTCCATTTTGCATGCCAACTAAAACTACAGGTAAGTTTAGTCACAAATACCAAAGTTCAGGGATCACTCTGCAAAACGGCCAAAGTCCAGGTAGGTATAGTGCTTTTTTCCCTTTATAGAAACATTATTGGAGTTTGGACCCATAACCTATTTTATAGCAACCCAATTTTTAACCAATACACCAACCATTCCTTTGTGTTAGAAAATGACTTTTATTTTTAAAGTCTTCTCCTCTTATTTTCGAATTCTTCAACTCTTCCTAAGATTTCTTCATGTAACTTCTTTTATTGAAATCTCTTCTTGATGCCTTGGGACACTAGTCGGAAGGTTGGGGGTAGTCGCGTGGTCCACCTACACAAGAGAAATTATATAACAATACATTATAAATAATCGAATTTATGCATGATAATCCGATAACAATGTGATAAAGGATAAAATCTCCGTGTAAAGAAAATGATATGCATATGAGATACTGATAAAACTCGGATTAATGAGGAGTAAAATATACAATATTTAATACTCATCAGAAAGGATATTAAAAAATATATAATGTATTTATATTATCTTATGGGTCAAGTCTCGGGTCCACGGGTCTGACCCAATGTGGATTTGGAACAGGACCCGTTTAGGTCCCGGGTCCAAAAAAAGGATCCGGAAGTAGACTCATTTACTTATCGGGACCTAAATAAAGACCCATACCTTGTTTTTACCTTAATGGGTAAAAACATCCGGGTAATTGGAGAATCAAGGACCCATTTACATCCATACTGAAAAATTGATCTCCGCACATTGAATTTTTTACCAAAATACCCATTTAGGAAATTACCTAAAAGGACATCAATCAAAGTCTTTTACATCCCCAACTTTGGAGAGGGAGAAAGAGGGGGAGGGAGAGGGACAGGAAGAGGGAGGGGGAGGCAGGGTGGGGCAGGGAGAGGGACAAGAAGAGGGAGGGGAAGGCGGGGTGGGCAGGGAGAGGGAGAGAGACTGGGACAATGAGAAGAATAGAGGGAGAGAGATAGGGAGATGGAGAGCGGGAGGCGGGCAGAGGCGAGTAGGGAGAGGGAGAGAGGGGGGGGGGAGATAGAGAGAGACAGGGAGATGGAGAGCGGGAGGCGGGCGGAGGCAAGTAGGGAGAGGGAGAAAGACATGGAGAAGGAGTGGGAGAGCGGGCCTAGGCGGGAAGAAGGAAAGAGGAAGAGAGAGGGAGTGTAGAAAGAAGTTGAGAAAGTAGAGGTTAGGGCATTTTGGGAAGTACATGGTGTATAAAGAGTAACCATTGTGAGTGTAGAGAGTAACTGTGTGTGGATATTAATTTTCGGTGTGTATTTAGCAACTATTCTCATTCTCATTAGGAATATTGATTTTTTAGACATGAAAAAGTATCGAAATGATAAAAATAGAGGCCTATTTACCAATATTAAAACCACATGGGCCTATTTACAAATCATAAAAACCTTTAGGGGTATATACAAAACACTCTTATTTAAATTCTATTAGTAACAAATAAATCTAATGTCATTAGAGCTAATGCAAATCATATTAGGAAAATATTAATTAAGTAATTTTACATTATCCCAAAATAGTTTAAAACAAATAAATAGAGATAAAGCAAAATAAAAGCTCTTTTTTAAGCTTTAATCTCTCTTGGACCGTTGTACGTCCTTTCCTTTTAGTGGAGGGCTTCTCTTCACCTCCACGTAGTAATTATCATTTTTAGAAGACTCTTTTGTATATACCCTCCTAGGGCTTCAATATTTATAAATACACCCCTGCTTTAGTATTTTAATACCTTCCATGTCTCAAAATATATCTAAGTTGCCAGTAATGATGAACCATCGTGAGTTGAATGATGAATTTTTAAGAAAATGACAAGTTTGACCTCACATTTGTTAAACACTAGTTATTATTTACCAAAGGCTTTTTATTATACACCCCTGAGGTTTCTAATATTCAAGTGTCCAACCTGATATGCATGGCTTGGGAATTTATAATTCAATTCGGGTTTAGGTCGGCTTTGTGTTTGGGATTCACCTGTGTCTAATTTGGATAAGCCCTAAGTTGAGGCAATACACAACCTAACTTTTCCAATACACCACTACTATAAGTTCATAGTTAAGGCAATACCCAACCTAACTTGCCCATTACGCCACTATTAAATATTTTCAAGAGGAGCATATCAATTAAATAGATTTAAACTTTATCTTTGCAAAAGAAAAGGACTTGGTTTTCCTTATTTAAACTACCTAAAAAGTACATCATTCTAAATGTTAGCTATAATTAGATTATAATGACTATTATTCTTGAAAAATAAAAAAGCAAACTACAAAGTAGTAAATGGAAAACAGGCAATACCCTTTGAAAACCGAATTCTTTTTTTTTTTTTTTTTTTGCTTTGTTTTTTTTAAGGGTGATTTATATTGAAAGAAAGAAAGGAAACAAGAGCCCAAGAAAGGAAATTGATTTCATAAAAAGTTATAAATGAATAAAGGGAAGAAAAAAGCAAACAAGAGAAAAGTGTACCATATAGATTTATTTAATTCCATTGCCATGAGAAGCACTTGTTGATGGTGATTGTTCATAAAATAACTAAACTCCAAAGAACAAAAGGATATTCCCAAAGGCCTTAGGTTAAGTAAGAGGATGGATGGATCTTGGGAACTTTGCTATTCTCCGAGTGGTCACCGGGGGGGGGGGGGGGGGTAAATGAGAAAAAAGGAAAGTTAAATGGTAAAATTATTGTTGGTATGTAAAGAGTTTTCTATGACATTTTGAAAATTATATATAAAAGATAAAGACAAAGGTAAAAGTGTCAAAATGCTTTAAACCTAAACTTTCTTCTCATTACCATCGATTTGGCATCTATATATCTATTGGAATGTGGTCTCCCTTCGTTTAACCACAGGCCTCCAAAGTTCCATCCCTCAATTCATAGCATACATGAAGACAGCTGTCATGATCTACTCTCTCTCCACTATTCACTCTCCTCTAAACTAACTTCCGTATAACTTCCTAAAAAAACAGGTCCTACTACGTAACTAATCTGATACTGGAAATAAAGATAACATTGGAAAAAAAGGGATTGTTCCTAAAACACGTCCTCTCCCACTCTTTGATCAGACGCTGGATGATGGGCCAAACAAGGCCCACCTCGCACGGGTCCACCACCTACTGAGTCGCCTATAGGTCCTCCTTTAGATCCACGGATCAGATAGGTCATCAGGTGGCCCACCTGGGTCCCGGTATCAACGCAAGAAAATCAAGCCCTCACCGAATCCACTCAACCAAACACCCTATAATAATCAGAACCAAACACTCAAATAAATTCAAATCCCACTAAACAAACAACTTGGGTCCTCGACCAGAACGGCGATCGGATTAACCAGTGGGTCCCATAACAATCTGTTGCAAAACTGATTTTGTTCCTAAAACACGTCCTCTCCCTCTTTTTGATCAAACACTGTTGGCCCACCTCGCACAGGTCCACCACCTATTGGGTCGCCCGCGGGTCCTCCTTCGGATCTACGGATCAGATGGGTCATCGGGTGGCTCACATGGGTCCCGATATCAATGCAAGAAAATCAAGCCCTCACCGAATCCTCCAAACCAAACACCCTAAAATAATCAGAACCAAACACCCAAATAAATTTAAATCCCCCTAAACAAACAACTTGGGTCCTCGACTAGATCGGTGATCATATCAACTAGTGGGTCCTACAACAATTTGTTACAAAACTGATTTTATTCCTAAAACATGTCCTCTCCCCCTCTCTGATCAAATGTTGGATGGTGGGCCAACAATGGCCCACCTCGCATGAGTCCACCACCTACTGGGTCGCCCGTGGTTCTTCCTTTGGATCCACGGATCAGATGGATCATCGGGTGACCCATTTGGGTCCCGGTATCAACGTAAGAAAATCGACCCCTCACCGAATCCTCCCAACCAAACACTCTGGAATAATCAGAACCAAAACACCCCAAATAAATTCAAACCTAAAACACTTCCTCTCGCTCTCTTTGATCAGACGATGGATGGTGGGCCAAATAGGACCTACCTCGCACGGGTCCACTACCTACTGGGTCGCCCATGGGTCTTCCTTCGGATCCACGGATCAGATGGGTCATCGGGTGGCCCACCTGGGTCTCGATATCAACTCAAGAAAATCAAGCCCTCATCGAATCCTCCAAACCAAACACCCTGGAATAATCAAAACCAAACACCCAACTAAATTCAAATCCCCCTAAACAAACAACTTGGGTCCTCATATCCAAACAAGCTGAACAACTGTAAAACTGAATGAGCTTAAAATCTGCTCAAACAATGACTGAATCCTGACTAGATTTTATCTCAAACAATTGCTAAAATTGGGCTAGGTTACAACCAGATTTCGACAGCAAATGGGTTGAGATTGGGTCAAAAACCACCCCCAAATAAATAGATGTGGTGGGCTGAAACACAGACTAAAAGTGAGTCATAAATGGACTGAAAATTGGCTCAGCAAACTACTATAAAAAAGCTAAAAATCAGTTTTGTGAATAGACTTAAAATTACTCCACAGTTTAGCTATAAATAGGAATTGGTTACAGTGGATTGACTTAAAAAAAAGGTTTTTAATGAATACAGGCCCGAACCCTTGACCAAGTAGGCTAAAATAAATGGCCAAATAAAAATGGGTTGAGGTTAAAGACTCAACTCAAGTTTGTCCTTAGAAAGGGGTTAAAATTAGCCCAAGTATCGCTTCAAATGGGCCAATCTGTGATCGGGGCCCAGTGGGACCCAATATCCCGCCACCCAGATGTAACTCTGGATGAGGGGGCTGGATTTGTCAGGCATGAAGGCCTAGGCCATCCAGCACCTTGATCAGGGAAAGGGCATGTTTGAAGAATAAAAAATTGTTTGGGTGTCTTGGACTCTGGGACCCAATGGGCGATCTGATTAGGGGATTGTGTTTTTTATTGTCTTTTATCAAACATTCACATTTAATTAAAAGGCCTGGGCCATCCAGCACCTTGATCAGGGAGAGGGCATGTCAGGAAGGGAAAAATAAAACATTTAGGTTTTTTGCACCTCCATCTAAACTTGATGAGTTGGAAAAATAAAAGAGAGGAACTCCATGTCAGCAATGTTTTTGACATGTTCTTGACAAGGCATTGATTTTTTTTTCCAGGTCTACAATTAACTATATCATCAGACCATCAAGGCTCCAAGAAAAAACCTATCCTCACACATCATGCTAAAAATCAAATTAGCAACAAAAAAATGACTCAACTATTTACTAATTAAATTATTTAATAAAAATAATACGTATGAGTATGTGCATTTAATAGTTCTGTGGTCCGTGCATAGCACGGGGTGTTGCTAGTATTTTACGATATGAAATGTATTAAAATGCCAACAGTTTATTTATAAATACTAAAACCACGAGCCTATTTACAAATATTTGAAACCTAAGGGGGTATATAAAAAACATAACTCTTTTTTGTTAGAATTTTAAATTGAAGAATTCTTTATCCGTCATGCTTTCCTTTTTCAAACTTAAAAGGAAAACAAAAAAAAGGCAACTTCTAAGTTCTAACAAATTTAGAAGTCCAAATCCAAACTGATTTGGGGTTTTTCCTCGTTCCATCGCCTTTAAATCTCTCTACATTGTCTCCGAGCCCGAGGTACGTCTCTAAATGTCAACATCATGGCCTTCCATCTCTACATTAGCTGTTGTTTCTTCCTCTCCAATCTCTGAGGTATGTCTATATCTCCTCATCTCTCTCATTGTCTCTGTACTTTCCACTACTACGTTTTTGGGTTTTCCAATTTTTCCTCTCTTGTTGATTCCAACCCTAAGATTTGCAATTCCTGGGAAAACGCACCGATTTTCCCTCTAAACATTCTTTCTCTTTCTCTTTGGGATTTTGTCTTTTATGTTCTAAATCTGCTTCTCTTTCTCTCTCACCCAACTTTGTTCGGTTGTTGTCTCTTTTGTTTTGTTCATTCTTTTCTTTACTTACAGAAAACAAACGAAAATTTGAGGAGTTTTTTTTTTTTTTTTAATATACCCCTTATGGTTTCCCGGATTTATGAATAGGTCCTTGTAGTTTAAGTCATGCATCCTTACTTTTTAATCTTAGTACCTTCCACCGGTAGTTTTGTGCCAAATTCTTGTGAATTACAAGTTTACCCCTTACATCCATCGAGCATACATGGGTGACACAAGGTTGGAAAACTTGCGACTCCGACTCGACTCATCTAATGTAAAAAAATTGACTTGATTAGAGTCAACGTGGATACTTGGAAGAATCATGTTTTTTTTTTTTCTTTTTAACATACTTGAAAAATGAATCCATTACTTATAAAATATTAAAAATATATTTATTTACATGCATTTATGATAATCAATTCAAATTAATAAATTTATATTTGCATGAAAAGTACTACAATAATTAAGATAAAATAAAAAATATTACATATTACATAATTTATTAGTCCAAATATCGAATATAAAAGACCAAATATAAGTTTCAAATTACATTTTGGTCATCGTTTTTAGGTTACTGACTCCAAACCTCATGCATAATTGCTTATAAATAAACGTTAATTGTTTAAAATTATATTTGCCTATTAAATGGTTTGGAATGAAGAAAACTTATTAAAATGAGATGACTCGGCTGAGTCGCCCTTGTTTTTGCCTCGGCCCTTCGTTGAAATGAGATGACTCGATAGAGTCAAGAGTCAACTCGGAGAGTTATCCAACCATTGGGTGACATAGTCACATCCCACACCTGGAGAGAAACAGAGACATTCCCATAATAATAAGTAACTGGCTGCATTTTTTTTTTCTCACGTTAAAGTAATTGGAATTTTTTACCATACAGCTGCCCTTTGTCTCGGGACTGTTTAAGTTTATATCTTTCCTGCATAGCGGTTCTTACGAGTAACGTGAAATATCGCATGCCCCTAGGACATTGCATTATGCAATATGTGCGATATTGCACTGCCCGAGGAAATCTCATGGCCATATGATATTTTCATAATCGAACAAGTTGTGTGAAATATTTAAACTTTGGCTGTTCAAGGGTATGTTAGGTCTTAGGGGCTGCTGTACTGGCAAAACCCCAAGTAAATTTCATGTTTTTTTATTTTCTATTTTCTCTAGGAACGGTGACATTCTTTTTCCAGGTTTTATTGCTGTGGAACCATATGTGACTAAATGTTTAGACAATTTAAATCATTCAGTGCTTTCAAGGTTATGGGACTACAAAGAAAGAGACTTTTTTTTTTGTATGTGGTCCCATCTACTTTCAGATAGTGACCTAAAAGGGAATGTAAAAAGGGTTTTTTGACCATACAGCTGCCCTTTGCCCCGGGACTGTTTAAGTTTGTATCTTTCTTGCAGAGCAGTTCATACAAGGAATGTGAAATATCGCATGCCCCTAGGATATCGCATTATGCAATATGTGTGATATTGCATTGCCCTAGGAAATCTCATGGCCATATGATATTTCACGAACCGAACAACATTGTGGGAAATATTTAAACTTCGGCTGTTCATGGGCAAATGTTAGGTCTTAGGGGCAGCTAGACAGGCAAAACCCCAAGTAAATTTCATGTTTTTTTATTTTTTATTTTCTCTAGGAACGGTGACATTCTTTTTCCAGGTTTTATTGTTGTGGAACCATATGTGACTAAATGTTTAGACGATTTAAATCATTCAGAACTTTCAAGGTTATCGGGCTACAAAGAAAGAGACATTTTTTTGTATGTGGTCCCATCTACTTTCAGATAGTGACCTAAAAGGGAATGTAAAAGGTTTTTTTGTTTTTTTTGCCTGATTCTTATTGTTATTATAAACAAGGGATTTTTCCTTTTTATGATTGTTCTTGACATAGAGCAATGAATAAAGTAGCCTATTGCATAAAACTGAATCGTTTATTACATATATTGTAAGACACCAGTTGATATGATATATTTTATTTTTTATGTGTATGTGTGCATTTTTTTATCATGTATATAAGTAATAGTAAATGGTTTACATGTGCATATGACCAATGAAAATGTTTTGCGAAAAATAAGTAAAAAGAAAATTAGAATGAAAATGTAAATAAATACTTAAAAAATTCGTCAATTAGACACAAGCATATGAAAACAGATTTTCTTTTAAGTAGTTGATGTGGCAGATACCTAAATAATGGCTACTGCCCATTTGGGATTGAACTAGTGAGTTGTATTGATTATTGGTGTAGTTCAAGATTTATGAATTGTATGAATTGAATATTTTAGCTGTGTGGATTATTGGTTCTCGATTGGACTTGTTTTTCTCTAAAGCTCAGAACTTTCATATCCTATACCAACTAATTATAACTGATTAACAGTTATTATCTTTCTCAACTTATTACAAAAAAATAGTACATTTAGTGGTTAGAGTAACCCCTATATAAATCCAATTTTATCAATACAAGCTGATTATAATGACAATCAACCCCTATATTTATAATTGGTTATGGTTTACACCAATCCATGCACGAGTACGACCCATTGTTGATTCATGAAAGTTTCAAAACACATGAATAGACTCCATGTTCATGAGATGGAGACCGTTCCGACTTGGCATAAAAGCAAAGGTATTTTGGTAAATTATGACACAATGACACATCTTCTGCTTGAGGATGTTAGGGCAAAGACAGCACAAAACTAACTATGGTTGCCTACTGGGGATATGTAAGGTACTAAAATGAAAAATTAAGGATGTGTTACTAAATGCTGAAACCACGGCGGCATATATGTAAATCCAGAAAATCCTAGAGGATATATACAAAAAACTCAAAAATGAACGTACTCAACTAAAAAATCTAAAGTTTTAGAGTAATTCTTTATTTTCTTATTCATATGTTCATATTTCATGTTTGTAATTTGCATATGTTGCTATTATTATTTATTAATGTGTTGTTGCTTGTAATTTTTTATGCAGTTCTTGTCAATTCGACTTCTTTTTTTCACTATTAAGTTTTCTGCCTTTCATGTTGTTTAGTTAAAAGTCTTGTTACTTTTGGTTTCTCATTTTCCCTATATTTCTCTCCATAGAGATCTTGAAATGCCAATGGTGTCAGTGGGGGCCTCAGCCTTTGAAGAAACTGAGCAACCTAAGTCTTTGAAGAAGCTGAGTCTCAAATCCCTAAAATGTGGCCTCGATATCTTCTCCCCAATTAATGGACACTATGCCCCTCTTGATCCCCTAAGGTATGCATTCTCTTTTACCCTTTTTTAATCTTTGATTCTCTTTCTCTGCTTTTCATTTCCACTGTTTGATTTGATTCAGCACCACATTGTGCGACATGTGCCAAAATAGTGGTTTCATTTGTGGTTTGGGGTACACTTACATACACCCTTTGGCAACTGATAGAACTCAAATCCTGATTTTTTGTTGTTTATTTTTTAACTTTTGGAGTAAGCTGATGAGGATTAATAATAAGGTTATTGCCTATTTCTATAACTCTTCCATGCCTCTCCTTTATATATGATTATTTATTACAAGTATTTATTTATTTATTTATTTATTTTTGTATGAAATGTCAGATAGCTAGTGTGTAGATGAATATTGATTGGTAATTTTATACTATGCTAAAAATGTCAGACTTTAAGTTTCCTTCATGTGAAATCAAACTCATTTACGGTGTCAAGAATTCAGTTGTTATGCTCTCTATTGATCAAATGTTCAGACCAATCCTTTTTAATTTTTTATTTGTTCATATTTAATAGAAGCCTCTATCAACTTTCTCATGGTATCATTGGCGGGTGTCGTTATATAATGTTTCACATGGTGATCTATTGACTGGAACTGTGCATTTCATTTGACTAGGAGTGTGATAGGTGGACCCTTTTTTTTTTTTTTTTTTTTTTTTTTTATAATCTATGCTTTTCGTCTGGTGGGGCCCATTGTGGATGAGCCATGCCCTTGGTATTTTACTTTTTCTTACCTTTCTGTCTGATTACACCAGTGGACAAATGTGGTTATTGTTCTTCATTGAATGAGGATAAATTAGTAGGATCATTGGTGGCAGGGATTTTAGGGTCTCCCATCTACAGGGGGGGCTGATTGTATTCATGGTTTGTACCACCACAGCAGACGGGCATAAGAGTCCCCATCACTGTTGGATGGTTGTCATTGTCATGATACCATCAAATAAATAAATACAGAATTGGAACATTGCATGTTTCCTCTTCCTTGCACTTAAGAATTTTCTTACATTTTGAAAGGCTAAAACGGCTTGAATTGCTGCCATTATATGTTTTCTAATGTTTTGGATGATTCTTTTCAAAGATTCATGCAGAATATGGGGCTTCAAGAAAATTGTCCAATGAGGCTGCTCGAGATAGTTCCACTTCAGCTCCACAAGATCAACTTGATAAGGTTGCAACTTCATCAGAAGTATTACCTCTGCGAGGTATTTTGGATGCACTCTTTTAATGCGTGTATTTTAATTTATAATGTGGTTTATTTAGTAAGAAAGTAGTCATGGTCTCTTCTACTTTCCATTCTCACACATGTTTGCCTAGTTGCTTCAAACAGGCTTCTTGCTTTTTCTGATTCTTATAATCTCTGTTCTTTTACAAAACAAAGAAATAATACTTTCACAAGCTTTACAAGATATTGCTCTTTGTACTATTTATTTTTTAAGTATACATTTTATAATTGACTAACTGATCAATTTGTGTTTTCAAGAGTATTTTTTAGAGACAAAAAGAAGTAATGTTTGCTAATGTCATGTACTCATCTCACTCATTTCTACGTCAATGAGTGGCGCATCCAACGTGTCCCTGCAGATAACCTTACATAAAATGTTTCTTTCTTGTCGCAAGGCCTGACAAATGGGCTGAATCCCTAACTAGGAATATTGACAAAATTCATTGAAGAGTTTCCATTAGTTTAAACGAGGAGTGATTTCCAGTTGAACAAAAAAGCCTTAGAAGTTATTTACATGCTTGAAGTTAAAGACCCGACATTTTGGGATCATGTTTGGGGTCATTTATTCAAATTGATCAGGCAAAAAAATGACTCGAATTCACTTTTCAAAAGCAAACCACTTATGACTTTTTTTTTTTGGATGGAAGTGATTTCATAGTAGGTCTGTCAATGCTGAGGTGGTGGTTTAGGACCCAAGAATATGCACAAAACAAACTCATTTAATACCTTTGCTGGGAGCAAAAAGGAGTTGGATTTTCATGAACTTCAATTGGGGCTTTACCTTGCAAGGTCGTGGTGGTAACCAATCAATAAGATATGTTGTAGTTAAAATGAATTCAAGATATTTTTTTATGGAACTTTGATATCAGATAGTGGAGCTCTTGAGGTCTCAAGGAGGTGTCTATTTTCTTTTCCTATCTCATCTGGTTGAGGAACTGTAAGTGCAAGTTGTTTGAAACTCACACACATTACTGGATTGTATTGCGCCATTTAAATTTATGACATATCATGAAATGTTGGTTTTAGAACAACAGTTCTACTCTATTTGTCAATGAAGGAAACAAGATATTTATAGCTAAACACAAAAAAATTGGGGGTGGGGTGTGGGTGGGGGTAGCGGACCCCATACATCAAAGTAAACAATGGAATAAGGAATGGTGCAATGGTAGCTTGAGTTGACTTGGTGCTGATCAGTACTAGGACAAGTCTTACAACAGTATGCTGAAGTAGTCCCAGCTCGGTCTAATCAGGGTGGCACAAACTGGCATTGGGTGGTACAAGACCAATATGGGGCTGAGTCATCCAGTGAATGAACCAAAAACTTACACAGGAACTCCCATTTTTCACTTTTCCCCATCAAGTTTAAACCGGAAAGGGCCAGTATTAGTCATATCATTGTTCCTTAGTACCAATTCCCAACAATGTGAGGTAGGTACTACCTCTATATAACAAAATTCAATTTGGTTCAACAAGTTCTGCTTGCTTGGTAATTATCAGAATAGTAACAAAATCCAAAGCCTTATTAATAAGATATGGGGAGAGCCTAGTTTTTCATTTCTTCTTCATTTCATTTGCTTTAATTATTTTTCTCTTTTCCTTTTCTTTCTTAGAGACTTGATCTTGCAAAAATTTGTTCCTACATGCTAAAAATCAAGATCTTATGGGTCTAAAGGTTGTCTCTTCTTAGTTCTTCTCCTTTTTCTTTTTCCATTTTGTTTCTTCCTTTGTTTCCTCTCACTAGCGGTTTGTAGGGTCTAGATCGACCTAATCTCGGTGATTTTATATTAGAAGAAAAGATTTGGGATTAAAGGTTGGGCAACTTGAGTTCCCACTAATGGAGTTTCAGCCCTTTTAAGTTAGGTACACTTCTTTTCTTTTTGGTATGTGTTTTAGGTTAATGGAGGTTAAAATCATAAATAAAGATGGAATACATGTTAGATTACATTTGACACATGTAGTCATGACTCATGAGCATTAATAAACACTTAGAAAAAACTAAGCATCCCCTATTCGCAAGATGAGATGCAACTAAATCAACAACATATTTATGCACTTGTAGCTTCTTTCCATCATTTCTAATTATTCTTGATATTTTTGGAATCTTTATGATTTTTAATACTGGCATGAACCGGCATGGAGTACTGCACCAAGATTTAAAACCTTGAATTGTATTCTTATCACCATCGCCTTGTCCAAACTATGTTGGGTGTCAGCTACATTAAATCCTATTTATCCATTCCGGTCTATCATTGGCTAAATCCTTGGATATGATGCACTTCTTTAGATCTAACTTTACCACTTCCATCCATGTCCTGTTCGATCTACCCCTTTTCCTTGGTGGGGTGACAAGTCCTTGAAAATGCACATTTTTGTCATCAATTTTTAGTATTTAACGACTTATTCGTCAAAACATGCTTGATTTTATTGGAAATTCATGATTTTTATGTTTTCACGCATCAAAGTTTGAATTCAAGTCAAAATCCATTGAAAAATCACATTTTTACATGAAATCATGAAACTTTACATTTTTGGCATTGAAAGTCAGAATTTTCTCGTAACTTTTTATTCACACATGAAATGATGATATTTCTTTTCACCATTGGTTTAATTAAGGAAAATTAGATAAAATGGTGACATCTCATGCATACAATTAGGGCCCGTTTGGTAACTCTAAAAATAAGCTCTTAATGTGAAATTTAGAACTTATTCACAAATTAGATAGTTTGATTAATCTCTAATTGCATTTTGAATTAAGAGCTTATTTATTAGAAATTAGAGTTTTATGCACTCAAATATAAGCTGATGGGAGCCCGCTTATTTGACCTTTTTTTTTTTCCTAAAGGCGGAGAAAGAAGAACTCCGTCATTTATAGGTGCTTTGGACAACAATATCCTCTAAAAGTTTTCATCTTTCCACAAATTCCCTTTGGAAATTTTCCTCACTAACTTCCATGGACTTAACATCTCTTTGGCCACAAATACGCTTTGGCCCCCTCTAGTCGACCTTCACTTGTGTGTGTGGGGCCCACTTGGTTAATTCTTCAATTTATTTCTTTCTCAGCTTCAATTTAGTAATGCAGGGCCCAAGATGACTGTGTGCTTTACAGTGGGTCCCATAACAGAGTCCTGAAGAAACCAAGACTCTTCAAAATCCTCCCATAAAGGTCTACGGGTCCTGCAATTCTCATTTCCTGTGAAAAATAGCTCAACCGGTGAAGTATTGAAGAGTTCTGATTGAACTTGGTCTCCTCCGTGAAGAGACCTAATCCAATTAGGATTCTCCAAAAGATTAGGAATTTGCATGAAAAATTGAAATAATGCAGGAAATGTGTATGAAATGCTTGAATTCTCAATCTCGACGGGAAAATGCATAAAAGGATGAAATTAAATGAAAATTGATGCATTTGACTTAATTAAGTTCCTAATTCACCCTAAAATGATGCATAAATGGTGCAATTCCATGGACTTAACACACCCCCCAACTAGCATTTTGCTAGTCCCTTAGAAAAATTTGCGAGCGAAAAGGTTGGAAGTTCTTTGACCTAATCTAAGAAAAACATGTAAGTATGAGAACAAAACCACTTTTACTAGTATTCTCGGCTGCATTTATCATATGCAGCAAGCCCTTAAACCCCATGGGTTCCCCCTAGTGTATGAGTTGTGCCTCGTGAGGGTTTGCAGTGAATAACCAAACCAAGCCTTTTTCCACTAGGTGGGGTCGGCTATATGGATTTGACGACGCCAATCAAATCTGTTTAGGGCCATGTCCTCCGTTAGATCCATGTAGGCAAGGTCATGTTTAATAGTTTCTTTCCAACTTCTCTTGGGTCTCCCTCTCCCTCTCCTACTTCGGGCAATCTCCATGCTTTCACACCTTTTAACAGGTGCCTCCGTTGGGCGCCTTCTAACATGGCCGAACCATCTCAATCGATTTTCTCTCATTTTATCTTTAATCGGTGCTATTCCTACTTTGCCCCTAATCTCCTCATTCCTAATCCTATCTCTCCTTGTGATCCCGCACATCCATCTTAGCATTCTCATCTCTGCAACTTCCATCTTCTTAACATGATTATGCTCTACTGCCCAACACTCTGATCCATATAACAACGCTGGACGTACCGCCACCTTATAATACTTTCCTTTAACCTTGAGGGGGACTTTCCGATCACACAAGACCCCCGAAGCACTCCTCCATTTGGTCCACCGGGCCTGAATCCTGTGACTTACATCAGTATCAATCTCTCCATCCTGTTGCACCATTGATCCAAGGTACCTAAATTTTTCTTTCTCTACAATCTTTTGTGTGCCCAAACTTACTTCTAAGTTACCAAGTGTCCTACTTTGACTAAACTTGCATTCCATATATTCCTTCTTGCATCGACTTAGCCTAAACCCTTTGTGCAGTGAATATACCCACAAAATCATTTACCCTAGAAACACTCATAGAAACAAAGGAATTTTTTTCAAAAAGAAAATCAAATTAACTCGGATATTTTTAACATCAGGAATACTTAAAATCTCAGACTTTTCAAAATTCAAAGATTTTCTCGAAAGTCATACCAAACTTTTGTGTGCTTTGTGCAAGTGTATACATCAAATAAGTTTTGCAAATATTCCATAGTAATGTCATGAAAGTAGAATTCTCCCTCAAATACTCCGACCTTCTTAGATTTAGGGGATTATAAGTTTTCCTCTCTAAGCTATTATGACGGCTTTCGCACTATTATTTTTTCAAAGGCCACGAGATGCATCTCGATATAATTTTTTTTTTTTTTTTTTTAAATATAGGATTCCCTTAGGTGAATTTGGCTTTGTCATATAGGACATGGGAGCAAACCCACATCTTATGTGTTTCACCTTTTTCTATTTTTGTACACCCCTATTTTTTCATCTATCATCTTTCATTTTGTTTATAGTCCCCGACAATAGGCAGCCCCTTTTAGTTCGCCCGAATTAGTTCACTGGTTTTGGTTGGCCTAACCATTCCGATGAACCACGTAGACTTATTAAGGCTAAATTTCATAAAGTCTTCCTATTTTTCTGGAAAAACTCTTAAATCAACACCAAGGCTTCCTATCCAAAATCTCGATAGATGTACACATGTTTCAGTGAAAAACAAGGTTTGGTAATCGATACATTTCATCCTTTAGAAAAAAAATGAACCTTCATTATACTTCCTTCCAAAATTCTTGAAATTCCGGATTTTTGAATATCGTTGAATCATTTCAATTCCTTTGAAAACTTCCTTAGTCTAAAAACGAACAATTTCGAACATAAAACAACCTGGAAAATAAAAATGGTCCACCCCGGACTGACTTGGGGTTTTTTAACTTAAGATTCCCAGACAAGTTGCTTACCGTGGCAAGGATTAGTTTTGTCTTATCAGGAATTCGTTCATCTCCCTACTGGCATAACCCGTCTCAAACCAAATGTCTTTAGTCTTACTTTGCGGTTACCGAACCAATAGTCTTCTTTGTAATCTCCATGCCAAGTGCAAAAATAATCCATTGTAGTTTTTTTCATCTTCTCTCAAGAGTGAGTTACAGTTTAATCTAGTACAACAGTAGTAACAACCAATCCTCTTAGCTCTACGTTTAATGGCATAGAGGCTCTTGCCATTGAATGAAAGCGATTGTTTAACCTTCATTTCTTGCTCGAAGGCCTTCCTTATTTTCATCATGATGATGAACTTGATGTCGGTAGGGACATCAAGGTTGGACACAAACCAAATGCATTGACGAAAGCTGGAAACCATTGGGTTGCCTCCCAACAAGCACCAAGTTTAACATCTTCAGCCAAACGAAAAACCTAGAAAACTCTTTTTTTTTTTTTGAAAATCGTGTAAAACAAAAAAATTTGCCTAAAGTTGGACAAGCGTGCTTGTTCCCACCCCCAAACCTAAACTATACAGCGTCCTCGATGTCATGCATGTAATGCAAAAAAATGATAATGTAATATGATGAAAAATAAGTGGAAGGAGGTAAAGTGAAGAAATCACCTGATGGTTTTGCATTGCAATCCCTGTCCAACTAACTTGTAATCCACCTGGATCCCAAATAGAAGTCCCTCCAAACTTGGGGTCATAATCTCTCGTTTAGGCTGCTACCTATTCTTTGCCACGAATGGGGTTGAATCTATCAAAGCATTATCCTTTTCTACGTCGCCATTGATATCACTACCACATTGATGAGAGAGAGATTTGTGACCGAAATCCAAGGGAAGTAGAAGAAGACGATTAGCGGATGTCCTACTCGCGCCCTCACATAGTGAACACGGAAATCTTCTATCGAAGGTAAGTGGAGCTTCTTGATTACTGTTTTATGATCATATGGATGTTTGGTATTGAGAATTGTTTTGAGTGCTGTGTAATGGAAGTATACAGGGTGACAACTAGAAGTCATCGATCTGGAGTAAGTCAATCTTTGAATTGCTAAAATTGTTGGGTGGTGTTGTACTCTGTCAGTATGGAGTTTTAATCCATAATACCCATTGTTTGGGCATGAAACTTGAAGGAGCAGAAGCCCGATGGGAGTGCTAAAAGTAGAAGTTGGGGTTGTGGGACCCTATGGCCCACCAGATGGGAAATCTGGTCCATGGATCCTGAGGTGGACCCATGGGCGACCCAGACAATACTGGTCCCTTAGAGATTGGGCCCCGTTGGCCCACCATCCATAATTTTTAGACCCCTGATGCATGACTGGGGGAGAATCCAGATCTGGGCGACAATGGTTGTGGGACCACTGGGCCTACCTGATCATTGATCAGCACCCCACATCTTGAAGTGGACCCAGGGACGACCTGGTTGGTGGTGGTCCCACCCACCCCACCATCCAATAATTTCAAATTCATGAGGCGTGAGGGATTATTTTGATGTTATGTCTTTACCAATAGGATTGTGGGGCCCAGAAGGACTATTTATTGGTAAATCTGAACCATGTGTAGACATGTGGGACCTTGGGCGGTCTTGGAGGGCAAGTCTGATCTTGCAATAGGACAGTAGAGCCCACTGTTTGATGTACCCCCAAATCTGGTTGGTTGTTACTATCATCTAGAGGAATTCTGTGTGCTGAGATTACTAAGTTTTGATTAACAATTGCATCTAGGTTCTGCTGAAAGATGGCAGCACCTTATACTAACTGTGTAGTTGTATTGAAATTACTTTTGGGATCTTACTGTTGCATATTATATGTTATGAAAACTCTTGATTATCTTGAGTTTTAATTCTGTTAGAATTCTAGATTGGATTAATGATGGACAGGGTGGGGTCACCTCTACACCATCAACTACCAGTTATGTCTAGATGGGGGCAATGATAAATCTGGATGGTGTTAAGGTTGGGCCCACACTGTCATATAATGTGCACTAAGTAATATCAGCTTCTGTTCATGTTCTTGATTATATAATAGTGGTATCAGATTTGATAAGAGAGTCTCACACTCTGAATTATGAGCACTCATGTGATGGTGGACATGTTTTGGGATCCCTTATGATTAGGGATCTGGGCCATGGATGCCGTTGTATTGATAAGTCTTTGGAGGATGTGGACATTGGAATAATGCCAAGTTGGCATGTTGATTTGTGTGTAGCCTTGGTGGCGTGGTAAGGTGCACGGGGCACGAAGATGTAACTGGATGGACTTTTAATTGGACTGAACTTGTTAATTGAGACTTGTACATTTATGTGATACTATGTTCAATGTTGCGTTGTTAATTAGGAAAATTCATTCACCAGTGTTATTGATGTTGTGTTGTCCCCTTCAAGTAATCATGTTGCGGGTGGGCCAGAGTAGAACGACGTTCAACCCGTAGACTTGGGCATGTGTGGCTAAAGAGGGAGAGCGGGAAAAATTCAAATAATTGCTAGGGAGATTAGCTCTTGATTAGGATATTTTATTCAATGTTTTAGGACATTTTTATTTGAGTCGGAACATGGGAATTTTACTTATTGGGTGATTATTTATGTTATTTGACTTTTATAAGTTAATTGAAATTATATTTGATCTAAAGCCTAATTCCTTATGAAAGTTATTTGATAAATGTATGGTGAATGTTGCTAAATAATCATGATCCAGAAATCCGATAGAGCCCGGAATTTGGGTCATGACAAAGTGGTATCAGAGCATAAGGTCTTGGGCAATTAAAAGATTTAGCAACCCATAGGTCACATCGTGAGGACGTCGGGGTGTCAACGGTAGAGATAAAAGTAGGTTATGTTATTGATCTTTTTGCTCACAATTTTCCTTCTGCAGAGGAACTAAGACAATGAATAAAGCTATCGGAAATGAAAATGAGAACGGCAATGTTCGGCCGACGATGGGACTATGGAAATGCCAGAGTATGCCGCAAATGTTTGAGAATTTTATGAAGGCATATGCCCAGGTCCAAGAGCAGATTTCCACTATTCATCATCACCAAAGTGAGAATGGTGAAGGACACACCGATATCAGAGATGGCTCGGGCGGAGGCAGTAATAATGGGGGCAGGAATCGTGACAGGGATACTCTATATAAGAGATTCAACAAATTTCGCTCAAACTACTAACCCTTGGGATGCAAACAAATGTGTAGAGCATATGGAAGGCATCTTCAAGGTCATGTGATGTTTGGAACATCAAAAGGTTATACTTGCAGCATTCAAACTTGAAGGCGACTCAAAGGAATGGTGGAAGGCGGCTAAGAAGTCATTCAATGGCCAAGAAATAGAGATCACCTGGACTTTCTTCAAGCGGGAATTCATAAAGAAGTTTATACTGGACCATATCAAAGCCCAGAAGAAAAGAGAATTTGAAACCTTAGTGCAAGACAATCTGACAGTAGCCAAGTACGCTCTTAAGTTCACGGAACTATTACACTTTGCGGAGACACTAGTAGCCACGAAAGGGGAAAGGCTAGAACGGTTTGTTAATGGCCTTAGACCGGACATTAAAAAAGGCGTGAAGCTACATAAGCCGAAAACTTATGCAGAAGCCTTAAGGAAAGCTTTTGTCTCGGAAGAAGCAATTGAGGATATAAAGAGAGAGACCCAACTGGTGTTCGCCGAAGGTAAATCAGATAATCTCAAACACCAGTTTTCCCATAAGAGACAGAAAATAGGAGCCAAACCAGTCTGCAACCACTGCGGGGGATCCCAAGATACAAATCAATGTCGAAAGAGACCAGGAGTGTGATATGGTTGTGGACAGGAAGGTCATTGGGTAAAGGGTTGTCCGGAGGCTAGGGAGAGAAATCAGGCCAAGCAGAAGAGCGCATGTTTGGGTTGTGGGCAGGAAGGGTACCAAGTTTAGGACTGCCCCAGAAAACAAAAAAGGAACCAGACCAGCCACAAGGACAACCACCTAGGCAAAATCAACAGGACCGCTATCAAGAGCGTCCACAGAACTAGCATCACTATTAGCAGAATCAGACATATCAGCATCGGGAAACCAACAAAACCCACCCTAGGGACAACATTATAATCATGGCATGAACAACCAAGGGGGGTACCAAGCAGGACAACAACAGAATGGTATAGTCTTTGCTATGACTCATCAGGATGCGGAAGCGGCCAACAATGTGGTCAAGGGTATGGTTTTAATTTCCAATCATGAAG
This sequence comes from Cinnamomum chago, assembly GCA_038049695.1. Taxonomy (NCBI): domain Eukaryota; kingdom Viridiplantae; phylum Streptophyta; class Magnoliopsida; order Laurales; family Lauraceae; genus Cinnamomum; species Cinnamomum chago. The sequence goes on along the minus strand of CP142451.1, from coordinate 29,108,343 downwards.
TTAGTACCTTATTTGATTCTGGTTCAATGCACTATTTTGTTTCTCATACTTTTGCTGCTTTGCTAAGATAGGAAACTCCCCTTCAAACATTGACTCATGCATTAGTAGTGTCAATACCCACAGACGAGCACATGTGTACTAGAACCATATTTTATAATTGTATGTTAGAAATTGGGCAAGCCCGGATGCCGGCTAACCTGGTATTGTTACGTATGGATGACTTTGACGTTATTTTAGGAAATAATTGGCTTGCAAGGTACCGGGCTATTTTAGATTGCTTTAACAAAGTAGTTCGGTTTAACTTGGAAGATTTTACTCATGTTAGTTTGGTGGGAAAAAGGAGACCTATTGGGTCAATGGTTATCTCAGCCATCAAAGTCGATGAGCTATTGAGGAGTGGGTGCAAAAGCTTTTTAGCGTTCACTGCAAAGGATAAACTGAAACCAAACATAGAAGATATCCCCGTTGTTAGGGAATTCCCTAATGTGTTTTTGGATGACTTGCCTGGGTTACACCCAATTCGGGAGGTCGATTTTACTATTGAATTGATGTCGGGTACCGCCCCAATTTCTAGCGCACCTTTTCGAATGGCCCTCGCGGAACTAAAGGAACTCAAGGATCAATTAGAAGAATTATTGGACAAGGGATTCATCCGACCTAGCATGTCTCCATGGGGAGCACCGATTCTGTTTGTGAAGAAGAAGGATGGAACCCTGAGTATGTGCATTGATTATCAACAGTTAAACCGGGGGACTATTAAAAACAAGTACCCTCTACCCCGTATTGATGAATTGTTTGACCAACTGCAAGGTGCGAAATACTTTTCCAAGATTGATCTATGGTCCGGCTACCATCAACTAAGAGTGAGGGAAGAGGACATTCCCAAGACGGCGTTCCGGACTTGGTACGGTCATTACGAGTTTTAAGTCATGCCTTTTGGTTTGACCAACGCCCTAGCCGCATTCATGGCACTTATGAACCAAGGCTTTCAGCCCTTTTTGGATAAATTTATGGTGGTATTTATTGATGATATCCTCATTTACTCTAAAGAAAGGCAAGAACATGGAGAGCATCTGCGCACCTCCTTACAGCTATTGAGAGACAACCAGCTTTATGCCAAGCTAAGTGTGATTTTTGGCTAGGGCAAGTAACCTTTTTGGGTCACATTATTTCAGGAGAAGGATTATCTGTAGACCCTACTAAAATAGAAGTGGTTACGAATTGGAAGCGACCTGCAAATGTTTCAGAAGTTCGAAGTTTCTTAGGCCTGGATGGCTATTATCGAAGGTTCATCCAAGGATTTTCTACAATTGCTAGACCCTTAACCAGACTCATAAGGAAGGATGTTCCGTTCACTTGGGATGAGAAATGTGAACATTAAAAAGTAAACTAACATCAGCACCAATACTCACCCTTCCCGCTGGAAGTGGAGGATTTGTTTTTTACTGTGATGCGACGTTGCAAGGGTTAGGGCGTGTTCTCATGTAGCACGGAAAGGTGATTACGTACGCTTCCAGACTACTAAAGGTCCATGAACAAAATTATGCTACGCACGACCTTGAGTTAGCAATTGTAGTCTTTGCACTAAAATTTTGGGGGCACTACCTATATGGTGAAGAATTTCAGGTGTACACCGATCAAAAGAGCCTCAAGTACGTATTTTCACAAAAGGAGTTGAACTTGAGACAACGAAGATGGATGGAATTCCTAAAAGACTATGACTTCTTTATATTTTATCATCCAAGAAAGGTGAAAGTTGTAGCCGATGCTTCAAGTAGGAAATCAGCACAGATGGCTTGTTTGACCACCGAGTGGAGAATACTTGAAGAGATCAAGGACTTGGATGTTAATTTATGCCCTACTGGTGAAAATGTATTATTGGGCAGGTTCAAGGTTCAACCTAAGCTCATCCAGAGATTAACGGATCATTAGCGAGACAACAAGACATTGTTGGAAATCTTTGACAAAATGGACAATAAGCCAGACTTCTCAATTGTTAATGGCGTATTATATTTCAAGGGAAGACTTTGTGGACCAAATATCAAGGAAATCAAAGATGAAATTTTGAAGGAAGCACATCATACGAGATATACTATCCATCCGGCGAGCACCAAGATGTATTAGAATTAAAAAATCATATTTTGGTGGATCGGCATGAAAAATGATGTTACTGAGTTTGTCGAACGTTGTTTTGCTTGTCAACAAGTGATGGCTGATCATAAGAAGCTGGAGGGATTACTGCAGCTGTTACCCATACTAGAATGGAAATGAGAGCATATCACTATGGATTTCATTTCAGGATTTCCTAGAACCTAAAGGCATAATGAAATAATTTGGGTAATTGTGGATCGGTTGACCAAGTCGGCACACTTCATACCGCTGAAAGGGAGAACTACGATGGAATACATGGCCAAAACATATGTTTGAGAGATTGTAAGGTTGCATGGCGTTCCAACATCGATCGTATCAGATAGGGATAGTAGATTTGTTTCACAATTTTGGAAAAGCTTATAGAGGGCTATGGGTACCAAAATGAATTTTAGTAGAGTGTATCATCCTTGGACAGACGGGCAGACTGAGAGAACAAATCAAACACTGGAGGACATGCTTAGAGCTTGTGCTATAGATTTCAGCGACAGTTGGGATGAGCAGTTACCATTGGCAGAGTTTGCCTACAATAATAGCTATCACTTGAGTATCCAGATGGCTCATTTTGCGGTCTTGTATGGCAGGAGCTGCTGCTCTCCGATTTGTTGGGAAGAAGTGGGCGATAGACGGATATTAGGCCCTGAATGGGTGCAAACTTCTACAGAGAATATTAAGAAGATCAGGGACAGATTAAAGACCGCTCAGAGTCGTCGGAAGAGTTATGCAGACAAACGTCAGAGAGAATTAGAATTTGCGGTCGGTGACTCGGTATTCTTAAAAGTTTCACCGACAAAGGGAGTGATGCGATTCGGGAAAAAGGGGAAGCTGAGCCTGCTATACATTGGACCATTCAAGATTACAGGGCGTGTGAGCGATGAGAACGCTTACAACTTGGAACTACCACCACAGTTAGCTTGAGTCCATAAGGTGTTTCATGTATCAATATTGAAGAAGTACAAACCAGACCCCGGCTTTCTATGGTCAACCTTCACTTGTTGACAAGTAAAACAACGTCCGGCACATTCAGTAACATCATTTTTCATGCCGACCCACCAAAATCTGATTTTTAAGTTTTGATACATCTTGGTGCTCCCCGGATGGATAGTTTATCTTATGTGATGTGCTTCCTTCAAGATTTCATCTTTTATTTCCCGGATATTTGGTACACAAAGTCTGCCTTGGAAATATAATACGCCACTAACAACTGAGAAGTCCTATTTGTCTTCCATTTTTTGGAAGATTTCCGCCAATGCCTTGTCATCTCGTTGATGATCTTTTATTCTTTGGATTAATTCGGGTTGAACCTTGAAACTTCCCAATATTACTTTTTCCCCAATAGGCCATAAATTAACATCTAAGTCCTTGATTTCTTCAAGTAGTCTCCACTCGGTGGTCAAACAAGCCATCTGTGCAGATTTCCTGCTTAAGGCGTCAGCTACAACATTCGCCTTTCCTGAATGATAAAATATAGAGAAGTCATAGTCTTTTAGGAATTCCATCCATCTTCGTTGTCGCAAGTTCAGCTCTTTTTGAGAAAATACATATTTGAGGCTCTTGTGATCTGTATATACTTTGAATTCTTCACTGCAAAGGTAGTGTCTCCAAATTTTCAATGCAAAGACTACAGCCGCCAACTCAAGGTCGTGCGTAACATAATTTTGTTCATGTACCTTTAGCCGTCTGGAAGCGTACACAATCACCTTTCCACGTTGCATGAGAACACACCCTAGCCCTTGCAATGACGCATCACAGTAGATAACAAATCCTCCTCTTCCAGCGGGAAGGGCGAGTATCGGTGCCGTTGTTAGTTTACCTTTCAATGTTTGGAAGCTATCCTCACATTTCGCGTCCCAGGTGAACGGAACATTCTTCCTTGTGAGTCTGGTTAACGGTCCAGCAATCGTAGAAAATCCTTGAACAAACCTTCGATAATAAACCGCCAGGCCTAAGAAGCTTCGAACTTCTGAAACATTTGCACGTCGCTTCCAGTTCATAACCGCTTCTATTTTGGTAGGGTCTACAGATAATCCGTCTCTTGAAATAATGTGACCCAGAAAGGTTACTTGCTCTAATCAGAAATCGCATTTGCTAAGCTTGGCATATAGCTGACTATCCCTCAAAAGCTGCAAGGAGGTACGCAGATGTTCGCTATGTTCTTGTTGTTCCTTAGAGTAAATGAGAATATCATCAATAAATACCACCACAAATTTATCTAGATAGGGCTGGAAAACTTGGTTCATCAATGCCATGAAGGCAGCTGGCGCATTGGTCAATCAGAAAGGCATGACTAGGAACTCGTAATGACCGTATCGTGTCCGGAACGCCATCTTGGGAATATCTTCCTCCCTCACTCTTAACTGATGGTAGCTGGACCTTAGATCAATCTTGGAAAGGTATTTCGCACCTTACAGTTGATCAAATAATTCATCAATGCGGGGCAAAGGGTACTTGTTCTTGATAGTCACCTGGTTTAACTGTCTATAATCAATGCACATTCTCAGGGTTCCATCCTTCTTCTTCACAAATAACACTGGTGCTCCCCATGGAGACACACTAGGCCTGATGAATCCTTTGTCCAATAGTTCCTCCAATTGATCTTTGAGTTACTTCAGTTCTGCAGGAGCCATTCGATAGGGTGCCTTAGAAATAGGGGCCGTGCCCGGCATTATTTCAATAGTAAAATCAACCTCTCAAATTGGGGGTAACCCGAGCAAGTCATCCAAAAACACGTCGGGGAATTCCCTGACAACGGGGATATCTTCTATACTTGGTTTCGGTTTATCCTCGAAAATGTAGGCTAAAAAGCCTTTGCACTCATTCCTTAGTAACTCACCAGCTTTGATGGCTGAGATAGCCATTGACCGAACAGGTCTCCTTTTTTCCCACCAAACAAACATGAGTAAATCCCTCCAAATTAAACCGAACTACTTTGTTAAAGCAGTCTAAAATAGCATGATACCTAGTAAGCCAATCCATTCCCAATATAACATCAAAGTCGTCCATACGTAACAATACCAGGTCAGTTGGCATCCGGGCTTGCCCAATTTCTATCATACAATCATAAAATATGGTTCTAGTGCATATTTGTTCGCCTGTGGGTGTAGACACTACTAATGCATTAGTCAAAGTTGAGGGGGAGTTTTCTATCTTAGCAGCAAAAGTATGCGAGATGAAAGAATGCGTTGAACCAAAATCAAATAAGGTACTAGCTTCAAAATTGGAAATTAAAACCATACCCTCAACCACATGGTTGGCCACTTCCACATCATGATGAGTCATGGCAAAGAGCCTTCCGTTCTGCTGTTGTCCTGCTTGATTCCCTCCTTGGTTGTTCCTGCCAAGGTTGTAATGTTGTCCTTGACGTGGGTTATGCTTATTACCACGGGGCTGATTTCTCTGGTTCTATTGATAATAGCGCGGGTTTTGTGGACGCTCTTGTTGCCCCCCGGCTGATTTTGTTGAGGTGCTTGTCCTTGTGTTTGGGTTTGATTCCTTCCCTGTTTACTGGGGTAGTCTCTAACCTGGTGCCCTTCCTGACCACAACCGTAACACCCGCTTTCCCGTTTGTCCTGATTTCTCTCCCTGGCTTCCGAACAATCTTTTACCTTATGGCATCCCTTTCCACACCCAAAGCACACTCCAGATGTCTTCCAACATTGATTTGTTTCATGTGCTCCCCCGCAATGGTTGCAGACCGGCTAGGCTCCTGTTTTCTGTTTCTTATTGGGAAAATGGTGTTTGAGGTTATCTATTTTACTTTCGGTGGACACCATTTGAGTCTGTCTCTTTATATCTTTAATAGCCTCTTCTGAGACGAAAGCTTTCCTTAAGGCTTCAGCATAAGTCTTTGGCTCATGTAGCTTCACGTCCTTTTTGATGTCTGGTCTAAGGCCGTTCACAAATCGTTCCATCTTTTCTTCTTCCGTAGCCACTAATGGCTTAGCAAAATGTGACAGCTCAGTGAACTTAAGAGCGTACTTGGCTACCGTCAAACTTCCTTGTACTAAAGTTTCAAACTCTCTCTTCTTCTGAGCCCTAATATGATCTGGTATAAACTTCTTTATAAATTCTCGTTTGAAGAAAGCCCAAGTGATATCTGTTTCTTGCCCATTGAATGACCTCTTAGCTGCCTTCCACCATTCCTTTGCATCACCTTCTAATTTGAATGTTGCAAGTATGGCTTTTTGGTGTTTCGTACATCCCATCACTTCAAAGATGCCTTCCATATGCTCTGCCGATTTATTTCCATCCCAAGGATTAGTTGTTTCTTCAAAGCTCTTGGGGCGAAATTCGTTGAATCTTTTATACAAGGTATCTCTTTCACGATTCTTGCCCCCATTATTGCTGCCTTCACCCGAACCATCTCTATTATTGCTGTGTCCCTCGCCATTCTTACTTTGGTGGTGATAAATAGTGGAGATCTGCTCTTGGACATGTGCGTATGCCTTCATAAAGCTTTCAAACGTTTGTCGTGCATACTCCGGCATTTCCATAGTTCCGTTGTTTGGCCGAACATTGTTGTTCTCATTTTCATTTCTAGTATCATTATCCATTGTCTTATTCCTTCTGCAGAAGGGGAGAATTTGTGAGCTTGAAGATCATTAACAATACATTTTACTTCAACCTCTACTGTTAACACCCCACCGTCCTCGCCACGTGACCTATGGGTTGCTAATTCTTTTTAATTGTCCAAAACCTTATGCTCTAATACCACTCTGTCACGACTCAAATTCCGGCGCCCTGTCGAATATCCAAATCGTGATCATATAGCAATATTCACCATGCATACATCAAATAATATCCATAAGGAATCAGGCATTTAGTTTCAAAATATATTTCCCATTTATAAATATCAAAATCTCTAAGTAATCAACTTGTTATGTCCTGCCTCAAATTCAATAATGTACTTAAAATATTAAATAACTTTTCCTAAACAAGTACTAATGATTCCATCATCTATTTAAGTTTTTCTTGTTCTCTCCTTTCAGCTACGCATGCCGAAATCTACGTGCTGATTGTCAATCAGCTCTGGCCCACCCGTAATTTGATTACCTGAAGGGGCAACACAATATCAATATTACTGGTGAATGAATTTTCCCAATTACACAAGCCGCATACAACATAATATCACATAGTCAACAAATCCGAATCAAAAAGTCAAAATCATTATAAGTACATCCTCATACAAATCCGTGCCCATGCACATTACAACGCCTCAAAGGCCTTATCGTATAGATGTATACCGGTCACCATGACCCTGTCTCATCAGACACGTCCACTAAGGACCAGCCATCATAATGGCCCGGACAGTAAGTCCAACATCCCACGTCTGGGACCTAGTGCACAATATCACATAACAACCATAATTCATTATTATTAATAATTTACACAACAATATTGTGGGACCAGCTCCATATCAATCCCCATTATATTGGTGCCCCACTTCTTACCATTACAGGAAAGAGATGATGTAGGAGTGGCCCACCTTCATAGAATATTAATCAAGGTGACAAAATCATACCAATCATTCCAAGATAGCCCATACAGTTCATTATAATTACATGAAAATCTTATTTAATTTGGTGGGAGGGTTATTTGGTAACTATATACAAGTCTAGGGCTAATCCCCATTCACAAATTCCATCGTCTACATCTGTACACACACAGAAACCATTATAGCAAGTGATTCACGCCTGAAACACTTCTACAACAAAATCTAGTGGATCCCACTGAACCAAACCAAGATCAGACCTAATGTCAAGGATAGGCTTTACTCTTAATAGATTGGATTCACCATCAGATATCTTTACTTGGCCCCACAGTCTCAACAAACACAAACATAATTTATGAATAAGCCTCACGGTTAATAAAATTAAAGTTTCTGGATAACTGGGCAGATGGGGCCCAGGCCACATGGGACCACCACCATCCAGGTCATCCCTGGGCCCCCTTCATGATGTGGGATCCTAATCTATGATTAACTTAGGTAGTGGGTCCCAGCATGGATGTCGACCTAAGGCCCTTTCTTCATCAAATTCAAGCCTGAAACATTAAAATCAAGTGGATAGTGGCCCAAACAGGGCCCAATCCACATGGGTCCAACACTGCCCTAGTCGCCCAAGGGTCTACTACTGGATATGTGGACCAGATCTATCATCCAGTGGGCCATGGGGTCCCACAACCTCAACTTCTATTTTCTATCACTCCCGTCAGGCCTCTGTTTTTCTACAATCTCATGCCGAAACGATGTAAATTTTTAGATTGAAGCTCCAGATTAACAGAGTGCCACATTAAGCAACAAGTTATCAATCTTCAGATTAATCTACTTCGAGTCGATGACTGCTAGTTGGCATCTAGTGCCCTTCCAATACATAATACTCATCAATTCATAATACCAACATCCATATCATCACTCAGATAGTAACCAGGAAGATTCACTCACCTTTGGTAAACGATCATCGCTTTTGCAATATGTGGACGCGAATAGGACATCAGTGTGCCTTCCCCTCCTCCTAAATTGCAGCCACCAGATTTTCTCTCTCAGAATTCTCTCAAAACCAAAAAAGAGGGAATTTAATGATACACTAGGGTGATCGATGGTTGCATATATATATATAAGAGTCCTATTCCTACTTCCTCTCCCCCCTTCTAATTAGAGTTGCCATACAACTCCTTCCTTTCCTAGAACTCTACACGTGGGGCAACTTTTAATTCCATATTAAACAATACTTCTAATCTCATAATAAGAGATCATCTAAGGAACTACCTGGGCCAGACTAAGCCTGGGCCTAGGATACACAGGATATTACATTCAGCCACGCATGCCGAAGTCTACGGGCTGAACATCGTTCTGCTCTGACCCACCCGCAACGTGATTATATGAAGGGCGCAACACAACATCAGTAACACTAGTGAATGAATTTTCCTAATTAACAACACAATATAGAACATAGTATCACATAAACAAACAAGCCTCAATGAACAAGTCAAGTACAATTAAAAGTTCATCCAATTACATATTCGTGCCCCATTGATGCAATCCTAGGGTTAGGATGCAGGTGCCAGAGCACAATTAGGGTTCCCACAGGAACAATCACGTGAAGGCAACTCTCCCACGATGAAACCCACAAAAGGGAATTCTATTAATCTCAAAATCTAATATGAGAAATAATTCCCTACAAAGCCATATAAAATAGTAAAAGAAACTTAAACCCTAAGAAACAATCCTAATCAAACCAGGAAACACAATAAATTAGAAACTAATCCTAATTATATTATTTGCTAAAAATAAAACTAATAATTAAAATTAGAATTTCATGGGTCCCAAATGTGGCCCATGAGTCTTGTTGCAATGACGTGGTATTGCTGCTGCATCATTCTCCCCAGGTTGGAAAAGAGTTCGACCTCGAACTCGGCTCGTCTTCTTAATGTTTTTGTAGATAATGTGCACGTGAAGCGCTTCCTTGGTGAGACGAGAACTTGACCATTTCATTGGTGGCGCCGGCTTCATAGGATGGAGTGTGACTTGCTTGTTACCATGCATGAATGTGAAGGTATTGTCGCGCATGTCATTAGTTCCATTCTTGTCATACATCCACGGGCGACCCAACAAGATATCACAACTATCCATGGGTACCACATTGCACCAAACTGTATCTGTATAATCTTCACCAACAGAAAAGGTAACCGGACATGCATACCGTACTTGCACTTCATCACCTGTCATTAACCATCTAGCAAAATAGGGACGATGATGTTTTCGAACTTTCAGTTGCAATCGATCCACAAGAGCTTGGGAGATAATATTCTGACAACTTCCAACATCAATGACTACCGTGCAATCTTGACCATTGACCGTTCCTTTGGAGTGGAAAATATTTTCTCGCAACCACTTCTTCGCAGTAGTTGATGGAGTGTCGGTGATGACCATGAGAGATTCACCTTCAACTACATGGTAGATCTCTAATTCTGCTGTCTCAGCTGCAACCTCTGTCTCTTTAGGATCATCTGGTCTATCATTCACATTACTTCCATTCTCAATGAGGTGGATACTTTTTGGACATCCTGTTGCACGATGCCCTTGTTGTTTACAATTAAAGGATGTGATCCTATTTTGACATTCAACTTTGGAGAAAACTTTCTCCGATGACGTACTCAGTTTAGAACCTGCAATTGAGCAATTCTTCTGCATAACCAATTTAACTGCATTAAGTTTTTGGGCTTAATGATTTGCAATTCCCTCAGCTTTGATAACATGCTGAATAATATCATCAGCATTAACAAAATGTTTGAATGTGAGGATATCTTGAATATCAAGTGTAAGCCCATTAAAGTATCTGTCAACTAATACCTTATCATCTTCATTCAAACCCCAACGGGCTTGCATGGTCATAAACTCCTCAGAATACTCAATAATTGTCTTAGATCCTTATTTCAAGTACTGAAAACGTGAACGCAAATCTCTAAAGTAATTGACAGGCAGGAATTTATGCTTCAACAGATTTTTCATCTCGGTCCACGTGTCAACAGGGTCAATTTGTTGGTATATCCTCTTCTTTTACAACTCAGCCCATCATATTGCCGCATGATTTCGAAAATCGAGTTGTCACCAGTGTAATCTTATGACCATCCGTCATTGGTTTATGTGCAAAAATATTTTCAACACGCACTGACCAATCAAAGAATTCATTTGGTTCGATTTCCCATCATATTCGGGAATCGCAAGTTTAATACCCAAATCTCGATCAACATTTACTGCATGTGGATCTCGTTGATTCCGATTATGTCCTCCATCATCTCGATAATTATCCTCACGCCGATTAGTTTCCAAATGGTTAATCGGGTTTCAATCCTTTCAAGAGTCGCTTGCATTTGAACTTGCATTTGAGCCATCGTTGCGGATGGTTGATTAACAATTACCAATAGTTACGCAACGGTTCGCCTCAGATCATCATCATTATTGGAGGAAGACTCCACTTCTACCTGCTTCTTGGGAGGCTTTTTTTTTTTAAATGCAAATTCAAAATTTCTGACTGACCTGATGTGTAGATCTGCTCTCAACAATCGCGCTGGTGAAAACTGATTTGAAATCTGTCGGTAGATGTGCTTGATATTGTAAAAAGAAATCTTGACCGTTGATCGGATCAAAGCTGCTGTTGATTGAAGTTTTTAGATGCAAAGATGATGTCAGCACAACTTTACTGGGCTTCAAACAAATTTGGATCCTTCAAATTGACCCAAACCTGAACTCAACCCAAATTGACCCGGATCTAGAAACTAGGCTCAAGTGATGTATGCCTACAGAGTAAAGAAGTTTGGCACATGTCACAGTATACGTGAGGACCTTTCTTGCTCGTGACCCTTTTTTCTAGTGATGCTCAACAAACAGAACGAAAGAAAGAGAACAGGAGGAGAGCTCTGACGAAAGGGAAGATGGTGATGCACAACGATGGTGATGGCTACGGGTCTGGCAACAAGTTTGGTGATGGAGAGGTGCGGCGACAACGATGCCAAGGAGGTGCGGCAACAACAAGAGAACAGGAGGCGGCGTTGTGGTGCACGGTGCACACTTTCTCGTCCTGTTTCTCCTTCTTCTGTATGTTCTTTTCTTCTTCCTTCTTTGCTTTTCTTTCTTTTCTTGGCTCTGGGCGGAGAGGTTAGGGTTCCGGATGAGGGGTCTGAGGTCGGATGGGATGGGATGGGATCTAGGTGAGAGCTTTTTTTTTTTTTTTTTGTGACAAAGATGGGACTGGGTCTAGGCACAGTTTTGGGATGGCAGGGATTTCTGTGGATTGGAAGTTGGGTCACGAGATGATGAACGGAAGAGGGTGGATGGGGAATCAGGGAGAAGTTTGGTCAAGGGAATATGGACCTATGGCCGAAGGGTTCCGGAAGGTGGGATGGGCAGCAGGAGGGCGAACGATGATCGGCAGGGAAGGGTGGATTGACGAGAAGATGGATGGACTACAGATAGGGGTAATTGTCGTCCATCCATCTTTTCATCAATCCACCCTTCCCTGCCGATCATCGTTCGCCCTCCTGCACCCCATCCCACCTTTTGGAACCCATCAGCCATACGCCCATATTCCCTTCACCAACCGAAACCCTAACCTCTCCGCCCAGAGCAAAGAAAAGAAAGAAAAGCAAATAGGGAAGAAGAAGAAACAGGACGAAAAAGTGTGTACAATGCACCACAGCGCCTCCTCCTGTTCTCTCCTCGTCGCCGCATCTTTCCATTCCCAAAAGCTAGAGCCGCACCTCTCCATCGCCCAACTTGTTGCCGGACCCGCAGCCATCACCATCATTATGCATCACCATCTTCCCTTTCGTCGGAGCTCTCCTCCTGTTCTCTCTTTTTTGTTCTATTCGTTGAGCATCACCAGAAAAAAGGGTTTTAGCCCTTTGTTCTGCACACAAAACATGAGCAAGAAAGGTCCTCACGTACCTACTATGACACGTGCCAAACTTCTTTACTATGTAGGCATACATCACTTGGGCCTAGTTTCTAGATCCGGGCCAGTTTGGGTTGAGTTCAGGTCTAGGTCAATTTGAAGGATCCAAATCTGTTTGAAGCCCAGTAAAGTTGTGCTGACATCATCTCTGCATCAGCAAACTTCACTCAACAGCAGCTTTGATCCGATCAACGGTTGAGATTTCTTTTTACGATATCAACCACATCTACCGTTAGATTCACGCTAGCGATCGTGGAGAGCAGATCTACACATCAGGTCAGTCAGAAATTTTGAATTTGCATTAAAAAAAAGCCTCCCAAGAAGCAAGTAGAAGTGGAGTCTTCCTCCAATAATGATGATGATCTGAGGGGAACCATTACGCAATTATCAGTAACTGTTAATCAACTATCCGCAACGATGGCTCAAATGCAAACGACTCTTGAAAGGATTGAAACCCGATTAACCAATTTGGAAACTAATCGGCGTGAGGATAATCATCGAGATGATGGAGGACATAATCGGAATCAACGAGGTCCACATGCAGTAGATGTTGATCGAGATTTGGGGTATTAAACTTGCGATTCCCGAATATGATGGGAAATTGAAGCCAGATGAATTCTTGGATTGGTTAGTGTGCGTTGAAAATATTTTTGCACATATTCCAATGATGGATGGTCATAAGATTACACTGGTGGCAACTCGATTTGACAACTATGCTGTGATATGGTGGGCCGAGTTGTAAAAGAAGAGGAGATACCAACAAATTGACCTTGTTGACAAGTGGACCGAGATGAAAAATCTATTGAAGCATAAATTCTTGCCTGTTAATTACTCCAGAGATCTGCATTCACGTTTTCAATACTTGAAACAAGGATTTAAGACAGTTGTATACCAACAAATTGACCCTGTTAACACGTGGGCCGAGATGAAAAATCTATTGAAGTAGAAATTCCTGCCTGTCAATTACTCTAGAGATTTGCGCTCACGTTTTCAATACTTAAAACAAGGATCTAAGACAGTTGTTGATTAATGAAATTGGGTTTTCCCATTGAGGTGCCTCATCGTTTATTATCTCTGCGGAGATTTATTTTGTCTTCAGACACGTGCTACGGCACCCATTGTGCTTTTAGCACTTTTCACGCAAGCCCTTACCCAAGGTTTGCATCAATTGATATCAAAGCCGCACGATCCCCGATCGTCAGCGTGTACCCATATCCATCCATTCCATCCCTCCCTTCTATTCCCCATCCACGTCCCTACTAGCCCTAATCAAACTCTCCCTGCAGGCCGAAGCCCTACATCCCAAATTTCCCTGTCCTCACCACTAGCTACCGAACCACCTAAGACCCTGCATAACCCACAATCTCTCTGACATCTCCAAAATCTGAAATCAAACACCCCAAATCCCCATACGCAAGTACCAAAAACCCCAACCTATCCTCCCCCCAAAATCTGCAATTTTTCCAAAGCTTTAAACGAACAACAACCCTTCCAGAACCCTAAATCCACAAATCCCACACCACCCTACTCCCTACCTACGCCCAACCTAGCTGAACCCCATACACCCCTTCACCTCACCCTCCATCGCCAGCATCCACCTCGCCTGAGCATCATTGAGCCGCCGCTGCTTCCTCGAGTTTTGCCATCGCCATCTCCTCTTCCAATCTCCAAATCGTCATCGCCAGCCATTCGTTCCTCCCTCTTCGTTGCTCCCTTCCTCTTCATGAAGACTATACAGCAAACAAGGGTTTTAGAAAACCCTTTTCTTTTTCCTTCGACACGGAGACCGAGACAGCCACGTGTGTCAAGTGCTTTGAAACCGGGTTTTGAAACCGGGCTCAGTTCAGGAACAGGTCAGGCGAACTTGACCTTCTTTGAAGCCCAGTTCCATCAACAGCTTTCAATTACTTGCCAGATCCACGACTACAATTTAGTTTTGCGATATCAAGCTCATCTGGCGGCAGATTTTCGATTCGTTTTCACCAACGTGATGGGCTCCACCACTTGCATCCTAACCCTAGGATTGCATCAATTGGTATCAGAGCCGAACGATCCCTGATCGTCGGCGTGATTACCCTTATTTGTCGGCGTGAATCCGAAGGCACACGCCCAAGGGGGTGGGGTCCACTTGTTTGCACACTTTCAAATTTTCAAACCATAAGATCCTATCTTCTGGTGTTTTCAAAAATTAAGAAATCTCCTCTCCAAGATTTGAAATTCGAATTCAAGCAAGAGATTTCTAAATGAAGGAGTTAGAGTTAAAGATGGAAAGCATTCCAAAAAGATTTCAAAAAAGTGCAAAGTTATGAAGATAGAGAAAGAAGATCAAGCCAAAGAGGAAAGAAGATAAAGAAGCCAATCAAGAGAGAATCCACATGAAGTGGACGTCCAACGAGGGACCCACATGCTCTTGCATGCCTAATAAGGGGTTGTTTTATCTCCATAAAATTTGAATTTTTGGAAGTCTTTATCTCTTGACACATGGAGATCTCTAATGTAGCCCAAGATGGACAGAATTGCACAACAACAGGATAAGATTGGTAAGAGATCAATTCAAATTCAAATAATTGAAAAGATAGGAGGATTTCTTGGAGTGTAAGCTAAGCGAAGAAGAGTTCAAGAAGGAAACAACTCAACCCAAGAGGAGCCACAAAAACTATAAATAGGGACTCCCCCTATGGGACGTCCCATGCCTCTTCTCCTTAGGCTTGGATGTCCCATATCCACCCCTCTCCTCTCTTCGGGGGCAGACTCACATTGTCAAGACCTGGGGCGGTCGCCCCAGCTCGGAACATGAAATCACCAAAGACTAAAATGGGGCCCTGGTTGATGCCCCATATATGACCAAACAATTGCTCCTCCACTTATGTCAAAAGCTTTTTGCTAAAAAAAAAATGGTGCTATGGTGAAAAGCAACTCGAGGAAAAAGGTCCTTCGGTGGCTAGTGAAAAGTTCCCTCTTTTTTCAGCCTCCGCAGTTGCCAGTCTACGATCTTATCATCGTCGATCGAGCTTCTTTTCGTTGTCGGTCTTGTGGTTACTCTCTCTCTTTCTCTCTCTCGCATGGTTCACACCAAACACTTCCCACAATAACCCTTCCTCCAGTTCCAGAACGAGTCAACTCCATCAGAACCCCATCCCCCTTCGACCTTCTATATCTTTAGTATTTCATTTTTAATTTGATAGGATGGATTCGTGAGATTTCTTTAAGAAATTGATATATAACAGGAGAGTGAGAAGAGAAACCCTAATCAAACCGTGGTTCTCTCTCTCCCTCCCAAATCTAGTATAATCCTAATTACTCTATACACCTAAATCCGAATCCTTAATCTCAAAATCCTAACTCCAAACCTCAAATCCCCACATCCTAATCCAAAGACTAAGCCCTAATTTCCCAAATTCCCTTGATTCGTAAGCCCTAATTCCCAAAGACCCTAAATCCAAATTAAAAGCTTCGACACCGAAACCCCTAAATTTCCAAGTCGATCAAGCATTGAAATTCAAAGTTCTTAATATGTGTGTGCGCATTTTTCTGCTGAGTGGGGGCATTTGCCTGCATTTTTATTTGATTTTGATTTATTTTTTGTTTTTTGGTCTTTTTTTCCCTCCTTTGCATAAAGCACTTTGTTGATTGCCTGTGTGATTGAGCTCTTTGGAGCTTTAGTATTTTTTTTGTAAAAACAAGTAGATAGCAACAAAATTATAGAAATTGAGCTTTAACATGATACACTTTCTCTTTTGCTATTGTTAATGCGAAAAAAGTCTAGTAAAGTTAGCAAAAGCTTAGCCCCACCCAAAGGAAAATTCTGGGTCCCAACCCCCCACCCAAAAAAAAAAAAACCACCCTTGCTCTCTAGTTCTAGGGTTTTTTAGTTCTAGTTCTCCACATTTTATTTTTTTTTAAGATAGCTTTGGGCCTTGTCCAAGCAAAATTAATTAAGGAGAAGATTGTAAAGGAGATTAAAATTAATTAAGGAGAAGATTGTAAAGGAGATTATTTTAAGTACAAATCAAGAGTTCTCTTTGCAATGGCTGGCTAGACTTGTTGATTGGGGCTTGGATGAAGATAAGTGTTTCTTTCTTATTACTTAAGAAGTCCTTTCTTGTTCCATATGTTTCTGCTTTCAATGTTTTATTAGATCTGTCTTCATTCCAATAGGCAACTTCCATCCCTAACTTCCAAAAGTTAAAATCTAGTTTTTATCATCCATGCGTAGGTTTGATAGGCCATGCTTAGAACTTGGATTTCTTTGATGATTTATGCTTACTTTTGATGGGTAATGCTTAAATGGTTTAATTCTTTTATGAAGTGAAGGAGGACTCGAGTTTATGTCAGCAAGAGGAATTATATGATTCTTGGATCCATGTTTGGTTAAAGGATTGAGTTTGATACCTCTATCTGAGTACCTCCTTTCACGGGTTATGAATTTCCTGATTGTACAATATGTTGCATTTCATTTCATATTTTTCTTATTTCTCAAGTCAGGCCAAGCATTTTCATTTTGGATTTCCTATTTTCCCTCAAAGTTTTGACTTGGTGGCCATCCTTATTCTCCTCTTAATTTCTTTAAAGTTGTCACCATCCTTATGATTAACGTCCAAAGTGTTTTGCTTGCAGATCACTGCAGAAAACAATAAGAAATGCCATGGCAGTCAATGAAGATGGTGTGATGGCAACAGCAGGTATTTTGCCCACCTTTTTTTACCTTGTATAGAGTCACATTTTCTTGTAACCAGTATTCCTAATGCTCATATACTGACAAGGAGGTTTTTTCCTTTATTAGTATTCTGTCTGTGTGTGTGTGTGTGGTTTGGTTGGAGGGGTAAATTGTTTTAGTTGGTTTTACCGGTATACGCTGTGACCGAAAATTGTAACCTGCCCATCACTATCTTGGTATCCTCAACCTAGCAGCCAGTGTCTACCAATGGGCTGCCTGCAGTTGCCACACTAATTACACTGTCATAGCCATTTAATCTGTCACTTGTGACTGGATGAAGGACCTTTTTTCCCAAATTCCCCTTCGAAAACCACTGTTTTGCACAGGTGTATCCGGTAAATTCAATTGTGCTCCATGGTTCAATGACTGATAATATGTGCGTGTGCTTGTCTATGTGAGAGTTTTGTGAATCTGTTTATATCTGCAAGGAATAAGAAAATGAAAAAAAAAAAAAAAAAAAAGTACAACTATGCTTGCTGTGTGTTTATTGGATATGTTTTCTTGAAGGTGACAATGGGAGCCTGTGGTTCTAGGATTGGGAGAGCGGCTGTAACTTCCTGCTGGCCTGGACAGTTGTGCAACCTGGTATTCTTCGTTATTAACGAACGTTTCCTCTGAAGCTATGATATGCTAGAACTTCTCTTATGATTTTTTGTGATTCCCTTCAGGATCCTTGGACAGTGAAGCTGGGTTATATGATCTGTCTTATGATGCAACTGGTTTGAGGCTTGTGACATGCGAACAAGACTGTCAAGATGTGGAAGCAAGATGAGACGGCTACTCCAGAATCCCATCCCCTCAGTTTCAAGCCACCTAAAGATGTCCGGCGTTTCCGATGCAATTCAACACCAGACACAACTTGTCCAGGCCATACTCAAGCACAGATTTATCCAGTGTTATCAACAAGTCTGCTAGGCCTTGTGGGATATCTTATAGGTTCTAAAACAGGTCTCAATCTGGCCCAACTGGGCAGAAGGGACTAAAGATTAAGAGATTTTCCATTTTTTTTCTTCTTTCTTCTTTATAAAATTTTCTGTTTCTTCTCTATTACTATCCCAATATATATAGGACTGCTTTTTTTCAAAGACTTGTAAATAAAAAGTTCTGTTCCTGATCAGCAGATGTTTTTTCTATAAATTGAAACCAGTAAGCTGGTTGCAGACGACTTTTCTTAGAGATTTATTTTAATAAAATCGAGAACTGTGTTTGCTGGAGAAACTGATTGTTACTTTAGAAATAAATTCTGGTTTGATTGAAGGTTTTCAGGTCCGTTTTTTCTGCATTCTACACAAGGCAACATCAATTCAGGTTGGAGATTTTCTATTTGCTCATTTCAGCAAGTGCTTGTTGGTGTCCTTCGACGGGACATGCAATTACCAATTGTGGGGGGCATTGGAACCTTCTCTGGATTATTATGTGGCTCTTTACGATATTCTTCAACTCAGTCCATTGGATATTTAAGGACTCACTCTTGAAATGGACTCAAGAATTATAGGTTTTATAAATAATCCATATTCAGCTCCATGGTTGTATCAGTTTGACATTAGAACAATGGGCTTACTTCTTCAGCATTTTGAATATGTGCATTTGGTTAAGTTGCATCCTCAATGAAGGCGTTTCAGTAGAAGGATTACACATAGTAGGCATGCTCCTGCATGGTTAACCTCTATAGAGATGGAGATGATTTTACATGATTTATGATTCTCTCTTTGTTGTGGGCTGATTAACTATTATACTATATTAAGCTGAAGGGTTTTTGGATTGGATTTTGATTGGTAGTTTTGATTTTGAAACTACCTATCCTTATTTTGCTCAAACTTAGCACGTCCTCTCTCCACCTATCCACCTCCCTTACCTTTATCTCATGTAACCACCTATGCAACTCCCTTCTTATCTTTATCTCATGTAACCTCTCCTATCTTGCTTTTCCATGGTTCAAGTTCACCTTTTCCTTTCTACAACTTGTCTAGATTGACTACTGAAAATCGATTCTATGTACATATCAATTGCTGCTATGGATATTGGAAGGACTACTTTCCTGTTAGACTACTCCATTTTACATACCCCCGTGTGAGTCAAAAGCTTGGTATATCATTCCTATGTTACTCTATCTTGAGTTGAGTTTTTTATTTATACAAAAAAATTTATATTTATTTCTACGAATATTGCATGAAGGTATGCCCGTGCTAAGCACGGGTTATTGTCCTAGTGTATCCTAATTGTTAAGCATTTCTCTTTGTTCGAATGGGGTATGCCTCATTCGGGTTCTCCTTTTGGCTTGGAATGAAATATACGTTCATTGAATAAAAGGAAATACCTCAAAAAAAAAAAAAAAAACCAACAACAACAACAGTGTTAGTCAACACTAAGATCTATTTCTTGAAAGGTAAAAGAAAAAAGAATTCCAAGCCAACTTGCTGTCGTTGTGCTTGACTTCATGTTGCTGGCCCAGTAGTTAGGCCCTTCAGTTTGCATCAGATTCTAATGGTTCATGATTATCTTTATGTATCAAATGTGAGGGGCTTAAATGTATGTGTGCGCAGTGTGCGTGAGTTCAAATCACATATGTAGCAAGTAAGAATATATAAATATATATAGGGAAATATTCAAGTGATATCTATATCTATATATCTATATATATATAAATCCCCAAGTTAGTCCAATGTGGCAATGTATTATTGTATATCACATCAAACCATTTAGTTTTACCTAGTAATCATTAAGCTTCATCTTTTTTTTTTTTGTGTGTGTGTGTGTGTGTCTAGAAAAGGCTAGAATATGTAATTGGAATCAAGCAACCAGGGGATTCAAATGAAGCCCAGGTCTTCATAGAAGTCAAGTGGGTAGTTTGTTTGTAGTCATTTACACAAGTCATTTACATGTGTAAATGATTCACCTGCATAATGGTGACACATCATCATGTTTTATTTGTGCTCATTTACATGGGCAATATTCTTATGCATCCGGTGTGCATTGCTCTACCATGCATGATGGGTACTAGGGTCCACCTCGGGAGCCACTGATCATCGTACATGGGGGATGAAAAGATCTAGGTGGGATCATCCAAAATATGAAGTTTCAAGTCAATCTAAAATTCTTCTTACCCCATGATCAATGTATGGCCTGTAAGTTTAATACCTTTATATTAAAAAAGAAAGAATGACCCTCGATTCAATGATCCAGTCCAGTCCATTTAGATTATTGCAATCCCATGGAATCAGGTGACTATTGAGGTAACCCCAATGGGTAGCTCAGTTGGCTTAGGACCATGGTTTGCACCCGAAGGTTGTAGGTTCAAAATTGCACTACTACACTCGGGCTACAGGAGAGTTTACCCGGCTTCCCTCTGGGCCCGAAATGATTAGTCCAATCCAAAGGGTTGGGAACCCTCCGATAACGGAAAAAAAAAAAAGGTGACTATTGAGGGGAGGGGGATTGTGTTTGTGTGGTCTACTCAGATTGGTGATAAAGTGAGCCCCCACTAGGTGGTGCGGTGAGCACGGTAAGACCATGCACACTAAAACCTAGTGCAGCAATTTCAGTAGCAAAAGACCTTTTTCTCAGTGGCTTCAAGAAGCAACATTCAGGTCGGCTCGGGTTCCTCTTTTAAAAGAGAACAACCGAACACTGACTATTTTACTTTGTTCTCAATGGAGGAACAAAGGGCTCTTAAGCCACTTAAGTAGAGCAATCCTAAGGAGTTATGAACATCATGGAAGTCTACCCCTTCTAAAATTTAAGCTGCGCCTAAGTTAATATACCGATTAGGAGTCCTTACCAAAGTCCAATTGCAATCCAAACTCGCACAGGGTCACAGATTAAAACTTGATTGGGAGATCAACCAAGGTTTTAGCCACATGCTTAATCCGTATTCTTAACAAGTACACCAGCTGAAGCGAACACAAGGACAATGTAAGAGCAAATGGAATGTCCTCTCATTAGTCATTCCTCGTTGGCCCAACATGAAAATTGTACGTACATTGGCTCTCCAGTGAATTGCCTTTGATCTTTATCATTTGCAAAAGAAAGGTACTCGCTGCTACAGAATGTGGGTCTTTATTCATGCAGATGTCCTGGAGTGTCTAGATCGTGAAATGCATGTAATCAGCAATACGGAGCAGACTGAACCTTTTTCTTTCTTTTATGCTGGGTAAAGGTAGGAGAAGAAGGTAGCATTTGCTGTGTACTTTGTTACTTGTATTTGTCAATAGATGAGTTTTAAGATTGGATCACATGGATGCATCTTGAATGTATCTAACACTGGATCCTTTCCTTTTAAAATGCATATATAGTATGGCCAATGATAGCTATTACCACTTTCGCAAAATACGCAAGTTAATTTATTCTAGAGTCATTTCCCTCCCTATAGTCAACATATCTGTCCCACTGCGAAATTCATGTAAGATCTTCAATTCTACAGGAGGGTTTTGATGGAGACCCAGAAGAACCAGATGAGTAATGCACTAGTGGTGTCCCTCCCGGCATTTAACCAGGACATTAATTGAGGTCTCTAAGTCAAATCTTAATATGATATTAGGATTGCAAATGGAACGGTTCCAAGTTAGAACCATACCGGACCCGTTTCTAAATAATGGTTCAGGATCCGGTTTTGGCTTGGAACCTGTTTTGTTGGTTCCAAACTCAGTTTTGATAGAAAAATCCGGATTTGGTTTCAATACCAAATCCACCTAGATAACTGGATCTAGTTTTAAAATTGGTTATAACTTCTCTTCGATTTTTTCATTTTTTTTTTAAAATAAGTATATCATTCAACTTATAACGATGCATCAAGTCTACTACCTCCAGCATTGTACATAAGAATGTCCGAAAAACATTTATTTCGAGGTACAGTTTGTAATATGAAAGACTCAAATGTCAGGTGTCCCGGGTCGAAACCTATATGGACTCGGAACCGGACCATTTATCAATCGGAACCTAAATTAAGCTCCGGACCCGGACCAGTTTATAAATCGAAACTTAAAATAAGTTTCAGACCCCTTTTTTTCGGGTCGGAACTTTCGGGTAATCAGAGAAACATTGAAAATTATCCAAAAATTTTATACTTTTTCAAAATCTTCACATGAAGAAAAAACAACTGAATAAGCCATGTGTAAAATCATGCCTTCCTCTTCTGGAAGGTGAAGAAATTCCTCGGTTGTGTTAATGTGGAGGGCTTGCATGCTGACTAGTGTGAGCTTGAATTTGAACTCAGACTGGGTGACATCGGACTCTCATCGACTTTGCTTTCTATACATCTTGGCATTCTTGCAGCGTTTGCATTGTTATTTTATCAATAATTGTTGGAGTCGTGTTAGAGTCTTGTGGTCACTGAAAAAAGATCACTTTGTATGGTTGCAGAGAAGAGGTTGTCTATCCCAGCTTTCAAAAAAAAAAAGAAAAAAATGGCATATCATTGCTTGTTGGGTCTATTGGCTCAAATACAAGTAGATGAAATCAGAAGGGTGGTCACCCACTAACTGATTGAAACTTCTCCTATGCATTACAATCCACCTTCCCTCACAGGCTCTGTCTGTTTGCAATAAAATACATAGGAATTAAATATACACGGTGGTTAAAAATAAAGATTAAAATGTTATTTTCAAAAAATGAATATCAAATAATATTTTTTAGGGAAATAAGATTCAAAAGAAGATGTTATTTGATACTCATTTTTGGAACTTTACTTATAAATTTTGATCTTCATTTTTAACCACTATGTATTCAATTCATATGTATTCTAATGCAAATAAATAGGCCATGTGACGAATCGGACTAGGATCAGGCTTAGGGTGACACTTTGACCACCCATGCTCGTATAAAACGGCCCATTATTTCGTGGGTCAAATGGGCAAGTTCTAGAGTTTGTCGTGTGGTAGGAATGCCATGGACAAGTCCTGGAGTTCTGACGGATGGTCTTAGCTGTATGCACGGAGGGCAATCACTAGCACCTAAATGAAAAAAAAAAAAAAAAGAACCAAATAGCACTTCATCCATCTCCTTGTCTGACGTCTCCCAAGTCCCAAAGCCAGAAAAGAGAAGCCCAAAAAGCCAGAACCATAAGTCCTTACTCCCTAACATTCTAATAGGAAGAACTAAAGAAGAACGTTGTGCAGACCATCTCCTCGTTTGACGTTAAGTTCTATTTTGATAGATTATGGAAATTGGAATGTACTAAAATACAATTATTTATGTCAGTTAGATCTTGGTTTTATTTTTAATGCGAAATTTAGTCTTTGATTTTAATATATTTATCATACTTGAATTTGGAGATATATCCGGAAATATATATATATATATATATATGACACCCCCCCCCCCCCCCAAACAAACCAAAAAATGCTCCTGGCTCTGAGGGATGGTCTTAGTTCCCCTTGACGAAAGTGTGTTGCCCCACCAAATGGTTAATTATAACACACTTGATTGTTAACCGGGGAAGCATGTAATGGCCCAACTAATGGATGGACAAGATCTCTCATAAGCCCATCCCAGTTTCACATGTAGTCTTTACCCTTGTAGATATGCATATGATTTATAGCAGGAAGTTTGGAGGCTGCAGCGAGAGGATTCTGTTGTACGTGGATCTCCATTTTCACGATAGAGAGGAATCTTGCAGTCTATCTCTCATATAGCAAAATCGAAATCCTATTTATAGAAAAAATTAGCTCAATTGCACGGTGTTGCAGAAAACCACTCCATAGAAAACATTTTTCTCTGTTCGGCGGAAAACCTTGTCTGACATTCCCCCCAAAGAAAATAAAAAAATAATTTTCCTTGGAAGGATGGAAAAGCTAGTTTGTTTTTCTGATTTTCTTCGAAAAAAAAAAGCAGCTACACTAAATGTGTAATTTTAAATGCCGTTGAAAACCATTTCCACTTTCATGCTTTATTTTTTGCGAAAAAGCAACCGTACAAACATGCCTTTAAGGAAAATGCATCTCACCAAACAATCTAAAAAAGGGCTGTATGGAAAATAAGATCGATTTTCATATCTACTGTTGATCCCTCTCATAGCACCTGACATTCTTTCGGTGTATGGTGCATTCTCCTTGAAAATGAAAATAATTTTACAAGAGAGAACAACATTTTAAAAAAGAAAAATCCTCCACAGTTTCAGACTCGTAATATGTATTCCTAAATGTTGTTGAAAACGGAGAAGCATATCTGAAAATATAAAATGTCCATCAAATTATCTTCCTTATAATGGAAAACGAATTAAGGGGAGATGCTAGATTAGTACCCAACAATCACCCTTTTATCTCATATTCAAATACTAGGAAAATCAATATTGTCCCATCTACATCTGCACATTATACCCTTCAACCCCCGCCACCTTAATAATCCTTTCTTGAACCCATTTTACCACTATCGGTAAGGAGACCTTTCCATCCATTTTCTCCAAAATGATAATTAAACATTCAAGTGAGCCCCACTGCACCTACACATATATAACCTGCTCCTTGGTGAAAATCCTCCCAATAAAATGAATATCGCATGTGCAATTTCACCTATTATTGGAGGAAGTTCATAATTTGAAAATTGCATGAGTAAGTTCACACTAATAATAAAAAATTTGTAATGATTGTTTCTTTCACTATAACTAGCGTACCACTTGTGCTTATAAAGCACGGACAAGTAAATATATAAGAGATTCATATTTGTCATAGTAGTTTTGATAGGGATCAAAATTTTAAAGGCATAATTAGTTTTATGATTTAATTTTAAAGACATAATTAGTTTTATAAATTTTGTGAGAAGAAAGAAGTTAATAAAAATTCTATGTGACATTAAAAATTATTCAATCCACATCAAATATTTTGGTTTTCTTTTAATTTTAATCAAGTATTATAAGCATAATCAATCTTATAGATGGGACCAATTCCAATTTGAGTGTAATGGAGTTTACTGGGCATGCGTCCTAAAGTAGCTTAGACTCCATTTACAAACTGAGTAAAAAGTATAAAAAGTTCATTAATTCTCGAGATTATTTGGATCAAAGAAGAAATTATAAAATCGTGGAGAGTATATTGGCGTCATAATTTTAAATTGATCAGAATTGTGATGGGTGTAGTTTTTTTTATTTTTAAGAAAGAGGAGTTTTTTCCTTTAGCTATTTTATAATGAGATTAGAAATCAAACAAGACAATTATCTTAACCATATTTGAAAATAAAAAATAACTAAATTTACCCTTAAATGAATGAACAATTGAAAAAAATTAGGATAATAATGTAAAAATTGTAATTTAGAGGTCAAGATTGAAATTGAAAGGATTAAAATTGAAATTGGCCTGGTCAAAATTAACAACTTTAATATATAATATTTATAATAATATTCAAAAATAAAGCATCACAATCATTCATGTTTGTAGATTATTTAATAAATGATCCACTGATTTTAAGGCCATAATTATATGCTTTGGGGAAATATTTATGCGTGACCAAACGGTAGTAAATGTATTAAACAAAAAATCAAGTTTAAAAAAAATTGGTCAGTTGTAATAGATTGAGTTTAGATCGGTTTCATATAAATTCATTAAACAACTATCACAAGATCACTACAAATGTATAAATATAATATAAAACTAGCAAAAGAGGCCAGAGAATAAAAATATATCCAATTTGAGGCGATTTTCTGAGATATTAATTAATGAGAAGAAAATATTTTTTTTAAATAATAAATATATCATTTATCAGTTTTAAGATTCTCTATATCAAAGTTTGCTTAAAAGGAGAATGTGTGGCGAAATTATGAAATTTACAAATTATTTTTTAATTTATAAATTTCGCATATTTTGGTTTTCTCATGAAAGAAGTCAATGAAACTTCTTGAAACGCGGAACAGATTCTAACACAAATATAATAATATTTTCTTCAAAAGAAAAGCTTATATTTGATATTTGTGATTAACTTGTCTTATGGATATCATATCATTACAAAATTATGTAGTTAGCTACTAATGTCACAATATGAATTAAAAATATAAAAAAAAATCATAAAAACAAACTAAAAAAAAATAAAAGTGAGAAAATGAAAAATGATGTACTTATACATATACATATGTATATACATATATATGTTTCTAAATATATCATTCATATTAGGAACATCAAAAATGAAAAAAGTGAAAAAAGTAGTGAATTTGCTTACACAAGAAATGGTCTCTTTAGGTGCACATCCTGGAACTGCAATTATAAGGTTCTTCCCTTCAATTAAAAAAAAAAAGTAATAAAGATTGTCTCAAAAAAAGAAGAAAAAAAAAAAGAGAGTAGAAACATGCTTCTTGCATCAAACTGGCTAATATGTGAACAATGGATCAACTTGGAGTAGTAGATGTTCTTTTGGTTTTTCTTTTCCCTTTTTTCTTCTTACGACATGTGAGGCATATGGACGATTTGGAGACGACCCAACAAACAAATAAGTTCAATTGAAATACAAAACCAGGAAACCACTGCAACAATCGACAGTGAAGAAAAATGGTGATCCCAACTTAAAATCTTTGATGGCACCCAACAAAGAAAAGCATCCTAACCAGAACTAGCCTAAGCCCCCCCTGTTTGGCATCACTAATTTTTTCCTCTATTTCTCTAAATCTCTAAATCAGTAGAGATTTTAAGAATAAATGCGTTTGGCACATCCTCTTTTTCTTTTAGAGAGATAGAGGCAATGCCTCTATATCCCATAGACAACCATTGATAGCATGTAGAAAGCAAAGGAAAAAAAAGAAGAGGCGGGTGACCATTGTTCTTGCCCATTCATGCCCCAGTTCGTTTTTGCTTTTACTTTTCCTCAAAAACTAAGTGCCCGTTTGGCTAGTCTAATTCTAGGCTCTATATGTCTTAAAATGGTTTGAAATCGCATTTAGACCGTTTGGTTATAACATTTTGAATATCCGTTTGAAATTGCTTTAAGACATAAGGCCTCTATTTCACAAAGTCCTGAAAACCACCATATTTGAATCAGACATGAAAGTCTGAAGCGGAAAGACCTTACTTGCTACAGTGTTATTTACGTTACTTTTGCCTTCTCTGATTTTCCTCACTTCTGTTTCCTTGTGGGACTGTAACTCATGATCCAAGCCATTAGATATCTTTACAAGGTCAAGAACGGCTATGAGATGAAATTTCATCCGTTCGATGTTTGCGGATTTTGATATTTTTGTAAAAAATTTTAGACCGTTGGATTTGCATTTTTGGACCTTGTGGGCCCCACAATCAAGATCTGAACCGTCCATCATCTTTGAAAAAAAAAAAAAAAAAAAAAAAAGCTATGGGATCCAGTTTAAGGTGTTTACTCATTATAGATCTTGAGATATATTTGTTAAAAAGCATGAACCATTAGATATAAACAAGCTCTCTCTCTCTCTCTCTCTCTCTCTCTCTCTCTCTCTCTCTCTTTCTTGTTACTTATTGTCAGTCTGGTTTTTATGAATTCTGAAATATTCTGGGCCACTAAAATGTTGATCCAAACCGCCCATAGTCATTAAAATGTGGAACACGTGTGTGGGATAAATTTTCAACCGTTGGATTATCACAGATTTTGAAATATTTGCAAAATGCTCAAACAATTAGATCTATTTTTACATGTATCTTACCAAACAGTCTATTTTTAAAATATCTATGTCTTACCAAACAGTTTATTTGTAAAATATTTATTTCAAACCGCTCCATTTGAAACAGATCTATATCATACAGATCTGTTTCGTAAAGATAAGATTTGCCAAACAAGCCGTTGGAAATGTTCACAAGATCAAATACAGCAATGACACCAAATTTCAATCATTATCACCAATCTCGAGATATATGCAAGAAAACATAAGCCATTAGATGTAATTTTTTTAAATCTATGGGCTTCAAATGCAAAATCCACACCGTTAGATATCTTTGGAAGGTTGAAAATGGCTATGCGGTCAATTTCAAGGCTTGATGCATTGTGGATCTCGAGATATTTGCAAAACAATATCAGCCATTGATGTATTATACTCAATATTGGATTTATCCATGAGCAAGAACGCTTTTCTATTTATTTTTTTTTATTTCTGGGAGTGTAAATCAAGGTCTAAACCATTGGAAATGTTAAAATGATCAAACAAGACCCTGACACCGGATTTTAGCCGCTGGATCATCACCAATCTCGAGATATGTGCAAAGAAAATGAGCCATTAGATATAGTGTTCTGGATTATGTGGGTCCCAAACACAAGATCTAAACCGTTAGATCTCTTTGGAAGGTTGTATACAGCTATAAAGTCAATTTTAAAGCTTGACACCTTGTGTGCCTCAAGAAATTTATGAAAAATTTTCAACCATTAATATAAAAAAGCCTTTTTAAAATAGGTTTTTGCATTACCAAACACTACTTTTTATTCTAGCCTCTTTTTTTTATAGCTCTTTTTTTAATGGATTTATTTTGAAGGGTCAATTCAGAAAAGAGTAGAGATACCAAACAAAGCCAAATATCCTATCCGCCATAACCAATGTTACCATTTGTAGGATCTATAACTAGGGGTGTTCATGGCCCGGCCGGGCTGGCCTCAGGCATATGAAGGCCCGACCCAACTTTAGAAACCATTGCCTAGGCCCGGACCAAGCCCGAAACCGGCCATAAAAGTCAGGCCGGGCCAGGCCATTTACTTAATTGGGCCAGGCTGAACCGGGCTTTTGATCGATTTTGTGGGCTTTCTAGCAAGTGTTTGGCCTAATTAAATTAAATTACGTGCACTCCTTATAGCCGGGCTAGGGCGGGCTTTGCTCTTTCTTTGATCACTTCATCCAAGCCCGGCCCAATTATTAAATGGGCTGAAATTACATATCCAAGCCCGGCCTAAAGCAGGCTGGGCGGAGATCAAGCTCGGGCTGGCCTGGCCCATGAACACCCCTATCTATAACCACTGCTGCCACGAATCTATAGAAAAGAGAGGAGTAAAAAGTTAAAAACAGCAGAGTTTGACTGGAGATAAAATCTAAACCCAAACTCATGCCTTTAATAAATGTGCTAGTGCTCTATTACTACTGTACAAAAACTGATGAGCATTGATTTAAGAAAGAAATGCGAAAATAATTAGAAACAACTAAAAGAAACAAAATAAAATCTTTACTTCTCAGCAACTTCTAGTTTAACAATGCAAAGGAAATGATGAATTTTTTTAGAAAACATTTAAAAAATAGATTTTAGCAAATGAAAAAAAAAAATCAGAACCCACGTCAAGAACAAATATTAACATGGATACAGAGCATTTTAAGAAAATCGAGATATATATTAACATTAGTATCTGTGACAATTTACTTCTAAGTCTCTCGAACATGCATAATATATCTTGAGAACCAATATCAACATAGATAAATAGATATGGTAATCTCACTCGATCTATTTCAAGTATTTAGCAAATGCTTAAAAAACCAACCCAAAATTCTACCTTGAGAAAGTGGGTAATCTTCAATAATACCTTGATCACTGCTCAAAGAATATGAGTGCAAATAGTAATCTGCCTAAAGAATATTAAATCAAAAAGTCTACCTGGACAAATTTTTTTGCCAGAATTTTGGACAACCCCTATGATATCCTTTGAATATTCCTATGATATTCAAGGGATATCATAGGGGTTGTCCAAAATTCTGGCCAAAAAGTTTGTCCAGGTAGCACTACTGATATTAAATAGAGCTTAAAACTTAACCAAGTTCATTTGAATTTGAAGTTGACCGATTAATCAGATGGGACTCAAGATCAAATGAGATGATGAATCAGATCTTTCAACTCTATAATGAGGGGATGAAAAAAGGATTATCTAGTCATTGTATTTCATGCGTGGGAATATGGAGAACATGAAAAAGGAGGTGGGAAAGATTGTGTTAGGATATTCCAGGATCAAAATATAACTTGGATCTAATATGAACAACACAAAGAATATATGGCAGGTCTTGCCTTTGCAAATCAGGCCATGCCTCCTCAGTATTCACAAGAGAAAATGATTAATGCTTCTTAACTCCTTGCCTCAAAGTACAGTTGCTTAATTAAAGTTGATTTTTTTCCGAAACTACCCTCATCAATTCTTTAACAAAATTATTTCTAATACCATCTTCATATTCTTAATTGATCATATTAAGTCCATCATCCCATGATTAGATTTAAATCCTCAAAATCATCACAAATTGGCCTACTCTTTCTTTTTAAATTATTGATCTAGTAATAAACTTAACTGTGGGGGTTGATAAAAGTGAAATGAATGTGATTTTAGATGTGGGTCTCGCAAAATTCATGAGGGTAAAAGATTCATAAGGCCTATCATTATTAAAGAAGGAATGCCTTCATTGAGCCATCTGATATTCATGATTCACTCATATGAAATCAGATCATCAAAACAAAAGCAGAGATATCATGATTTCTATAAAGTCATCCCTGATAGAAAACAAAATAAGAAAAAAAAAAAAAAAGGAGAAAAAATAAATAAATCACCAATATTTAATGGGTGTAGGCCCTATTGGGGCCCATTATTAGATGGGCGGAAATTTGCTCTCAAAATTTGTAATTTTTTTATTTCATAAAACCCTTCCAATATCATATACTTGTAAGTATCTATATCTTTTATGGGTGTAGGCCCAATGGCGGAACCAGGGAGGGGCTGGCAGGAGCCATGGTCCCCACAAAATTTAAGAAACTTCGCTTATGTTTTAGGAAAACTAATAGGTTTTTACATATGCCCCGCAAATTTTCAAAAAATCTCTATATATTTTGAAAATTATATGCACAATTTTATATGTGACCCTCTCAAGATTTTGTTTTATATCGTGTCCCCCCAAGGAAAAATTCTTGGGTCCGCCCCTGCGTAGGCGCATGAAAACCTTACATCATGTCCATTTTAATCTATACAAATCCATCCTTCTGAAATGGTCTGGCCTTTGACATTTTTATTTAAAGCATTTTTATGTATTGGATTTCCAATTGACAGTTTGGACCTATTCCTATTGACATGAAAGATATTATGGAAAATTAGCCAACTGAGTGGTAAATAGATGAGTGAATTTTTTTAAGCTTCTTTTCCCTTTTTCAATGATCTAGTTTTATATGAGTGAATATTACAAATGAGGATGGCTCCCCTAAGCTCAAGCTTAGGGGAGCATAAGCTCAGTCGTGCGAGCTACACGTGTAGCCTTAAGTGGCTCAGCCCAAAAAAAATTCCAAAGCCCGCCCTTCTATTTCATTTTCCCTCCTTTCAACCGGAATGCCCTAATCTCAACAGATCCCTCCTTTTCCTTCTCCTCTGTCCTCTTCCTCTCTCCACAGCCAGCCAAGGCGATCACCGGGGAAGACGCATCTCTCGCCCCCCCACCCCCACCCCCCCCGCAGAGAGACGAAGGTCTCCATCTCGCCACTGCCAAGAGATTCTCCATCTTCCTTCGTCTCTCCCTCTCTCCACAACTAAGCCAGACGGTCCAAAAGGGGAAGACACTGCAATCCCCTCCCAACCCAATATCTCCTTCCCATAGAGAGACTCATCTCTCCCTCTCGCCACTGCTAAGAGGGAAAAGCCATGAGCCCTGCCGCTCTCCTTCGTATCTCCCTCTCTCTACAGCGATCTGCGCTAGCCCAGCTACGTCTGCCATCGCACAATCGATCAGCCACGTGCTGGCCAGCCATTGCTACATCTCTCCTACTTGAAGACTGTCAACCCAGTAAGATGCTCGTCACCTTCCTCATTTCCTCTGAAATCTGTTTTTTTTTTTTTTTTTTTCATCTCACCCTTTTCATTTCAAATCTGGTTTTTTTAAATGCATTTCTCTAAAACTCATCAAATTCCCAAATTGGATGCACTGACAGGTTGAAAGTGCAGATGTTGAAACCTGAGTGTTCAAACTGTTCATGTGGATTGGGGATGTTTGAAAAAGAGTAAGTTGCATGTACTGCAAATTTTACAGGTTTACAGTTCTTTCGTGCCACGCATTGCTGTATTCTCTTTCGCATGGGATCAAAGGATTGGAGAAAGCTTCAAGCAATATTCAGAAATTGTAGTCGCTGAAAATTGTATTCACAGTTGTTAAATTGTATTCAGAGATTTTTCTGGAAAAAATGTATTCTCTCAAATTTTTATCGAGGAACCTGTTCAGAAATGTATATTTGTAGTCACATTTGTACTCACATTTTAATTAGAAATGTCATGAGAATTTTTTATTCTCTCAACCAATTTGTATTCACTAGCCCGGTCATGCAACACTGCATTAGAAAAAAAAAAGGCCAAATTGCTGTGCAATGTAGATTTCATCGGGTTTAACGATATCATCAAAAACATCTTGCATTCAACTCCGATATTTTTTATGAGAATGAGATGTTTTGTGTAAATTCAGTTGTATGGAATTGAATCTTTCGCAAAAGAAAGTTGTAAGTGCCTAAAAATTACGGACTTAGTTAATGGAGGATCAAGCTCCTGATTTGAGGGTTTAGGGAAGATGGAGGGAAATGATCAAGCCTCCAGTGGCCTGAAAGGAAGAAGATAACAGTCAAAGACCCTGGCTATGGGCAGCCGAAGACCCTCCGACGCTTAAGTCAGTGTAAGAACTGAAAGAGAATGGAGAAAGAGAGTTCTGGGAGGGGAGGATTCTGCGTACCTCGCATGGTTTTTCTTCATGCAGTATATAGACGTGAGAGTCATCATGGCACTGTCCATATGAAGGGATGGGAGTCCCATCAGCGTGTACTCATACCTCCTGAGTGGGGGTAGGTAAAAAGGGAATGTCCCATCGGACCAGCACCCCCTGCCTATGGACATGACTTTAGATAAGGCGTACTCCTTATCTAGGTCCGGCGCCCACTCTGTTGTCAGTTCGCCGATCCCGTCATGGCAGCGCATTTATGGCTGCATTAATGGCTGAGTGACAGGGGCCGAGATCGGGAAGAGGCTGAGACCGAGGTCGGGACTCGTGACGTAGCCACCGAGACTCACCCTATGATTCTTCCGAGATGGCGTTGCGGCCGACCTTGGGCGGTGCCGAGACTGGAGGGTGACCCCACCTAAATCCGTGAGCACAGAACGACCCCACACAATTGCCCCCTATCTCTCGACCCCTTGGGCTTAGTCCGAGGTCGGGAGATAAGATTTGGAAGTGATGGGGCCGTCTTTTCGTATCCTCCTTTTATGAGATTCTCATCATGACGCCCCTCCGTCTGCCCTAGGCAATAAATAGGGCATCATAATTGCTTCGCTCTGTCAAGCACGTGGGACGCCGTTCCGTATGCCCGAGGTGATAAATATCATACCAGAGGCGTGGTGGGAGGCGAACCGTTGCCGCCACGTGGAGTCTCCTGGCTGGTCGGTCGCCGGGATCGAAATGACGCGTGGCAGGATAATGAGGAGGGGCGTCCCTCTATAAAAATGGAAGCGCCCCCTTCCCTTTCCCTTTTACCTTGGCTGTTTGTCTGAGAAGGAGAGCTCTGTTGAAGACGAAGTTCTGCCACAGATTTTGCTGAAACACGAACCAACCGATCTTGGGAACTTTTCTTTCTAGCCTTCTGCTTCTTCGTCCTCAGTAATCTTCAGCATCCTTTCTGTGAGTCTTCTCTCTCTGCTATTTCTTTGTGCCATCTTTCTTCTCTTCGCTTTCAGAAGGTTTAGGTTCTTTAGGGTTTTTCCAGTTTTCATTCCTAGTCACCTGCTTCTTATCCTTCCAAGAAATGGGGATTTATAGCCACTGGTTAGAGGGTCCTGCAGCCTTGGAGGCCTTTAGGTCGTCGTTTAAGATCCCGGCCGACGTGTTGGTTAAACCTGACGACCTCGGGGACCTTCCCGGTCGCCTTTCCCGGTACAACAACTGGATGCCTTTCCCCCTGCTGTCGGTGTGTGAAGGCGGGGTCAGGTTCCCTATCCATCAGCTCCTCCGGTCCTGCCTCAATGCGTGGCACATCTGCCCCTTCCAGTTGATGCTGAATGGTTTCAAGATTATAATGGGCGTGGCGGAGCTAAACTGGATCCTCGACATCGATCTCGGAGTACATGACATAGAGGATGTCTATGACATCTGTAAAGCTGCAGGGGGTGAGGATCTCTACTATCTCCGGGTGAAGGCCAGGCGTCGGCCCTTGGTGAATGCCTTAGAGGATTCGAACAAATACGCCGGGTGTGAACGGATCTTGGTCTCGGGGAACTGGGAGTTCAAGGGTACCGAGACCGAAGTAGAGAGGAGAATCCAGGTCCCACGGAAACCTGGGACCCCTCCCAGTAAATACCTGTCCTTCGTGCTGTTTTTGTTCGTTGTTTATGCCGAGCTGACGCCCTTGCTGTTTTCCCACGCATGTATTTAGAAAAGGAGGAGGGAGGCCAACTTCGACAAGTGGAAGAGGAACGACGCGTGGTTGGAGAAGATTAGCAGTTACCACGGTCACCACGACCGAGCTGCCTTCTCTCTTCTTGGGTACAAGCCGCGGTACCGGTCTTATACTAGTAAGACTGCCGAAGTCCCCCTTGAGCTGGTAGGGGAGGTCGTGCTCGCGCTTGCCGAGACTAGCGGCCAAGCCACGGAGACTCAAGACCCGATTGTCATTACCGACAGCCCTCCCTCCCGAGGTCAAAGAGGAGAAGAAGAGGAAGAGATGGAAGGACAGCGCCCCTCCTTGAAGAACTTGGGTGCTGCGATTTTTGCGGGCCGAGCTCCCCCCGCCCCCAATCGTGCCCCCAGTGGGTCAGGCGTCTCCCAAGGCTCCGCAGCGGCTGCTTCCTCTGCCTTGTCGGGAGTAGCGTCGGGAGCGGCTGGGGCCACCCCCGCAAAAGCTAAGAAGGGGAGATCGGTGGAACCCCCCAAGGAGGTCCGGCTACCCAAGGAACCTCGTCCGCTCAAGGACAGCAGGCCGCGGGTGGTCGAGCCCGCGAAGGAGGCTTTCCTGCCTCCGCCGCAACCGCAGAGGGAGACCTGGTCTCGGACTGTTGAGGCCGGAAAGGAGGGCGAGGGCCCCCCTCCCGAGAAGAGGCCTCGCCTGGCAGGCGTTGAGGGGAGGCTCCAGGGAGCGGAGACGCAGGCCGAGCCTTCAGTGCTGGCACCCTGGAGGCCCAACTTTGACCTCAACCCCAACGAGCCCATGACTATGGGGGAGCGGCTGGGCTCCAGCTGGGAGTCGGTCGTGGCCCTTGGCCGGGGATGTGCCCTCCCCCTGGACATGGAGAAGTATAAGAAGGTTGCGTCGTCGGGTCTGCTTCATCAGACGATGAGGACGTCGCTTGAGGTAGCTTTCCTCCTTCTGGTTTCACTTTTCCGCCTTCGGGCTGCTTGAATCGATCCCCTTACTATTTTCATCCTTTTGCAGAATGTACAGAGGACTCAAGTGCTAATGGAGAGGCTGGTGGAAAGAACTGCCTATATCGCCGCCCTGGAGAAGGAGAAGAAGAAGATGGGGGCTGCGCTGGAGGCGAGCGCATCGGAAATAAAGAAGTCGGAGGAGAAGCTTGCCCAGCACGCAACGGAGCAACAGGCAGCAAAGACCGAAATTATCAAGTTGCGGGGCGAGAATAAAAATTTGAGGGGCGCCGCTGACGATAAGGCGAGGAGGGCGGCCAGTCTGGAGGTCGAGCTCGCCGCAAAGGGGACCGAGCTCGCCAAAAGGGAGGCCGAGCTTGCTGGGAAGCAGAACGAGTTGGCCAGGAAGGAGACCGAGCTCGAGGCCTCCAGGAAAGAGAAGGCCGATGTCAAGTCCACCCTGAGGGCCCAAGCCGCGAAAGCTTATCAAGAGGGGGTGGACTGGGCGTCGGAGGAGTATACGGCTCAAATCATGGATCTGAGCCCGGTGCTGTTTGAGATGGGGTGCAAGGAGGCTCTCCGCAAGTATGGGGTTTCTGAGGACGATCCCATATTCGCGGACCTTCCCAGGTTCCAGCCTGCAGTGCCGGGTTCAGAATCGGAGCCTGGCTCCAATCCTCCTGGGACCCCTATCGAAGTTCCAGACGTGCCCCCTCCTCCTCCGACCCCCACCGAGGCCGAAGCGACCCAGGCTCCTCCTCTGGCTCCTCCATCTGATGCTCCTGCCCCATCAGATCCTCTAGCTCCAGAAAATAAAGAAGCGGCGCCCGAGAAGCCATAGGATTTTTATCTCTTATGTAATTTTTTCTTTTCTTTTGGGTTGTATAGAAAGCTCTGTATCCATTCCTCCATTAATGAATTTTTCTTTTTGATTCACCGGCTGTTTTCTTTTATCTCTTTCCTTCTGCTATGTGGATGTTTTGGCGCGAAAACTTGCAAGTCTTTGAGGTCGGTGAAGCGTCCATATTTTAACCCACCTTTCTGTCTTAGGATGGCGAACCCCTTTGGTGACCGAGCTCAAAGAGGCTGGCGCGAGGGCCGGAGCCTTGGGGAATTGGTCCTGTGACCGAACTCAAAGAGGCTGGCGCGAGGGCCGGAGCCTTAGGTAGTTGGTCCTGTGACCGAACTCAAAGAGGCTGGCGCGAGGGCCGGAGCCTTGGGGAGTTGGTCCTGTGACCGAACTCAAAGAGGCTGGCGCGAGGGGCGGAGCCTTAGGGAGTTGGTCCTGTGACCGAACTCAAAGAGGCTGGCGCGAGGGCCGGGGCCTTAAGGAGTTGGTCCTGTGACCGAACTCAAAGAGGCTGGCGCGAGGGCCGGGGCCTTAAGGAGTTGGTCATGTGACCGAACTCAAAGAGGCTGGCGCGAGGGCCGGCGCCTTAGAGAGTTGGTCCTGTGACCGAACTCAAAGAGGCTGGCGCGAGGGCCGGAGCCTTGTTTACAACTGGAAAGACACAAGGCAGATCTTTGTGAAAGGGCTCTTCTTTATTGATCAATCATTTTGAATACAATTAGAAGTAGTATTTCTTGAGGTGTGCAGCGTTCCATGGTCGTGGCAAATCCTTGCCATCCATCCCTTCAAGTCTGTAGGCCGACCTTCCTGAGACTGAGCCCACTTTGTAGGGGCCGAGCCAGTTTGGCGCAAGTTTACCTTCGTTAGGATCTTTATCAGCTGTGAGCGCTTTCTTCAAGACTAGTTCTCCAACCGAGAACCTTCTTTCTCTAACCTTCTGATTATATCCTCGGGACAGCTGCTGCTGATAGGCGGCCAAACGCACGGACGCTGCTTCCCTTCGTTCCTCGGCCAGGTCGAGCTCTCTGGCGAGGTTTATCTCGTTCTGCCCTTGATCGAAGAGATTTGTCCTTAAGGTCGGGAGGCCGACCTCGAGAGGGATTATAGCTTCCATCCCGTAGGCCAATGAAAAAGGGGTTGCCGAAGTGGACAGCCTCGGGGTGGTTCTGTATGCCCACAGGACATTCGGCAATTCTTCCATCCATCTGCCTTTAGCTTTGTCAAGCCTTTTCTTGAGTCCGTCCAGGACCACTTTGTTTGAGATCTCTGCTTGCCCATTGCTCTGTGGGTAGGCCGGGGTTGCATAGAGGTTCCTGATGCCGAGCCCCTGGCAGAAGTTTTTGAAGAATTTTGAGTCGAATTGGGTTCTGTTGTCCGAGACCAGGGTCCTGGGGATCCCGAATCGTGTGACGATGTTCTTCCATACGAAATTTTTTGTGTCGTGCTCAGTCATGGAGGATAAGGCCTCCGCCTCAATCCATTTTGTGAAGTAGTCGGTGCCCACCATCAGCCATCTCTTGTTTCCTGGAGTTCGGTGAAGAGGCCCCACAATGTCTAGTCCCCATTGAGCGAAGGGCCAAGGACTAGAGATAGGGCTAAGGTCCCGAGCTGGCTGGTGAAGGGAATGGGAGAACTTCTGGCATTTTTCGCATTTCCTGGCGTAGATCTGGGCATCCTTTTGCATGTAGGGCCACCAGTAGCCATGGCTGATAGCTCGTAAGCCAGTGATCTTCCCCCGATGTGGCTTCCACAGATTCCCTTGTGAATTTCAAAGAGGAAGTCTTCCACTTTGCTCGGATGGACGCATTGGAGGTATGGTCCTGAATAGGATTTTCTGTAGAGCTTTTCATCCGGTGATAGCCAGAAGTGAGCTGCTTTCAGCCTGACCTTGTGAGCTTCAGTCTTGTCTTCAGGGAGCTTATCTTCTCTCAAAAATGTCACGATTGGGTCCATCCAGCTTGGGCCGAGATCGGTGCGCAATACTTGCCGAACTGGAAGGAGCTTTACGCTCGGTCTTTCCAGCGCCCCCACATCCACTGTCCTTCTCTTCCCAGCTTCTACGGCCGAGGCCAAGCTTGCCAGGGCGTCTGCATGGCGATTGGACTCCCTGCCGATTTGCCTGACTTCAGCTTTTTCAAACTGGCAGAGGAGCTGCCTGGTGTGGGCTAGGTAGGCCATCATTCTTTCGTCTCTGGCTTGGTAGTCTCCGCTCAGCTGGCTCGTTACCAACTGGGAGTCACTGAAGACTACCACCCGACGTGCCCCCAGTACTCTTGCACTACCGAGACCGGCGATCAGTGCTTCATATTCTGCTTCATTGTTTGATGCCTTGAAGTCCAGGGTCAGTGCTTGCTCAATGACTAGTCCTTCTGGAGATTGGAGGACAACGCCGGCGCCTGCTCTTCTGGTAGTTGACGATCCGTCAACGAAGACTTTCCAGGCTGACTCAAGAAATTTTTTCCAAGACTGGTCTTCCTCGGTCTCGGTTTCAGCTTCATCATTGCTCTTGGGGTCCCCCAGTTCGGTATCGAGCGAGGTCGGTGCCGAACTAGGAGAGGTGAATTCGACGACGAAGTCTGCCAGGACCTGTGCCTTGATCGCCGTTCTGGGTTGATATTGGATATCGAACTGACCTAGTTCGACGGCCCACTTGGAGATGCGGCCAGAAAAGTCCGCCTTGCGGAAGAGAGATTTGAGTGGGAATTTCGTGATGACCACCACCGTGTGTGTCTGGAAGTAATGGGAGAGCTTCTGAGAGGCGCTGATCAGTGCCAGTGCTAGCTTCTCAAGTGGCAGGTACCTGGTCTTAACGTCGAGCAGGGTTTTGCTGGTGTAATAGATGGGGACTGCTGCTTGTTGCTTTCTCGAACCAGCACCGAGCTCACCGCATGGTCCGAGACTGCAAGGTAAAGATAGAGAAAATCGTCTTGCGACGGAGTGGACAAAAGTGGCGGTGAGGAGAGGTACCTTTTGAGCGTTTCTAGTGCCAAGTCGCATTCAAGAGTCCATTGGAACTTGGAACTTTTCTTCAGGAGCTGAAAGAAAGGGCGGCACTTGTCCGAGGCTCGGCTGATGAAGCGGTTGAGTGCAGCATCCATTCCTGTGAGTCGCTGGACTTGCTTGGCCGAGGTGGGATGCTGGATTGACTGGATGGCTGCAATCTGTTCGGGATTAGCCTCGATCCCTCTTCTGGTCACCAAGCTGCCCAGGAATTTGCCAGAACCGACGCCAAACGCACACTTGGAAGCATTTAGTTTGAGCTGGAACTTTCGAAGGATGGCAAATGTTTGGCGTAGGTCTGTCAGGTGGTTCTTCGACTCCTTGGACTTGACTACCATGTCATCAATATAGACCTCCATCGTCTTCCCGAGCTGGTTCTGGAACATTCTCGTGACCATCCGCTGATACGTTGCCCCGGCATTCTTCAATCCGAAGGGCATCACCTTGTAGCAGTAGATGCCTCGAGGTGTTATAAATGCAGTTTTTTCCTCATCAGATCCGTGCAGCGGGATCTAATGATAACCTCGGTAGGCGTCTAGGAAACTCATCCTCTCATGTCCCGCGGTGGCGTCGATCATCTGATCGATCTTTGGGAGGGGAAAGCTGTCCTTGGGGCAAGCTTTGTTGAGGTCGGTGAAATCCACGCAAACCCTCCATTGGCTGCTCTTCTTTTTTACCACCACTGTGTTGGCGAGCCACTGGGGGTAGTGCACCTCGCGGATCGCCCCAGCTTCGAGGAGTTTATCCACCTATTCGATTACTGCCTCTGTCTGCGGAATCCCCGTCCTGCGAGCCTTCTGCACTATGGGCTTGTGTCCGGGATCCACATTCAGCTTGTGACACATGACCTCGGGGTCGATTCCTGGCATCTCATATGGAGTCCAGGCGAAGACATCCTTATTCAGGAGTAGGAAGTCTAGCAGCTCGGCCCTCTCAGTATCGGGGAGCTGGCTACCCAGCATGAAGTAGCGCTCGGGGTCTTCAGGATTGATCCTGACCCCAATGAGGTCCTCTATGCTTTTCTGCCCTGCTGTCCGCCCAACATCCTCAATCTCGGCTTCGAGCTCGGCCATATGCACTTGTCTTGGCTCCGCCTCCCCAGGTGTTACGGCTATGAGGCATTCTCGTGCCATCTGCTGATTTCCGCACACAGTCACAATCTCGAACGCCCCGTCAGGCTTGGTTAATGGAAACTTGAGTTTTTGATGTAAGGTGGAGGGCACTGCTTCCATGGCATGCAGCCAACTTCGTCCCATGATCACATTGTAGGGGGACGGCACGTCTACAACCATAAAGTCTGCCATCTTCGTTGCGCCTCCGATCCGAACTTCGAGTGATATCCTGCCTTTGGGGTACACTGGTTCGGCGCTGAACCCCACTAGAGGGACATGAGCCTCCCGCAGGTCGGATTCGGTTAGGCCGAGCTGCTTAAAACAGCTATAGTAGATGACTTCGGAGGAGCTCCCCGGATCCACAAGGACGCGCTTGGTAGTGTAATTGTTGAGCCGCAGGATAAGGATGAGGGCGTCATTATGGGGGAGCTGGACTCCCTTCAGGTCCTCATCTGAGAACCAAATCCTGGGCCTTTCCCTCTTAGCCCTCTTCGGGGCGCTCTCTAATTCTGCCGACATCACCTGCTTACCATGGGCAGCCCTCCTGGCCTCTGACCGAGTTCGGGCGCTTTCTTTGCTTGGGGCGGGGGCCAGGTGGATGACGTTGATGATACCCGCTGGTTCGTCATCGTCCTGGTCATCACGGGGTGGAGCGCGCTGCTGAGTTTGGTTAACCCTTTCTTCCTTCTTGATGTACTCTTGGAGGTGCCCGTCTTTAACGAGCCTTTCAAGGTGGGACTTTAGCGCAAAGCAGTCTTCGGTCATGTGCCCGTGCTGCTTGTGGTAGGAGCAGTTCTTCTGTTGGTCTCGGGTAGACGGGTCGCTCACCATCGGCCGCGGCCACTGGAAGTACGGTTCTGGCTTAATCTTGTTCAGGATTCTGTAAATGGGCTCCCTGAACACAACACTGATGGCTCTGTAGGAATCGCCGGCAGGCTTGGGGGGCTGGAACCTTGGTCTCTTGCTGTTATCCGAGGAGATTGAGAAAGAGCGGGCGGGCTTCCTCTTATCCGACCTCGGCCTGGGGAATGTTCCTTCCCCGGTGGAGGCTTGGTGCTTCTTTGGGAATCCAAACCGCTCTGTGCCGTGGGCCTCGTCCTCCTCTTGCTCAATGTACTGCTTCACCCTTGCCATCAGCGCTTTCATCGTAGCTACGGGGTTCCGGACCAGGTCTCTGCGGAGTTCGTTTCCTGGGAGTAAGCCCTCCCTGAAGCACATGATAGCGACTTCGTCGTTGGCGTCGGTAATCTGGCTGTATATCGTCCAGAATCTCCTGGCGAAGGCAGTGATATTCTCACCGTCTTTCATCCGGATTGCCATGAGATTGCTACCTGTCTTTGGGATGACGCGGTGTGCTTGAAACTTTTCAAGGAAAGAGCTCCGGAGCTGCCGCCAGCTCGAGATCGATCCGGGGAGGAGCGCGCAGAACCACCGGAGGGGGAGGTCTCCCAGACTGGATGAGAAAACCATGCAGTTCAAGAGACCGACGTCCCCCCAGACCGACATCCGCTGAGTGAAATGTCGCAGATGCGCCTCTGGGTCCGAGGCTCCATCATAAAGAACGAACCTCGGGACGTTAAATCTCTCGGGGAGAGAGAAATTTTTGATTTCCTGCGAAAAGGGGGACATGCCTTGATCGTCCTCTTCACATTCATCGGTCTGGTCTCGGGCAAACCCGACCTCTGCCAAGCGGGCCTGGACCTCCTGTTTGACGTAATGGTCCAGTAACTCCTTGAAGTCCGCCTGGTCATCTGGTGTTGGTGATTCCAGCTCGTGCCGCGATCCCCCGAGGCCACTAGGCAGATGACTGCTGCTCGAGCCCTCCTCCTCACAGCGGTATCTCCTTCTGCTGTTGAGGACCTGCCTCAGGTCTCGGTTGTCCGGGTGGGCCTGCTGTCGCCGGGGAGTTGGACCACGAGACTTCCTCTCATTCATTTCGAGCCGTTCCTCGAGGCGATGAATCACCTCGTCTTTATCTTGGAGGATCTGGTGCTGGGCATTGAGCTCTTTGAGCAGGTGGTTGTCATTTCTGGCTCCATGGGTTTGATGAAAGGACTGGCCGTCGTCGTGGACGCGCTGGTGGGACTGACGGGGGTCTTGCCTCATCGTCGAAGGTCCGTCGTGGAGGCGTTCTAATGCGGTCCGCTGTGTGGCCGCTCACCAGTGTGGTGAGGAGCATCACGGCGGCTATCTTGGCGGAGGCGCGTGGTTATGGGTCGAGACGAAGAGGCCGATTGGACGATGCCCTCCACGTACGCGGCACTCGACTTTCTCCCTGACCTCCTCTGACGTGGGGTCCCTGATGGCTCCTGCCCGATGGGAGGAGCCCTGGTCGGTCCCGGAGGGGGAAGAAGAGCAGAATGAAGGCCAGGGGGTGGTTCCGGAACAACCGGCTGGGCTGGTTGCAACTGCAAGAACGGTGGAAATGCAGGTTGCTCCCGTAGCGGCAAGGACGATGCTTTTTGGGGCTTCGATGGTCCTCCGCCACCGTATCTGGTCTTTGGAGGCATTGCTTTTGCAGAGACTTTGGCACGGATCCTGTTCCCACAGACGGCGCCAACTGTAAGTGCCTAAAAATTACGGACTTAGTTAATGGAGGATCAAGCTCCTGATTTGAGGGTTTAGGGAAGATGGAGGGAAATGATCAAGCCTCCAGTGGCCTGAAAGGAAGAAGATAACAGTCAAAGACCCTGGCTATGGGCAGCCGAAGGCCCTCCGACGCTTAAGTCAGTGTAAGAACTGAAAGAGAATGGAGAAAGAGAGTTCTGGGAGGGGAGGATTCTGCGTACCTCGCATGGTTTTTCTTCATGCAGTATATAGACGTGAGAGTCATCATGGCACTGTCCATATGAAGGGATGGGAGTCCCATCAGCGTGTACTCATACCTCCTGAGTGGGGGTAGGTAAAAAGGGAATGTCCCATCGGACCAGCACCCCCTGCCTATGGACATGACTTTAGATAAGGCGTACTCCTTATCTAGGTCCGGCGCCCACTCTGTTGTCAGTTTGCCGATCCCGTCATGGCAGCGCATTTATGGCTGCATTAATGGCTGAGTGACAGGGGCCGAGATCGGGAAGAGGCTGAGACCGAGGTCGGGACTCGTGACGTAGCCACCGAGACTCACCCTATGATTCTTCCGAGATGGCGTTGCGGCCGACCTTGGGCGGTGCCGAGACCAATGGTGACCGAGACTGGAGGGTGACCCCACCTAAATCCGTGAGCACAGAACGACCCCACACAAAAGTGTTGAGAATTGATTGTTGGGATTTTTTCTCAAATTTATAACTGAAGAATAGAAGCATTCTCTGGGCTAAGCCTCTAGAGCCAGAAGATGGGATTGAATGGAAGCCTGTTTGTATAATTCCACCAGTTTCCACACCATTTGTCTAGGAGGAGCTTGCCTCTTCGATCTTATATGGGGGTTCATCCCCTGATATCTCTTGGTTTTAATCCATAGGATGAACCACAAGGTTCTGCATCTTTTGTGGTTCTGCATTGCGATGGTAGACGTAGCTGGGCGCTAGCACAGATCACTGTAGAGAGAGGGAGATACGAAGGAGAGCGGCAGGGCTCATGGCTTTTCCTTCTTGGCAGTGGCGAGAGGGAGAGATGAGTCTCTCTATGGGAGGGAGATATTGGGCTAGGAGGGGATTGCAGCGTCTTCCCCTTTTGGATCGTCTAGCCTAGCTGTGGAGAGAGGGAGAGACGAAGGAAGATGGAAAATCTCTTGGCAGTGGCGAGATGGAGACCTCCGTCTCTCTGCAGGGCGGAGAGATGTGTCTTCCCCGGTGATCGCCTTGGCTGGCTGTGGAGAGAGGGAGAGGACAGGGGAGAAGGAAAAGGAGGGATCTGTTGAGATTAGGGAAGGAAAAGGAGGGATCTGTTGAGATTAGGGCATTCCGATTGAAAGGAGGGAAAATGAAATAGAAGGGCGGGCTTTGGAAAATCTTTTGGGCTGAGCCACTTAAGGCTACACGTGCAGCTCGCACGACTGAGCTTATGCTCCCCTAAGCTTGAGCTTAGGGGAGC
This sequence comes from Cinnamomum chago, assembly GCA_038049695.1. Taxonomy (NCBI): domain Eukaryota; kingdom Viridiplantae; phylum Streptophyta; class Magnoliopsida; order Laurales; family Lauraceae; genus Cinnamomum; species Cinnamomum chago. The sequence continues at coordinate 29,063,828 of CP142451.1, read as the reverse complement.
CATCCTCATTACGAATTAAATGACTCACTGTTCTATATGATTATGGGGCTTTAAATGTTCTTTGCTTTCAAGATTTTCGTTAGGCCCGCATCTAAATCACTCTCTTCTCGCTAGGTCTCGTAATTAAGTATGTTGTTAGATCAATAGTTTAAAAAAATGAAGTGTGCCAATTTGATGGTGGCCCAACTTTGAGCAAGGGAGAATGGTAATTTTGGGCAATTTAGATCTAATTATGGGGTGATGGATCTAACATGATCAGTTTCCAGTTTGTTAAGGATATTGTTGGAAAGAGTTTTTATTAAGGAATTGATGAGGGTAGTTTTGGTAAAAAAATAATTTTAGTTAAGCAATCTCGCTTAGGGAAAGGAGTGAAAGCCCTTCTCGATTTTTTCTTGTAGAGCAGGACGCTGCAGTATACTATTATGTAGCGTCGCTACACCCAAGTCGGACCCATATCTAAATAATTAAAGTAAATCATACCTCCAAAATGCATAGCTCTTAATTTTGGTTCTTTCTTGGAAGGGGTTTACAACTCTCTACTACTTCTTCCTTTCTATAAATCTAAGTGGTGATATCTTTACAATATTTCGAAGCGCAGAAAGTTACCCAGTATGTTTTCCTTTTATAGGCCCATTCCTACTTACATCTCTTCCATCAAGAGATACAAACCTTAAATTTCTTGCATATCATTCAATGAGACAGAGAGTCCATTTGGTGATCATATGGGCCACACAAAATGGCATTCCAACAATCTCCCACTTGGTCCATATTGTAACTACATGCATATTCCTCAATTTTATTAAAGAAGTTTCAAAATGATTTAGATTTCAAAACTTTGAAAACGATTTTGACTAGTGTTGAAAAATAGTTTTCATTCAACTTTTATGTCATTCTTTAATCTGTAATTAGGCAAATTTACCAATGTGAATCATGAGAGTGATACATCTTGATTAACGCATTTCCTTTCATAATCACAAAATAAATATTCTCACATAATCAAGTCTTTAATAAGGGTTAAAATAGAGTCTTAACATGGCAGTCCTATTTTAATAGGTACTGTAATGACATGACTTTACTTTCTCACTTTATCCACATTAATCATATGTGATAACAAAATATATAATGTAAGAATTACGAAATCATTTTATTACAACTATAATGATTAATTTATATCGTGTCAAATAAACATAAATACAAACCTCAATAAGGCAATTCGTACAAGCCCATATTTAATACATGTCCATTAAGGGCCTTTGGTGATAATGCCTTAGTGGATCCGCAACCATGAGGTCTAGAGCCCCAACAATTGACACTAAATAATCTCATACATTTTGAAATGTCTCTTCTTATCCTACTGTTTAGATAAACGGATAGTCCAAGATCTTAAGATTTTGAGTTCATTAAGTAATGTTAGGAATCCTAAAATTTATTTCTATGTCAAAATCAGGCCAAGATTTAAATCGCAAATTGAGGTTCGATTTCTCAATCAATTACAAAACCGAACTCTATCTTTCATATTATAATATATTAAGCCGGAAGGTTTTAGATCTAATTTTGACTATCAGTTATAATTTTGACCAACAGTTAACCCTCTTTATTAAAATGTTTCACATTCTCTCCGTATAACTACCTACTTATATCCTTATAGCATCAAACCACCCACTACTCTCCACTTTAACTTCACTTCTTCCTTTTTTAACTTTCTTGCTCACCCCATCTCATCTACTCCCTTTCTATCCAATTTTTTTTATTTTCATTTATGCAACTTACTTAATGGATAGAAAGAGGTACTCTGCATAACCTTTTTAATGTAAGAACTTTTAGTTTATAATGCCACTGCGCTGAGCAAGGGTGGTTGTGCTAGTATTTAAATCAAGTTGATGGCAACATATAAGGTTTAAGGTTTGGGTCAGGTGTGAGTCACCTTCCAATGAAATTAAAGTGGGACAATTTTATGGACTCTTATAAGTTATCATAATTAATAAGAACTTTATCATGGGTCATTAGTAAACAACTATAATCCCTTAATATGTAGAGTTTTAAAGCATACATGGGCCCATTTTAAGAAACTATTATATATATATATATATATATATATATAAGGGGAGATGCTCCTATGAGAGATATCTCTCATAGGAGCATCTCCCATATATAAGTCCACTTATATGGAAAAATAACTTTGATAGTACCTCTATATACATGAATCATGCTTTGAATGGTTTACAGTCTAGAATCCTGTACTTGTTTACCTCTTGTATCTGAGTTCAGAAGTCTATAACAATAAAGCCAAAAGATAAAAATCATAACATTCTTCCATTTTTCTTCATATCAGTTTGCCAGAGGATTAAAAGGAAAAGGCATTCATGTAAGATATTTGATGTTGTGCCATTTTTATTTTTATTTTTGCCCACTTTCCAATAATGTGACAAGAGAATGTTGGGGTTGGCCATATACTTGAACTTTAGAAGGACTCTAAAATTCCTTGATAATCCTAGTTAGAGATTTTTAAAGTGTTGATTTTAAAAGAGAAGTGGTCCAAATTCAAACACTTAGTACCATGTGATAGATTATAGGAACTTTTTCTAAAAGGTCACGCCTGGCCACTTGCAAAAGTTTTGTCTCCCTCTACCTCTTTCCATCTGTGCTCACCCGGTCCATCATCCATCATGGGAAATTAGAAGGCAATCTCCATGTAAATACTCTCTCATCACAAGCTAAAGCTTTTAATTCATGAAAAAAATTTGTAATCTGTTTTAGAGTAAGACAGCAAGCTTGCAAATTCTACCTACACAGCCTCTAAACGAAAAACAAATGAGATTTCTCTATACATAAAAAAAACTGCTGCTCATTCAGCAGATGTTAGCTTTTGCTAGGAACCTGTCTACAATATAGATTTGCATCCCAAGAGATCATGTGGCTCCAAATTCTTCTCATTTTTTAACCACTATATTACAGTGTCTCTCCTTGATGCAGCATTTTTCATCACTCGTTATGGTACAACCCAAGGAACCCTTACCAGGCAGAGAAGTCATTATATTCCACTTTAGAGTCCCCAGCTTTCCTTTTCTTGCTAGAGCCATTTGCCTCTGTTGAAGTGTTTGAAGCAGTGTCAGCTTGGGTAGTCCTAGCTTTTAAATACTTGCCTACTCCATTACCAACAGCTGTGGTTCCCGTTGTTCCTGTATTACTAAACCAAGAACCCAACCTCTCCTGAAAAGACTCAAAAAAAAAAAAAAATCAATCATACATTGCCTGTAGAGCAGAATACGCCAATATATGTTGCAAATGAAGAAAATGAAAACTCACATTTTCCTCATCATCACCGTTCTTCTCATCTTCACCCTTCTTGTCCTCTTCATCTGGCTCTGTATAAGGATTGACGAATACTGTCACACTGGTTATTTTTATCTCTTCCTGCAGAAAGTGTGGGATAATGCAAATTAAATGCAGCCAAACCACTTTGAGACTACTAAGTGTTGGGGTCATGAAGATGACCCACTTAAATAAGAACACAATGTACAAAAGTAACGTGTCTGCAAATCAAAGGAGCTCACAGTATGCAATCCCATCAGATAAAATTCTGTTTTTTTTTTTTCTTTTTTGTTGTAGTAATTGGTGGAAATCATTGTTTTCTTAATTATTAATACACTAGTATTAAAATGGATAGCATTGTAAATATGGAAGAAAGGAAGCTTCGTCCAGGGATCCTGTTGAAATATAAGTTAAAAATTGTCCAGAGGAAAATCATGGAATGTGCAGTCAAGACTTCCCTGCCCCATCTTAGTTCAGAGCTAAATACAGATGGAAGGGAGATCCATTCGGTGTTTGCAGAAATTGGAGTCTCCAAGACCACTCTCCAGGTCTAAATGATACAGACAGGAAAGTTCCTGAGCAATTTCAGATCAGCCCGGACCAGCCCACTCCTGACCTAGCCCAGAAAGACACTGGATTTATACAAGATGACTGAAAATTCAGAAACTTCTATAGAACTATCAACAAGTGCTTCACACACATCAATCAATCCCCTACACAGGAAAATTAGTCACACATATCAGGAATTTGGTTTTTACGTGCTTGGAACATCGTACAATTGGGCCCTTTGAACCTGACCTTCACAAAATAGAATTTCAATTGGTTATGCAAATCCCAAATCATAGGAAAACAGTCCTTTTACACGTACTGGATTGCATGTGCATAAAAAGATGGTTAAATCAGCCCGTTCAAACTATATCACAAGGAAATTTAGATTATGTAAATAATCCAAAAACCACAAATCTAAGTGCTAACAAGAAACCCCCACCCATAAACACCTACCCAGAAAAAAAAAAAAAGGGCCCTTATAGACTTAAATGAATCTAAAATTGTGAGACCCCAAAGGAACACATACTGTACTAAACTCATTACATGCAGATAAGATAATTAAGAAACACAAACTCTAATTTTCATAGAATAAACTCTTAGAAATATTATGTTGTTTTGTGTGCTCACATCGACCGTGCACACACAATTTGTGGGATTCCCATAGGTCAATTTGTGCAGGCCATGGGATGGACACATGGCCTTGATTCCACTAAGCTGCAGCTGCAACACGAAATCACCAACTAGACAGCTGGCTTTCCATAGGGATGGCGTCAATACTAAGAAAATATCTGAAAAGTAAAGTTTATTGACTCAACAATTTCACAATAATAAGAAATTAAATGAAGTAATGTGTAAAGAACTACAATTATTTATATATGTATTAACTTTGCTTGGGTCAGTTGGAGACCAGTACCTCCACTGTGCAAATATCAAGAATCATGATGGAATAACAAATTAAAGGGAAAGATTATTGAGTGGTCTACATTATAAATGAGAGGTCACACCTATTCTTCAAGTGAGAGTAATGACAATGGGCTATTTGTTTCTACTCAGAAATTATTTATCATCTCTCCCATTTGGACACCAATATTGCTAGAGGAACACTATAACATGGACAAAAAATAGAATTGGCCCATAAATGTTCGACAGCGGACAAGGGCATAACACCCATTGAATTTGAATTGGACGATGACAACAAGAAATTGGGTCTGCATTGATCTGAAGCATTCAAACTCGATGAATCCAAACTCAATGAAGAGTTCTGTGGAACCATTGGAGGATGCGGCAACCATATGAACCTCAACCCTACGGCTAATCATGGTTGGGTTGTTGTGGGGTGTGCGTGTGTGTGTTTGTTTTGTTGTTGTTTGGTGGTGGTGGTGGTGGTGGTGGGTGGTCTTTGGTGCGGCTAGGGGGGAGGGGTATCATTAGTCAATTATATATATATATATATATATGGGCAATATTCAAGTGAGGGATTCCCTCACCATGTGTGGTGACTGGTGAGGGACTCCCCTTTTTGGGGTGGTTTCAAGTACAAAAGGGCTTTTGTACTTGAAGGGAGTACACCCTTTTGTACTTGAAACCTCCCCAAAAAGGGAGTCCCTCACCATGAATCCCTCACTTGAATACCCCCCTATATATAATATATATATATAGAGAGAGAGAGAGAGAAAGACACACAGGGGCCCTCCTCTCTACAAAAAATTATCCCCATCTCTGATCATCATCACCTCCATCTAGTCCACAAAATTTTAACGGTGTACAGTCTATTCAAATGGGTGTTGAAAGTCCTGGGATCCGAACCCTAGAGGAGGGGGGTGAATAGGGTGAGCTTCAATTATGACCAATTTTAATCAAATTTAACTTCTTTAAATTAAACTAGTCACAAGTGATGATTATCAAACAAAATGCGGAAGCTTAATAAAAACAATCACCACAAAGCAAGCACCATCACACAAGGATTTATAGTAGTTCGACCTCAATGCCTACATCCACTACCGGCTTGTGATCCAACACCCCACCGGATTTCCACTATTTATGCTTTTCAATAGGCTAAGCAATAACCTTTACAATATGCTTTTCAAGACTAAGCAATAACCTCTACAATGATGTTTTTCAAGGCTTAACATCAACCTATTACACTATGCTTTTCTTAGGCTAAGCAATAACCTCTTCAACCAAAAGGTTGGTTATCTCTCTAATTAGTGTCTATAGTACACTTGATGGAGACTCAATTAAGCTCATTACAATGCCTCTTAATTAGGTGGATATGGAAGTGTAAATCTAAATCACACACACACACACACACACACACTATGAATGCAAAGATGAATGCACAATGTGTATGTATGATGTCCTCAATCATTTTTAAAATGAAAGCTCATAAATGTATGCCTAAGGCTTTTGAAAGTTTTAGCTCATAAAAACATTTATGATTGAGGAAAGAATGCAAGTCACATGTTAAAAATAACTTGTAAAAGATATACATTTGTATCCTAAACAAGTTGTGAAATTCTAAGTACAAAACATGTGATGCATAGGGATGTCAATCAAATCAACAATGTAGCTCAAAACATAAAAATAGATTTGATTGAAATAAGGGGACAAATCATATGTAATTATAAAAACAACTTGAAAATGATATTCCTATCAAAGCAAAGCAAGTTGTGAAACTTTAAAACAAAGTTACATATGATTTGTAAAGATGTTGAATCCAAAACATAAGATAGATTTGAAAAAGATTTTCTTATGATGAAAAACAACAACCATAGATTCAACCAAGTATAGGAATCATGTTACATATAATTTCAAAGATTGATTCATTAACATGATATACTTAGATTTACCAATTAAAGTACTACTTGGATTGAATCAATGGTGATGCATCCAAAACAATAAATCAATTCAAAACATAAAACATGTTAAGGATACAACAACTCATAGTTTATCATGCTACAAAAGATTTACCAATAATTAAGCAAAGCATGAAAACATATGATTAAGAAAAGTAGAGCTTACTTGGTGACTTAACTTCATTTAATCCAAGCTTTAGTTTTCCTAATGACTCCCTTCATCCCTTAGTTCATTCCCCTTTGAATTGCCTCAAAACCTCTCAAGGAAGGTCTAAAAATCCTCAACTTTTGGCAAAGGAATTAACTAGTATTTATACCCAAAAAGTGGGTTTTTGCGCCTCCCCGGTCGACCTGGCCTTCAACGGTCATAAAACTGACCGTTCGAAAAGAGCTCAACGGCTCTTTACCCGGTCGACCCGCAGTGGGCTTGGTCGACGGGGCCTCTAGGCCGGTCAACCCGCAGTGAGGCCGGTCGACCGAGCCCACTGCGGGTTGACCGGGCCTGGGGCCAAAAATTTCCTAAAAAACATATTTTCAAAGAGTTTTAAAGAGGGGATTTTAGGGCCATTAAACCAAGCATGGAATCATGTTTTAAAACACACTAAGAGGGTTAAAAAACATGAAACACAAAAAGCCTAAAAGATTTGAAAGATTTAAAACATAGGCTTGCTTGATTTTTAAAAAACAAATGCATCCAAGATTAAAAACAAATCATGCATAAATCAATATCTTAAAAACAATGCATGTGTAAATCAAGATTTCAAGTTTTTATAAATCAATGCATATGTGTGTAAATCAAATGATGCTTGAATGATAATGCATCCATCAAATTGCAATCTACAAAATTCCTAACAGGTGTCACTCGATCTAATGGTTTTAGTTTAATCGGATGGGGTCAAATTTTGGTTGACATGTGAAATTCAAGGGAGCCCTATGTGTGGTCCATTTGGATGGACCAAACAATGGCCTCCACCCTAGGCAGCGGACAACCCTCTCCCATCAACTCGAGCTGAGGAGAGGGCTGGCCTATATATATATATATATATATATATATATATATATATATATAGGGGCACATTCATGTGCATCCATCCCTCACCATAGGGTGAGGGAACTTTCCCTTTTTGCACAGGCATATTCCTTTTATGCATATGACAAAATATGACTTTCCCTCTTTTTGCACGTGAAAATTTTCAATTATGGAAGTGTCTCTCACCCTATAGTGAGGGATGGATGCACATGAATATTTTCCATATATATCCATATATATGGATATATATATATGGGAAATATTCATGTGCATCATATATTTGTTCTATAAGATGCCTTTAATGTCAACATATATTTTTCAACATTATTCTCTTAGTTAAGCTTTAGTCACCTTTTAGAGTCAAAACGATCAATATGTAAAACTTGGTGTCAATTGAACCAAGATTTTATGATTCCGATGTAACTTGGAAGAGAAATAGCTGCAATATGAAAAGGATAAAGAGAGGTGACAAGAATAACCAAACATTTTTGTCATTGTTGTTAGTTTTATTATTAATCTTTTAAAACTGTTTGTATTTACATTTATAATCTATGGGTTTTTCTTTTCTTTTCTTTCAAAAGAGCTATAACATCGTAAAAGTTGTTTTTATAAATGTAAGTAATTGAAGATTTTTGCCAGGGTGACCTTCCTCATTCCTCTATAGACAGTTTTTTTCCTGAAGGTAACAAATTTATGAATGAAGAACCATTGATTAACACTTTGTTACACACAGAAATAACCAAGAGGCATTCGCTTACCAGAGGCTGGTCATTGTCATCAATGGGGACCTTCTCCATTGCCACAAGGGTCGTCAAGCCACCTACAACTCCCCCAAACACAGTATGCTTGAAATTCAAGTGATTTGCAGACTTGTACAGGATGAAAAACTGAGAATCATTTGTATGTGGGCCACTATTGGCCATACTAACAACTCCTCTTCCTGAATGAACCAATTTAGAGTTGAGTTCATCTTTGAAAGGCTTTCCCCAAATAGACTCCCCTCCTTTTCCAGGGATCACCACCTTGAATCATGAAATTCCTACATAAGAATACTGGTAAGTCATTTAAAAAACAAGGAAAGCAACAAATGTGGTTTTAAATTGGTCATCACCATCATCATCAAAACCTTATCCCATCTATCTAGGGCCACCTTTGTGAGGTCTAGTTCTCCACTCATCCCTTTTAGGGCTACCTCACTCCTCAATCTGACAGCGGCTCTAAGTACTTCATTTCAAATCGTTATCAACCTCTCCCGTCTCTTTGTGCATCGTACTTACTGCTTGCAGCAACTTCAATTTTAGCACAAAGCGTTGCAAGTTCAAGCTTACAACGTACTGGAAGAAGAAATAAATTTGATAAATTTGAAATGCAAGCCTCAGAAAAAAAGGCAGTTTGTCATCATACCTGATGCATCTGTGGATTGCTACTCCATTATAATAGCCATGATCACATAGTGTGATGAAATTTTCACATGTTCTTGGGGTAATATCACAATGCAGTTCTATGTTCAAATCTCCATGTGTTGTATGCAACTGAACACAACCTTTCTTCTTCGGATTTTTTTCCACTTTAATGTATTCAAATTCATTTTTGGTGACTGGATCATAAGAAGTAGAAGTGAAGGATCTCGATGCAGTACCTGATGTAAAACGACTTTTTACCTGAAAATATACCAAAAAAGACAAAATTACCTTATGAGAATCAATACATGCAACAAAGAATAGATGGATAAAGATGTCAGCCAACTAGCTTTTTTAATTAATACATAATCAGACAACTAAATTTCAAGTTCTGAATTGACCATGATTTTAAATGTTGGAACCTGGTAACATTCCTGCTCAAGCTGATGTAAGTAATTGAGTACCAAACCTGACTTCTAAATGTTTAAACATAAGGATGTGTGACATCACAACACTAAAGATAGTCTCTTTTATTCCTAAAAACTAACCAGTTTTGCATTCACAGGGTTGCGTTCACCAGCCATATGCACAGCTATGCGGGCTGCAGTTTTATCACTAGATGCAGCTTCGGCAGCTGATGCACTTCTTCCATGTACTGATGCAGATGCAGCATCTACAATGCTGTAGGACTGAGTGGTGGAGCTTGATTTGGAATCGTCTTTGATTTGAGATCTTGAGGATAAGATGGCAGCAAGTGCAGCAGCTCTTTCATTTTGTGCTTTGTTTCCACCACCACCATGCAAAGCAGCCTGCCTCCCCTTCTCAGTTCCAAGATCCTGCAGCATCCGTTTGACTTCACCTGATAGATTTATGTTGTAGGATGGATCTGCATTCATTTTTCCCAACTCTGGCAAAACAAAGGCAAAAGTCATACCCATGAAAAAAAAAAAAAAACCGATTAAGAAAACATCTCATCAAATCACTGACCTTCGTCATCAACTTTTAGACTGATCTTAACATGATCAAAATTTGTGAGGACCTTGCTATCAGGAGTACTTGGATTCTGCAAGTAAAACCATCAAAGAAACTAATGGTAAGATCAACAATTATAGGCAGCAAAATTATAAATTTCTCTATGTTCCCATTTTAGCACAAGCAAGTGCCATGTTTAGGTACTCCTGACTTTCTCTCCAATACATCCACTATAAATATATAAAATGTCCAAAATCTGTTTCCTATATCTTTGAACTTCGACACTTTTTTGGACTTTTTCTGTATTCTTAACCATCAAGTTGATGGGTGAAAATGAAAGTTCAAATATTGAATATAGGGGAATGCAGGTTTGGACATTCAATATAGGGGGTCATCACTTGTATCTGGTCAGGCAATCCCCACCAGTCATTTAATAACTGAAACATGGGCTTCATGTGCACCAATCACAAAGGCTATATCGATGAATGAAACAACCATCCAATTATATCAAAAGAATAGAGTACCTGGACTCACTGTTATCAGGTCCTCACGGGCAAATGGTTCATCAGTGAGAAGCTCTTTCCAATTCTTGTTTTTCACATTCAATTCTTGAACTGCCTGCAATGTAAAAAAAACAAAAAATGTAGAGCTATAGCAGCCAAGTTATTTTACAAAAGATATACAGAAAAAGGATATCAGGGGAGGTGATCAGAGTGGCAACACGTTCCCTGTTGTCCTCACAGCAACTATGTGTGTGTAGTCAGTAAAGACTTTGTTTAAAAGTGGGCAGTGATATTCTCCAGCAATGATTGAGATCAAGGACAGATAAAACGTTTTTCCCTGTTAGCAACACAAACAAGTATTTTTGTTAAATGCTATACCAAAGAAGCAAACTGTTGGAGCAGTCAGTGGCAAGGCACCGCCCTGTCATGGGGACCTTAATAAAGGAAGAAAATGCTAGCTAGTGAGTCAAGTGGACCACCTATCAGGAGAAAAAAAAATACTATACAGAAGAAGCCCATAGATTTTTCTTAATCGCTCATCGAAAAGGCAGGATCATAAGGCTTACAGCCTTACACCATTGAACCATGAAATCATAAAGCATATGAATTAAAAGTACTCAAATGCATCGGTATCCAATTACATGCTTAAGGGGCAAAAACCAATGAAGCGATTGGGAGCTTTGTAGGAAAAGTGGTTATAGTAGAAGGTACGCCAATTAGTAGTTTTGAGCAGTTGCCAAGATGCGATGATGTGTGTGAAGATACCTTCATTGTAATGAGTGTCCTTTATTACTTAGGCCTTCTCCATCATCTTCATAGATAGCCTTTGTATGAATTATTTTCGTTCTAAACAAAATTGCATTACATAACAGTGTGGGTCGGTGCATATCATCTTCCTTCTAAATTCATTTTCATCTTGGGTAATGGCCGCATACCCCATGCAACTAAAAGAGAGTGTTGGTATTCATTATCTATATATAGAAAAGGGCAAATGGCCAAATATGCATGTGGTTAGTCATACATACTTACTAATTATGCATCTGTGATGCTAACTGCTCATAGTATACATATCCTACAATCCTGTTTTGACACAGATGCAGAAAGAGGAAACTGCTTACCTTCAGAGTTTTTGTGAAAAGTGAGGGAGATGAGATAAGATGGCTTGAGAGGAGTGCCTGTAACAGAACAATCCAAAAATGACATTTTCATCTTCTGGGGCAAAAGAAGATGCACCAAAACCCTAACTATCATCCAGCAAACAAACGTCTATTAAGAAACATTCAATAAAAATGATTTGGGAGGGAAAACCCGATTCACCACAGATAATATCCAATCCGATGGTGATTCCAGTGCATCCAAACAGCACCTTAAAAATCGAGAATTGCCAGATACAACATCAGGCCCGAGCCAGCCAGGCCAGATCCGACCTGCGAAACGAATCTGAACCCGAGGAGGGACTTATCCCAGAAGACTAGATCGATAGTTCGATTATGAGCGGGTCCGAGCCAGGCCAGATCCGACCTGTGAAATGAAAATCCGAACCCGCGGAGGGAGTAATCCCAGTAGACTGGATCGATCGTTCGACGGACCAAGTCAAGCAGGGCCCAAACAGGTGGCAGAGGTTAGAAAAAAATAAAAAAGCAGAAGTAGGGATGAGACAACCCCTGAACGTGGGGCCATCATTTCGACTTGTGCCATAATAGGGAAGGTGCCAAGGATCGTGGGATGAGGAGAATGAGAAATCTGAGAAAGGGAAGAGAGAAATAAAAGGAAAGAAAAATGAAGGTAAGCTGTATGTAAGAAATCATTGACAATTTACTAGTTAAAGTAAAGTAAAAGTGAATCCAGTCAAGAAACGACAAAGGATTATATTAAAAGTACATAATTTCAAAATTCCCTCCTAATTTTAAAATAAAAAATAAAAAAAACAACCTCCTTTCTCCACTAAAAATGACAAAAAAATCCACTTTTCTATACAAAAATAAAAAAATTTCATACCAAACAACTAAAAATAAAACACCATCATAACACATTATATTTTATTCTCTCTTGATTTGACGCTTCACATCACCATACTTCAATTCACCGTACATCCAAACATGCCCAGTGATTACATCATCTCATTTGCTAACTTAATCATCGGAGGGAACTCGATCAGACCCACTGATCGAGACTTTAGAGTTATGGAAAAAATCATATCAACATTCAGTGATTACACCATATCATTTTTGCTGACTTAAGCAGCAGAGGAAACTTGATCGGACCCACCGGTCGAGACTTCTTTCTTTGGATTTTTCAGGTCCTACCCAAAGAATCTCATTCGAATAAAAAAGGAGGATCCATTGAAGTTAATAGGTTAGACCTCCAATCCGTTTGAAACTTACCTGAAATTTTGACTCTACAGTGTGGACGCGTTTTTGGATTTGGCACCGCCCCATTTGGTGGCCCACTCCATTTTCGTGATGCAATCTTTGTTGTGCTGCTTCTTCCCCATCTCTCCCTCTTCTTCTTCTTATTCTAATGGTTTTGGTTGTGGAAAGAAGGGAAAGGGTCGAGTTCTGCAATACATCGAGGTTGAAATTGGAGAGGAAGGGTTGAAAGGATTTTAGGCACAAAGGGAAGTTTCAAATAAGCCCCAAGGTTCGACCTAATATGAAAAGAAAGAAGAAATCAATAAAATACCAAAACAGACCCTAAGGGCTCATTTCTTTTGGAGAATTTCTGACGGGTTTTCCGTATGTCTGGGTTTTTTGGAAAACCTGTCAGAAATTCCTTGTTTCTGAGGCAGAATTTGATGGATTTAGGAATGCTGGCATTTTGGAATACCAAAAACCTGGGGTTTTGAAATCCCTTTGAGTCATCGAGCTTTTGAGAAAACAGAGTGAGAGAGGAATTCCGGCACAGACCTCGTCGTCTCCGATCTTCCTAACGGTCTTCTTCATTTTCGCTTCTCAGATCATGGCGAGAGTGTTAAATGGTATGGTTCTTCTTCCCTTGTTCTCCTCCATTCATCTCTCTATTTATCTTACAAGCTAGAGCCCCAAAATGTGTGTTTAGAGTAAGAGGGTTTGATCCAAACCCCATTTCCCGATCGAAATGGAGGAAGATCAGATCAACCTATTTGAGATTATAGCAGGTTTGATTTCTGGGTTTTTTCTTATCAACCCAAATGATTACATCTTGATGTTGGTTTTTTGTGATGGTTTTTTTTTTTTTTTGTTCCATCTTTTTTTCTTCCTGTGTGGAAAACGGTTATGCAGTTACTTCTTTTTTTTTTTGAAGAAATGTGTATGGGTTTTTATTATTTCTAATGGATGATTGATGAATGTTTGTAGAGAAATGTATGTGGATTTTGGGATTTTTTTTAATGGAATGATGAGTGATTTGCATTTGCATTGATGGAATTTTCAATTTTTTTGGTCTTTTGGATCCAAAATGGTGTTTGTTTCTTTGTTTGTTGTTGATTTCTTTTGTTATTATCATGTATTATTGTGGATTTGCTTGAGATTCTCAGATTTTGTGCATGAGAAGCAGATCTGTTTCTACGCTCCATGCTCTAGTTTCTACAGTCCCTATCACAGCCCAGATCAGCCCCACTTTGCCTACCCATGCCAGGCCCAAAAGACCTTACAAATTCATCCCTTAGGCCATTTTTATCTTACACTAAACTTAATACCTAATACTTCAAAATCCTAATCTGAACGTGCACCACAACAGTCCCAAACCTCTCTCATAAAACAACCAATAGTTGATGACGGCCAGAAGATTAGTGCCCAGTACCCACACAGAAATTTAATAAAACCTTGCTTCCTCCGCACCTCTTTTTTATTGTTTTCTCTTTCTTCTATGCAAGGTTGCTTGGATTCCTTTACTTTGCTTTTCCTACAATTTTTTTGCAACAAAAGATTTCATAATTCGAGTTGGGAAAAAAAGTCCACATCGTTGAATAACAGAGAAGTGAAAACTTCTGTTGTACTCTTTGAAATGTAAACTAAATAAAATGTTGCTTATTGTTTCTCTCTAATGAAATGGATAGTTGTGAGACCTGGAAAATGGATTGGCAAGGTGATGATTACTTTATGCAGGTTTTATATTCCCTTTAATTGTGTTGCCATGTGCCCTAAATTGTTTTTGGCAGAATGGATGGTTATACTCTTAAGTTGAAAACTTGAGTGCCATGAATGGGTCTATTATATTGGGTGGACAGTCCTTCATTTGCTTCTTGGATCAGACTTGAGTATTATTTAGACATTATATTGGATGTTTCACCATCAGGATATTCCCCGTGTAGCCTCTTGCTTTGACAAGAACGGTTACGCTATGTTTCACCATCTGAATATTCACCATAATTTATCGTTAGATTGATTGAAAGTCAAGATGCAATGTAGTTAATTTGGTGTTTTCTTATTGCAAGATTGGATCTAATTAAGTTTGTTTATTCAAAGTTGTAGTATTAACACTCAATGGAAGGTATTATTTCTTCCTAACTTTTTCCTTGGCTTTAATATGATACTAGTGGTTCCATGATATGAACAATTCGTAAGATTGACCATTTGAATATAATACTAGCTGCAGTCTTAGCATTTGATATGTTTACTCGCCTTGTTAATTTTATTTTTTTGTACATAATGACCTTCTTAATTACAACAGAATCCTTAAAATTGTGTTTAGTATCTGCTGTTGGTGCCGCTGTCGTCGTATGTTGTGTGTTGGCTGAACAATGGCTAACATTACAAGAGAAAGAAACTAGAAAGAAACGTCGAATGTCATATTTATCAGGCAAATCATGGGTAGAAGAGCTTTTGTCAAGTGAGGGCCCTCAATGTCATGAAAACCTACGCATGAGTCCTGATTGCTTTATAGTATTGCGTGAAGCACTTATGCAGCGTCAACTCTTTCAGAACACATGAGTGATGTCCATAGATGAGCAGTTAGCAATATTTCTCCATACATTAGCCCACAATGTTACTAATAGAGTTGCTGCTAATCGGTTCAACCATTCGGGCGCCACTGTTAGTCGTTATTTCCGTAAAGTATTAGATGCGGTCTGCAAAGTCTATCCAAGTTACATTCAAGTTCCAGAACATGCCCCAACTCCACATCAAATTAGGATAAACAGTAGATTCTATCCTTATTTTAAGGTTAGTTTGTTTATTAATTGTTCATTTATCCTTACTTATTCTTTTAGATCAGACGCTTTCATTATCCATGACTTTTTCGTTGAGATGATAGGATTGCATAGGTGTAATAGACGGTACACACGTACCCGCCCATGTACCAACTACGAAGCAAGCTAAGTATCGAAATAAGCATGGCCAACTCTCTCAAAACTGTCTCATGGCAAGCGGATTTGATATGAGGTTTCAATATGTGCTTGCGGGATGGGAAGGATCCGCGAGTGATGCTATTGTGCTTTTTTCTGCATTAAACAGAAGGGACAACTTAGCAATACTAGATGGCAATGGAACCATACAATTATTTATGTCCAAAATATAAGTATATTTTTGTAATTATGTGAAGTCCCATTTAACATTCAATTCTTTAATATACAAATGTAGGTAAATTTTATCTAGTGGATGCTGGTTTTGGTAATGTGTCAGGATTTTTGACACCATATAAAGGTGTGCATTACCATCTGAGAGAGTTCGAAGAATGTCCTCCAATGAATTGTCAAGAGCTTTTTAATCTGCGACACTCCTCATTGCGCACCACCATAGAACGAGTGTTTGGAGTTGTTAAAAATCGCTTTCCCATTTTACGAATGCCACATGGGTATTCGTTGACTACTCAACGAGATATTGTCATTGCTTGTTGTACTCTCCACAACCACATAGTTATGCATAGTGTAGGAGATCCAATGCTTGAAAGTATCTCCACCGGGACAAATTCTAGAATTGATCCTCCCTTGACAAATACCAGATATATAGAAACAGTGCCACGCTGGAACAGAGACACTTGGCATTCATTTCGGGACTCCATAGCTAAGCAAATGTGGAATGATTATGAGCACCAACAAGAAAATAATGATAATGTGGAATGATTTTTTTCCCGCACTCATGCACTTTAGTTTTACAAACAATATATGGTTTTGGATGTTGACAATGTAATGCTATTTGACAATATAGAGATACATTGTATGCTTTTTGGAAGTTTATTTATGTTGAATAAATATTTTTTTAAATCTCGTTAGGATCGTAAAGAAAAGAAAATTACAAATGGAATCCAAGTCAAGAAAGGGTTTTAATGGACACACTTCTAGAGATGAAGCTTGCAGGAAGAAAAGTTGAAAAAAACTTCAATGCTGCTTGTTGGAAGGAAGGAATAACAAAGATTAAGGAAAAAACTGGATTGGAACCAATTGTAGACAATGTCAAAAATAAGCATAAAAACTGGCGAACACGATACAGAGAAGTGAAGCAACTTCTCTCAATGTCTGGATTTGGCTGGGATGATACATTAAAAATGGTAACTGCTTCAAATGATGTGTGGGACTCCATGGAGCAGGTACATTTTTTATAACAACATTTCGACATTGTATGTGTTCATTTTTTCTTTACTTAAATGAGTTACATTCTAACTAAAAGGACTTTATACAGGCAAAGAGTAAGCTGGCTAAACACAGGCGTATCGCTGTCAAGTTTTTTGATGAAATACATGATCGTATTGATGATGATGTTGCACAAGGCGATGTGGCCCTTACAAGAACTGAAAGGAGCGAACAAGTTTTTTTCAGAAATGCCAACTGATGATGAATTTATGAATGATGGCTTTCGTACCCAGACACCTGGGTTGGATGATATGGATGAGGCTAACTTGCCTCAACATAACGTAACATCACCAAGGCGTACAACTGCGCCATCAAACCAAACTAGTACCAGCAGATCTTCAAAAAAGCAAAAGTCAGTGGAATGTGAAGAGGTGAGAAGTTCGTTGGATAAAGTTGCAAATGCTGTCATTAAACTTGCAGATAGCGTAAACCCGCTTGAATACTTGATTTCACGAATTAGTGAAGTTGTGATTGCACATCCTCTTATACCAGAGGATATTGAAATGCTCGTTGATGAGTCCTGAAAAGTGCACATTTTCATACACATTTTGGACCATTTTAAGAGCTTATTGATATTAAAGAGCTTTATTTAGTGACAAATCATGATTTTATGCATTTAGGGTCCATTGTAGTGCATTCATACATAATTTGCTCCAAAATCACACTTTTTGCATAAATTCATGAAACCTGCCATTTTTAGAGATTTATTTTTCGAAAGTCAATTATTTTCGGTGCATCAAGTAGGGTCTCATGCATTGTCCATTTAAATTCGTTACACAAAATTATTCTTGAATCCATTTGTTTGAATTTGTGTAGGAGAAATCAAGAATGGGACCCACATTGGTGAAATTTGAGAGAGATCAAGGGTAAGACATCTTTCATGGTGGACCCACATATCTTGATATTTTTGGAGAATTTGAAAAGTCAATAATGGAAAGCTAGATTTGTAATTTCAAAATCAAGAAAGGAAACTTCAAATTTGGTAAGATCTAATTCTTACTAAGTTTGAAAACTCAAAAATCAAGAAAGGATAGTGTACTAAAAGAGCTGACTAATCAAACAAAGAAACTTGAAAGCAAACCAAAAATGGAAGGAGAGTCAAGAAACAAGGAAAAAAATATCCCAAGACCCCTTTGGACGTCCACATAAGTCCCACACATGCCATTGCACAACTATCATTCCATATGTGCACAATTATTTTCGGATTTTTCAGAGGCAACAATATTAAATTGGCCATAACTCTTTATCCAGCCATCCGATTGGTGCAATCCATACACCGTTGGAAAGCTCTTTTCGAGTAGATATCTTTAGAATCCAAAATTGTTCAATCGGAGCTAAAATGAGGAAGATATGGCCTCTGGAAGTTGGTGCTGTAATTTCTACTCGGGATTGCAATTTTTGCACATGGAAAGCACCAAAAATCTTTCACTCACCTTGCTATTTCTTTGAAGACTTGTTGGCCAAGGAAGAGACTTGCCATACAAAGAAGATTGCATGCTACAAACTTGGAACAAAGAAAGAAAGAAAGAGAACAAAAATCTATAAATTGAAGGCATAAGCATCTCTCTCCTCTCATGGGAAGATAGATCAACTCTCTCTAGAATTACTACTACGCTCCATCTTCTTCCTCTCTCTTTCTCTCCATTTGAGTCCTCAAGGAGATTTGGCCGGAAATCACACTACACCCTTGGGTTTTTCATCTAGAAGAGGCTTCTCATCCTAGTATGTAATTGTCATTGTTTATTTTTTTATATCTTATGTAAAACTTTGCATATTAGTAAAATTGTTTCTTACTCTTTCAATTTTTCTTTCTTATCCTTGGGTGATTGGTGCTTGTTTTATGTTTCTTTTCCTGTTGGTGTTTGGATTGACGACCTAAAATTATGACCCAGCTTAGAAAAGAATTTTGAAAGAGGAGAATACACTTCCACACATTTAAATTTATGTTCTTTCACACATTTAAATTTTTGTTAGAACCACACAATTACTTTTCTTGTTTTCACCACACATTTAAAATATTTGTACTTCTGTTTATTGTCTTTATTTTTATGATCAATTCAATTTTATGTTTATTTTGTGCATAGTTTATGGTTGGAACTAATTAGTATTGCATGCATATTCATAATGGTGGAGTTTAGACATGTTTAAGTTGCTGGAATTGGAGTTTTAAATTGAATAAGCAAGAAAAATCAGATATTTGAGTCAATAATCTCGGCCAAATAATTTTTTGAAATTCGGATCCCAATATAAAGTGCACAATTCAGCACATTGTTGCAAGAATTTCAGGTCATATTTTGTGTAAAAAGTTTGCGATTAGAAACCTGATCAAAACACATTATTTTTCGATGAAACTTGGGAAAATTAAAGTTTGATCAGTGTACTTTCAAACCCAAGAATTTCAAAGAAAAATAATTTTGGAAAGATGGTGAACCAGTGGCTCAAACATGGCTGGTCGGACCCACCTGTGTGCAGAATTTCTGCAAAGTTTTTTTTTTAGGTCATGTTCATAATCTCATATTTCATTCGTTTTAAATTGTTTTTCACTTCCGTTTTTTTTATTTGATTCATGCATCATTGTAGTTTAAATTTCAGTCATTAAACTCAGTTTTAGGTTGCATTAGATTAGGAAAAATCATGCATAAAAACAGCCCTGCATACTATTTTTTCAGACTTAGAATTTTCTAGCATCTCATGGCCATACATTGCATTACTAACTTTCTAACTTAGGTTTTTTTTCTTCTAGTTTAGTTTCTTATTTTTATTTTTTATACTTTTTATTCTTGATGTTCTAACTTGTGTGTTCTTTTGTAGCAATTTTAGTTTTTATTTTAGGATTTTTAGATTTAGCAAGTTTTCTTTTCATTGGATTGTAATTAATTTAATTCTTGGAAAGTAGGAATGATGGTTGTAATTTTCTAGTTTTTTTTTAGGCTAGATCTAGATTTTTAATTTAGGGCAGGTCCAAGTTGAGAATGAATCTTAGTTTACATTGCTCCATGTGGATCGACCTGGTCTCACCAGTTTATTACTACATCGCGGCTCTACACTTGGAGCTCACGATCACTCGTTCTTGACTTTCTTATTAGTAATGACAGGAGGGCATTAACCTTCTTGAGCTTGAATGCTGAGAAGCAGATCAAATGGCTGGAGACAAATTTCCATCCCGGGTCATCAGGCCACACTCCACGAATGAGAAGTCTTTCAGTATACATTTTGGTCCATAGGAATGGAGGACTTTATTAAACCTTATTAATTTCAAGTGGTTAGATGTTTAAGTACTTTTTGCCTTTTGGATGACTGTAGTAAACATATTTTAGATGTTTAAGCACTTTCTGTTTAAGACATTTGGTGTCTATAGATGACTGCATTTGATCTATATTATGTTTAGCATGTTTGATGTGGTTCTATGTACATTTGATCTATATTATGTTTAGCACGTTTGATGTGGAACTCAACTTATTTTTGGCAGGTTTGATATAGTTTAAATGTACAACTCATTCAACTATTTTAGTTATTTTGCTGAATGGCAAATCATGGATTCAATGTTTGGTTGTTGGCGTTCTAGGAAAGAGACCCACTCTTTGGCTAATGGACATGTGATTAGTTTTTGCATGGATTATGTTTTTAATTTTTTAATTTTTTATTTTTGCTACTTCAATTGTGAAAGTGGTATGTAAACAATGTATACAAGAGTAAAATTCCAGTCACAAATCCTTATAGTTATGAAACAGAGAATTCAATCAATTCAGGAATTCAGGAATTCTCAGGCAGGAATTCAGGCATAAAAGAAACAGGGAATTCAAAAATGACAAAATTCAGTAGCATTTCAGAATTCCAGCATTTGAAAATCCCAGACAACCACCAGACATGAATTCCAGGAATTCTAGGAAAGAAATGGGCACTAAGTTTTAAGGCGGTTTCAAATAGATCCGTACCAAGTTCAAATTCTTCACTCCAATATTGTTTGGGTTAAAAGAAAAAAAAAAGTGGGGGTTTGTTTGGCGTCTCTAATCTATATGAAACTGATCCGTATAAAATATATCTATTTCAAATGGCCCTATTCGAAATAGATGGTGTCAAAATATGAGTAAATGCAGCAGTGAGCATCTACTCATCTTCTCTTCCTTGTCCAATTGACTGAATTCGCTACCGGTTTCTAATAAGCCCCACAACTATTACATTCCAAATTTGTTGAAAAATAGGAAAAATAATAATAATAATTTCGTAAGGTTTTTCTTTCGCCCCCGAGCTATGGTGACTAAAAATGGTTTTCACTGCTCAGAGAAGGTTCAAGAAAAGAGAGACTTAATCTCTGGAGGGAGATTGCACCTTAATAATACTCAGTTGATAAAGAATAATTCCTTCCTTTATTTCATTTCAGATGATTATAATATATACATGCTCTTCTAGCCTCCAACGGTTATAACATAACAACTACAGAGTTGGCCTAGTTATTTCTAACAAACTACAATGTGCAATGACTACCTATTCTATTGCAAGGTTGTTTCAATTCTTAAGGAATTGCTTACAGATGGACCCTTACAGGTGACAGCACATAGTGGACTGATTCCAAGAGTTGACTCGCAGAAAATTGAGGAGTATCAATCCTTCCCCGTCAGAGAAACCTTGTCCACAAAGTTGACATCTGGGAATTTTTCCTCAATAACTTTGAAGCGCTCCCATGTAGCATCTATTTCTGGAGAGCCATGCCATTGAATGGGGACCTCTACATCTGATCAACACCAAAAACAGGAAATTGGAACAGATTATACCGTTCCTAATCCGTTAATCCGTTCCAATTTCCTGTTTTTGAAACGGATTACCATTCCTAATCCATCCATTCCTAATCCGTTAAACCGTTCCTAAACTTTTCCAATTTCCTGTTTTTGGTGTAGTTTGCCTCTTTTAACTAACCTTCTTTCTAAAATAGCTTATGGAATTGGGTGCAGAGAACCATCTTCAGCAAGCGGTGGCAATTGACCTTGTGGTTGGATGACCTCCCCCAGTTTTTTCTTTAAGTTGGACACATGAAAGACTGGATGAATCCTACTATCAGGTGGTAGATCCAAGCGATATGCAACTGACCCAATTTTCTGGATTATTTTGAAAGGTCCATAATAACGGACAGCTAATTTTTGTGACCTGCAAGCAGATACTGAGCTTTGATGGTAGGGCTGTAACCGAAAGTAAACCCAATCTCCAACATCAAAATGATGTTCAGACCTGTGCTTGTCTGAATTTTGCTTCATTCTAGCCTGAGTGTGGCTTAGATTATCTTTAAGTAATTTCAAAGCTTTTTCCCAATCTTTCAGCTCGTCATCCATTGCCTATAAACGAGTGGTGCCTGGAATGTAAGAAAGTAGTGTAGGAGGTGGGACTCCATATATAGCTTGGTACGGTGTGGTGCTAGTTGCCGTGTGAAAAGTAGTGTTGTGCCACCACTCCGCCAGGGGCAACCATCTTACCCACTGTTTGGGTCGATCCGAGGTATAACATCGTAAGTAATTCTCAAGACATCTATTCAGTACCTCTGTCTAGCCGTCAGATTATGGATGATAAGAGGAACTCATTTGCAATTTGACACCCTGCAATTTAAAAAGTTCTTGCCAAAACCTACTTGTAAACACTGGATCTCGATCGAAAACAATGGATGCAGGCAATCCGTGTAATCTGGATGATGAGATTGGTAGGCCATCGATAAAATCAATAAAAATGTGTCTCCAAACTTCATCAGGAATTGGCAGTGGTTGCAGTAGGCCTGGCAGCAGAACATTTTCATTTTTAACCTTTTGACAAACATCACACTCACGGACCCAATTTTTTATATATTTCCTCCAACCTGACCAATAAAAAGAGTTAGATACCCTGCGTGATGTATTATGAAACCCGGAGTGCCCTGCAGATGGTGAATTATGCAGCTTCTCAAAATTTTGCTTCCGCAGTGGCGATGTGGGCTCCAGGAGTATGCGGCATTTTCTATAACAAAAAAAATGCCATCTTGGATAGTATATTTAGATAGATCCAAGGTGCCTTGAGCCATATGATCTCTTAACTCATTGAAATAAGGAGCTTCCATATGTTCCTTCTTGAAACTTTCTGTCCACGTTGTTACTGGACATGACATGGAGGCAACGGTGCAATTACCAACCCGTGAGAGAGTGTCTGCAGCCGTATTTTCCCTCCCCATTTTATATTCCACAGTGTAATCAAATCCCATCAATTTGCATATCCACCGTTGCTTAGTGGGGTTTGCAATTCGTTGTTCCAGAATATATTTGAGGCTTCGCTGGTCTGTCCGGATCACAAAACGCCTACCAAGAGGATAGTGACGCCATCTTTGAACAACGATAATTATCGCAAGAAATTCCTTCTCATAGGTGGATAGATTCAGATTGCGCCCCTGCAAGGTGTTGCTAAGGTATGCAATAGGGCACCGTTGCATTATTACTGTACCAATGCCCGAACCACTTGCATCACAGCATCGCACTCAATAATGAATGGAATTGAAAAGTCAGGAAGGGCCAACACAGATGCGCTGGTCATTGCTTGCTTTAGTGAGTGAAAAGTGGCATCAGCTAATGAATTCCATCCCCAGGCATTCTTTTTCAATAAGGCGGTCATGGGTGCCGCAATTATGCCATATCCTTTGATGAACTTGCGATAATAGCCAATCAAGCCCAAAAATCCTCTTAGGCTCTTCAATGATGTAGGAGTGGGCCAAGTGGTGACCCCCTGAATTTTTTGTTGGTCCACCGCAACCCCATCCTTTGAAATAATATGACCCAAATGTTGGATCTCCGTGCTGCCAAAAATGCATTTTGAATTTTTTGCAAACAAGCTATGGCGGCGAAGAACGTCAAGGACTATTCTTAGTTGCTGCAAATGTTCATTCAAATTTTTTGAGTAGACTAGGATGTCATCAAAAAATACGAGAACAAATTTTCTCAAATGTGGCCTGAATACTTCATTCATGAGAGATTGAAATGTTGACGGGGCATTTGTCAATCCGAATGGCATGATAAAAAATTCATAGTGTCCCTCATGTGTTCGGAAGGCAGTTTTAGATACATCCTTGTCTTTTACTCGAATCTGATGGTAGCCAGATCTGATATCTAATTTAAAAAAAAATTGTGGCCCCATTTAATTCATCCAATAATTCGTCAATTACTAGAATAGGGAATTTATCTTTTATCGTGGCCTTGTTTAGGGCGCGATAATCAATGCACATGCACCATGTCCCATCTTTTTTCTTGACCAAAAGAAGGGGGAATGAAAGAGGGGATGTACTGTGTCGAATCACCCCATCATGTAGCAATTCTTTTACAATTTTCTCAATCTCCACTCTTTTGATAGTAAGGGTACCTATAGGGCCGAACATTGATTGGAGAGGTACCTTCAATAAGAGGAATTGCATGATCCTGTTGTCGTCGAGGTGGTAGAACCCGCGGCTCAAAAAACAAATCGGCGATTGATGAATATCTGGGTCCACCATAGTGGGCTGTGGTAACATCTCTGCCGTAAGGAACTGAATTGCATAGGCCTGCCCAAAAATCCTTAATTGCTTGGCAACTTGATTTGGTCCCACTAGCTGTGTGATGGATGTAGGTAGGCCCTTTAGATGATATTCACATCCATTGGCTTTATAAGACATAGATAAATTAGAAAAATCCCGCAATACCAGGCCCAGTATGCGTAGCCATTGGGCTCCAAGCACCACATCAACGCCCCCTAGTGACAAGAGGTAGAAGTCAGTCGTGATTGGGACCCTTTGCGAATGGATGGTGATGTTTTTGCAAAAGCCATTCCCTCTCAACCTTTCCCCATTACCAACCATTACCTCAAAAATTAAATCAGAATGGGTGGGAATATTTGCGTTGCTAACCACGATAGGGTCAATAAAATTGTGAGTTGACCCGCTATCAATTAGGATGATCAGTTGGCACTTCATCAATGTACCTGATAGTCACATGGTTTGTGGGGCATGAGTTCCTGCAGTTGCATGGAATGAAATTTGAGGGAAGTGGTCTTCATTAGTAACTTCATTAGACGCAGGAAACTCTGGAGGTTCCAAATTTTGGACATCTTCTGCTATGTCGTCTCCCAGCAACCCTTCAATTGCAATTCGATCATTTGGTGTTAGAGCAATTCGGTCCTTTAATGGCACAAGGAAAGCGAGCAACCCAGATGGAAGAGAGACTACGCATCCTACAAAGTTTTCAGATCAAGTTGAGAGAGGCCTTTGAACACCATAGTAAGTTGCTAACCGAGATACTGCAACGCGTGCAGAATCTACGGACTGCAGAAAGCTTAACCGGAAAGACACATCAAGCAAAGCATGTTGTTATAACAAATTGATAAGGTTTTTCTTTCATCCCCGGTCTATGGTGACTGTGTGGGGTCATTTTGTGATCACGGATTTGTGTGGAGCCACTCCCCGATTTCAGACTATGCTTAGTCTCGGTACTGTCCAAGTTCGGCCGTTGCACCATCTCGGGGAGCGTGGAGCCCATTTCGGTGGTTACGTTCATAAGCATTCACCTCGGCCTCGGCCCTAAGCCCGACCTCGGCCTCCTATCATTCAGCCATAAATGCACTGCCGTGACGGGGACGACAAACTGACAAATAGAGTGGGCGTCGGACCTAGATAAGTGGCACGCCTTATCTCAGGGTCACGTTCATAGGTATGGGGAGATGGTCTGATGGGACGTTCCCTTTTTACCTACCCCCACTCAGGAGAGGAAGGTACATACTGATGGGACTCCCATCTCCCCCCGGATCCAGCCCGATGATGACTCTCACGTCTATATATATTGCATGAAGGAGAACCACATGAGGTACGCAACAGATCTCCCTCCCAGACTTCTCCTTCTCCATTTCTCTCAGTTATCACACTGACTTAAGCGTTGGAGTGCCTTCGGCTGCTGCCTACAGCCAGGGGCTCTGACTTTTGTCTTCCTTTCTCAGGTTTTCGAAGGCCCGATCCTTTTCCCTCATCTTCTCCAGATCATCAAACCAAGAGCTTAACCCTCTCCTAATCAAGTCCGTAATTTTTAGGCACTTACAATTGGCGCCGTCCGTGGGAACAGGATCTCTACAAAAACCAAATCTGCAAAAGTCATGCCTCCAAAAACCAAATACGGCGGCGAGGGATCATCAAAGTCCCGGAGAGCGTCATCCTTTCCTCCGCCGGAACAACCCCCATTTCCATTATTTTCGCAACCAGAGTCGCAACCTCAGCCGCCCCAGCCAGTACCTCCAGTGCTGCCCACTGGCGTTCGCTCTGCTCTCCTTCCCCCTCCGGGACCAGCGGGGGTCCCCCTCGTCCCGCAGGGGCTGTCGGGGATTCCCCGCCAGAGAAAGTCCGGAGGAAAATCTGGTCCCGCGTACGTGGAAGGCATTGTCCAGTCGGACTCCTCTTCCCAACCTCTGACGGCACCATTACGTCAAACAACAGGTCCAGGCCCGACTGGCTGAGATCGGTTTCACCCGAGACCAGACGGAGGACTGCGAAGAAGACGACCAGGGCATGTCCCCCTTTTCACAGGAGATAAAAGATTTCTCTCTCCCTGAGAGATTCAGCGTCCCGAGGTTCATCCTTTATGACGGGACCTCGGACCCAGAAGCACATCTACGGCATTTCACTAAGTGGATGTCGGTCTGGGGGGATGTCGGCCACCTGAATTGCAGGGTCTTTTCCTCAAGCCTAGGTGACCTCTCATTCTGTTGGTTCTGCGCGATCCCTTCCGGGTCGGTCACGAGCTGGCGGCAGCTCCGAAGTTCCTTTGTCGAGAAGTTCCAGGCGCACCGTGTCATCCCGAAGACGGGTGGCAACCTCATGGCGATCCGGATGAAGGACCGTGAAAGTATCACGGTATTCGCTAGGAGATTCTGGACAATTTACAGCCAGATCACCGATGCCACTGATGACGTCGCCATCATGTGCTTCCGGCAGGCCTTACTCCCAGGGAACGAACTCCGAAAGGACTTGGTCCGAACTCTTGTGACCACAATGAAGGCGCTGATGGCCAGGGTGAACCAGTACATCGAACAGGAGGAGGACGAAGCTCATGGCAAGGAGCGGTTCGGCCTCTCGTAGAAGGGCCAAACCTCCAACGAAGAGGGGACGATCCCCAAACAAAGGCCAGATAACAGGAGGACCACCGCCAGTTCGGCAACCTTCTCTACCTCGATCTCGGGCAGCGGCAAGAGACCAAAGTTCAATCCTACCAGGCCGGCCGGAGATCCTTACAGGGCCGTCAATGTCATCTTCAAGGAGCCCATTTACAGACTCCTGAACAAAATCAAGGCAGAACCCTACTTCCAGTGGCCGCAGCCGATGAGGGGCGATCCGTCCACCCGAGACCGAAGTAAGAACTGCTCCTATCACAAGCAGCACGGGCACATGACCGAGGACTGCATGGCTCTGAAATCCCACTTCAAGAGGCTTGTCAAGGACGGGCACCTTCGGGAGTACGTCAAGGAGGGAGAGAGGATCAACCAGGCTCAGCAGCGCGCTCCACCGCCTCCACCCAATGATGATCAGGACAGCGACGGGCCAATAGGAGTCATCAACGTTATTCACCTAGCCCCCACTCCCAATAAAGAAAGTCACCGAGATCGGTCAGAGGGCAGAAGGGCTGCCCATGGCAAACAAGTGATGTCGGCAGAACTGGGGCCTGCACCAAAGAGAGCCAGAAAGGAAAAACCCAAGATTTGGTTCTCAGATGAGGACCTAGGAGGGGTCCATCTCCCCCACAATGACGCACTCACCCTCACCTTACGGCTGAACAATTACGCCGTGAGGCGCGTCCTTATCGATACGGGGAGCTCGTCCGAGATCCTCTACTTCAGCTGCTTCAAAGAGCTCGGCCTGGCTGAGTCTGACCTACAGGAAGCCCGCGTCCCCTTAATAGGCTTCAGCGCCAAGCCAATGTACCCCAAGGAGAGGGTCTCGCTCGAAGTCCGAATAGGAGGCGCCACGAAGATGGCCGACTTTGTAGTAGTGGACGCCCCGTCTCCTTACAATGTAATAATGGGACGGACTTGGTTGCACGCCATGGAGGCGGTACCCTCCACCCTTCATCAGAAACTCAAGTTTCCGCTAGAGAAGGCCGGAGGGGTGTTCGAGATAGTAACTGTGCGAGGAGACCAGCAGATGGCCCGACAGTGCCTGACGGCCGTAGTGCCTGGTGAAACGGAGCCACAGCAAGTGCATATGGCCAAAATGGAGGCCGAACTCGAGGATGTCGGTCGCCCAGCAGAGCAAAAGAGCGTGGAAGATCTCACCAAGGTCAGGATCAATTCCGACGGCCCTGAGCGATATTTCTTGCTTGGGGACCAGCTCCCCGACGACGAGAGATCCGAACTGCTTGACTTCCTATTGCAGAACAAGGATGTCTTCGCTTGGACTCCATATGAGATGCCCGGGATGGACCCCGAAGTCATGTGCCACAAGCTGAATGTTGACCCCGGACACAAGCCCATAGTGCAAAAGGCCCGCAGAACAGGGGTCTTGCAGACGGAAGCAGTAATGGAAGAAGTAGACAAACTCCTCGAGGCCGGAGCAATCCGCGAAGTACACTATCCGAAGTGGTTGGCCAGCACAGTAGTGGTTAAGAAGAAGAGTGGCCAGTGGAGGGTCTGTGTGGACTTCACCGACCTCAACAAAGCCTGCCCTAAGGACAACTTCCCCCTCCCAAAGATCGACCAGATGATCGACGCCACCTCGGGACACAATAGGATGAGCTTCCTCGATGCCTACCGAGGTTACCACCAGATCCCCATGTACGGACCTGATGGGGAGAAAATCGCGTTCATAACACCTCGGGGCATCTACTGCTACAAAGTATTGCCCTTTGGGTTAAAGAACGTTGGGGCCACGTACCAAAGGCTGGTCACGAAGATGTTCCAAGGCCAACTCGGGAAGACGATAGAGGTCTACATCGATGACATGGTGGTCAAGTCCAAGAAGTCGCAGGACCATCTGGCGGACCTGCGACAGACATTCGCCGTCCTCAGAAAATTCCAGCTCAAACTAAATGCCTCCAAATGTGCGTTTAGCGTCGGCTCCAGCAAATTCCTGGGAAGCCTGATGACCAGGAGAGGGATTGAGGCCAATCCAGAGCAGGTCGCAGCTATCCAAGCAATTCAAAGCCCGACCTCGGCCAAACAAGTCCAGAGACTTACAGGGATGGCCGCTGCGCTCAACCACTTCATCAGCCGATCTTCGGACAAATGTCGCCCTTTCTTCCAGCTCCTAAAAAAGAGCTCCACATTCCAGTGGACCCCTGAGTGTGATCATGCACTGGAGAAACTCAAGGAGTACCTCTCTTCACCACCGTTGTTGTCCACTCCATCACAAGGTGACCTCCTCTATCTCTACCTAGCAGTCTCGGACCATGCAGTGAGCTCGGTGTTAGTTCGAGAGAACGACAAGCAGCAGCAGCCCATTTACTACACGAGCAAGATCCTGCTCGACACCGAGACCAGGTACCTGCCGTTCGAGAAACTGGCGCTGGCTCTCATCAGCGCCTCTCGCAAACTATCCCACTACTTCCAAACATACACGGTGGTGGTTGTCATGGAGTACCCGCTCAAATCCCTCTTCCGGAAGGCGGACTTTTCCGGCAGAATCTCCAAGTGGGCCGTCGAACTGGGGCAATTCGATATCCAGTATCAACTCAGAACGGCGATCAAAGCACAAATCCTGGCAGATTTCATCGTCAAATTCACTTCTCCTAGTTCGGGACCGACCTTACTCGATACCGAACTGGGGGGCAGCAGGGATAGTGAGACAACTGAAACCGAGCAAGACGGATCTTGGAAACGGTTCCTTGAGACGGCCTGGAAGGTCTTCGTCGACGGATCATCGACATCCAGAAGGGCTGGCGCTGGCATAGTCCTCCAATCTCCAGAGGGCCTCGTCATCGAGCAAGCACTAATCCTTGACTTCCAAGCCTCCAACAATGAAGTGGAGTACGAAGCACTGATTGCGGGTCTCGGTAGCGCAAGAATACTGGGGGCACGTCGGCTTGTAATCTTCAGCGACTCCCAGTTGGTAATGAACCAGCTAAGCGGAGACTACCAAGCCCGAGATGAAAGGATGGCAGCCTACTTAGCCCACACGAAGTAGCTCCTCTCCGAGTTTGAGAAAGCAGAAGTCAAGCAGATCGGCATAGAGTCTCACTGCCACGCAGACGCCCTAGCCAACTTGGCATCGGCCGTAGAAGCAGGAAAGAGAAGGACAGTCGATGTGGGGACATTGAAAAAACCAAGCATAGAGATCCTCCCGCCTCGGCAAGTCCTGTGCGTCGGTCTCGGCCCGAGCTGGATGGATCCGATCATAGCATACTTGAAAGAAGATAAGCTCCCAGAAGACAAGAATGAAGCCCACAAGGTCAGACTAAAAGCGGCCCATTTCTGGCTGTCCCCAGATGAGAAGCTCTACAGAAAGTCCTACACGAGACCATATCTCCAGTGCGTTCATCCGAGTAAGATAGAAGACTTCCTTTTTGAAAGTCACGAGGGAATCTGCGGAAGCCATATCGGAGGAAGATCACTGGCGTACAGAGCCATCAGTCAGGGCTATTGGTGGCCCTATATGCAAAAGGACGCCCAGCTCTACGCTAGGAAGTGTGAAAAATGTCAGAAGTTCTCCCACTCTCTGAACCAGCCAACGCAGGACTTGAGTCCTCTCTCCAGCCCATGGCCTTTCGCTCAGTGGGGGCTAGACATCATAGGACCCCTTTACCGAACTCCAGGAAACAAGAGGTGGCTAATAGTGGGCACTGATTACTTCACCAAATGGATAGAGGCAGAGGCCCTATCTTCCATCACTGAGCAGGATACAAAGAATTTTATATGGAAGAACATTGTCACAAGGTTCCGGGTCCCCCGAGCTCTGGTCTTGGACAACGGAACCCAGTTTGACTCTAACTTCTTCAAGAACTTTTGCCTGGAGCTCGGTATCAGGAACCTCTATGCGACCCCGGCCTACCCGCGGAGCAACGGACAAGCAAAGATCTCGAACAAGGTTGTACTGGATGGGCTCAAAAAGAGACTCGACAAAGCCAAAGGCAGATGGGTGCAAGAATTACCAAGTGTCCTTTGGGCTTACCGGACCACCCCGAGATGATCTACCTCGGCAACCCCTTTCTCCTTGGCATACGGAATGGAAGTTGTAATCCCTCTCGAGGTCGGATCTCTTCGACCAGGGGCAGAATAAAGTGAACCTCTCCAAAGAGCTCGACTTAGCCGAGGAGCGAAGAGAAGCTGCATCCGTGCGCCTGGCCTCTTACCAGTAGCAGCTGTCCAGAGGCTACAATCAGAAGGTCAAAGAAAGGAAGCTCTCGATCGGGGAACTAGTCTTAAAAAGGGCGCTTCCAGTAGACAAAGATCCTAACAAAGGCAAGCTCGCACCAAACTGGCTCGGGCCTTTCAAGGTGGTCTCAGTCTCTTGGAGGTCGGCCTACAGACTTGAAAGCATGGATGGCAGAGAATTGCCGCGACCATGGAATGTCGCGCACCTTAAGAAGCACTACTTCTAGATGTACTCAAATAATGAATAAATAAAAGAAGGATCTTGTGAAAGAAGTGTGCCTTGAATTCTATGAAGTCATGAGCCTCGGTCAGAGGACCAGCTCCCCAAGGCTCCAGTCCTCGCACCAGCCTCCTTGAGTTCGGTCATAGGACCAGCTCCCAAGGCTCCGGTCCTCGCACCAGCCTCCTTAAGTTCGGTCAGAGGACCAGCTCCCCAAGGCTTCGGTCCTCGTACCAGCCTCCTTGAGTTCGGTCATAGGACCAACTCCCAAGGCTCCGGTCCTCGCACCAACCTCCTTGAGTTCGGTCATAGGACCAGCTCCCAAGGCTTCAGCCCTCGCGCCAGCCTCCTTGAAGTCGGCTACAGGGCCAGGGCTTTGTGCCTCACAGCAGCCTCGTCGAGTTCGGATGGCAGGCCACCCCCCTTGGGACAAGAGCAATCAACTATCTAAAAATTCACTCAGAAGTCTCAGAGCTCGGTCTGCCTTTGGGTCCAAACTAACTACGAGTTCACCTTGAAAGGCATCTCCTTCGGATGCGCGTTGTTAAAGCCCAACCTTAGGGCCAGATGTTCACCGACCTCGCCCACTCGAAAGTTTGAATGATCGGTCAAGGAACAGCTAGCCTTGTCATCACCCAGTCTCGCGGATTCACTGACCTGGGCTACTTGGAAAGTTCAAAGACAAAAGGGGCTCGTTCTCACTCAATGACCTGAGACTAGAAGGTCAGAGCCTAGTTTCTTCGCCGACCTTAGCCACTTGCGAATTTTTGTCATGTTTAAACATCAGAACATCCACACACCATTGCAAGAAGATAGAAATGAAAAGACAGTTGAAGAATTGAGAGAAAGTTGTTTTTCATTGATTTGGAAGGATAATTACAAGGCTCTGTACACTCGGGAAAGAAAAAGAAGTACATCAAAGAAAAGAAAAAATACAGATTCATATTTGCTCTACTTCTCGAGCACCATAACTTTATTCTTTGGCTCTGGAGGGACGGATGCAGCAGGGGCGCCAGAGGCCTTAGACGGAGGAGCTATGGAGGAAGCCTGGGCCTTGTCGTCCTCGGCAGGGGTCGGGGGCGGAGGAGGAGGCCCTGGGACTTCAGGAGGGGCCTCCGGAGGGTTAGAGTCAGGCTTTGACTCTGGGCTCGGTATGACAGACTAGAATTGGGGAAGGTTCGCGAATATGGGATCATCCTCAGAAACCCCATACTCGCGAAGAGCCTCCCTGCATCCCATCTCGTACAGCACCGAGCTCAGATCCTTGATTTGAGCCACGTACTCCACCGACGCCCAATCCACTCTTTCTTGATAAGCCTTGGCAACCTGGGCTCGCAAAGTGGACTCGACGTTGGCCCGCTCCTTCCTGGAGGACTCGAGCTCGGCCTGTTTTCCAGCCAACTCGGTTTCCTTCTTGGTGAGCTCGGCCTCCAGTTGAGTCACCCTCCTCGCCTTGTCCTCGACTGTGCCCTTTAGGTGCTTATTCTCGCCTCGTAACTTTATTATCTCGGCCTTCGCCGCTTGTTGTACCATTGCGAACTCGGCGATCTTCTCCTCCGCCTTCTTTATTTCTGCCGCACTGGCTTCCAGGGCATCCCCCATCTTTTTCTTCTCGGCGACCACCTCGAGAACTTCCCCGGCCGTCGTCTCCGTCCTCTCCAGTATTATTTGGAGCCTCTGTACATTCTGTAAAAGGACGAAAGGGGGCGGGAGATCAGAGCAGGAAACCGGGGCATAAAATTCAAAGGCAAAAGAAACGGGAATCACCTCGAACGATGACCTCATCGTCGAGTAAAGCAGGCTCATCGTCCCGGCTTTGCTATGCCTCTCCATGTCCAAAGGGAGAGCACATCCCCGGGCGACAGCCGAGATCGTCCTGGAGGAGGTCCCCATCCAATCCTCCACGGTCATGGGCTCGCAGGGGTTGATGTCAAAATTAGGCTTCCAAGGCATCGGCTTGTGAGGCCGAGCCTCTGGATCCGCCTCCTGGACCCGCTCCTCTTCGCCCCCCACACGGGGCCTCTTCTCGGGTGGGGGCCCCTCACCCTCCTTCTCGGCCTCCGCGGCCCGAAGACGGGTCTCCCTTGGCGACAGGGCCTCCTTCTCGGGCTCCACTACCCGCGGCCGAGACTCCTTAAGCGGCCGAGTGTCTTTGGGTGGCCGGGCATCCTTGGGAGGCTCCTCCGACCTCCCCCTCTTCTCCTGCGGGGGGCCTCTTGCGCTCTTACATTTAGCGGAAGAGGAGGTCCCTGCTGCGCCCGAAGAACCAAAGGAGGCGCTGGCTGAAGAGCCTTGAGCAGCGCCAGGCCCGCCGGGGGCACGCTTCGGGGTGGGAGGAACTCGGCCCCCAAATTCTTCAAAGGAGGGCGCGCCCCGTCCATCTCCTCTTCTGCTTGGTCTCGGTCAAGGGAGTTGTCTGCAACTAAGATCTGGCCCTGGGGCTCCAAGGCCTGGCCACTGGTCTCCGCGAGTGCGAGCACGACCTCCCCTATCGGCTCAAGGGGGATCTCAGCGGTCTTCCTTGTGTAAGACTGGTACCGCGGCTTGTACCCGAGCAGCGAGAAGGCAGCCCGATCGTGATGACCGTGGTAGCGATAGATCTTCTCTAGCCACGTGTCGTTCCTCTTCCAGTGATCGAAGCCGGCCTCTCTCCTCCTTCGCTGAACACCTGCGCAGAAAACGGAGGACATCAGATCGGCGAATCGACATCTAAGACAAATGCAAATAGCCCGGGGAGGCGAGTATTTACTCGGAGGGGTCCCAGGCCTTCGCGGGACCTGGATTCGCCGCGCAGCCTCGGTCTCGGATTCCCCGAACTCCTAGTTCCCCGAGACCAGAATGCGGTCATCCCCGGCGTATTTGCTTGAGTCCTCCAGGGCGTTAATTAAGGGTCGGCGCCTAGCCTTCACCCAAAGATAGTAGGAGTCCTCGGCCCCCGCGGATTTTCAGATGTCATAGACATCCTCTATGTCGTGCACGCCGAGGTTGATATCCAGGACCCAGTTCAACTCCGCCATGCCCATTATAATTTTAAACCCATTTGGCATCAGCTGGAAGGGGCAGATCCGCCACAAACTGAGGCAGGATCGGAGAAGCGGGTGGATAGGGAACCTGACCCCACCTTCGCATACCGACAACAAAGGGAAGGGCATCCAATCCTTGAAAGTGGCGAAGCCATCAAAGAGGCCCTGGAAGTCTTGGGGCTTCACCAGAACGTCGGCCGGAATTTTAAACGCCCCCCTAAACCCCTCCAGGGCTGCGGGACCCTCCAACCAATGACTGTAAATCCCCATTGTCTAAGGGCTAAACAGCAGAGCAGAAGGCGGAGAAGAGGGAACAAGAACTAGAAGAACCCGAGGGGCTGAAACCCTCTGAAACAAAAGGAAAAAGAGGCGAAACAAGAGTAACAGAGAAGAAAACTCACAAAGAAGATGTGACGATTTGCTGAGAATGAAAAGCAGAAGGTGAAAAGCAAAGGGAAAGGAGTCTCCGGTTCCGGTAAGGTTCTGTCTTTGGCAGGACTTCAGCAGGATGGCCTCAGCTAGATCTCTTCTTCAGTAAAATCTCCATCAAGACGAAAGCAAAAATAAGAGAAGAAAGGGAAAGGGGCATCCGCATTTTATAGAGGGACGCCCCTCTTGATTGTAGCGCACGCAAAGCAGCGCTTCGGACTCGCCACGCGTTGCTTCGATCCCGGTGAACAACCAAACGAAGGGTTACACGTGGCAACGAAGGTCTGTCTCTCACCACGCCTCTGATACGACATCTATCACCTCGGGCATACGAAGCGGCGCCCCCGTGCCCATCATGACGAAAGCAATTATGATACCGTATTTATTTCTTAGGGCAACTGAAAGGGCGTCATGATGAGCATCGCACGACAGCTAGACGGGTTTAGACAGAGTCAACCCATCCATTCAAATCTTAGCTCCCGACCTCGGAAGAACCAAAGAGGTCGAGAGCTAGGGGAAATTGTGTGGGGTCGTTTTGTGATCACGAATTTGTGTGGGGCCACTCCCCGATTTCGGACTATGCTTAGTCTCGGTACTGTCCAAGTTCGGCCGTTGCACCATCTCGAGGAGCGTGGAGCCCATTTCGGTGGTTACGTTCATAAGCATTCACCTCGGCCTCGGCCCTAAGCCCAACCTCGGCCTCCTGTCATTCAGTTATAAATGCAACCATAAATGCACTGCCGTGACGGGGACGACAAACTGACAAATAGAGTGGGCGTCGGACCTAGATAAGTGGCACGCCTTATCTCAGGGTCACGTTCATAGGTATGGGGAGATGGTCTGATGGGACGTTCCCTTTTTACCTACCCCCACTCAGGAGAGGAAGGTACATACTGATGGGACTCCCTCTCCCCCCGGACCCAGCCCGATGATGACTCTCACGTCTATATATATTGCATGAAGGAGAACCACATGAGGTACACAACAGATCTCCCTCCCAGACTTCTCCTTCTCCATTTCTCTCAGTTATCACACTGACTTGAGCGTTGGAGTGCCTTCGGCTGCCTATAGCCAGGGGCTCTGACTTTTGTCTTCCTTTCTCAGGTCTTCGGAGGCCTGATCATTTTCCCTCATCTTCTCCAGATCATCAAATCAAGAGCTTAACCCTCTCGTAATCAAGTCCGTAATTTTTAAGCACTTACAGTGACTAAAAATGGTTTTCACTGCTCAGAGAAGGTTCAAGAAAAGAGAGACTTTTTCTCAGGAGGGAGATTGCACCTTAATAATACTCAGTTGATAAAGAATAATTCATTCCTTTATTTCATTTCAGATGATTACAATATATACATGCTCTTCTAGCCTCCAACGACTATAACATAACAACCACAGAGTTGGCCCAGTTATAATTTCTAACAAACTACAACGTGCAAATGACTACCTATTCTATTGCAAAGTCGTTCCAATTCTTAGGGAATTGCTTACAGATGGACCCTTACAGGTGACAGCACATAGTGGATTGATTCCAAGAGTTAGACTGGCAGAAAATTGAGGAGTATCATAATTTATGAATGTGCTTATCTTTTTCTTTTCTTTTTTTCATCTGGCGACAATTATATCAAAGCTGTGTAAAATAAACGGTTGGAGTTGGATAATATTGATCTATTCATGTTTAGAGGCCCCCTCACAAGATAGTTGCTATCATTCAATGAAGTCAAGTTTTTAACCATGCAGTCTGTTATAAATCCCTTTTATCCGGCCACCCATCGTGTCAAAAGCTAGTTGAAGTGAGCCACACAAGTTGGTTTGCACTTTCATCTGATTAAACTTGATTGCTTCGCTTATTAACCGAAGACAATCATCCAAAAGTAAGAAATAAATCATTCACTGTCTGGTGGGAGGGGATAACCTGCATGTTTACCGCTATATTAGCGGTAGGAGTGGAGGACTGCAAATCTAATATTACCGTTGTATATTACAATGGAAATGCTTTATATGCAAGACTACTACTGTATATTATAGAGGAAATGTTGAATTTGCAAGACTACTGTATATTATATTGGTAATTCTGCATAATGTTTTTTTTATTTTTTTAATCCAACCCTGGTTGGATCCTTACTTACACACATTACAATGGCAAGGGTTTAAATGGAGACCCCACCCGCACCTACTCACTTCCATTAGAGGGGGGTTTGGTAGTATATTGGTAGGGTTGGAGTTGGGTATGGTTTAATTTTTCATATTTAAACCCCTGTTTGGGAACTTTACATATAGAGTGGAGTGAAGTAAAGCCTCAAATAGTAAAAGAATAAAATATAAGTGAGTTATGATAATATTTTATCTTTAGTTATTTAGTATGGAATCTTTTTTATTTTTTGTGTAAAATGTATGTTTTCTTTTCTTTTAGTGTGGAAAGGAGGTTGTTTTTTTACTTTTAAAAAAATAACGGAATTTTGAAAATATGTACTTTTGTTGTAATCATTTGTCTAAAAAATATGAGCTTTATTTCACTCTACTATTAAAAATCCCAAACAAGAGTTTCTCCCGCCCTTTGCGGATGCTCGCCAAACCCCAATGCCCTTTCACAAGGGCTCACATGTTTGACAAAGACCATATCAACAAGCAAAAACCCACACTTTCTAATCTGATAATACGTCTCAAATTCCAGTTCCATTTCTCTATAAAACAAGTAGATGAAGAAAAGTAACTCAACAAATATTTTTTTTTAAGAGTAAGTTAGTATAGAAGCTTCTAGTAAGGGGCATACCCTTGAAATAAAAGTCATACCCAAAGAAATAAAAGAAATCAAATGATGACCATTATCTAGATTCTATCACAGATAGAATTATACAAAAGATCAATATATCAACATTCATCAATGTAGGCCAGAAAGTCTGCTTATGATTTTGCTGAATCTCACAGTTTGAATGTGTAGAAGAGAGAAATGCACTCTCTCGAAACTAGTAATCACTACATGAAGACGCTTAGCTTGAAAGCGAAGTAACCTTGGGTATGATGGAAAAGAGTACTATGTAAAGAAGAATCAGTCTCAATAGTAAATGAGGAAACATCACTTGGAAAAAGTTGTAACAGTTGAAAAAGACCATCATAATAATCATAATAATTCAGCAGATGCACTCGTTTACCCTTCAAAGGGTGAATATCCCGCCATAGAATGCCAACCAACACCTGATTTATAGTAATTATGGAAAGTCTCCAACCATGATGCCGGTTACTAACCATATTTTTAATCACGTACTCCCGCATGTTGTACCTGTCTCGAGCCAAATACAACACACGAAGGAGAGCAAATCGACTAATCCACATGTGAGTCTAGCTCACTATCATAAACAATAACATTTAAATACAGCGGAAGTCGTATTTCATTCATAGAAGGTATCAATTCCATCCAGTTCAGTTAACATTTAAGTTTGATACAAAAGAATTATACAAGTATATACATTAAGTTACAAAAGAGGGACTAATGAAAGAATCCCTAAACATTCACTACCAAAAGTATTTTCAAAAGAATTTCGTATGACCACATAAAAAGGGTTAGTCACACGAACTGTGGTATCTACAAGTGAAGTCCGCACTCCGAGGAAGTAGAGTCTAAGCTGGCCCTGGCTCTGGCCACTCTTCTAATCCTGACGGTACCTCCTGGGTACCCTTTTCTCTCTCCTGGACCTCTTCAGGGTCGGGAGCTGGATCTGCGTCTGTGACCATGGTTTAAAATCTCGGTCTCGGTCGCGGTATCGGCCGGGCCGAAAAACCGATATGATATCGGTATCGGTCGCGGATATCGGTCCGTCGCGGTCATCGCGGTGTGAATTTTTTTTTAATCCAAAAAAATTCGCAAAAATATCCAAAAAATCCAGAATATTAGAAAATGCTGAAAAACTATATTTGTTTCCATTAGTAACAACAATAAATCAAAATCTCGGTCACCTTAAGTTATGAGTCCTGTCTGTGTTACAGACTTGCAGTTCACTGTCTTTTTCCCAGTATTTCATATAATGCAAACATTATTTATGACTATGAGTAGATGTAGATATATCATCTACATACTATTAATAAGCCTTTGGTATCACAAATATCCTAACAAGTAACAACTATTATTTTTTGCAAAACAAAAATTAATAATATCATTTTCAAAATCCTAAATATATAGATCTAACATAAAAGTATGTAGATCTATCATTTACACACCATACAATGATCATGAATCATTAAAACAACATATTTATGATGAAATCCCCAAAAAATGATATATTATAATTCAAATATTAAAAAATTCGAAAATAAAAAAAATTGAAAAAAAATTTCAAAATCATGTGTATGAGTAGATCTAGCATGAAAGTATATAGATCTAACTTATAAATGAAGAAAATAACACAATTACACAAGTGAGTAAGTGACAAACCTCTATGCTTCATCTATATAAAAAAAAAAAAAAAAAAAAAAAAAAAAACCGAGATAATGGTCATCTCGGCCGATATCTCGGCCGAGATGAAAAAAATACCGAGATATTGAAAATCTCGGCCGAGATGGCCGAGATTTTGGAGAATCTGGACCGAGTCCGATATCTCAGCGAGATATCGGACCGGTCACGGCCGAGACCGGTTCATCTCGGCCGAGATGAACCGGTCTCGGCCGAGATTTTAACCCATGTCTGTGACACCAAATGTAGCATCTCAATACGACGATTTAGCAAGTATAGGCAAATAAGAATTCATATAATGTTTCAATTTGAATTTAAGACAAGTAAATTCGTAGAGATCAAAGATAAGTATCAACTACGCAATTGTGCAACTTCGAGATAATCATGCTGGGGAAATCAATTAATGGGAAACATACTAATTTGGCTACTACTTTAAGCTCATCCTCTCAAAGAGAGCAAATCTAGTTGGGATGTCACCAGCTGCCCGGCTAAAGGCTAACTGGCTATCCAGTTCTGGAGTTCCGGTGCTCCAGGTGACTTACTGCAGTAGTCTCTAATAAATAAACCAAGTGCTGACCCCGTCGGGCGTCACAAGGTCGAAGCTAGGTAGTGCCGACTCAATCGAATCAACTAATCGACATAACAAGTGGATTCCAGTGAGTGTGTATTTCAAACTGTCTATAATCGATATCAACTCAATTCATATATCATCGTATACTCACTCAATCCACATTTTAAATAAATACTCAATCCACTCAATCGATATACAATATTTAAAGAATGACGGAGGAACTAGAGTCAGTGAACCTCAAAGGATATTGATGATGCAATACTCTTATTTATGTATAATGATTGATCTATCAAATGAAGATATAATTCAATATGAAATGCAATAATTTAAGGAATCAAGGGATTTACTAGCCAATCTAGTCTAATCCTCTATTGTTTTCCCACCATCCAATTCGATATACATTTAATGAACCTTTATTTAGTGTCACAGTTTAATAAAAAAATCATTAAATTAATATCCATGGCGTGGCGATTAGGTCCTGATTGGTTTTAGGGCTACTCAAGTTCCTAGGGTTTCAATTAGGCAACTAAAGGGTTTGGTATTAAGTTTATGGCTCTAAAAGGGCATTGGAAGTAAATAAAACGATTTAGAATTATTAGGGTTTTCGGTCAGCTGGGGTGACTGGCGGTTAGCCGCTAACCGCCAGACTTCCTGACAAAATGTCAGGTTCTGGGATTGTAACCGCAGGGGGGACGGCTAGCCGCCAGGGGTCATGCAGTTAGCCGCCAGTTCACACGGCTAACCGCCTGGGTTGGCGGATCTGTTTTGGTTCACCCAATCTGAAGCTCTCTCTCCTCTTCTCCTTCCCATACTTCTTCTCACCTCCTGTAACATGGTAACATGGAGCCTTCTTACTCCCATGTCTAACATAAAAATCCATCCATAACATTTGATTTCATTAAGAGAGCCCAGCATACAATCTAAAGCAAAATTTACATTGTTGAATGCTAAGAATTATGTGTAAAACATAGAATCAATGAAAATAACAAAAATGTAAATTCATATTATGCTTATACTTGCCTCAAATTTAAGCTTTCCACAACTCTTCTACTCTCTTGGTTTAAAAACCCTAAAATCCCCAATTTATTCTACCCTAAACACAATACACATGAAAAAAACACATGAATATGAATACATGTCTATCACAAGGGTCTTTTGACTCTAATACAATTCAAAAATCCAAACAAAAAGAGTTTAAAACCTACCTCTTGTAATAATTTCGAATTTGAAGTTGGAGAAGAAAGGATTCTTGGGAAACAAGAGGTGAAGATGATAACTAAGATGAAGAAGAAGATGGATGAGACCTCCAATATGGCCTTCACTTGCACAAAACTAAAATGATTGAAGAAAGAAAGGGAAATTGAAAGGGAAAAGAGAGGAAAGGGGTTCTCTCCACAGTCCACATACAAAACGAATGAAATGAATGAAGTGGAGTTGGTTTAAGTGATAAATATGGGAAATTTTGCAAAAATGTCCACTACTTTTGTGTATTTCCAATTTAAGTCAAACGAGGGTCCACTTCTTCAACGAGCGATCAAATGAAGTGAAGCAAAATACGAAAATCGACGTGCACAACAAGATACACGCGATGACGCCAAGATGACGTGAAAACAATGCAAAACGAGAAAATCTATAATTACGGAAAGTCTTTGACTCAATCCAAGTGAGTCAACTCTACTACACTCACCTATTCAAGACTCAAAACTCAATTCACTCGGTCTAAAGGACTAATGAAGATTAAATTCGATGATTTACAACTAGGCAGAATTAATTCAACTAAATCCTCATTAATTAACACTAATGAAGATGAATTTGGGTTGGGGTGTAACAACAATAATCAGGATTACTACCATCGGAGTGTTGATAGCTAGAGCCATTGGATGCTTAATATATATCATGAACTGCGCTAGACCTAACATTGCCTATGCAGTAAGCAAATTGAGTTGGTACACGAGTAATCCCAGTTATGAACATTGGATGGCTCACTGGAAAAATTAGATCCACAAAATTTTTGGCAGAATTTTAAAATTTTATAGAATTTTTGGCAGAATTTTAAAGCAGTTGGACCCTAACTAGTGTGGACTCACAAGGGGATCGATATGGTTCCACTTTTAATAAATTGTTTCATTGTTTACGTTGCAACAATGGAACTTACCAAACATAATTAATCACAATTAACTATTTGATATGCTCAAATTAAAAATCATGAAATCAAAATAAGCAATCTCTAAATATGATGACTAAAAGTATATGGTTTCAAATTACTGACTAAATCCAAAAATTTTAGAAAATTTACAGTCGAAGATCATTTTTTTTATAGAATAAAATACTGGAGTAGATCTTTTTAGTATAAATAATTAACTTATATTGTAAATGAATCACAAAAAAATTATTATACAACAGAATTTATGAGATTTTAAAATACAATAAAATATTGGAGTAAGTTATTAATAAAAAATAAAATTATGTAACTTTTACCTCATTTTCTTCACTTGTCTCCAATATCTTAATCATATTTTCAACTGTACATTGGAACAATATAAAAATAGTCATAACATAGTAAAAGACTCCATTTGGTCAATAAAGATATTAGTTAAGAAAAAATAATCCAGCCTATCAAAATATATCACAAAGTGTAATATGACTTGAGAAATACCATTGTTTGAAATGTGCTCTATGTTTGTTTTTAAGGTGAAAATCGAATACACTTGCCCGTGTGACACTAATGCACACTTGAATATCAGCCTAACTCACCTTCGAGTAGCTAAGACCTCAAGCCTCACAAGTACACTAAAAAAAATTGACAAAGAGAGCAATTGGGAGCAATTGGGAGAAAATTGTTTATAATGCTCAAATTTTGGATGGTTATGCAAGGGAGGGAGGCCGACCCCTTTTATACTAGAAGCCTTACAAAATGAATGGTTAATATATATATATATATATATATATATATATTTTGTGTGTGTGTGAGAACTAAAGAATTCTCTAGAATTCTCCAACATGGTCTATACAATCCCTCCTTAAATGAATAACTATCAAAAAGTTTCTATGCTCTTCTATATTTTTTAAAGCTTATCTACAAATATCTTGGATTTTTAAAAGTCACTTTTGAACTAGGCAGTGAAAAGAGGAAGTTAGGCTTGGATTATGGGCCTGTTTTTGACCTGTTTATATGGGTTAAATTAATTAAAGACCCAAAATCTACATGCATGATAATATGGACGGAAAGACACTAAAATGATCAATAGATGTCATGAAAATGATATAGATGGAAGTCATAAATACTATTACTTTATTTATCATGCATAATTTACTTGTGGTGCATTATACATGTATGATGAAAAGCCGCTTTTAATCTTGATTGAAATTAGATAATGGACAATGATTTTCTTATAAAAAGAAATTAAGAAGACTTATAAGGATAAATTACAAAAACAAGGTACTAAGTACTTTTCTTTGCTATTGGCCAAAGAGGAAATGATACAGAAAGTAAGATTGTTATACCTTAAAAATACCCTAAGAATACCCGTGAAGTATCAGAAGATAATTTTTTTTTGTCTCTTTCAGGA
This sequence comes from Cinnamomum chago, assembly GCA_038049695.1. NCBI lineage: Eukaryota > Viridiplantae > Streptophyta > Magnoliopsida > Laurales > Lauraceae > Cinnamomum > Cinnamomum chago. Next base: position 29,020,091 of record CP142451.1, on the reverse strand, counting down.
AAGGAGTGAAGATACGATAATCAGTCCCATGTTTGTAAAAGTAAAAAAAAAAAAATTTGTAAAGGAATTTGTAGAAGAAAGACATAGGCGCAAGCTTCTATACGTCTTTAGCTCTAAAAGAAAACATCATACTATATATCTCAAAATCGAGTTACATCTGTCTATCCTTATTATTATTATTTTGATAATATAGGGTTCCTAGCTCTTTGGGCCAGAATAATCCTCATGGCGTAAGAGATAAAATATGATAAAATTCCCCTATGGCCCCAATGTGGTAGTGCAGTTTAGAACCCACAACCTCCGGGTATAAACCATAGTCCTAAGCCAATTGAGTCACCCTTCAAGATTTCTATCATTCCTTCATTTGAAAGGAGATATGATACAGGCCAAGGACATAGACATTTGCTATTCTTTATTTAATTTAAAAGGGATTGTAATACATATTACCTATCTCTCCATTTGAAAGGAAACTTCTCTTTAAACCGGTCAAGATTAATTAGAGAGTTCAAAATCAAGAATCAAATTTAAGATCGAGACTCAATTTTGCAATTAGAATTAGTGTCTTTCATATATATATATATATGAGGTCAGCTCTCCTAAACTCAAACTTATGATAAGGTAAGTTCAAGTATGTGGTGGGGCCCACTCGGGGACCCGCATGGGGATGGAGGAAGAGATTTCAAGGACTTCCTAGGATCTCATCTCTATAAAAAATCAGCTCCAACCTTGATTTCTATCATCTTCATATCGGCCCAAAAGTTTAATGGTCAATTGTTCATTCGGATCGATACATAATCGATCCAACAGTTCAGTAAATTCGGATTTGACCGAAAGTTGGCGGACATGTGGAATTTAGGGGGGTCATGTGTTTGGTATATTTGAATGGACCAAAGGTGGGCCCCACAAGCATGAGCTTACGAAATTTTATTTTAAGCTCGAGCTTAGGAGAGCCTTGTCCTATATATATATATATAAGTTAGACTTTATTTATACACTCATGAATAATGAAGAACGTATCTTTTGTTTTCTCATTAAAAACTTATTGAAATGATATTATTGAGGTAAAAAAACTGAGGAAAGTGAGTTTATTGTTGAAATATTGGAAGTTAACTGAAAAGAAAAATTAGGTAATTATTGTTTATTTGAAATTATATATTTTTTAGTTTTATTTATTTGTGAAAATGTTGGAGCAGTTTTCCTGACTTGGGTTCTTAAGCACTTTTTAGGTATTTTTTTTTAAAAATTTACTACCAATTATTAAGCATTAGTTCATGTTGAACTCCGTTTGACCTGTGTTTCGATTCAATATTTTGACACACATAAAAAAGTGACTTACGTGACTTAATTCTTTTAAGCTAACCTAACTTGTTTTGATTTTTTTTTATTATAATAAGAGAGAATTTCAAAAAAATCCTTAAGTTTCGGCCTTATTTTAAAAGAAGATACAAGTTTCAATACTTTTCCAATTAATCCCTAAGTTTTTCAGAAAGTTTTCAATTAAGGACATCCATTTATTTAAAGTTATTTTTAGGCAACTTTTTTCTTATATTTTTAATACCCAAATTACCTTCATTGTAATAAGACTCTCCTTCACTTCCTCTATATTTTCCTCGTTTCCCTCGCTGGTGTCCTTACAGTGATCAAGAACATCTAGTATTCCTATAGCGATTGGCTGCATGTAGTGGCTGTCAAAACCATGTCATGCCTTTAAATGAAGGGTAATATAGGTATTTTTAAAATATTGAGGGAAAAATTCACGAGAAAATACCTTTAAATGGCCGGATGTCCTTAATTGAAAATTTACTGAAAAGCTTAAAAATTAATTTAAAAAATTTCAAAACTTGTGTCCTTTTTTAAAATAAAGTAAAAATTTAAAGTCATATTTGAAATTTTCCCTTATAATAATAGTACATGTATCATTTATCTTATCATGTTTAAGTCTCTACGTTGATGTGATGCTCATCAGTCATCCCTCAACATTTCAAGCTCACCGAGAAAAAAACAAACTTTTTAATAAGACTCGTTCATCTAATATAAAGAAACACAGAGCAACTGAAGGGATCGTCTCTGGCAGAGTAACCTAAGAAAATCCCTCACATTCTTATGTCTTGACGAAGTAAGATCTCATCATAGCTAACACATCTCAAACTCAATTGGTTTTTACATTTATTTCTATTACTTAGTTTTGAAAATGAATTTAATTTCAAGGAGTAGCTTAGTTGGCCTAGAACCACAGTTAGTATGAAAATGTTGTAAGTTTGAAACCTCACTACCACATTAGGGTAAGCCTGGAGGGATTAGTCTGGCCCAAAAGGTTAGAAACCCTCCGATAACATAAAAAAGAAAAAAAAGTGTTTTGCGAATGAGCATCTTTCTATCAATACCATCACCCTTCATCTTTTTCTCAACGGGGGAAAAGAACCACAACAATCTCAAGGGTATAAAGTTTTAAAATAAATATCTTAATGGGCTTCACTCTAGGGAAGGCATATGGATCAGATTATGTTTGGTTTTAGGCCAGTCCAAAATCGACTTAGACTGCCTGTCCTGTATCTCACCTAGTTCATAGCGAGTTTCGTGATTTGTGGTATCAAATCGATAGTAGTATGTTTATTTTAAGATATATGAAAAATAAAATTTGCCCTAAGGTTAGAAGTTTTCTCCATTACCAGTTGTCTTATAAAAAAAAATTTAATATACAGTTTTACTAAAATTGTAAATTTCACATCACTATCTTTTTTTCCATCTCTAGTGTCTTCATGTTCTCATATTAATATGTCAACTACTCGCATGCGTTGAAACACAATCATCAAGGTTATGACAATTATTCAAGATGGTGTGATATCATCGCCCAAATAAGGCGGTGTATGAGGGGGGAGGCAGGGCCAAACAACATAATGGGTCTTGTAATAGGGGTGTCCATGGGCTGAGCTGGACCTTTCTAAGGAAGACCCAAACATGGTCCGACTTCTAAATTGCAAGTTCAAGCATGGCCCAGGCCCGAATTGGGCTATAAGGAGCTGGAAGCTTGAGCCCAGCCCAGCCCGATATATACACACACACATATGTGTATGTATAATTGTGTATGTATATGCATATACATATATGAAAAATATTCATATGCATCTGTCTCTTACCATAGGGTAAGAGACACTTACATAATTGAAAATATTTATATGCAAAAGAGGAAAAGTCATATATAGTCATATGAAGAAAATAAATATTCATGTGCAAAGAGGAAAAGCCGTGTAAGTGTCCCTCACCCTATGGTGAGGGATGGATGCATATGAATGTTCCCATGTATATATATGTGTGGGAGATGCCCATATGATAGATATCTCTCACCTTATATGAGAGATATGGTATATATATATATATATATATATATATATATGGGAGATGCTCATATGATAGATTTCTCTCACCTTATATGAGAGATATGGGTGTGGGCCCTCACATTTAAGTTGTTGGTATTGGATATAGATGTAAGGGCCCCAACTTATCTCTCATAGTAAGGTGAGAGTATCTATCATATGAGCATCTCCCTATATATATATATATAAGGAAGTGCTTATCTCTCACTTTATGAGAGATAAGGTGAGAGCATTTGTATCTATATCCAATGCCAACAACTTAAATGTGAGAGTCCACACTCATTTCTCTACTAATAAGGTAAGAGATATCTCTCATAGAAGCATCTCCCTATATATGGAAGGTGCTCATCTCTCACCTTATTACGAGAGATAAGGTGGGGGCCCTCACATCCATATCCAATGCCAACAACTTAAATGTGAAGGCCTCCACCCATATCTCTCACCTTATTACGAGAGATAAGGTGTGGGCTCTCACATTCATATAAAATGTCAACAACTTAAAAGTGAGGGCCCCCACCCATATATCTCATAAAAAATGAGTAAAATGATATGATCTTGGGTGTGGCTGAATTGATTTGTCCTGCTTCCGTTTAAATCGGTTCTTACATTTTAGGCCCCAAATTTCATAGATGGTTAGTTATATGGATAAATAAAATAAATAAAGGGGCATCAAAATCATTTACATAATCATAGCCTTTTGGTTTTAAGTCCTCAAAGTTTAATGACAAAATTATATTTTTAACTTTTAACTCAACAAAGAAGGCATTTGAGGTCTTTTTATGATCAAATTGGATAGAACCAAACAAAATAATGGACTATCTAGTTATTAGGCCCAGCCCATAAATTGTGGATTGAGGGTTAATTTCTTTTTTTGATGTAAATCCCTTAACTTGTGGGCCATAGATCAAGGGTTTAGAGGCATTGGTTGACTTCAACCTTCATATCTAGGGCGATCCCATTTGGATCTTTTGATCCCCCATCGTCCTATGATCAGTGGGTCCGGGCCCACTAGGTGGGGTGTGTGTATGTATCTTTATCTCGACCTCGATGAGTTTCATTAAAACAATCAATAAGTATGTTTGGTAACAGTTGAGGAATCCATAGATATGATGATTCTTCACTACCATTGGAACAAGGATTCCTCACTGGGGATTTATATAGTTGATGATTTCACATTAATATTGGTGTTTATCGATGCATATAGCTTAGAAAAATAGGATTCAATATGCAAATCCACTTAAGTGAGGATTTTCAAATCTTATGGGGGGTGTTCGGATTTGAAAATCATAACAAGTGAAGATTTTCATTCGCCCGAATGCTTGGGGATTTACAATTGCCCAACATGGATTTACAACAACTTTAGGAAAAAAAAAAATCTTTTCCCTAAGATTTGGTTGCCAAATGTGAGTGGACCCAATCTTCATCACCTTGTTTGCCTAGATCCATATTGGGGATCTCACACTGCATTCAGTTACTAAGGCATCGCTATATTGGAAGCTTGAGATGATTTCAACTCCAGCAATATGTTTTACCCGAAAAAAATAAACTGAGGAAATTTTCAAATGTCAACAATCATCTTGATTAAAATGAAAATGACGAAAATGGCGGTAGTTTTCATCTGGCTGTCCCACCGCCTCTTATGCCGTCTCTTCCTGCTTGTGCTAGCTTTCTTCCTAATTGTGTGGGCCTTTTTTCCGTGTGTGTATGAGCTCTCTCTTGGGTCCCAATCTAAGGTTAAAGAAAAAAAAATGACAACACACAATTCTAAAGACTCTACTCCTCTAATGGGTTGCCCGAGTGGTCAAAACTACGATTCCTCTCTTCCGGATTCAGGCCTGAAGGTTGAGTCTACTAGTTCTACCACTTGAGGAGCACATGTGTTTTATCTGGCTTCTCTTTGGACCCGAAGGGATTAGTCTAGCCCAAAAAATTATCTTTTTAGGGCAAAAAAAAGAAAAGAAAAAAGGACTCTATTCCTCCATAACTTCAACTATTTGGGCCTCTGTTCAAGTCCATGCATTTACAAAAATCAAGTTCGAGGACAGGCACAGGCACAGGCCCAGGCCCCAGTTTGAATTAAATTCCAGTATGCAGCTATGATTGACCTGATCTATATGTGAACCATTTTGATTCGGAAGGCCATCAAATTTCACCCGCATGTAATAATTGGTTATTCGCGTGTCGGTGACTGACCAATGACCATAACTCACTTGTCTTATCTTTAGTAAGTTGCATTGCATCTGTGCTGTGATTTCTTTACTGAGATGTCTGTGCTGATTTCTCCATTTCTTTACTACTCTGACAGCTCATAGACCAGTGTTTAAAAAGAGGAGCTGTTGGATCTCAAAGATTACATTACAAAGACGCGGGATTCCAAAACACAGTCACTTTCTTTCCCACTTCCTTTTTCTTTTCTTCTCCCATACGTTCCCATCTTTCTCTCTCTCTTTCTCATTCCAACACAAAGTGAAGAAGAAACCAAACAGAGAGAAAGAGAGATGAGTAAGATGATGGCCACTGGGGCCTATTTTTTCTTATCCTTCCTCTTCCTTGTCTCTGTTTCCATCAATGCAGAGGACCCTTACAGGTTCTTCACTTGGAATGTGACATTTGGAGACATTTATCCTCTGGGTGTGAAACAACAGGTGAGAATGTGAGGTGGTTGCTTTGCTTTTTGAATTTTGTGGGTGGTTTTTGTGATTAACGGTTTGGATTTTGTCTGGTGGGATATGTGGCCCAGGGGATCTTGATTAATGGTCAGTTTCCAGGGCCTCAGATTGAGTGCGTGACCAACGACAACCTCATCATCAACGTCTACAATAGCTTGACTGAGCCCTTCCTCCTCTCTTGGTAATGTCTCCTCCCTCCCACTATTCTTAGGCATCTTCTCTCTCTGTTTTTTTTTTTTCCATGTTTTAGAAGCTATGGTACTTCATTTTGATTTTTTTTTTTGGGTGAAACATTGAGAGGACAACATACATGGTCAGTTGGGCCCACTTATAAAATGCCAAAGTAAATGTCTTCATCAGATTTAGACATTGGGCACATGATTCAAACACACAAAACACAAGGGGGGAATCACCATGTGATCAGTGAGAAAAGCTTTCAGTGTAGTGAAATTTGGCACAGATCAGTGCTGTAAATACCTGGGTGTGCTCAGGCTATGTATGAAATTTCAGTGTAATCTAATCTAACCATTTAACCCTTTGATTTATGGCTCGCAAGTCTAATGGTTCTAAAATGTAACTTTTTTCTTATTTCAATTCACCTGTGTAAAACCAATGGGATCTTTGATGGGATATGTTGGACAGAGAGTTTTGTGGGGCCCATGTGATGTTTCACACGGCTCAGACACATCAGCAGCTATGAAATTTGCCCTGAATATAAATACAAAGAAGAAGGGCATTTTTTTATGCAACTTGTATTTTTAGAGCAATGAAGTGATGGTTGCAAATCTTTTAGATATAAAATCCAAGAAAGCATAAACATGGACTTTGGTTGTTTCTAAGTTAGACCATGAGAATGTCACATGGGCCTTTACTTACGGGGCACATGGCACTTTCCCTTTAATGGAAACACCCATCCATCGAACAAACATTCAACATTGGGCAAGATATTTTTATCTTTTTCTGAGAGTGATGTGTAGCTGTAACATACATGTGCCCACCATATCTGCCTTTCCAAACTGTTCTTGATGTGTAAGCTCCCATGTCTTCCGAGGAGCCTGTCCATCCAATTTTCTTCTTGTCAAAGTGTACAGTTTCCTCTAACCAGTTAATGTGGGGTATTTTATCAACCAAAGAGGGGCTTGCGTAATCAATTTTCAATTTGGAGATTTACTATTAAAGTAAAAGTGAAGTAAAGTTTTTAATTTAAAAGTGAAGTAAAATTTTTAAATTTTTTATAGAAAAAAAAATCTACTGAATGACAAAGACATCCATTTTTTATATAAAAATTAAAAAAGACAAAATATCTTCCTAACTCCTGCTTCACAAAAATTTATTAAAAAATCTCATATTGATGATAACCAAAGTTTATGGGTGATTAATAGTGTTGAGGCTGATTAAATCTTATTTAACTTTTTTTTTTTTTTTTTTTTTTTTTCACTTTTGCCCTTTAATTACAACTCATGTCTCATGTCCTATGAATGGGAAAATTTTCTTTGGTAGAAGAATACATGGGAATTGTGTATGTATTTTTAATGCAAATAAACAGGGCTGGGGCCATTTATAGTTCAAGTTGTGTATAGCTGGCACTGAACTGGGATCAATTCTCTTGGATCTGGGCACCAATTTCTATGCATCCCACAGTAAACACTGTATCCGTATTATTTATTATTTATTTAACGCATTGGGCCATGTTTACGTCAGCTTCTAATTACTTTGACAGAGATTTTGGGTCATCATCATTTATCTTTCTTTAGACTTTGAAAGCTCCCAAAAGTCCCATGTGAACCGTCTTTACTTCCGGGCCCACATGCAGGTGTGGTGCCGACCTGCCACATTTCTGGTCTTTGGTAAGAAAAGTCGGTGGGGCCCACTTCCACCCCCCCACTCAATTTATTGGAATACGGGTTCGGTGCAGTCTGCAGAGGAGGCGGCAAAAGGCAGCTCATCTTTGAGCACGTGAACGATTCGGGTACAGATTCCTCATCTCTGATCTTGGCCCGCCAGGGAACATACGAACCGTTTAAAACGAATCTCATTCCCTCAAATCACATATTTTCACCTTCAGCTCAGGACTGGGTCCCAGTATGATTGATCAAATATGACGGAAATATGATAAACAATGTGCTTAGTTTCTATCATGGTGCGTGCGTACGGTGGGATCCACTCTATATGAAGTGAAACTGGAGGATGTATTGATCACGAGTAATGCTACTTGGACAAATTTTTTGGCCAGAATTTTGGCCAACCCATATGGTTTCCATTGAATATCATAGTGATATTCAATGGAAACCATATGGGTTGGCCAAAATTCTGGCCAAAAAGTTTGTCCAAGTAGACTTTTTGATTGATCACTGGGGGAGTGCTGCTACTTGTCCCGAATGGGAGCCCGGCTGCTCCCCGGGATCCAACGCCCCACATGGGAGCCCGGGCTCGCAGCCGGGCTCCCATTCGGGACAGTTGGAATTTCCCATACAATTAATGGCATAGAGGCTTGGAGATGGGTGGAGGAGGGAGTGGGTCATGAAGTGGGCCCCACCACATGAAGGGTCGTTTGTTGAGCAGTCAGTAATCAATGGTACCAACGTCACTGCACCGTGGGACACTGCTAGCTGCAGGCCTGAAGGAGATGTTGATGTGAACTGTTCACTCATGCTGTCTCTATTTCCATGCCTTGGATAAATCGACAAAAGAATCATCTTTTGGTCAAGGTGCTGAAACCGGATCCTCCCAGTCTGTTTAACCTTGAGAAATCCTTAATTAAATTTTCACTATTTAGTGGGGCCCAGCTAAACTCAAATCCTAATTGTTATAAATAAGCTCCCTCTAGGTGGATGGGATGTTCTCTTGAGCCTAGAGTTTTCTTAACTGAATTTTATGCATCTACATTCTCAAGTTCTCGTCACACGATAAATCCAACGGTGGCAAAAATTTAGATTAATGTCAAATTTGAGGATACCCCATATAACTTAGGGGTGGTTTACTTTCAACATATTGGATTTCAATAGATGGGCCCCACCGTGGTATTCCACTCCTTTAACTCAAGGTTTCTCTAGGCTAAAGCATTAAAATAGGCAAGCATTGTGCCGTATTATGTCTGATATTTCACTTTTCACGTGTAAAATCTAAATCCTTTAAATATCCAGAATGTGGTCCTGCGCATTGATTAAAGGCTGATCAGCTTAATCCTTCATTGGTGGGGCCATCACACTTGTTTTTATTTTGGGTGGGTGGGGGGTTGTGTGTGTGGTCCCACCTTCAGGTTTCATTGTGATAGGAAATGAGTCATTTTTTATTTCATGTGTTCTATATCTGGGCCCAAATCACTGAAAGTTTTCTAAATTTCACTTGGCAATTCATTGAGTTTTTTGAATTTTAGCAAGTGGACCTCATTGTATGAGCTTCACGAATTTCTCCGTGTTTTGGCCTCAGCCAGTCGCAAGTACATGCACTTAGGCATGTGTGTTCTTATTTGCAGACAGTATTTCCTGGATCCCTGTGGGCATTAGTGGGATCATAAAATATCATATTGTAAATTGAATTTGCTGTCTTTCACTGTCGTTTTGGAAAATCTTGGGATCAATAAGCCCACTACTATTCCCTTGGAAATTTCAATTCCATTTTAATGAAACTAGGGAGCTTTCGGCCACTATAAATATCTTTTTTCGTCATGAGATTAGATCAGCCAACTCGATTGCGGATGCATTAGCCAAGCAAGGGGTTGAGAGGTTGTCTCCATGGGTGGGTGTGATTATGTAATTGGGTTGGGGTTGGTATAATGCTCTTGTACCTTCTCTTTTAACTTTTCTCTCTTTTACTTTTTCAGCTTTGTACTTGTTTTCTCCTTTCAATAAAGTTTTGTTACTGTTTCACAAAAAAAAAAAAGAAAAGAAAAAAACTAACGATCTTAGCACTGTTGCAATATTTTGAAAAAGTTAATGATATTTTTAGGGCCCACATGGATACAGTCTGATCATGTAGGAAAAGGCCTATGTTTGCAGTAGTAGGAACCAAAATGGTTCCAATCTAGTCATTTTAGCCCTTGGTTTAGAAGCCTTAAAGTTTCAACCATTAGATAAAACTGCATTACTTTTTTCCTTTAATTATAATTAGTCTCATGAGTTCCAAATTGAGTTGGCTCTCAATGCACTAGAAGGGCCTGTTTGGCAAGTCTTATTTGTTTCACTTAACTGTTTGGTGTGTCTTCTTCAATTATAAAAAACAAACTTGTTTTACTAGAAAAGTTACATGGCAAACTTGTCTTATAGTAAAAGTAGTAGAAACAATTTTTCAATAAAGTTGAAAATAGTGAAGTCAAACTTTTCATTTTGTAGAAGTCGACAAATCTGTGATAAAAAAATAGAACATATACATGTTTAATTGCTTTAGATGTTCATTTCTATTTGAAAAAAGTTAATAACTTTTGTACACTTTTTGAAAATGAAGCAAAGGATCTTAAAGAATATCAAATCAAAGATGCAAGTACGAACTTTGCAAAACAGTATAAAAGACACATAATCTCTATTAGAATCTTTTTCAAGTACAATAGACATGAAAATGTAGACTTAGAGAATGGCACCTGAGTGTGGGGGTTGAATTCATCATAGGTAGACCCAGTTTTTATTTTTTATTTTTTAATAATGAGGAACTGGTTCACTAAAAAAATCCCACTAAATGTAATTATTTTCTTATTGAACTGGTACACTGATATATATTTTATTGATTCAAAACCAGGAATGGCATTCAACAAAGGAGGAATTCATGGCAAGATGGAGTTTATGGAACAAACTGTCCAATACCACCTGGGCGGAACTTCACCTATATGCTGCAAGTGAAGGACCAAATTGGCAGCTACTTCTACTATCCTTCCCTTGCTTTCCACAAGGCTGCTGGTGGCTTTGGTGGGCTAAAAATTTATAGCAGACCAAGGATCCCTGTTCCATTCCCTTCTCCTGCTGGGGATTATACAATTTTGGCTGGCGATTGGTTCAAGTCTAATCACACAGTAAGTAGATTTCTTTGGTTTGAAAATAATATAGATTGGCAATGCTTAGATGATTAGAACAATGTGTTGGTCACAAGAGTTAGCTAGCTTTTCTGCTTCAGAATCTTTGGCTATACTAGATGGAAAGCTGTGGCATTAGTGTCTGTTCCTCCGTTCATTGTTGTGATGTGTTCTTGCTGTCTTTGGCCTTTCAATAAAATTTTCAGTTAACAATTCAAAAAAGCAGAAATATTAGAACTATGGAACTACTATGATGTTCTTACTTCATGAATAGGCATCAAGTACAAATGGATATTTATGGTGATCGTTTTCAAAACCATTAAATTAATGGCCATAGCAGAGAAGGGAAATAAAAAAAAACCAAATAAATAAATAAAATAATAATAGCAACTTGTTTATATTCAGTGAGACAATTCATAGCGTTCAGATGGTTAGAATCATTTGGTTGCTGCAATATTTGACTATTATCCATGTTGGTTGTGGCCCTACATATTTCTGTTTATAAATAATGCTTATGGTTCATTGAAGTCATAAAAGAAGGCTCATCTGGTATGGGAGCGTATGCAAACATGGGTTCCAAACAAGGAAGCACTAAAAGGAAAAATTACTTCATTGGTCCTATGTACATGTGATTTTTGCTTGCTCCCTGTTTAGATAGTGCATCTGGACCACCAATTTGCAACACTCATGAAATTCTATGGCCCTTCATATTTCATACATAACAGTCTTGATCATCATACAAGTGCTGTTCCATGAAATGGGCATCATCCTAGCATCTCTGTTATCAATGTTCCTGACAAGTGGCCGGTTGGGTTGGTCTGACCAAGAAAGGGCACAACATCTAAGCATTAATTTTTTTGGTAAAACATCTAAGCATTAATTAGTGACAAGAATTGGAATGTCATTCCTTAAGATAGAAAATGGTATGGATTGTTCCCTTTGCTTTTGGAGAATAACATAAAATATAAATTATACTTATAAATGGAAATCAGTCTATAATGTTTGATAATATTTAAGAATTTAACTTGTATTTTGGCCCCTTTTGATGAAGCGTTGCAAATGATGGAATGGATACAATTAATATCTTAGGAATTTGGATGCCTTGGTTTATTTTTATTGTTTTCAATAAATTTGAGTAGAAAAGCATCCAAACATGTCAGTAGTCAATTGTTGCCATACCATGCATCTCATTTTAACAATGAAATATGTAGAGAACCTGAAGCAACCTATAACAGGAAAGTAAAACTTGGTTTGTATTTTTTGTTTTGAAATAATCATGCAAAGTTGCAAACAATTGATTTATATGGGGATTATAGCATATAAGAGATTTTTGTGCTTGGGGAAGTTTGCCTTTGTTCATGGGATAGCAAGGAGCTTTTTTTTTTTTAATAGAAAACAAAAGATTGTGAGAGTTTCAAGTGTCACTTCCTCACAAAGCACACCAGTTATGTTAGAGAACGAGAACCCTAATGTTGCTCTTGGAAAAATGGACTCATGCAATTACCATGCAAAGGATCAATAAATCCTCCTTTGTTTGTCTCCATACAATCCAAATCAGGAAACAATTGTTTCCTAATTTTTATACAAACAAGGCTTCCTGCCCTTTTCTTTCAGTAGTAGTAGTCGACTAGTAGTCGCTTTAATTCTAATATCTCATCATTAATTGGTAAACTGTATTAACTTTCGAAATCATAAAATCATCTATGGCCATTCTATTCCTTTGTTAAAGTTGGTGTTTTTCCGCATTCTTTTCACTATGATTACTGTTTCACCCTGGATTATCTTCTGAGTAATGTATGTAATCATATGATTCTGACAGAATATGGGACAAAATTACATATAAATTGCAGTCTAGATCAGAATCAAACATTCAAAATTTCCTATATGTCGTTCTATCCTACAAAGAGTCGTGCCCCTTTAGTTCACTTGTATAGTTATATACATGCATAAGTATAATTCTGTGTTCAAATGTGATTTTAATTATGGGCATCACCCTCTCATCTCAATGTGGCATGCTTTTACTTTATTGCAGGCCTTGAGATACATTTTAGACAGTGGAAATAATCTTCCCTTTCCTGATGGGCTTCTTATCAATGGCCGAGGAGCAAATGGGTATACTTTCACAGTCGATCAAGGTAACTATACTAATTTACAAGTTCTTCTGTTGGAGTACTCTATTAGTTCTCCCTTTAATTCACCTCCTTTATGCTAGATGTTGTGTGTCTTTGATACATGTAATCCTTCAAGACCGCATATGGGGCCACTGGTTCATAGAGTTTTGATTCTTTAGTAACTTTTTTTTTTGGTTAATATGGTAACTATTTTTTATTATTTATTTTAACTAAGGTTGCCCAATTCAATGAGGTATTTCCATTCTATATCAAGTTTGGCAATCAGATATGGAAAAGCATGTAAGGCTGGTCCCTTCCTCTCCTCACACGATTAACCTAATTTTGGGAAGCCAATGCCACGCTGAAAGGGTGGAAGAGTGGAGAAGCACCAAGTCTGACAATGTTTGTTCCACTTTGAGATCACACTCATCCAGACCATCCACCATTAGATACCAGGGAGCTATGCACACATAATTTATGATTCGGATTTCCATATTATCATTTCTCTGTCTGCAATGGCTATGCATCTTAGATCCAATGTTTGTTGAAAATTGCTTAACTATTTATAACTTTAGCATTTTCTTAATCTTATTTATACAACATTTTTTGTGCAGGTAAAACATATAGGTTCCGGATATCAAATGTGGGGTTGACAACATCTATCAACTTCAGAATTCAAGGACACATGATGAAGCTTGTAGAGGTTGAAGGATCTCACACACTCCAAAATAGCTACTCTTCTCTAGATATCCATCTGGGTCAGACTTACTCTGTCGTAGTCACAGCAGATCAACCCCCAAAGGATTACTACATTGCTGTCTCCACACGCTTCACCAACCCAGTCCTTTCATCTACTTCCATATTCCATTATAGTAACTCTGGTGGAAGAGTTGCAGGTCCCCCACCAGGAGGACCCACCATTCAGATTGATTGGTCCCTCAACCAGGCTAGATCTATTCGGTATTTTCTTAACTTCCTCCTATACTAATATCCATTTTTGGTTGGTGTTAGTATTTTGCTTGAAGAGTCATGGATTTATATTTTGTATATCCAACATCTGTTGTGGTGTGATTATGAGCCATTAGATTCTGAAGTTGGACACAAGTGATCATGAGTGTCAAATTGAGTGTGGGTAAACTAATTAACTCTAGACCAATGATAATGATGTTCCTTAAAGGTTTTCATCCAATACTCCACTGAAATTCTCATTTTCTACTTGCTTTTCTCTGTAAAACATTATGCTTTCATATTTTCTTCTGTAATTCATGGATATTTGGAATGAGCAACATAGCCAACGCAGACAAGTATCGGAGACTATGGCATTGGATTCTTGACGGATTCTTTACCATATTAAAGTATTAAACATTGTTTTGTAGTTTATAAAATATTATTACTCTTTTTTGGTTTTTGACATCTAACTAAAATTTTGAAATGTTTATTTTGTTGGTTATTTATAGAAGAATTTGTGCATTATTTTTTTCGTAGTTAAAAATTAATTTAATAGTTGAATATTATGCCAAATCCATGAATTTAGAATTTGCTAAATCAAACCTCATACTGTTGTCCTATTCCAACACATTTACCAAACATATGCAACTTTAATTTTGACTCTAGGGGTGCTCATGGGCCATGCCAGTCCAACCCCGATCCCTGCCCAGCCCGCTTTGGGCCTGGCTTGGATAAATAATCTGGGCCTGTTTAGTATTAGGATTGGGCTTGGATTAAGTGATAGAAAGCCCAAAGCTAAGCCTGGCCTGGCCGGACTAATGAGTGCATGTAATTTAGTGAATTTAGTGTATTTTATCCAAACAATCGGTGGAAATCCTAGTTTGGCCCACCAGTTCCGGTGCAATTGACTAATTGGATGGACTTGGGCCTGACTTTTACGGCCCATGTTGGGCTTGGGTCAAAATCAGGCCTATGTTTCTAAAGTTGGGCCGGACATGCATATGCCTCAGCCTGGCCAGGCCTGGCCCATGACCACCCAATTTGATGCTAGGCAATTCTATTAGGATTAAAATGGAGCTCATAAAGCATGACATGAATAGGCCACATGAATTTGGTAGTCATCCAGTATTTATTTATATGCTCTGCCTATACTTCATTGACTTAAACTAATATGCTTGCTTCTATGTCAATCCTTAAACCTATATGCTCCTAAGACAATACAAAGTTACAATTGTCTGTTGTTTCAGTTAAAGGTGTATTTGATTGTAGTGACAAGGGAAGGTAGAAAACAATAAAACTCTGTTTAAAGGTGTCCAACTTGTTCCTCATTGAAACTAGTATGAGTTCACTAAATTGTTTCAGACTAGAATTTATTTTGTGGCTGCATATTTTAGGAGAAATATAGGCCTCACTCAAATGGTTTTTGCATAAAATAAAAAATTAGTTTCTTCCCAAAGAAAAATGTAAGCTAACTGAAACCTTTTTCTAAATTACTCTTTCCTCTTAAAAAAGTTCTCCTAATAAGGCTTTCTCCATTAGATGGCAAAAGCTAGAGAAGTCAAATTTTGATTCTCTAGAAAAGACTCCCAATTTCCCTGCCCAGTGTATAAAAATCCCAAATTTTCACTTTCACTGTGGCTAAAAATTCCTGAAAGAAGTAGATGATATTTGGTAGTATTACCGTTATTGACAGTTTTTTTTTTTTTTTTGTAAGTATTTCTAGATGTTCATTACTTGAATGTTACTGAAAAACAGGTGGAACCTGTCAGCAAGTGGACCCAGGCCTAATCCCCAGGGCTCTTACCATTATGGGATGATAAACACAAGCAGAACCATTAGGCTTGCAAACTCTGCCCCCATCATCAATGGCAAGCAGAGATATGCTGTCAACAGTGTATCTTTCATTCCTGCAGATACACCATTAAAAGTGGCCGACTACTACAAACTCTCTGGTGTTTTTAATCCCGGAAGCATTCCCAGTTACCCTACTGGTGGAGGCGGTTACCTCCAAACATCTGTTATGGATGCCAATTTCCGTGATTATGTTGAGATAGTGTTTGAGAACTCAGAAGACACTGTGCAGTCGTGGCATATCAATGGTTACTCCTTTTTTGTTGTAGGGTAAGATGCTCAACTTTAAGAAACTTGGTATATATTATTCTTTTTCTTTGATTTAAAAAAAAAAAATCATGATACTGGAGCTTAAAAAAAATGTGGCTGATGAACAGGATGGATGGAGGGCAGTGGACGCCTGCAAGCAGGCTAGGTTACAATTTGAGAGACACAGTTGCTCGTTGCACTGTTCAGGTGTGGAAACATCTCTCTCTCTCTCTCTCTCTCAAAAGTTCATTTGCTAATGTGCATGTATCTTTTATGATACCCATACCAAATTTCAACTCTGCTTTGAGAAAAGTAGCACTCCCATTTTCCCCAAATAGTGTAGTGCACCAAGGGATACTTGGATTTTATATGTAAAATCAAAGTACTTGATGCTATGGATATGTTGCCTATTTTGAAATATTTTGGTATCAAATGTTCTGTCAAATTATGAAATAATGATGATAATATAGCTCTCTCATTGATCATGATTGGTCTGTTATTTTTGCAGCTTTAATATTGGGAGTAATTGCTGTCACCCATGTTAAATGCACCATTTGACAATGTTTATTTGTGATTGGTTTCTCAAATTTAATGGGATATGATTCTAACTCGAAGAAGGATAATTAATGTCCCTACTTGCTGCTGTATGTTTCCTCTGCACTTATAGGGTCACTTCGTCTTCATTGTCGATCATTGCCTTTCATAAGATATGCTGTATGTTCCCTTTTCTAATGCTGTTTTCAAGTAAATTTGTCTGAGTATAATTGTCTACATGGAAAATCATTTTGTAAAACTTCAGACATGTTTAGAAGGTCACTTTTTCGTAGATCATCCTATATTTGCAATGATCTTCATTCGAAAGAAATGAGTAACTTTTGGGTGTTTCGATGAAGAGAAAAGGTGGAGAGAATGTCCAGAGTAAAATTTTGTGCTAGGCTGCTTTCTCCACATAACATTACCCCTTCTAAAACCATTTAGATCATTTCTGAATTTTAAGTCCATCTTATTTTATAAGATGACGGTTGGTTTTTTGGAAGTTTGAAAATCAAAAGCATTGTGATTTTAGGAATGTTTTCCTGTCCACTAATATTCTCCTCTCTCCGCCCTTCCATCTGTTGTTTCCATCTGTTGTATCACTTCATTATCATGTTTGATGGTATCGAAAATAAGGTAAAAACCACTTAACCAATATGATGATTTTAAAGGTTATATCCTTTACAGGATTGATTCTGCATTAAGTAGCATACGTGTTTCAACGGATCTGCCCATGTAACAGCTTTGAGTAGGAAAGGGCGAAATGAATATATTCTAATGTTAATGCTGGCATTTTTTTCATTTTCTTGATGCAGGTTTACCCCAAGTCATGGTCTGCCATTTACATGGCTCTGGACAATGTGGGTATGTGGAACATCAGATCAGAGAACTGGGCTCGCCAATACTTGGGCCAGCAGTTTTATCTTCGTGTCTATTCCCCCGTGAACTCATGGAGAGATGAAAATCCAATTCCTCGAAATGCTCTTCTATGTGGCCGAGCAGCTGGTCGTCGAACGCGCCCATTCTAAATGATCAGTGCATTGATCTCTGTCACGAGAGGGCGACAGGTTTCTTGAATGCTTCAAGTTTTTGCCTTATATATTGTGTTTAATTGTAGTAATTGTAATTTGGTTCTTCTGTTCTTTCTGTTCCATGGTAAGACAACATTGTTCATTTGCATGATAAAATCAATTTATGTGAGGATTTCTTATTTGTCTTGCTACTATATAAGTACTGTATTTCAGTTTTAATAAAGTAAGGATGTGGATGGCTGGGGTTTGGCTTGGTTCCATGGTGTCCTGAACCAGATAGCCATTTGAGAAACATGTTCATCTGGATTTGACCCAGGTGCTAGACCTGGATCTGGCATCAGGGGACTAAAGATCTGGGTCCGACCTCAAGAACTAAGGTAGGACAAAAGACAAAGAAGTGGCACTAGTTTTGGACTTGAAAATAAGATTTAACTTTATCTATACTTGGGCTATGGTTGGGTCATTTCGGATTTGGAATCAATATCTTAGACCTCATCCTAAACCCTAATTCATACAGATTTTTAAAAAATTTGTGTCCAGTTCCTGGGAAATTAGGCTACTCACTGAAATCTTGTGAGAAAATTAAATCTGTATATACTTGTAGTTGTAGGCATTGTTAAAAATGAAGGGGTACTAGAAAATTAAAAAGAATAAAAATAAGCAACATTAAGGGGTCCTTTGCTTCCTCTATTTGGGCCAAATTCTCACCTTCATCTTCTTAATTGATACGATAAAAATTCTAACCATGAGACACTGAAAACACACAAATTAATTCTGAAGCAAAAGCAAAAACCAAAGGCATGCAAAAAGGGGCTGTCTTATCTCCAGGCAGTAACACCTACACTAAAGTGAAGGTGAATTGGTGGAAATACGTGTAGAGATGTATTTTGGAGATAGGATTTTTGGAGATAGGATTTTGGTGCTTGGCAGAATATTCAGTCGAGGCAACAAGGAGATTTTATTGTTCATGATGGTAATCTATTTCATGGTGCACGCTTAAAGCATTCCTATTCCTAATGACTTCTTTTTTCGCAAAATGCTCCACCTTTCCTGTGCCACCCCAAAACACACAAAAACCTATCACCCAAAATCAAGCTAGAAATCGTTGCTTTCCTAGCAAAAAAAAAAAAGAAACTTTCAGACGGAAATGAACTCAGCAGATGGTATGAAGGCACGTCTTGGAAGTTTTAGGGCATATTTGTGTAACACCGCGGAAGAGAGCCTCTTGAGTTGAGTTTATGGTTAGAAAAAATACACTGTTTACAGGAAAGATTTTTACCTGTTGTGGAAAACTTTTCCTTTCTATTTCTGCAGAAAAGTGAATACATACACATGCCCTTAGAATGTATTTGTACGAAAAGAGAATTCCACAAGAGTTGAAAGTCGTTTAGATTTTCAGTGCAGCCCACCAATCCATTTGGTGCCATGCATTTTCCTAGTGGAAAATGCCTCACTGCAGAAAACCATTTCTGCAAAAAAATTTCCATTTTCCACAGAAAATCTTTTCCAACTCCTCCCCCCATTGGAAATGAATTTCTACGGGATCATGTAAAAATTAGTTCATTTTTCAGGTTTTCTCAAAGAAAAGCGCCTGCACCAAATGTGGAATTTTAAATGTGGGGAAAAGTGTTTCCACTTTTCATGCATTTTCTATGGAAAAGCTGCCACATAAACATGCCCTAAGTGAACTAATTTTCCTCAACAAAGAGGACTTCAATCTCTCCTATAGGAAGGGTAGGAATACGAGATTCTTCTCTCATGTGAAAACAAAAATCTAACAACTCCTTGTGGCTGCTGGTGGGAGATTCTTTTGGGGTTGCCAAGCACTGCATTGCACATCTCAGGCAATCAACAGTTTCGTAAAAAATAAAAATAAAAATAAAAAGCACCAAAACTACAAAACAATTTTGTTGAATGATTTAGATTCAATTTTTATGAGAAGCATATTTGTCTCAGGGTACATTATGCAGCATCCTCTACAAATGCATAGCTTACCAGCTTAAAAAATTATCTAAATGGGTTATACCCTTACAGCAACAAAAATACATGAATAAAATAAATATAAAAAAGAATAAAGAATAACATGGATGCTTGAAATACACAGAAAATTAAAAAAACCTAAAATGCAAGGTTTAAAATCTTTCTTGGAGGAAGACCTAAATCTGCTAGGGTTAAAATGCTCCTCTCAGATCTTTCATCTTTACTTTCTTGCCCATCTTTAACTTCCTCCTCTTCTTTGCCCATCTGTAGCATGTGCATCTAGTCCCAGGAGGGACAGAGTTAAAGGTTCTCTTCCTTTGCATCTCTAAAACAAATAAAACTCCTCACTTCATATGTGGAGCATCTTCTGCAGGATCAGTTGTTAAACTAGTATCTTCAACAGGAAGAGTTCATGCTTTCCCCCAACAGCATAATAAAGACTAGCCCAGTAATCCACAGGTCATGTCCTAGAGTGGGTGAACCGCATCAGCTCAAAGACCCCAACCAAAAACCTGTCAGTGTGTTATGGGAAATCATCTAATTGATAACAATGATGACAATGCCCAACAATGCCCATAACCAACAATCCACAAACCAATTCAACTTTCCTATCAACCTAAACTCCCTCATTTCACCTGATCTTGTGAAGAATTATATATGGTTAATTCAACTGTCTTTTTGGATGAAGAGAAGATGGAAATGATGCCCCAATTGCGGGAGCTCTTCTGCCTGAGATAGGCATTGACAGTGCTGTACTGCGCTTGATTTTCCAACAATATCTTATGGCTACAGACCACAACGAGAGTGCAAACAGAAATAGAAGGCAAGGGACGACCTTCATCTTCTTTAGAATGAAACTGCCAGTGGGAGATTCTGCTTTTGTTGACCATAAATATTCACCTTCAACCAGTGCAGCTCCTAATGTCCAAGAAATATCCCCAGGCCCAAAAGTAATCTCTGAATCATTCAGGCAGAAACCATCTTGGAGAAGTGATAGCAAATATGGCACCCGGAAACATGACTGCTCCATGTAATTTCTTGTTCTGTAGTTTCTCTTTATGTCCTCCCATGATCTTGAACATAATTGTTGTCCTCTCAACATAAATTCTGCAGTGCTGTCTTCTGGATTTATTTTCAGCATGTTGTAGACAGCAAAAAATCTAGACAAGGCATGAAAGTGAATGGCTGGACGGCGAGCTGTCAGGTTAAGCAGATCTGTACCTACAAATGTGATGCCAAGATATGTGTGAGAGAGAGCTGTCAGGTTAAGCAGATCTGTACCTACAAATGTGATGCTAAGATATGTGTGTGTGTGTGTGTGTGAGAGAGAGAGAGAGAGAGAGAGAGAGAGAGAGAGAGAGAGAGAGAGAGAGAGAGAGAGAGAGAGAGCTCCGTGGATCAAATTGAACCAATAATGCCGCTAAAAGAACCTAAAAAAGGCACTAAACTCAGGGCAAAAAAAAACCAGGTTCAGACCTGAACAGGTTGCTCAACTTGCATCATGGATGGTAAAAAAAAAACTCCTTTTTTATTTTGTATTTTGTTGTATATTTACTGCTATGGAGGGAGGCAAAACAAAACCTGGTTCCAACCCAAACCTGTAGCTCAATTTGCATCATGGATGTGCTAAAAGTTCCTTTTTTTTTTTTCTTTTGTATTTATTGTACATGTATTACTTCAGATGGAGGCAATATGTTGACACTAAAAAATCATCAGGGTTCCAACCCCTTGATCAAAATACATCCAAACCTCAATAAGACGGCATAGATTTCCTACAAAAATGGCCCCACTTGGTGATCCACTAACATTAACAAATAGCGCATATACAAACGGAACCTATTTCCCAGTACTTGGCACAAAAATATACAGAAATCAAGCCGCTTGAACAAAGGGTTCATTTCACTAACCCCTTCAGAAAAGAATTGGTCAATGCATTGCCCTCACTTGAAATATGCCAAATGTCACCAGAATGGTTACTGCAAATTATTAATCCCCTAATCAAAGCCGGAAAAAAACATTCTACAAGTCACCATCAACAGTAAGAGGAAGCAAATATGATTACCCTCAACAGTAAAAAACAAGCATAAAATATTCACTCACTGCCATCCAACAAAGACATCTCATACTCTGTGAAATATGATTACCCTTTACAGTATGAGGAAGCATGAAAATATTTCTCACTGCCATACAACAAAAACATTCCATACACTCTGAAATATGATTACCCCAGACAGAACCAGAGGATCAACTTTCAAAGAAACCTAAAATGGTTACCATTCATTCTTAATATCCTTCTAAAAAGATATCTAAATTCTTACATCCTCATTACTTGTAAACTTCTCCAAGGATTCCCATCAAGTCTTCATACAATGGAATCTCAAAATGAAGTGATCTCAAAATAAAAAGAGTGAATCTCCCCACTTAAGAATGAAATCAAGAACAATTGTCCTAAACTATCTTGCTTGAAGGATCAACAGTCTTGCATATAAGATGATGCAAGTCAATCAAAATAATGGATGCAATGCAAGAACCACACCACCAATGTAACACTAAAAAGGATAAAGCTTAGATGAATAAAATCCAAATCAATGTGCTCATTCTCAACAACAGAAATTAAGATAAAGCAATCATCTTCTTGATGCAAGTAGATCCTTGTTGACTCGTATCCCTAATTGGTCTGATGCTATGTTAACCATGTGTGGCTCATCAATCTTTTGTCGATAACATTTGAGACTCTCCTGTACAAAATTTTCCAAGTGCTACATGTTTTTGAAAAATTATGTAAAATATTCGGGTTTGTATAGTGTTTTTATAATTAAATGTGTTTTTGAGATACTCATCTACTCAGAAAGGGTACAATTTCAATTGTTTTGATCCAATTAAAAACAAGCACAATGCCTATATGGATGCCAAGAATTTCAAAGATTTTCCTTTCTTATACTGATTGTATAAATAATCTTATTTATTCTAAGGAACAAACCAGTGAAGATCTTCCCACTAGTAAGTTCAGTGAACTGGTTAGTGATCCTCCTAGATCTGACAATACTAACAGAAAATCAATAGAACATTAAGCGGTCCTATCGGACTAAGCAATGATGTTCGAGAATGACACTTCCTGATGCAATCTTTTCTCCCATAATGAATCAACCAGACCAAGATGTAGGTAGTTCTCCTCCCCCTTTTTGTATCAGCATTCAGTCGTCAATATCGATATTACACATCGGAAAGGAAACAATGTTAATCATCCAGTTGATAGAATTGTTTACTCTCAATTGCTCTGTCCTCCACGAGGCTTTTGTTGCAGCCATCTCTAATATGTCCCTTCCCAAGAGCCTTCAAGAAGCCCTTCAACATCCTTCCAAGAGAAGTATTATGGTCTTATGGATGAGGCAATGGCTACTTCAGAGAAATCACACTTGATAGATGACCGAGTTTGATGCAGGACAATATGAGGTGTACCCTAATATGATGAGATCAGATCTGAATTAACAATTAAAATCAAGTCATAGGCATGCCAATTAAAATAGAGAACATTGAATGTCAAGTAAACAATAAATCTGAGGTCCAAGGTGATCTCACAGATCCTGCAATAAATCCCTTTTAGCAAAGAAAATGGTAGGATCTTAATGGAAGATAGAACTCCAAGGTTGCTTAGGGCCAATGATGTATATCCAATGGTTTAGATGACAGGTTTATAACAATAAAGTTCAAATCTATAAAAGGTTCAGATCCAATAACAGTTCAGATCTGGTAAGTTTCAGATCTAAAGAAAAAAAGAGGTTTATGATAGTAAGGTTCAGATCTGAAGTTTGAGGATCTTTGGTAACAAGGGGGTTTTAGGTCAGAACTAGATTTAGATGGCAAAGGTCAATAAAGCTCTTGGAAACAGAAAAGTGAAAGAAATAGAAGATACCTTTATTGGGCTCTCACCAAACTCCGATCCGGAGGCCTTACAGAGATTCTCAAGAGAATGTAAACTCTAGAGATTCAAGGTAGAAGAAGAAGTCTCCTTTTCATTCAATATCAAAAAACATAACCTCCCCCAGAAGAACACAATAGCAGTCTTTAAAATACCCTAAGGAGATATGATGACATCATCACACTTAAAAGAAACAAAAGGAAATAAATGAAAAAACAAGAAGAAAAGAAAGGAATTGGCACAAGGTGCCTTGGGATTCGTACATAAGGGGTGTATGCACGAATCCCAAGGGTAAAACCCTTTTATCACTTAAGTTGTGGGCCCTCTTTTCTTCATTACTTATGTCTTTGTCTTTTAAAAAAAAACATGGGCCCCTTTATTCTACTAGGACTCTTTTAATTAACTTGGGCCCCTCTAAACTTCCAAAATCTTTTATTTCCTCCCATGTGGCACTTCCCAATGTGGGGCCTTCAAGATGATTGCGCACATGGGGCCTTCTCTTCTTTAGAAACGAGATTTCACGAAATCCAGCGGTCTGATGCCCTCGCGGTGATGAACCGATGGTGGATGTGCAATTTCTTCGTGATCAAAACCCGGGTATAAATCATCCAACCATAACACAGCTTGCTCAGTGTTCCTACGCCTTGATCTTTGGTAGACCTTATAAGAATGAGGGGGATCGGATCTGATGTCCCCATCAATTCCCCTCGGCTGGGAAAAGCGCACCTCCGATGAGACAAAACTATCATAGCGCTTGAGGATGTCAGGATCGATGCGCTGCAACTCTTCTCGCGTGATCCATGTGCTGTCAAGCTGCGGTCTGTCTTTCCACTTGACAAGGAATTTCTGGATGCCTCCCTGTCTAGTGGAGACTAACTGATCATCCAATATATCTTCCACAACGTCCATCCGTTGGGCATTAGGTGGTGGGGTTGGTTGTGGGAAATGGTTAGGGAAAGTAGTGGGCTCAAAAAGATGGTCCACGCGGTTGGGTGAAGGGGTAGAAGTTGGGTTGTTTGGACACATGGGAGGACCCCAAAAAGGAACCAGGTGCTCCACATTGAAGGTAGCACTAATACCCATAGTAGGTGGAAGATCTAAGACATATGCATTAGGACCCAACCTTTTCAAAACTTTGAATGGGCCAGTACTGCAGGCCTGTAATTTCTTGGTGATTTCTTGTGGGAACCACTCTGGCCTTATGCGGACCATGACGTCATCACCCACTTGAAATTCAATGAATCGGCTATGTGAATCAACAGAGAGTTTATAACTATCATTTTGTAGATTAATTCGCTGTTTGATCTCATTATGCAATGAATGAATGCGTAGAATGAATACATCGGCTGACTCAGACGGACGATGAATGGAGGACATGGGAATGAGATCTACAGGCATCCTAGGTTTGTACCCAGTTACTGCTTCAAAAGGACTCATGCCTATGAATCTATTAACTGAATTGTTGTATAAAAACTCTGCTACTGGTAAGACAGACTCCCATGAGCTGACATGCTCACCAACTAAACATCTCAAAAGATTCCCTAGACTTCGGTTGACTACCTCTGTCTGACCATCAGTCTGTGGATGGTACGCAGATGAGAATTGCAGTTTTGTTTCCAAGATTTTCCACAGTGTCTTCCAAAAGTAACTGGTAAATTTAACATCCCGGTTAGACACGATAGTTTTTTGAGAAACCATGCAGGCTAAGAATGCACTCCATGAAAATTTTCGCAACATGCAAAGCATCTGATGTCTTGGAGCAGGGAACAAAGTGGGCCATCTTAAAGAAGCGGTCCACGACAACCAGTATAGAGTCATGCTGTTTATTTGTCCTGGGAAGCCCAAGCACAAAATCCATACTAATATCTTGCCACTGTGCGTGAGGCACTGGCAATGGAGTGTACAACCCCGTGTTCTGTTTACGCTGTTTGGCCAGTTGGCAAGTGCGACAACGTTCAATGGTGCGGGCGACGTCTCGCTTGAGACTGGGCCAATAGAAACGGTCCTCGACAAGAAGAATGGTCTTGTCACGACCAAAGTGACCGCCCACTCCACCAGCGTGGAGCTCCCAAATAAAAAATTCGCTCATGGATGTGTGGGGAATGCAAATTTGATTTCCTCAAAAGACATGGCCATCGTTCAAAGTAAACCGATCAATGCTCCGCACAGGATTATCACAAGGCGAAGCAAACATATCCCCAAAATCTGGACATGAGGGATAGTCATCTCTCAAACGCTCAAACCCAGTGACTTCGACATTCATGGAATGAATTAAACTGACTCGGGGACTTAACGCATCTACCGGTTTGTTTTCCACTCCTGCCTTGTGCTTTAAAACGAAAGTGTACTCTCGTAATAGTTCAACCCATTTGGTATGTTCCCCTTTCAACTTAGATTGAGAGTTCAAGTACCGCAATACCTCATGATCTGAGTACAAAAATAATTCTGTCGGAAACAAATAATGGCACCAATGTTTCAATGATTGAACTATTGCATAAAACTCTCGCTCATAGTTTGAGTACTTTTTTCGTTTTGCTTCATTTAGCTTCTCACTGAAATAAGCAACTGGGTGTCCCTCTTGACTCAAAACACCTCCAATTCCGACGCTAGATGTGTCACAGGCCACTTCAAACACCTTGGAAAAGTCAGGCAAACGCATGACAGGTGCTTCAGTCATCTTGGCCTTGATTTCCTGAAAGGCTTTTGTGGCAGCTGAGCTCGAATTAAACTCTCCCCTTTTCATGCAATCGGTAATTGGAGCCATGATGGTACTAAACCCCTTGATGAATTGACGATAAAACGTGGCTAACTCGTGGAAGCTTCGTACCTCATGGATGTTGGATGGAATTTTCCATTCAACAATTGCCCTCACCTTTTTAGGATCAGCAGACCTTCCTGCAGCAGAAACGACGAAACCTAAGAAAATCACACTGTCATGAAGGTGCACTTTTTTAGGTTTGCGTATAATTTTTCCTTACACAAAGTACTACAAACTTGCCACAAATGATTGAGGTGTTGTTCCATTGTGTTACTATAGATGAGAATATCATCGAAGTAGACAACTTGGAATCTCCCCATGAATGGCCTCAACACTTGTGTCATGATGCGCATGAAAGTACTTGGTGTGTTGGACAACCCGAATGGCATCACTAGCCATTCATACAATCCGTCCTTTGTCTTAAAGGCGATCTTCCATTCATCCCCAGGACGAATGCGAATCTGGTGGGAGCCACTTTTAAGATCTATCTTAGAAAAGATAGTGGCACCAGCCATCATATCGAGCATATCATCTAATCTAGGTATCGGGAACCGATACTTGACAGTGATCCTGTTGATCGCTCGACTGCCCACACACATTCTCCAAGTCCCATCTTTCTTTGGAGTAAGGAGTGCAGGAACGACACAAGGGCTTAGGCTCTCCCTAATGAAACCCTTGTCAAGGAGTTCATCTACTTGTCTTTTCAGTTCTGCGTGCTCCAAAGGGTTCATCCGGTAATGTGGTAGATTAGGCAATGTTGCTCCCAGAACAAGATCAATCGCGTGTTGGATGTCACGCATTGGTGGGAGTTCATTTGGCAATTCTTCAGGAAAGACATCTTGAAACTCCTGAAAGACAGGTTCCACCTCATGTGGGATGCTAGCAGTTGGTTCTTTGGAGACTTCTGTAGCCACTACGGAATAGACAATGGGGTCCTCCTCTGAACCCTTGCTAGTCCTTTCCTCTAGATCAGCCTGGAATTCACTAGCACTCAAGATATGTAAGCTCGTTGTTTTAGAATTCGGGGCACTAGTGCTGGCTTTCTCTTCATTCTCTTTCTTGTTAGTCTTATCTTTAGGGGGTAATGGATGCAACTTCACATTCTTTTCTTTGAAGTTAAAGACGCAGATGTTGGTGTGTCCAAAGTTGGTGACATCCAAATCATAGATCCAAGGCCTCCCTAAGATAAGATGTCCCACATCCATAGGGACCACATCGCACCACAATTGGTCCTGATAAGTGGACATGTGTATTGGGACCAGGCAACACTGAGTGACGGGAATAGATGTAGAATCTACCCATGACACACGGTATGGCTTGGGATGGGGTACTGGGGTCAAGCCTAAGCGGGACAAATTGTTGGCAGAAACTACATTGGTACAACTCCCACTATCAATGATGACCTTACAACTCGTATCATTGCATTTTACATAGGTGTGAAAGATGGATGTTCTACGCCAGTCCTCATTTTCTTGGAATGTCAATGCACACCGTACTACCATCACACGAGGTAGTTCATCCTCCATTTTATCTTGTGCATTTTGATCTCCATGATAAGAGGGCGCAAATCTAAGAAAAGATACCCGATCCTTCGGATCACCACAATCATCATCACTAGGCACAAAATCCAGGATGTAGGCATCTACTGTTGGGTCACTCTCATCCTCCACATCTTCAATGCAGAGATTTCGGGAAGGGCAATCACGGGCTAGGTGCCCACGACCATTGCAATTGTGGCAAGTAACGGAATTGCTCCATTTAGAATTGTCACCAATGATTCCCTTGCCTTTGTTATCCTTGAAGGCGGGCGGTATAGTGGCAGGATTTCTAGGAGGTTGACCCCCAAAATTTGGTTAACCGCTCGAAGGATAAGGCTTAGAGTCCGTTCCCTGGTAATCACTACAAAGGTGATGATACTTGAAGTCGGTATCATCATCACGCTCATGTCCTCTGTTCCTATCATGGTTCCTGTTACGATCGCAGTGATGTGCATTATCACCTTGTTGCGATCTCTCGATATTTGCAAGGCGGGTATTGAGTGCCTCCTCTCGAGTTTGTGACTCTTGTCGGAGAGCGGTCAGTTGGGTCATGATGGGTCCCAACATGTCCTGGATAATCTTAGTTACCTGTTCTGGGTTCATCTTGAGATGTTCAGGTTGGGCATCTTTGCCACTCCGTGTGGGCATACAAGATGGACAACAAAATGAACAAACTACTAATACAATGCAGTAATGATTTATGATGAATCTAAATGACTCCCCAAGCAAACCTAATATCTGATACCAAAATTGATGCAGGACAATATGAGGTATACCCTAATATGATGAGATCAGATCTGAATTAACAATTAAAATCAAATTATAGGCATGCCAATTAAAATAGAGAACATTGAATGTCAAGTAAACAATAAATCTGAGGTCCAAGGTGATCTCACAGATCCCGCAATAAATCCCTTTTAGCAAAGTAAATGGTAGGATCTTAATGAAAGATAGAACTCCCAGGTTGCTTAGGGCCAATGATGTATATCCAATGGTTTAGATGACAGGTTTATAGCAATAAAGTTCAGATCTATAAAAGGTTCAGATCCAATAAAAGTTCAGATCTGATAAGTTTCAGATTAAAAAAAAAGAGGTTTATGATATTAAGGTTCAGATCTGAAGTTTGAGGATCTTTAGTAACAAGGGGGTTCTAGGTCAGAACTAGATTTAGATGGCAAAGGTCAATAAAGCTCTTGGAAACAGAAAAGTGAAAGAAATAGAAGATACCTTTATTGGGCTCTCACAAAACTCCGATCTGGAGGCCTTATAGAGATTCTCAAGAGAAGGTAAATGCTAGAGATTCAAGGTAGAAGAAGAAGTCTCATTTTCATTCAATATCAAAAAACATAACCTCCCCTAGAAGAATACAATAGCAGTCTTTAAAATATATGATGACATCATCACACTTAAAAGAAACAAAAGGAAATAAATGAAAACAAGAAGAAAAGAAAGGAACTGGCGCAAGGTGCCTTGGGATTTGTACATAAGGGGTGTATGCACGAATCCCAAGGGTAAAACCCTTTTATCACTTAAGTTGTGGGCCCCCTTTTCTTCATGACTTATGTTTGTCTTTTAAAAAAAACATGGGCCCCTTCATTATACTAGGACTCTTTTAATTAACTTGGGCCCCTTTAAACTTCAAAACTCTTTTATTTCCTCCCATGTGGCACTTCCCAATGTGGGGCCTTCAAGATGATTGCGCACATGGCACATGGGGCCTTCTCTTTTTTAGAAACGAGATATCGCGAAATCCAGCCGTCTGATTCCCTCGCGGTGAGGAACCGATGGTGGATGTGCAATTTCTTCACGATCAAAACCCGGGTATGAATCATCCAACCATAACGCGGCTTGCTCAGTGTTCCTGTGCCTTCATCTTTGGTAGACCTTATAAGAATGAGGGGGATCGGATTTGATGTCCTCATCATATCAGGGTATACCTCATATTGTCCTGCATCAATTTTTGTATCAGAGATTAGGTTTGCTTAGGGAGTCATTTAGATTCATCATAAATCATTAATGCATTGCATTAGTAGTTTGTTCATTTTGTTGTCCATCTTGTATGCCCACACAGAGTGGCAAAGATATCCAACCTGAACATCTCAAGATGAACCCAGAATAATAACTAAGATTGTCCAGGACATGTTGGGACCCATCATGACCCAACTGACAGCTCTCCGGCAAGAGTCACAAACTCGAGAGGAGGCGCTCAATACCCACCTTGCGAATATCGAGAGATCGCAACAAGGTGATAATGCACATCGCCGCGATCTTAACAGGAACCATGATAGGAACAGAGGACATAAGCGTGATGATGATACCGACTTTGAGTCTTGAGGTTGGAAACAACCATAGGGCACGTGGTAGAGGACGAAACCCGAAAGATTGGGTTTTGAAGAGTGCTAAGGTAGAAGCCCCATCTTTTGATGGTCGGATCGACCCGAGAGCCTATTTCGATTGGGAATTTGACATGGATCACTACTTTGAGTGGTGCGAGATGTCTGACGAAAGAAAGGTTCGATTTAACAAAATGAAACTGGTGAGTCAAGCGCGGTTGTATTGGGTTGATGTTGAGCGCGGTTTGCAGAACCGACGAGAAGCACCCATTGTGACTTGGGATGAAATGCATTTGCGGGTTAAGTACCTACCCCAATCCGATCAGGATAGACTTTTAGATCAAAGGTCTAATCTTCGACAGGGTAGTATGTCTGTGACAGAATACAATAATAAGTTTGAAGAACTTAACCTACGGTGCAATGTTCAGGAAGACCTTCCAGGCCGAATGTCTAAATTCAGAACAGGTCTTCTTCAAGAGTTTAAGAGAAAGTTAATCACTGTTAAGACAGTTAGCCTAGAGGACATTTACGAGGTAGTGCTCAACCTTGAGGCTGCAATAAAAAGTAAACAGGTTAAGCGTAGTGATTACCAGGGAACGGACTCTAAGCCTTATCCTTCAAGCGGTAAACCAAATTTTGGGGGTCAACCTCCTAGAAATCCACTATACCGCCCGCCTTCAAGGATAACAAAGGCAAGGGAATTGTTAGTGACAACTCTAAATGGAGCAATTCCGTTACTTGCCACAATTGCAATGGTCGCGAGCACTGAGCCTGTGATTGCCCTTCCCGAAATCTCTGCATTGAAGATGTGGAGGATGAGAGTGACCCAACAGTAGATGCCTACATCCCGGATTTTGTGCCTAGTGATGATGATTGTGGTGATCCGAAGGATCGGGTATCTTTTCTTAGATTCGCGCCCTCTTATCATGGAGATCAAAATGCACAAGATAAAATGGAGGATGAACTACCTCGTGTGATGGTAGTACGGTGTGCATTGACATTCCAAGAAAATGAGGACTGGCGTAGAACATCCATCTTTCACACCTATGTAAAATGCAATGATACGAGTTGTAAGGTCATCATTGATAGTGGGAGTTGTACCAATGTAGTTTCTGCCAACAATTTGTCCCGCTTAGGCTTGACCCAGTACCCCATCCCAAGCCATACCGTGTGTCATGGGTAGATTCTACATCTATTCCCGTCACTCAGTGTTGCCTGGTCCCAATACACATGTCCACTTATCAGGACCAATTGTGGTGCGATGTGGTCCCTATGGATGTGGGACATCTTATCTTAGGGAGGCCTTGGATCTATGATTTGGATGTCACCAACTTTGGACACACCAACATCTGCGTCTTTAACTTCAAAGAAAAGAATGTGAAGTTGCATCCATTACCCCCTAAAGATAAGACTAACAAGAAAGAGAATGAAGAGAAAGCCAGCACTAGTGCCCCGAATTCTAAAACAACGAGCTTACATATCTTGAGTGCTAGTGAATTCCAGGCTGATCTAGAGGAAAGGACTAGCAAGGGTTCAGAGGAGGACCCCATTGTCTATTCCGTAGTGGCTACAGAAGTCTCCAAAGAACCAACTGCTAGCATCCCACATGAGGTGGAACCTGTCTTTCAGGAGTTTCAAGATGTCTTTCCTGAAGAATTGCCAAATGAACTCCCACCAATGCGTGACATCCAACACGCGATTGATCTTGTTCTGGGAGCAACATTGCCTAATCTACCACATTACCGGATGAACCCTTTGGAGCACGCAGAACTGAAAAGACAAGTAGATGAACTCCTTGACAAGGGTTTCATTAGGGAGAGCCTAAGCCCTTGTGTCGTTCCTGCACTCCTTACTCCAAAGAAAGATGGGACTTGGAGAATGTGTGTGGGCAGTCGAGCGATCAACAGGATCACTGTCAAGTATCGGTTCCCGATACCTAGATTAGATGATATGCTCGATATGATGGCTGGTGCCACTATCTTTTCTAAGATAGATCTTAAAAGTGGCTACCATCATATTCGCATTCGTCCTGGGGATGAATGGAAGACCGCCTTCAAGACAAAGGACGGATTGTATGAATGGCTAGTGATGCCATTCGGGTTGTCAATGCACCAAGTACTTTCATGCGCATCATGACACAAGTTTTGAGGCCATTCATGGGGAAATTCCTAGCTGTCTACTTCGATGATATTCTCATCTATAGTAACACAACGGAACAACACCTCAATCATTTGTGGCAAGTTTGTAGTACTTTGCGTAAGGAACAATTATACGCAAACCTAAAAAAGTGCACCTTCATGACAGATAAGGTGATTTTCTTGGGTTTCGTCGTTTCTGCTGCAGGGATATCTGCTGATCCTGAAAACGTGAGGGCAATTGTTGAATGGAAAATTCCATCCAACATCCATGAGGTACGAAGCTTCCATGGGTTAGCCATGTTTTATCGTCGATTCATCAAGGGGTTTAGTACCATCATGGCTCCAATTACCGATTGCATGAAAAAGGGAGAGTTTAATTGGAGCCTAGCTGCCACAAAAGCCTTTCAGGAAATCAAGGCCAAGATGACTGAAGCAATTGTCATGTGTTTGCCTGACTTTTCCAAGGTGTTTGAAGTGGCCTGTGACGCATCTGGTGTCGGAATTGGAGGTGTTTTGAGTCAAGAGGGACATCCAGTTGCTTATTTAAGTGAGAAGCTGAATGAAGCAAAAACAAAAAAGTACTCGAACTATGAGCGAGGGTTTTATGCAATAGTTCAATCATTGAAACATTGGCGCCATTATTTGTTACCGATAGAATTTGTTTTGTACTCAGATCATGAGGTATTGTGGTACTTGAACTGTCAATCTAAGTTGAAAGGGGAACATGCCAAATGGGTTGAACTATTACAAGAGTACACTTTCGTTTTAAAGCACAAGGCAGGAGTGGAAAACAAACCGACGGATGCGTTAAGTCGTAGAGTCAATTTAATTCATTCCATGAATGTCGAAGTCACTGGGTTTGAGCGTTTGAGAGATGACTATCCCTCATGTCCAGATTTTGGAGATATGTTTGCTTCGCTTTCTGATAATCCTCTGTGGAGCATTGATCGATTTACTTTGAAAGATGGCTATGTCTTTCGAGGAAATCAAATTTGCATTCCCCGCACATCCATGAGCGAATTTTTGATTTGGGAGCTCCACGTTGGTGGAGTGGGCGGTCACATTGGTCGTGACAAGACCATTCTTCTTGTTGAGGACCGTTTCTATTGGCCCAGTCTCAAGCGAGACGTCGCCCGCACCATTGAACGCTATCACACTTGCCAACTGGCCAAACAGCGTAAACAGAACACGGGATTGTACACTCCATTGCCAGTGCCTCACGCACCGTGGCAAAACACGGGATTGTACACTCCATTGCCAGTGCCTCACGCACCGTGGCAAGATATTAGAATGGATTTTGTGCTTGGGCCTCCCAGGATAAATAGACAGCATGACTCCATACTGGTTGTCGTGGACCGCTTCTCTAAGATGGCCCACTTTGTTCCTTGCTCCAAGACATCATCAGATGCTTCGCATGTTGCGAAAATTTTCATGGAGCACATTGTTAGCCTGCATGGTGTCCCAAAAACTATCGTGTCTAACCGGGATGT
Source organism: Cinnamomum chago (assembly GCA_038049695.1). Taxonomy (NCBI): domain Eukaryota; kingdom Viridiplantae; phylum Streptophyta; class Magnoliopsida; order Laurales; family Lauraceae; genus Cinnamomum; species Cinnamomum chago. Next base: position 28,986,166 of record CP142451.1, on the reverse strand, counting down.
TAAATTTACCAGTTATTTTTGGAAGACACTGTGGAAAATCTTGGGAACAAAACTGCAATTCTCATCTGTGTACCATCCACAGACTGATGGTCAGACAGAGGTAGTCAACCGAAGTCTGGGGAATCTTTTGAGATTTTTAGTTTGTGAGCATGTCAGGTCATGGGAGTCTGTCTTACCAGTAGCAGAGTTCGCATACAATAGTTCGGTTAATAGATCCATAGGCATGAGTCCTTTCGAAGCAGTAACTGGGTACAAACCTAGGATGCTTGTAGATCTCATTCCCATGTCCTCCATTCATCGTCCGTCTGACTCAGCCGATGCATTCATTCTACGCATTCATTCATTGCATAATGAGACCAGACAACGAATTAATCTGCAAAATGATAGTTATAAACTCTCTGCTGATTCACATCGCCGGTTCATTGAATTTCAAGTGGGTGATGATGTCATGGTCCGCATAAGGCCGGAGCGGTTCCCATAAGGAATTGCCAATAAATTACAGGCCAGCAGTACTGGCCCTTTCAAAGTTTTGAAAAGGTTGGGTCCTAATGCATGTCTTAGATCTTCCACCTGCTATGGGTATTAGTGCTACCTTCAATGTGGAGGACCTGGTTCCTTTTCGGGGTCCTCCCATGTGTCCAAACAACCCAACTTCTACCCCTTCACCCAACCGTGTGGACCATCTTTTTGAGACCACTACTTTCACAACCGTTTCCCATAACCAACCCCACCACCTAAAACTCAACGGATGGACATTGTGGAAGAATTATTGGATGATCAGTTGGTCTCCACCAGACAGGGAGGCATCCAGAAATTCCTTGTCAAGTGGAAAGATAGACCGCAGCTTGATAGCACATGGATCATGCAAGAAGAGTTGCAGCGCATCGATCCTGACATCCTTAAGTGCTATGACAGTTTTGTCTCATCGGAGGTGCGCTTTTCCCAGCCGAGGGGAATTTATGGGGACATCAAATCCAATCCCCCTCATTCTTATAAGGTCTACCAAAGATCAAGGCACAGGAACACTGAGCAAGCTGCGTTATGGTTGGATGATTCATACCCGGGTTTTGATCTCGAAGAAATTGCACATCCACCATCGGTTCATCACCGCGAGGTCATTAGACGGCTGGATTTCGCGGAATCTCGTTTCTAAAGAAGAGAATGCCCCATGTGCGCAATCATCTTGAAGGCCCCACATTGGGAAGTGCCACATGGGAGGAAATGAAAGAGTTTTGAAGTTTAGAGGGGCCCAAGTTAATTAAAAGAGTCCTAGTAGAATAAAGGGGCCCATGTTTTTTTTAAAAGACAAAGACTTAACTCTTAAGTCATGAAGAAAAGGGGGCCCACAACTTAAGTGATAAAAGGGTTTTACCCTTGGGATTCGTGCACACACCCCTTATGTACGAATCCCAAGGCACCTTGCGCCAATTCCTTTCTTTTCTTCTTGTTTTCATTTATTTCCTTTTGTTTCTTTTAAGTGTGATGATGTCATCATATCTCCTTAGGGTATTTTAAAGACTGCTATTGTATTCTTCTGGGGGAGGTTATGTTTTTTGATATTGAATGAAAAGGAGACTTCTTCTTCTACCTTGAATCTCTAGAGTTTACCTTCTCTTGAGAATCTCTGTAAGGCCTCCGGACCGGAGTTTGGTGAGAGCCCAATAAAGGTATCTTCTATTTCTTTCACTTTTCTATTTCCAAGAGCTTTATTGACCTTTGCCATCTAAATCTAGTTCTGACCTAGAACCCCCTTGTTACCAAAGATCCTCAAACTTCAGATCTGAACCTTACTATCATAAATCTCTTTTTTTTTTTAGATCTGAAACTTATCAGATCTGAACTTTTATTGGATCTGAACCTTTTATAGATCTGAACTTTATTGCTATAAACCTGTCATCTAAACCATTGGATATACATCATTGGCCCTAAGCAACCTGGGAGTTCTATCTTTCATTAAGATCCTACCATTTACTTTGCTAAAAGGGATTTATTGCGGGATCTGTGAGATCACCTTGGACCTCAGATTTATTGTTTACTTGACATTCAATGTTCTCTATTTTAATTGGCATGCCTATAACTTGATTTTAATTGTTAATTCAGATCTGATCTCATCATATTAGGGTATACCTCATATTGTCCTGCCCCAATTTTGGTATCAGAGATTAGGTTTGCTTAGGTAGTCATTTAGATTCATCATAAATCATTACTGCATTGCATTAGTAGTTTGTTCATTTTGTTGTCCATCTTGTATGCCCACATGGAGTGGCAAAGATATCCAACCTGAACATCTCAAGATGAACCCAGAACAGGTAACTAAGATTGTCCAGGACATGTTGGGATCCATCATGACCCAACTGACCGCTCTCCGGAAAGAGTCGCAAACTCGAGAATATCGAGTTTCCCAAAGGAGAATTTCTAGTTATAAGTTAGTTGGTATATAATATAAATATAACCTGAATGAAAGTATTACTTGACTAGCTACAAGGCCAGGTTAGTCGTGAAACAAATTCACGAGTATATGGAGAGAATCGTTACAACTCAAGAGTAGTAAGATTAGATAACTACAAACAAACAGACATGCTTGATGGTGTGGACAATGTGTGACTTCAACAGATTGCATAAGAGCTGGTGAAACCAAGCAGATGAGTGACTGAGTGAAACTCAGTGAGCAAGTCAACTGGCTAAGCAGTAAAGGAAATGGACAGAAAAATAATAGTACAGAGAAGAACATGCTGGCGAACAGAATGGCAATGGATCTCAATCTGTTTAGTGTGCTCATGAAATACATCATTGTCAGTATTGAGCAATGTGAATGGCACTTTGAATGTCACATGTTAGAGAGGAGTGGGGGAAGAAATGACAAGCCCCATGTTAGAGTAAGCATTGAAGCCAACAAGTTCTGCAATAGTACGAGCAAGCACATGATATTCAGCTTCGAGAGAAGAGCGAGAAATAACAGATTGCTTCTTACTTTTCCTAGAGATCAATGAATTGCCAAGGAAGATACAAAAGCCTGCGGTGGAACATTATCTCTGGCCCATACTAAATCATTTGGTAGCAAGTGTTGAACTAGTAGAAGAGAGAAGTAAGCCATGAGATGCAGTTTATCGTAGATATCAGAGAAACCGCAAGAGTGCAGCTCAATGAATGGTGGTGGCAACAGAAACCAAGGATCAAAATAGTAGTTGGAGCAGGTGTAGCAGGCATGAGCCAAAATGCTATGGAGCAGGCGATACATAGCGGTTACAGGCTTACAGCGATGCATAGTGGCGTAGCGGTAAACTTTTTTAAATGGTAAAAAAACTTTGAATCTTGTGAAGAGGTCAATCTTGTGTTTTCTAGTGATTTAGAACCATATAAGGGTAGAGACAACTTTAACAAAGGCTATTGAGGAGAAGAAATAAGAAAAACAGTGTTTTAAAGTAAAACCGCTTGGCTCTACTAAGTTTTAGACCATAGCGCTGCTATTTTCAAAATAGCATAGCGACCTCAACAGCTATAGCCAATAATGCGGCCACTACGCTACGTAGCACCCGCTATTTTGAACCATGGCAGAAACAACTATCTTATAGAGTGAACATCAATGGTAATATTTGGGTGGGTAATAGTAAGATAAACTACACTGCCAGCAACCTGACAGTATTTCTTAGGAACTGGGAGATGATTTCCATCTGAGGTGCCTAACTTGGAACTGAGCTCAATTGGGGTGGTGATAGTATAGTCATCAGTGAGTCCGCCTGTGAAAGTATCATGGAGTACTTTTGCAGTTTTGCTGGTGAGAGAAGACTACTTCAATACCAAGAAAATACCATAGAAATCCCAGATCTTTCAACTGAGTCTTCCTTCAAAAGTGGCAAATCTCTAACAAAGAACCATACCTTCATCTTTTCAGTTTTGTAGGGCGTCTTTGTCAATATTTTGCTCTTGTTCACTAGAATTACTGATTTTTTTTTTTTTTTTTCTGACTCAGCCTCAAGTGGTGAGAATTCATTTAAGCAAAAGACAGAAAAACAGGCAGTGGCAGTACCCTCAAGTGCAATAAGTATAATATTAGGCTATAGCTCGCACTGTATGACAGTTGTTGTAGCTAAAACAGTTTATGGAAGAATTAGGGTTTCCAATTCAGATGCCTACATCAATGCACAATGATAACCAAGCTGCAATTTATTTAGCATCAAATCCAGTCTTCCACGAGCATGCCAAGCACATTGAGGTAAGTTGTCACTTTATTCGCAACAAGGTCACTACTATTGGGACTTTCCATTCCATTTGTAGAAGCCAAAGATTAATTGGTAGGTACTATACGAAACTGAACTGAGTTTCATGAAAGCTCCATGTGTTCAGTTTATGAATGCTCTTATTAAACCACCATGTGTTCTGGATATCAGCATGTGGGTTCCAATGACCATGTCACGGCCCACAAATAGGCTTATCAGGTTCATGTGTGAGAAATATAGATATGAAAAAGAACTACCAACAAAACATAGTAAATGTAAATATGTGGCTGAAATGGTTGAGTACATTGACCTATTTTCAGGCATGTGTGCAAAAATCCACTTGAGACCATCTTCACACAATATCCCTATTTGGTCTAGTATTTTTGTAGGAATTGTGAGGACTGTTGTAGTCTCTGAAAATGATCATCATCATTATCTGAGGACTTGGCCCAGGATAGACTGGAATGGAGAAACATAATTCACGTAGCCCCCAATATGGTTGGGACAATGCTTTGATGATGATGATAGACAAACAAGTAAATAAAGAGTAGAGAAATGAGGTAACTCACTGTTAGGGAGAGAAGACTGTGAGTTGCAGTCCAAATCAGCAGATAACTGCAACCAATCTGAATCGTTTGGGTGGACAGTAGCAGCCCTAGCAAGTAGCTTGCATCGTTCCCAATCAGGATCACCAATCAGATAAAACTGCAAAGACTGTTTGCTTTGTTCAACACTCACATTTTGAAGATTAATGTCATTTAACCAACAGCCATAGCATGTATAGTTTTGTGTGAATCCTGAACTAAGACAAGGATGCCTGAGTTCAACCATACCATTGACACTATCTTTTGCCAGTTGATCTTTCCTGAGCATGACAATTGACCTATCAAATGCAGCATTTAGACCAAATGCTGGCAACGAGTAGGCTAAGAGCTGGTGTGCAGCAGAACCAATTTTTGATTGAACAAAATGCTGACTATCTCTTGATCCACCTGTTTCTATAACAACCTGCAAGGAAGAACCACCCAAATCAAGAACTCCCAAAGTGGGCACCTCCAAAGAATTCCCCAGCCTTCCCAGTTTATAGTTAAGAGCAACCCATCCATAGTAAGCCTCTTCTTTCCCGCTCAGAACCCTGACCCAACTTCTTCTGTACATAAATTGGTGCCTCATCAAGACATCCATTGCATTCTCTATTATCCAATCAGCATCCTCACTTGGCAACCTCCTCAGTCCTGCTGTTGCTAAAAGGAAGACAGGAGTTTCTTTGTGCCTTTGTGGAGGTATTTGAAGCTCTGCCCATAGGAGCAATGGCTCCAGTGCAGTGCTTATCCCTGAAAAATTGTAAAAAAATTTATCTAGACCAGGTTCAGTTTGCATGCAATGATAGTGGCATGCATCATGTCGAAGAGGGCTTCTCGTAGAATTGTCAGGCAAGGAACGCAGCATGATTGGCAGATCGTGAATATTTCTGACGTTTCTTGACCATTCATATACATCAACTCGCGTACCAGTGCTTCCAGAGTCCAAAACCACAGTGAAAAATGATGAAGATGTATGACCTTTATCTGGTCTAAACACATAATAGAGACCAATCACAATCAGCATATTAACTGTAATAATTATGCTGATTTTCATGTAGTTCCTAGTTAGGCGGGAAGCTGTGAACAGCAGTCTGATAAAAGCAGGAACCCTGAATTCCATTGATAGATTGATCTGAAAGCCTTCTACTTCCTATTGATTCTGTGATTTGTTTCCTACCATATTCAGTATTTCCAATAAAACTAAGTTGTTTGGAAGGAGGTGAAAGACATGGCTGGAGACAGGATACCTGGACCTCTTCAAGCAAGTCTGTAAAGATGGCAATATCGTTAGAACTAACGCTTCTTCTATTTCCTTAATTTGAAAGTGCAAGAAGATATAGAGTTCTCTCATTATATACCGATAAGTTTGATTGGGAGGATGTAAAAGATTAAAGCAAAATTACTAGCGAACAAGAATTGAGTATTGATTTTAATGGAAAATCTGATTTGGGCATCAAAGGAGAAGATTTGCGACAAGGATTGGAAATGCAAAGGCGTCTATCGCTGCAATGAGTCCATCTCGATCTGTTCAAGGACTACAACTTCAAGGAGCTTGACTTCGGCGTGTGAGAGTTTCCTGAAATTTTGTTTTTCTCTTCTTTTAAACACTTGATAAAAGAGGAAAGGTCTTTATCTAGCATCTTTATCACTTGTTTGGCAAGCAGGCCGAACAGATCAAAGATCAAAGATCAAAGATCTATCAAAGCTTATGTGCTGAAGATGAGCAGTTATGAAAGGAAGAAAAATTTATGAGTTTATTCCAAGATGGATATAGTATCTATGTACCAGCTTGAGAGAGAGTGTTGAGAAACAGAACAAGGATCATTTTCAATTTTAAATCAATGTTTACTATGGAGTTTAAAATTACAAGTAGACTAAATTTGATTTATTTTAGGCTAAAGTTATACTGTAACTAGGACTTCCTATTGTCATAGTTATTTTCAACAGATTGCTTTCCACATTTTTCAACTAGTTACCTTAACTAATAATTAAGTTTTTCTTATTCTGTGAACCCATTTGGAAACAAAAGCCCAATTTAAATATTTCAAGAACACAAAAAAGTGCAAAAATCACATGCATGTGTGCAATGAATGATTGCAAGAGAGTGTCAATTTACAAGGCCTTTTACAAGTGCAGCCCCCTCCACACAGACAGAAACTTAATACTCATCAAAACCCCACAAACAAACAACTAAATGCAAAAGAAATCACATGAAAAGAGACGTCCAAAGTAGACTGCTTCCACACAAATATAGGACCTACACAAAAAAGGAGGAAAGAATGATGTTTTTTGAAGAGGCAGATATGCACGAAAAAGGAGTAGAAACAGATAGATTGAGATGAGATTGGGCCGAAACCAGGAATCTAGGGTTGCAGAGATAAATCAATGTAAGATCGCATACTATTTCACGACACTCTATAAAATAAAGAGATTCGGATAAGATTCATAAAGAAATAGATGTATAGGAATTCAAGGAAGTGGAGAGAGTAATGATGTTTCTGAGATACAAAGAAAGATGAGAGATGGACGAACCTGAACTAGAAATTCTTTTGTAAAATTGGGTTAGCCAGTGTCGTTTGGGATTTTTTCAACCGGTCGTCAGTGTCGTTTGGGATTTTTTCATTGTAAAGAATTGCAAATTTAGAGATGTAAAATTGGGCCGGGATTTCTAGGACTGGCACAAACTACACGGCATTGACCGTGCCCAGGCCCAGCCCGGCACGGATTGGCCCATGCCTAACGCAGCCTGGGCTGGGCCTGGGGTGCTGGGTACTTGGCACGGCCCGTGTCTGGGCACAGTTAGGCCACAGGGCGTACGTCTATGGTAGAACTGTACGAGGCATCTGTGGTATTTTTTTTTCTCTCCCCAAACAATCTTTAATGGGGTAATATTCAGGTGAGAATTGTTCTCACATATTATGTGAACTTTTTTGTGGGGCCCAAATAGTTGATTTGCCACTTAGGCAATCTATTAATGTATATTCCTTCCCATAATTTCTTTTTAATCGACTTTCATTTGTGGAACGACATTCTCGAACCATTATAATATATTAAGCTTAAGAGGTTTTGGCTTCAATTTTGACTGTCGGTTATAATTTTGACCAATAGTTATGTAACTACTCATACAACTATCCACTCATTTTTCCATCAAACCACTTATGTTTCAGTTGTTTCTATGTAACCATACCATTTTTGCTCAAATTTCTCTATTTCTATTTTATCTAACTTGTCCTATGAAAAGAGGATTTTTTTTAATATGGGATTATTTATTTTGCAGTGCAGGGAGATACAGTACTAAGCACGGGTTATTGATCTAGTTATTATATATTAAGCTAGAGGTTTTTTAGGTAATTTTTACCACTTGATTTAATTTTGACCGTAACTAAAATATAACTTCTCACTTCTTATAACTACTGCCCATTTCTTATAACTACCCATTACCTTTTCTTTTCTTTTTTTTTATATTATGCAAAATTACCTTTTTGGCCACATCTCCTATTCCATTTAAATATATATATATATATATATTTACCTCACTTCTCATATTCCCTTTCTACTTTTCTTATTTTCAATTCTGAAAATAGGTAACAATCATATTTTTTCTTTGAGGATTTTACCCAAAAAATCCCTTAAGGCTTGTTAATTGCCAAAAGCACCATCAACATCTTAAAAAGACCACAGTAGTCTCAAAGGCTCTGTTTGATATTTTTTTTAATTTTTTCTCTTATTAGGGCTATTCCTGCTCCTTTGCTTTAAATAAACTCCAAAACCCTTTTCCCCTTTCCCCTATTTGGCACCTTCACTCCCCCTCCATCTTTCTCCCTTTCTCTCCCAATCGTTTGACACCGGCAGCAGGGTTCTGTAGTTCTTCCTCTCCTCTCCACGTGACGCATTTTTCACACATTTTTCACTCTTGAGTGATCCTCTTCATCAACTATCTCCTTTTTAGGTATCTCTCTTTCAGTAATTTTCTTCTTCAAGTTTTAAACTACTACTTGTACAAGTTTTGGACCATGACTCTAAACCTCTTATCCAGAGTTTGAGAAACCCCATTTTCAGTATCATAAAAGAAGTTATACTCCAAACTTCCATCTTATCATATACCGATCTCTTATCTGATTAACTAGCATTACATCTCTGCAAACAAAAATACAAAAGGCACATCATTTTGATATAATTGATCATGATATTGCATACCGGGTCTAACCAAAAGACCCATTTAAAGATATAATATTGACTTTCTAGAGAAGTTGCATTGATGAATAACATTGAGGTTATTTCTTTATTCTACAACTATGTGGGTACCTTCCTCTTACATCTTTTCGACTTTTCTATTGTTTGTGTTGGTACTCCAGTAAAATAGTGTGGGACAAAGAATTTTGCAATGACAGTCCTTGTATATTGTCAGGCAGTGGTATTTGATGGATCTAATATTGTTATGGGTTTCATTTGATACCTATGATTGATCAGAATAGATGACCTAGACTTGACCGGTGCCAGCCCATAATTGCATCCCAATTGCCCGACTCAACCCCATGTTGTCCAAAATTTAGCATCATAGTCCGGACCCATGTGTAAAAGGCTCAGACTAGCTGGGAAGTCCAACCAGTCTCTTGAGTAGTGGCCAACCTAGGGCCCCACCAATTTGATAGACACGCTTGGGCAACCCAAAGGCTCTTCAAAGTTTCTAACGTGAACTGTTTGGGGAGTTTCTAAAAGGAAAAAAGAGAGAGAATGAAGAAGGGTCATGTTTGTAGGGAGGGTTTTGTTGGGTTGGGGGTTGTTTGTTGTATTTATACCTATGTGATTGAGTCTTTTTTGATTAAAACGTTCTGGGTTTGGGTGAGAAAATAAGCTAAATGTCCATTGATTATAAGATAGAGTAGCAATTCGATATTTAAGTGCATGTCTTTGATATTGAATCTAATTGTTGGAATGAGTTCTTACTGAAACTTATCTGTTATGTTCTTGTTACGCTTTTTTTTTATTTCTCTGTTGTGTTGATCACTTGATCTTTCATTCAAAAGTATCTACTCTGGAAGAATAATTTAAAAAGAGAGAAAAAGATGATGTTACTCTGTTCAGTTGATATTTACATTCAGAAAATTTACATTCTCGGATATAGAAATTCAAAAATAATTTAAGAACAAGAATGGTTTTAGATGGCTCAACTTTTTCATCCGTCGCCATCTTACCTTTATTCCCTCATTTTCATTGATCAAATGAGATGTTCACTTAGAACAGTACCATATCAAGAATATGTTACCTATGAAAAGTTTGAAGGAAAAAAAAACTGTATGAAGAAGCACAATAAAATAAAATTTTAAGTCACAGAAAATTCAACAACCATGAGAGATTTCTGAGCAATGCCCTTATCTTAACTTTCGTCATTAAGACTACTGAAGTATTTGCCTTAGAAAGAAGACAAACTTATGTTTTTATAAAAAAAAGAAAAAGAAAAGAAGATTCATCGCCAAAAACTTGTGCAAATTATATGTAAATCGCTCTATGACCACTACAACAAACTTCAAACCGTGTTTTTGGTGGGAAGTGATACTAACCACTATCATTGTAGTATTTGTTTTCCAGTCTTTGATCTTCACAATGCCAAGTATTATAAAATAATTACCCATATGTTAATTTTGCAATAGGAACAAGAAAATGGAATGTTTATAACATATTTCTCTCATTTATCCTTCAAAACTGACTGTCAACAGGTCCCATGATATCTCTCTTTGGATTTTGGAGTCAGCTCAAAGTCCTCCACGACCAACCAAAAAACCAATCCAACAATTTCTTCGTTTGTACAATAAGTTTTGTGATTCTGTTTTGTCATTATGCTTAACTTGTGTGTTCAAAACGTTAGAAACTCCTATATCTACATAGTACAATATCTGTATGTTGTACAATTTGCAACACAATGATGAACTATTTTTAAGAGACTTGTTTCATTATCATGCACTATATAACTGATGTTTCATACATGCAGATGGAAGAAAAAAGACATCAAGGAACTGAAAATGTCCTTCTATATGAACAATAAAACCACATATCTAAAGGGATCTCGCACAGATATCATGAATGTTTATCTCATTATATTGATACGTGATTAGATATAGTATTTGTTGTCACGTCCTCCGAACCCGATTAGAGAATAAACCGGATCTGGGGAGTGAAATTTAGGGCTAATTAAAAATTTTGCCCTTTAGGACCAAGGATCGTAAGTCCGCTGTGAGGATATTGCATTTCAAACCTCAAGTAATATAAAACTGCGGAATTCATACAATTTGAGGCATAATAAATTTCAAAGCAATGAATAACAAATCTCATTAATAGTCAAAGTTGCACAAAGAAATAATAAAACTAATCAAGGAATTAAAGTATTAACAAAGGTCATCCCAATAACCAAGGCCTTTAAAACACTAAAGAAGTCAATAGTGTGAAAGGTTCAATGAGAGATAATAAATGAAGAAATAAAATCTAAGGAAGTCCCGATGAATCGCTCTCGTGCCGGGAATGATGACGCTACTCTACGACATCGGTACGCCACTCTCGCTCCTCCTTTGCTGGTTGGAGATCCTCTGGGATCTCCTCGCCGGCCTGCTCCTCATAGTAGTACTCACCTGAGGAGTCTGTACACCAAGGAACAGAGTCAACGACATGTTGAGCAATAGATAAGCAAGATATAAATAATCGTGACATGCATCAAGTATAAGAGTAATGACAGGCATAATAATCAAGAGAATACAAAGAATCGAATCTAGGCATAAAGCATGAGTAAATAACCAAAAACAATAACAGGAAATCCTAACATACTAACAATAACCATTGTCCAACAATGCAATGCAAGAATCAAGAGGGAGACTTAGAGGATGTCCAAGCCACCTCTCGGGGTACCAGTAACAATCCTACTCGGACTACTGATACCAAAGTCTGGCTCCAGGGGGATCCAAGCTCTCAGTCCTGGGAATAGTAGCACGGTCCAAGCCTGCTCCCAACTATTCAATACCATGGATGCCGTCTGAGCCGACTACCCACCCCGATGTCCGAGTAACCGGCCCATCAATAATACCCCAGACTGCAGTTGGCTATGACATGCAAATAATAATAAAGTGGTGTTGACACGAGATTAGACCAAGACAAGCAAGTCTGGCTAGCTCAATATATAAGACATGTTCATAGGGATTATCTCATTCAAGTTATTACAAGACAAATCCAATCACGTGATAATCCCTTCAGCCTAGCCAGTCATGTTTATCAATTACATAACACGGGGTCCTAAGGATCACTCTAAATCAGGTCCAAGTCCTAATTCTACAAGAGATTATGTTTCATAATTAATTAGGTGTATTATGCCGAGAGAGTGTACAAGGAATTATAACAACGGATACAATTAAATAAGTCAAGGAGGAATTACAAGCCAACCCTAGGCAAGTTGTGTCATCCATGTATCCTGCATGTTCTAACGGAGTACGTGTGGAATTGGATCAACGATGCTTCTAAGAAAATCCCTTGGTGTACAATCATATTAAGCATCCATTAATTCAGTTCCATATGCATTCGGTTACCCTATGTTTAATACACGAATACCTAGACACCTAATCGAAGCACACCAAGCCACGTGCTACGATTTAATCCCCATTAATGGTCAACTGATAGTAGGTTCATGGTTTCCAATATCTAAGGCCCAAACCTAAGTTACTGGTCTCATTACTAATAAAATATAGGTTAGGTCAATAATCTGAGTATTTACATCATTTCCCGACCTCCGATCGTGATGAAACCAAAACCATTGGATTCTACATCTCAAGGGCTTTCCAACGGTATATAATATGTAGAAATCCGACGGGCGGATTAAAAGTTACAAGTGTTCTAAGTCCTTTTCCAAAGTTGTCAAAAATTACGAAATTGCCATCCGATCGATCGGACAAGAGATCCGATCGATCGGTCTGAGATTCGTCTCAGTTAACTAAGACCAATTTCAGTCCGATCGATCGGCACTGTAGCTTGAACCCGAAAATGAGTTTTTCGCTTCTTTTTCCTGCAGAATACGAGCCTCCATGCTCCCCAATCATTACAATCATAATTCTCATCCATTCTATCAAATTAAAAACATCAAAAGGGGTACCAATTTAACAATTAATCCAATCCATATCACAAATCTAACCTAACATGTAATCCAAAATCACTATCATAACCAAGCTTGGTTTTAGGGAAATCTAATAAGGAAATCATTACAATCAATGGAGAAAACTTACACACATGATTAAATATAAAATGCATATCTACTTGCCTCAACCAAGAAGATGATTAGAAATTGGAAAAGCTTGAGGAGGAGCTTTCTACCACGAAAACCACAATCTAACCCGCTCAAAAGTAATCTAGAACACTCAGAAGAAGAAAGAAAGGAAAAAGATCATGATCCAACCTATTCTAAACAAAAGAGAAAACGAATGGAAAAGTTGATGATGGGAAAAGGCTTACCAACTAGTATCAATGGAGAGAGGAGATCGAAAGGAAGAAGATGTGCGGTCCGAATCGCGGAGGTAATCTCTCCCGTAGGGAGATCTGGGCTTGAGAAGATGAAGAGGGAGAAGGAGGGCTGCTGTAACTCTTGTTCGTTGCAGAGATGAATAAGAGATTTGGGCTAATCCCTGATTAAGAAGAGAGGGAAGTGAAAAAGACTAATTTGCCCTTAAGTGGGTCCGGTGAAAGAATGAACCATTTGAAGGGTTTCTGATCGTCGGATCGCGACGAGCCAGGAGACAAAAATGATCAGCGCGACGAGACCTTTCCAATGAACCCAAAATCACGGTGATAAGAATTTTTTCGAAAAAACACTCAAATTTTCCTAATTTGCAAACTACCCCCCTGCTAGGATCAAACGAACTCGATATCAAACGAAACTTCGCAGACACTATTCAAACACTAAAAGAAACTCACTCAAGGCCTGAACCCACTTAAATATCTAACAATACAATTAATTATAATAATAATAAAATAAACTAGTCAACGGGCCTACTATTGGGCCCAATTGACCTAGTAAGGTCGCGGACCTTACATTTGTCCTTATTCACTAATTTTCTATTTCACATTGTTGATGTTGATAGGAATTTGGGTGCTATAGATGTATCACTTCTAACCCAAAAAAGTCAATATGGAAATTGAACAAGACATAGTGGGGTTATGTGAGGCGGACTGGTTTGCATCATCTTGCGGAGATAAATAGATGAGAATATACCATGCATTAATAACGGGTCTTATAGAAAGGTGGAGACCCGAGATAAATACGTTTCATTTTCCTTTCGGGGAGGCCACAATTACCTTAAAAGACGTGACCTACATATATGGTTTGCCGACTGAAGGTGAACTAGTCGTTGTATGGACTGACCCCAGTGTGAAATTGGTGAGTTTATGTGAAGATCTCCTTAAAATGTCACCCCATCCAGAGGTGGACACACAAGGGCTGTGTATAAAATTAAAGTGGATAGAGGATAATTTCTTGCCTTCGGAGAAGACGACAAAATTGTCTAAAGAAGTTGAGATTTGTAACTTCAAGACCCTAACTGGACCATTGCAGCTTTTACAAGTATACTTCAATAACTCTTAACCTTGTGCAATGTGTTGTCTTATTTAAAACTACTCATGATATTGATTATTTACATAATGTGCGTGGTAGATATGGGCCTACTCCCACATGTCCATTAGTTGGTGTCCTAGCCCAAAGGATAGTTGGAAGAAAGACATTACATTTCCACTGTTCAAAACATGGGAGGCTAGGTTGGATGGATATAAAGCTACGACTACCGTAAAATATGTCCGTCATCAATTGGACAATATGAAATTAGACTCGGTAATTGATCTATCATGAATGAACATGTTTAGTTATTGGTGTGCAAACATTAAGTGCTAAAACTTTATTTCATCTATTAAGTTTCATATTTATTTGTTGCATTTTTCTTGGATGCCATGTGCTACCTATGTGAAGAAATTTACTCATAATGTATCAGATGTTGATCGACAATTGTTCATGTCAAATACAATCCTTATTCATTATTGGATCATGGAGTACCATAACTCTGATCATGTCATGAAACAATTTGGGTTGAGTCAAGTGGTACCTCCAACTTTTCGAATGCCTCTCCTTAGGGTGGAAAAGGTTGAAAGAATGTCTTGGGACTATACACATATCCCGCCTACAGTATCTTCTGTGTGGGACGCAAGACTAGATATGATCTTACAAGGACAGAAGGATGCGTCCCCAACTCATACAGATGAATATTTGAAGTGGTATATCCCCAATACGCACATGCGTATAGGCCACTATAGGCGAGAACCTAATTCAAAAGACGAGAGGAAAGCGAAACCGAACGTTCCTCAACAAGAAGCATCACCATCGCAGGGAGCAGGACCATCAAATGATCATGTATATCCCTATTCCTTTCTAATATTCATTTCTTCTCTTATGCCTATAAAGCCAATTTCCCCTAAATGTCTTCATGAATTTGTGCAGGTGATAATGTTTCTTGACGTATTGGAGAAATTAGTAGATAGGGCTATCCGAAAGAAAAAAAAGTCTTGAAAACTTTGCTGGCAAGCTGCACAAGAAGATTAAAACTTTCAGGGGTGCTTTCGCGACTACGTACCTTGAAGAACTTCAGCATGGAAAAATACAGTAGCTCTTCTTCAGACTTGGACATGGAACAAGTATATAAAATTTGTAAGTATGCATTTTTTAGTGCATATGAATATTTCACCACTTTTTGAGAAAATTTTGCGTCTTTTGTAGGATCGTACACCAAAGCGAATCCGAAAGGCTGTTCGTAAAGAGCCAAGTTCTCGGACATCGTTGTCCCCAAATACTCTAATGACAGTTGAAACCCTGCCACCATCATCATTAACTAGTCCACATCTTTTAGCCCATGAGCTTCCTCCAATTAGGGATGCGTTATCCTCTAAATGGACCATCACAAATAAGCTAGAATTGTTAGAAATCCTCTCCACACCTACACATGTGGGAATATCTCAGACGATAATTCTTTCACCATAAAAAAGGGATATAGAGTCTTTGGTGTGGAGAATTAAGCAATTGCCTCGTACGAGGAAGATTCCTCAGAAATTTGATGGTTATTCTCATACAATTCATCACACCGAGTGCCATTTTGATAGTCAGGACATTGAGTTACTCAATGGATTTAAGGATTACTATAAATTCAGGTGAGCTTCCATCGCCTTATTATCACTTTTGTATTATATTTATGAGTTATGACAATGGCATTTGTGTATTACTACAGGAAGAATGAATTAGATGTGATTTGCACGCTTGTAGATAGGAAGATTTCAGAATGACCCCTCATATGATCCACGGATCAATCGAAGGGCAATGTCTTTCGTTTTATGAACTTTTCTGTAAGTAATACGACAACCAAACTCCATTTGAAAATAATTAATAATCTCCTTTGGTGTCAAATCATTATTGGATCGGACTCTATCCATTATGTACTCTGCAATTAACTCTGAAGAAGCTTGCCGATGTGTCATTTCCATCACCGGTTTAGAGCAACAATGGTTAGAGTTGTATGTGCGGACTTGGAACTGTGGCCCAGATTCAATAATGGAAGCATGGAGATGCCAAGGGCAACTTTGACCACTGCAATGTGCTGTAACTTTGGTGCGATTGGTCTTCAAGTGCTTCAGACTGAAATTGCTGTAAATTGCAAACTTCGCCAATATTCTTTTGAATGTGTCACGATCTGAAAACTTCCACTCTATCCACATCTCCCGTGCAGAGTTTTGATACGTTTCAATCAAGTACTCTTCAGGAACCATGGTGTCCTCAATGTTAACATCCACGGCTTTGTATGAAGGCTCCAGATTTTTATTTTGGGTAGCTTGATTTTGTTCTTTGTTGGAAACAGTTGTTGTATTTCCACCCACTTGTGCATGTTCACATTCATCAGACGCTATCTCATCTTTAACAGTTGGATCATACATTATCTCATCAACGACATGAAAAGCTCCTATACTTTGATCAATGACAACATGATTGGGTGCTCCCGAGAACTCGATATCATTATCTTCATGGAGGTTGACCGTCGAAAATTCTCGAACAGGAGTTGCAAGTTCTACCTCTTTCTCTGTGTTTCTCCCTCGACGCACAAGAATTGTCTTAGCTTGGACCATGTAAAGGCATACGTTGCAACCTTTCAATTCATAACAAATGAAATTGTAAGAAACTATATAAGAAACTCACTTACATAGGTTTTTCTTGTCCGTTGCCAGTTGCTGGATTTGTTCATTTACTAACATATAAATACAAACCATTCGTATTGTTTACCGATGCTCTAAACATTACCTTAATATCCTTATCCTCTTCTAGGGTAATCAATGAGAATGCAAATCTATCGTGATAAAGGTACTGTAAAGCCTCAAATTCACTGAGTGCTTCCCACTTAGATACTTCAAGTGCAACCTCTCGCAAATAACTGTAACTTATGTCGGTGGGTAAATACCTCATCTTTTGCTTTCCACCTTTGTACGTCGGACGGTTAATAGCAAAATCAAACTCTCCATCATAATGGAAGATGACCAAAACTTCATTGTATGACATCCTAACATTTAATATATAAAAAATGCTTGAAATGGGTTTAACACCAATAACAAATATAAACAATGACATGAATTTCAATGACAAAAATGTTATATTATAAACTCCATCCATTATTATCAAAGAATATTAAATGAATTGTATTAATATATCAACAAATGGACAAAGAGACATGACTACCTAATTTTTTATTGCTTTGGAAACAATCTTCAGCACTCCATGACGTAGTTGGTCAAAGTGGTATTGCCAATGGCCATTGAGAATTGTATTTAACCAATATAACATACACATATGAGCCCTTATCCATTTGTATCTCTCATTTGAGGAATTATGACCAAATGTCCATTCCTTATTAAACTAATGTCCATGTGTATGTAACTGATAGAATCACAAAACTATTTTCAAAGCTTAACCATTTCTATGTTGGCCAATGCCCATGCCCGTCCCCATATCCAACCATTTCTATGTAAGCAAAAGCTGATGATGCCCAATTCTATCATCTTCTATTCCATTTAAAGCCAATGCCCATTTGTATTACTGAAATATGGTCATTTTATTTAATTAAGAAAGTTAATGTGGACTACCTATGGAGTAAATATTAATTATCCATCAAGGAATTAATGGAAGCTTTAATGAATACTTTCAAACATCAACTTTTTGGGTAAAAGAAAAACACTGTGGAGATTGTGCTTCTACGTTTATTCAAATGTAAAAAAGGTAAATCTAGACTACTAACCTCTTTAATGGAGCCCAAACCTTTCTACTTAAAAGATTTAAGAATATGATTCTCCCATAAAGCAAGGTAAAGTAGAAGAAGGGTTGTAGAGAGATTTGTCCGGATACCAGAAAAGGAAAAGGGAAAAAAGAGAGTTCGACAGTCTTTAAGTTGTAATGAACGACGGACGGGGATATCCCGCTCATTTATTTATAATGATTTGTGATAGCCCCACTCAGCGCTAAAAGCAAAAAAAAAAAAAAAACCAAACGAGGCCTTTGGGACCACTGTGGTCTTTATAAGAAGTTGATGGTGCTTTTGGCTTTTGACAAGTCTTAAGGGATTTTTGTAGGTAAAATCCTCTTTTTCTTTCTTTCTAAAAAAAATTATTTATATTATATGAGTAAATATTTGAATTGCATATTGTATGTACGTAGGCGGGACTCTAGTCTGACTTAAGCACGGGATCTTGACTCCACATCACTTATGCGCAGGAATCTCATCATTCATCCAACGGCCAAAATGAGATTACTGCAGAGAAGATATAACGGCAACCCAAATCCACTCTACGGACAGGTGTCCATCAACCAAAGCGCCCATACACACAGGGACTTTGTAAGGTGTCACTTCTCTCTCAAACGTGTCAACCAAATCACCTGCCAACCGCCTTCTCTTGCCCACTATTTCAAAGCCCAGAACTTCCTCTTCCCCACCATCAACACCAACAAGAGCCAAGAAAGAAAGAAAGAAAGAAAACAGAACTCAATATTGCATGCAGCCATGGCTCTCTTCAACGTGTCTAGATCTTTCCCATCAGGACCCTCTTTGTCTTTCGCCCGCTCTCCTACTGGCAGCAAGTTCTCTAACGTCAGATTCACCTCTGCTTCTACATCAAGAGAAGTATGTTTTTCGATCTCCTTTTTCTTTAATGCATCGACAGTGGTGTATGAGGGAACTTGGTTTAGTACTTGGCTGGTTAGCTGATAAGGCCTTTGAATAATAAAAACAGTTGATTCGGAGCAATTATCAGCTCGAGATAGTTGTCTAATTTGTTGATAATGCTATATATGGAATAGCAGTTAGTTCACTGTGAACAAGTCTTAGCTCGATTCACAAGCTATTGGTGAACTATTTTCACCAAGTTTTTTAAGCTGCGTCTTATAAAATGAATAATCACTGGGCCTATCTAGTGGCTTTTAACCATGTGTTTCTATTGGGTTTATGTTTTGTATCATGGGTTAATTAACTAGGCTTTGGGTTGGGGATGTATATTGGTAATTGTATCAAGGTTATGGGGTGTACGTAGTAGACACATTGCCGGATCACATAAATTTGTGTGTTTTCCTCTCATATGTTTTGATTGTCAATTGCGATCATGCGAAAGTGTACGCACGTGCCTAAGAATTCAACAGATTTCTTTAGTTAGCATAGAAAATTTTTTGGGGTTATTTACATGTTAGTCTTTCTTGTAGCTGATTTTTCTAACGACTGAAATTCAGAAAATCTCACTAGATTCTATAACTCTTGGTCAATTTTTAAAGTTTTTTTTTTTTACCTTTTGTCTCGGTCCCATAATATCATGGGAATAGTGTAAAAAACAAAAAGCAATTAAATCTCATAATATTATGGACTGCCCCGTTATGTTATGGTTTTTATGTAGCTATTTGGAGATTTTTTTTTTCAAACTATAGAACTTGGTATGTGGTCAGATATATATGTATTTACTTTTCATAAAATGTAATATTCATTTGCTAGTTGCAAAAAGTGTATGCTAATAAATTTTTTTTTTTTTTAAGTATGATACGTAATTGATTAATCCTAAAATATAGTAGGTATGGCACAAAAAAGTTTTAAAAAGTATTAGATTAGATTTTGGTGGAAATTCGGGTTTAATGTGAAATGGTATGTGTATGTATTTACTTTTCATAAAATGTAATATTCATTTGCTAGTTGTAAAAAGTGTATGCTAAGAATTTTTTTTTTTTTTTTTTAAGTATGATACGGTAATTGATTAATCCTAAAATATAGTGGGGTATGGTGCAAAAAAAATTTAAAAATAGATATTAGATTAGATTTTGGTCGAAAATCAGGTTTAAGAACGACTAATATGTTAAAACAATATACTAGCCCCCCTCCTCCTCTACTGGCCCGGTTATGGACTCACACGGTTTAGATACAGATGAGTGAGTTCATCGAACTTGCCAAACTCACATGATTTCGAGTCAAACAAATTGGAAAGCAAATCTAGATGCAACCCAGTAACTATGAGTGCCATTTGAATTTATTTTCAGGAACAGAACGCAGCAGAAGAAAGTCGAGACAGCATGTCATACGCCTCAGACAAGGCAAAGGAGGCTGCGAGGAAAGCTCAAGAGAAGGCCTCTGATACCACTGAGAGGACCAAGGAGTCCGTGGAGAAGGCTAAAGACAAGGCAAAAGAGCATGCAGAGAATGTAAAAGACAAGACCAAGGGAGCAGTGGAGACCGCAAGGGAGAAGGCAAAGGAAGGGACAAGCCGGGGAGTGGAGACTGCACGGGATCTGAAGGACAAGACAAAAGGAGCGGCTGAGACGGTGACGGAGACTGCCCAGAACATAGGAGAGAAGGCGAAACAGACAATGCAGGATGCTTGGGGAGCAGCTAAAGAGACTACGCAGAAGATCAAGGAGACAGTGGTGGGGAAGACTGAGGAGGCCAAGGATTCTACAGCCGAACGTCTTGAAGATGCTAGGAAGCGTTCCTCCAATGAAAAGGATTATAAGTAGAATGTAAGATATGATTGTATACTGTTTTATTTCACTTTACTTTTTTTCTTTTTCCTTTTTCTTCTTTTCCCGTGTGTTTCTCGTTGGTAATGAATAATGACAGGCCCGTTTGTTAATTTTACTAATATAGTCAAGTGAAGTTAAACATCCCATCAAAAACACTTTTTACCAAAACTCCCTCCATCTTTTCCAAAAAAAGTCAAAAAGCAACTACATTTACTCACTAAAAAACAAAACAACTTCATTTCCCCATACAAAAAGTCAAAAATATTCCATCACAAACAACTAAAAACAAAATACCATCATAACTCATTTATATTTTATTCATTCTTTTCATTTCACTTCACTCCACTTTATTTTAAAAGTAAATTACCAAACAGGCCTAAGGGTACAGGTAAAGTTTTTGTAGGACTCCAAAGAGGTTGCTTCATGTCTCAACCTAGTAGAATAACAACAATGTCATTACGTCTTGGTTTATAAAACTTACTTTCCAATTTTATTTATTAGGGATAGAAATTTTTTTTAATTATAACTCGGTCCTGTGTCTAATTCCTCATTCACAGAGGGAAGAGAGGCCGAGATGATGAGGGGTATTGTTTTTTGTGTATATATTCTCATGTGATTATAAATAAGGAAAATTTTTAAATAAGGTCTTAAGTTTTTATCTTATTTAAAAAAAACACAAGTTTTAAAATTTCTGAAATTAGTCTCTTAGTTTTCCAGTAAGTTCTCAATTAAGAAAATCTGGTCATTTAAAGGTATTTTAGTGATTTTTTTTCTATTTTTTAAAATAATAAAGTATTTAAATTATTCATTTAAAACAATGACATGTTCATCTACGGTGAGAAAGCAGGTGAAGAAAATGAGAATATAGAGGAAGTGGAGGGTTTTATTTCAATAAAGGGTAATTTGGGTAGATTAGAAATTTACGGGAAAAGGTCGTCGAAAAATAGCTTGAATGGATGTTGTTAAATGAAAATATTCTGGAAAACCTAGGACTAATTTGAAGATTTTTTAAATTTGTATTAAAATTTGTGTCCTATATTTTTAAATAAGGCAAAAATAAAATTAAGGCCTTATATGAAAATTTTCCTATAAATAATGTCAGTATCTTTACTATAGAATAGAGTTTTAACCCTCATTTTATCAACACATGTAGATGATACTGTGAACTCTCATGTAGGTCTGAAATAATGCCCATCCAAATAAAAAAAGAAAAGAAAAAAGAACTAAATATCAGTGGAGCTGAATGGTGTCATTAGATCATTTTAATTAATCTTTCATTCTGGAAAGCCGACTGTCTTTGATTTTAATGGCATTACTTTTCTTTTTATGGACTTTAATCCCATGGTGAATGCTGGTGTTAGAGCATGAGCGTGTTGCAATGCAGGAGCTAGATGTTTATATGTGGGTCATGTGCTAAAACAAATTCATCCATGCCTTTTGGTTTTGGGTGTTGATAATATTCAATCGAATATATTGGTATTCATATGGAAGTGTGTGTGGATTGTATTCATGTATTATTTAGTGGGCCTCAGATTTTGACTTACTTGGTCATATCTGGATTTAAGAAGCCTTGAGTCTGGTAAATTGAAAGGGTTTGAGGAGTAGGTAGATCTGGATTGAGAGATGAATCCAGACTAGCTAGTGTGGTGCACCAGATTTCAGGCACAGGTTAATCTCATTGTATGTTGGATCACTTGATTAACAATGTGATTTAAAAGCCAACACACTCTATAGTTGAGTGGTGTTGTCACCTTTGTTTCAGCCGATGATCGATTTCTAGATTCTTATATTAGTGTACCCTTTTCGGATCAGCCCCCCCCGCCCCCGCCCCCCCCCCCCCCCCCCCCAAAAAAATGTAAAACATTATATATTCAGTTCGGGTCACATCAAATGTGATGAATAGGAAATACCCAAAGAACTCTTATGATAAATATATATATATAGAGGGCTGCTCCCCTACACTGCAACCCTCCTTAATATCAGCTGCAGGCATGTGACGGGAGTAGTGTAGGGCGAACCTGCAGCTGATATTAAGGAGGGCTGCAGTGTAGGGGAGCAGCCCTCATATATATATATATATATCCTAAGTTGGCTTAACCTAATTGATCTCGCCTAGAAATATCCTAACTGCACAAAAAAGTTTGGCCCAGGCCCCCAGCAGGGTGCGCTACCCCTATACCCCCATGGGCCATGCTATGGAGCTTGACATGTGTTCACGAGGGTGGGTGATCATCAATGGCAAGAGTCGAATGCAAGACATCTTTGCACAACATTTTCCACCTTGGTTGAATTCTATTTACCATCATAGAAAGAAACTGCTTGATGCCTTGAACACTGCACGTTGAAGGCATTCCACCTGTCTCTTTGGAGACATCTGATGAAATTGGAAAGGGACTCCACCTAGAAGATATTTGAATTATATTTTCCATGATGATGTGGTTCTCATTCATCTTTGTATTCATAGTACAAAACACAAATTATCGGATATGATAAAACTGATCAATTACAAATATTTGAGTCTTTTTATCGTAATCTTACATTAATTAAGTTATCAGCAAATCTCCTTATGAGTAGAGTCCATTAGACATGTGCTAACATCCCCCCTCAAGCGAAACGACGGTCTTTCTTTGACTTGAAGCTTGTTTTACAACATTTGAAATCGACCAGAAGTTAATCCTTTTGTGAAGATATTAGCTAGTTGATCAATATAAGTGACAGACCTTACCTATATATCACCATGAATTACTTTCTCTCGGAAAAAAAGATAGTCAACCTCCACATGTTTAGTGCGGCCATGATAAACTGGATTTGAAGCAAGTGCAATGGCGTTGAGATTATCACAATTCACGATTGGGGGTATTTTACAAATATCCCTAGATCCCTTATGAGCATCCGAATCCAAAATAATTCTATTGCAATGGGTGCCAGAGACCTATATTCCGATTCCGTGCTTGACTTGGAAACTGTTGGTTGTTTCTTGGCATTCCAAGATATTAAGTTGGACCCAACAAAAACAGCATAACTTGAAGTGGACATTTGATCGTCTGGGTTTCCAGCCCAGTCAGCATCTCAGTATGCAGTGATAGCAAACGGACTTTTACTGAAATGGAGGCCATGAGTTGTTGTCCCTTTCAAAAACCTTAGAATCATTTTGACCGCTATCTAGTGAGTTGTTCTTGGGTCATGCATAAACTGACATACTTGATTGAATGCAAAGGCAATATCAGGCCTCATCGGTGTAATATATTAAAGTGCCCCAACAACACTGCGACATTCATGGGGGTTTGATATTTGTTCATCATCAAGTTCGGAGAGTTTTGCGCCTATATCAACTAGTGATTTGATAGGCTTAGCATCTTGCATGCTGGTCCGATGAAGTAGATAAGAAATATACTTTTTTCTGTGAGACATAAATTGAAATGCAGCCTGTACGCTTCTATTCCAAGAAAATAATGAATGGGGCTTAAATCTTTCATAGCAAATAGACACCCAAGATCTATCACTTTCGGAATAACAACCAGATTGTTGCTAGTTACTAGTTTATCATCAACATATATAGGAAGAATTATACATTCTCCACCAAATTTGCGAACAAAAGGAGACGTCGCTTCATTAGATCCAAGAAACCCTAGACTTCAAAGGTAGGTAGTGAGGTGAAGATACCAAGCCTGTGGTGCCTGTTTAAGCCCATAAATGACTTTGTGGAGCCAACACACATGATTAGGCCGAGTTGAGTTCACAAAGCCTTGAGGTTGTTTCATATATACTTCCTCCGTTAGAATACCATGTAAGAAGGCATTGTGGTCATCAAGTTGACGAACAGGCCACCCAAGTTGAACGGCTATAGATAGAACCAACAGAGGTGTTGTATGTTTAACCACGGGGCTAAATGTATTACTATAGTCAAGTCCAGGTTGTTGATGAAATCCCTTAGCA
This sequence comes from Cinnamomum chago, assembly GCA_038049695.1. Lineage (NCBI taxonomy): Eukaryota > Viridiplantae > Streptophyta > Magnoliopsida > Laurales > Lauraceae > Cinnamomum > Cinnamomum chago. The sequence goes on along the minus strand of CP142451.1, from coordinate 28,961,336 downwards.
ACTAGTCTAGCTTTGTAGCGCTCAATGGTCTCATCTTATTTCTATTTTAACTCGAAAATCTATTTACACCCGACTGCATTTTTACCAGGTTTAAGTGGGACTAGGGACCATGTGCCTTGTCTTTGTAACGCATCAAACTCAAGGGCCATTGCCACCCTCCAGTTAGCTGATTTAATTAGTGTTGCACATGGGCGGTTCAGATCGGTTTAACACTAAAACCAACAACCAAACCGAACCTGTCGGTTTTTTAATTAACCGATCCGATCCAACCAATGGAGAGGGCTTAAACCGAACTGAACCAAACAAAACGGTTCGGTTCGGTTCAGTTGGTTAAACCATTGTTTTTTATTTTATTTTTTTGAAAATTAGACATTAGAAATTTCAAAATGATGATACCCCGTCCTTTGCATTTGTTCCAATGTTTGGTGCAAACATAAAAATCCAACAATCCATACTAGACTAAACACGTATAAAAAATAATTCTACTCCAAAAAAAGAGTTTGGACTAAACACAAGCACAAAAAAAAAAAAAAAAAAACTAGATTGTAGTGAAACATTCATTCCACATGATACCCTCTGAGATAGTGCTGACAATTGAGTTTATGTGAGAATGGAGTTGTCGACTCTAACTATGAAAGTAGTAAAAACGAAACCCTAAGGCTAAAATAGTAAAAAATGAATACTTAAGTTATCGCATACGGTCGGTTTGGTTTAAGTGGTTAACCGTTGGCTCAAACCAATAACCGACCAATGTAAGCGGTTTTTATGATTTTCAAACCGTTAACCGAACCGGTCCACTATAAACCGATCCGAACCGCTCGGTGCGGTCGGTTCGGTTCGGTTTTGCGGTGATACCGGATTTTTTGTGCAGCCCTAGATTTAATGGCATGAGTATAGCACGTAGGTTCCAATGGTGCGAGGATAGCCTGTACTGTACTAGGCAAAGGATACCTAGTAGCCAGAGAAAATTTCTACTTGGGTTTGAAGATGGCATCCATAGACCGGGTCCTCATGTGATGACCTTTAGTAACAGAGTCAAGACTTGAACCTGTGTTACATGCATTATTTGAATCATTTGCCGCCTAAGTAGAGCCTTGAGTGGTTGGCTGATCAATATGTGTAGTGGATTTATCAGGTGTTATCCCAGTTGGTATTTGTCACATCTCGGGCCTTAGAATTCCTCAGTTAGGGAGGCTCCTGAGATGTGACTCGTGTACTCCTGTGAACTCGCACTTATTTCGGACCAAGTCCGAATTCATGATGGAGAAAATTCAACTTTGCACGTATGAGGATTACTCACTGACCCCTGTCAATGTACATTTAAATTGTGGAAGCATTCACACAATTAATATCAAAGCATGAGCAGTCCATTAAAGTTCGAATAATACACTTATAATTTATCATTAACAACTAGTCATTTCAATCTCTTAATGCATGGTACCCAAAGTACTCTAATGAAGAACTACTGGATGCCTTATCTTAAAAATGAACATAATCCTAATACAAATAAAAATCAAAACTAATCACATGAATAACCATAAACTAATATAAGATGTAATATCTAATCCCAAACCCATGATTACCACTCTTGTATGTTCTCCGACAATCAAAGCTAACCGGACATCCTTACTGACCCAACCTCTAATATGGAGAACTATTAGTTATCCTCTTCGGTATCCTGGATTTCTTTGACACCAAGTGTAGCACTATGAATATGATGATTCAACAATATATATATATATATGAGCAATGAAAATTCAACACATGTTATATCAAATTCGAATTATTAACAAAAGATTAAAAGATGACAAATAATCATCAACTAGGTGCATTGTGCATTATGAATAAATATTCGTTCTTTATCGAATCATAAATTGAATACTCACTTTTCTAGTTGGCTACTACATTTTGCCCATCATCTCCGATATAGAACAAATCTAGTTGGGATGTTACTAGTGACCTGGCCAAAGGTTCTCCTAGTTATCTGGTTTTGTAGTTCTGGTGCTCCAGACAACTTACTATAGTAGTCTTGAATAACTAAACCAAGTTTTAACCTCATCGAGTATCACAAGGTGAAAACTAAGTAGTGCCGAACCATTCGAATCGAATAATAATAAACCAGAGTAAGACTTTTCTATTCAAATAATTTATAATTGAATTCATTTATCTTCATTTTAATAATTTCCAAATCATTTTCTAATCGAATTGAATCATAAGCTTACTCCATTTGAATACCACATCAATGTACGGCGATATTTGTAAGACAATTGTAGTACAATTTGTCGAATAATACGAATAATGTAATATAACAATTATTGTAATATTTAAGGGCAATAATGAATTAATCTCATTATGCAAATGTGAATAGATTAATAGAATCAAGGTGCTTTACTAGCCAACCATAATCTAATTACCTGGCGTCTCTAACCCTCCATTTTGATGTAGTTTTAAGAAATTCGATGTACATGCTACATTTCTTTTGTGTCACTTTGAGCGTGCGCAAGGTACACTGAATTCCTAAACCAAGACCCATGGTGAAGTGCTAGACGAAACAGATAAGCACATGAGATGATTTTAGCCCAAGATTTCTCATGTAATATAATTTCCATCAGACTATGTTAAACGGTTACGGTTCCATATCTATGGACCTACAAAGTCAGAATTTTCACACCCTAAGAAGCTTATTGCTTTAGTTTTTATGTCACAATCATCCTCGGAGATTGATTATGAAGGGCTTAGGCCTTTAAAGTGAAATTAACTCCCTCAATGGTCAATGGGTTCCAGCCTAGGGTCCAACTAGATTTAAAATTCATTTTTCCAAAAGAGACAGGGCCTGGTTCATTGATCCACATTTTCACTCTCTCCAACCTTTGATCATTAAGCTATGTAGACTATTGAATTCTACATTTCAAGAGTTTTCCAACAGTATGTGGAACTCCAAAATCCGACGTACGGATAAAAAGTTATGGCTATTTGAAAAATCATTGGTCACTAACAGGTGTCAGGTCCGCTCAAGCCGGAGTTTATACACTTGAGCAGACATCATCTAGAGAGCATGTGCGCTCGAGCGGGGGGTTTATGCACTCGAGTGCACAGTCCAGAATTCCTGAATCCAGATTCTGTAACTTTACTTCTCCCATCCAAAGCTCTCCAAAGCTATCCTTTCTTCTCCAAATCTTTTCTAAGACATTCTATGAACAATTTGAGCCTTCTATGCTCTCCTACATTCCATCCAATCATTTATAAATTCCATCCATCAATTCATTCCATCCCATTCCAATGAACAATTCAATATTATTCTAATTTGAAAGAAAAGGCTGAAATTGACAAAGAATAGCATTATATTGTGCAATCAAATAATCATCAACATGCATAATTAAAAATTTCTCATCACTTGCCTTAATTTGATGCTTTTCAACTCTAATACTCTTCTTGGCTCAATTACAAGCAAACCCCCCCAATTTACAAGCTCACAACAACTCCTACAATGGTAATGGATGAAACAACTTAGAGAGGTCATGTATGCAAGGAATCTAACTTCTATTGGGTGTCTCCAAGCTAAGGAGAATGAAAGACTTACCAATAAAATAGATGGAGATAAATTGGAAGAGATGATGAAGGTGATGAAAATCTATAATGGAGATATAATTGGAATGAGGAAGAAGAAGGGCATGCAAGTAATGAATTAGACTGTCTACAACTATTTCAAAGCAAGGAGATAAAGAAACAAGAGATTTCTTACCAAGGAGAGAAGTTATTATATGACGAAGGCCAAAAGAGCTTGGAGATGGTGCTAATGGAGAAAGGAGATGGAGATGGAGCCACTCAGCTATCATACAAGGTCTCTAATTGGGCTTGATCCAAGCTGGGAGAGAAATAGGAGAAGAAGAAAAGAAGGAGAGTAAAAGCCTCTAGCTGAATGAAAGAAGAGAAATGGAATGATCAATGGGTGGCTGGTTTATAAGAGAGGATTTTATCTCTTTTGCATGCAAGTCCAAGGACTTAAAGAAAATTTGGGAAAAGGGTGTTAAGTGAGAAATGGGCTTGGAAGTGGATTAAGTTGGGCTCATTTGGTCTGGGTCCTTAAGTGAGAAATGGGCTTGGAAGTGGATCAAGTTGAGCTCATTTGGTCTAGGTCCGACCACGATAATCAAAGGTGACGACATGATCTATACGATGCACATGAAAACCTACGAAAACTATTACCACATGTGCGACCCAAAATGATTCAAAAGGTCATACTACTACTTGAGTTAGCTCAAAACCTCACTAATCTACCTAATCCAACACAAAACCAACCAAAACAACTATTAGACACCCAATCAAGATTAATTAGGCGTTAATCAAGTTTAGGTGGGGTCCGGGTGTTATAGTATTATAAACTTGACAATAGAAATATAAGGCTCAGTTGTAGATGTGCTTCCAATTGTATGGGTCTGATAAGAAGACTCTTTAGAAGGATCATGAGAGCCTAGTTGTGGTGCAATTGATGCACCATCCATTGGAGGCACAACTGATGCACTTCGAAGTGGATACATTGTAGCCAAGTCATGCATTGAACCAATTGTGGTCGATGACCCATGTGGCAGTATCGAACTTGAGACAAGAGTAACTGATGCGCTCGGTAATGGGGGTACAGTTGTGGAAGATGTGGGAGCGTTGGTAGCATGTGGCTCTGTTTGAGTAGCCTGTGATGTGTCACCATTTGAGTATTGCGGGCTAACGGTTAGTGGCTGTGCAGCAGGTGTAGGTTGTGCACTAGATAATATATGAGACTGACCAAGCACTACCGGATCAGTGGATGACTGTACACCATGGTTTGAGTCCTGAGTATTACCATTTTGGGCAAAGGGAATTCAGGTTTCATAAAAAACCACATGTCAGTTCATATAGATTTTCTGAGATGCAGGATCATAGCACTTATTGTAACGCCCCAATTCCGGATACCGAGAAAGTCGTCAAAATATCCAAAGTTGACACGCTACTTTCCTGAAAATCCGAGAACTTCCAAAATCGTAGGTCTGCAGTAAGGTCCAATTTAAAACTTTTTAAACGATATAAGATCAACAGTTAATAATGCGGAAGCATGTGAATATAGCGGAAGCAATGATAAGGTATCATAAGTCTGTAACAAATATAGCAGGGCTGAAATCCAGCCTAAAGTGTCAAAGTTATAAAGGATTATTACAATTTTTACCTTGCTCACTACAAGAGTCACTCAAAATCCCAAAATGATGAACACTCACACCCCAGGTGCCGGCTCTCCAACTTTTAGCTGACCTCATGGTCTGTTGGCCCCCATTCGTAGTCCCCTACTACGGGTGCCTCAACTAGCGCGAGCGCGCCATCCTCGGGATCGGGGTAGAAACCTAAGCACCAAGAATGGGTAAGATCTATTGATCTGGCAAGTCACAGTATACAAGTAACATAAGATATATGTATCAAAAGAGTAAAAACAGTTATACAGCTAAAGAGTATATCAAGATACATGATCTAGGCAGTTAAGCAAGATAATCATTTAGAATCAGGATATACATAATATCTAGTCTAACACAATATGACACATTCACACGAGCTGGATACCGCGGGATATTATTCCACGGCCCTCCCATACTGGACATAGTCGGGGTGGGGAATTTCACTAGTGTTGGGGAATGACTAGCCCCGCAAATCACACTTAAAATCTCACCACACTCATCACTCGGGGAGATTGGACTTGGCATCACACCGTCCGTCTAAAACATAGCTCATCATGATAGCTCACTCAACACTCATAAATAACTCTACCAGTGATGATCAGTCCAAAGGCTGAGCTTAGAACAACTGAGTGAATGTCTATGCCGACTCGAGGAAACATTAAAGGTCCATGTCTGTCTAGGCTTTGCCTTGCGTGAACAAGGTCCTAACAAGGTCTCTAAGAGGTCCAAGTGTCAATTCGGTCCATGGATCACAATCCAAGTTTAAGTCCACTCGTTGGATCCATACCAAGGGCCATCAGGTACATAGCCTGGTCTAAAACAGTCCAATCGAGGTAACAAGTTCATTTCCAATAATAAACAGTTTATTCTCATCCAAAATGAGTTATAAGTCCAATATAATCCACCTCTCCAATCTAAGGATATACACATCCATACTTAGGCCATAAATGAGCCCGCATAACCACAGACACGGGTCAGTATTCGCCAAATCATATCACCAGGTCACCTTTAAGTAGTCCTAGGTACAAGTCATTCATTTCCCATTTAAATAACAGTTATAAGCTATAGTAAGGACATAAGAGTGACAGTAATATGATAAGTGAAATAAGAACTCCAAGTACAAGAATCAACAGGGAAATATCAATAATCCAACCTAGGTAATGGTCCACATTCGGGTCCTAGTTCATCTCAGGTAATTTGATCTCTAAATGGAGTCTCAGATGCCAATGGATACTGTATTTGGTGCTCCAAAAGTTACGGGCATCATTGATAACGTTTAAGGATTGAATCATCGTAGAATATACAACTAAGACCTTACTTAGTGGTCCCCACGAGTCAAGGTTGAGCTACACCATTGACTCGAGCTTGGCACATCAAAAGATGTCCATTTGGATGGTCAATGGGCCCCACAAACGATCACAACCTCAAAATGTGAAAAATGGAAAATCACTGAACGCAGTGTCCTCGGTCGACCCAACACAGGGCTCGGTCGACCAAGTACACTGGTCTGTCAAGATGTTGACTCCCAGGTCGACCTCTGCGCAGTGTGCTCGGTCGACCTCCTGGCTTGGTCAGTCGACCGAGTACTCTGGAAAAATAGGGTCAAGCACTTGGCAGGCAATGTCCTGATCTCAATAATTCTACGAGTGTCCGGTCAACCTCCTGGCCTGGGCGGTCCCAACTCTTAGCATCCTCAATGAAATCCTGTGTGCTCGGTCGACCTGGGACAGGGTCTGGTCGACCGCACACACTGAACCCTGGGCTTGAGGTAAAAATTCAACTCTCAGTTATTTCCTGCAAAACATGTGTCATCGGTCGACCGAGTACACAGGACTGAGAAACCTGCAGAAAAATAACTGGGACTTGATTTCTTTTCAATTGCAGTGTCTCCGGTCGACCGAGTACACATAGCCTGTAAAACTTCCAGAATTCTGGATTTCTTCTCCTTTAATCCAATTTTCCACCAAACCTCATCCAATCTCATCCAAGCATCACAAGATCATCATAGAACATAAAAGGCACTTCAATACACAACCATCCATCATCAAACGGGCCATTGATCTTCCAAATGAGAGATTTCATCCATCAATGGCCATAAATCCATAAAACTAAGCTCAAATGGTAGATCTAACATAACTACAACAATTGAATTGAAATTACAGAATCAGAATAAGAAAAATCATGTATTCTATGCTAAATAGGTATATTGCACTTGCCTTGATCCAATTGTAAGAAGGTAGAGAGAGAAAAGAGAGATCCAAGCTATAAAAATGCAATCCAAGCTACTATAGTCTCCAACACACAAACCAGCCTCAAAACTCAGATCTAGAGAGATTTCTAACTCCTACAACGCTAGCGTCTAATTGCTATAAGGAAGGAGATCTAAAAAGAAAAAAGAAGAAATCTAAGGAAATAGAACTAGATGAAGAAGAATACCTTGATTGGAAGGATGAGAAGAGATTAACAAAAAGAAAGAGCTCCTTAAGATAGATGGTGGCTGAGCTTGTTGTAGATAATCTTCTTCTTCTTATTTAGTTTCTAGATCTAGGGTTTTAGAGAGAGAGGGAAGAGATGGTGGAGGGAAAATGAGAGATAGAATTAGAGGGAAATGAGAGAGGGAATTGTAGCTAGAGTATGGGATGGGGTGAGTGTAGTATATATAGGTTTGGGTTAGGTACAAGAATACCCTTTTAGTTAACATGGGATTAGGGTTAGAGTCATGGGTAGTTTGGTCTTTAGGTGGGAATCTAGAAGCTTCTCAAGTGAATTAACCCTTATAGTAAATGCTAATTGCTAGCTAGGGCCTCTAATCAAGTAACTAACTCAAAAATTATAAAGACACATTATAAGCTCTATAAATTACAACAAAGGCCTAATTAGGAAAAATACCTATCTACCCTTACTAACCCCTAATAAATAGTATGATTAAGTATTATTGGCTATTAAATAGTATTCAATCCAAAAGTGAGGGTCCACAAGGGGTGGGGCCTCACACTTATAGCCTTTGTGGTTTCGCGCATACCCTAGAAATACACATGGGATAGTGCGAAAGGCTAATTTTCTAGAGTTGTATGGGCGAAGGTAAGGAAAACAAGCACACCAAAAACTACACAAAATCCTATAATCAAGTGATTTAGCTAAAAAAAATTTATAAGGCAGCACATTATTCAGAACAGGAGTAGGCATAGTTCATGAGAAAAGTTGTTGTATCAAAAGCCATATCCCAAAAGGAAAATGGGACCGCAGAGTAAGCAAGAAGTGCCAATCCTATCTCAACAATATGGCGGTGTTTGCGTTCAGCTAACCCATTTTATGCGGGGGTGTGAGGGCATGAAATCTTATGAGAGATGCCATTTTTGCTTAAAACATTTTTAAACCTAGTACTTTGAAATTCACCACCACCATCAGATTGAAGAGATTTAATTTTTGTTTCAACATGGTTTCAACAAAGGGCTTGAAAGTGATAAAAATGTCATACACTTGAGATTTAAACTGAATGGGAAAGAGCCAATAATATCTACTAAAATCATCAATAAAAGTAACATAATAGCGAGAGCCAATAATTATTGACGGAGTAGGAGAGTAACACCATACATCCATATGAATAAGTTCTAAAGGAAGAAACTGAAACAGATAACACAAATGGCAGTCTAGATCTTTTACCCATCCGACAAGCAATGCAGACATGTGGCTATTTCGAATCGAGTACATCTATATGCAGATGCATATTTACTTCACGCAGATTACCGGTTTTTGCTTGGGACATTTGGTGGATTGATGTGACAGTTAGAATTGATGGCAGCGCAGAATCGGCGCAGGCGATAAAGTAGCAGTTAATGGGGCATTCATTCGGCGCCAAGGACGAAAGAGGTAGGCACTCCATGGTACCACCCGAATTTGAATGACTCTTCACCTGTACAATCATTAATGCTGGGATTGGGAAGTTTTGGGGTCCCACCATCTGTGACTGTACTGTAAGTTGCAGGCCATAAATAGAAGTATGTTTATGAGGATTGTAAATAATTTTTGCAGGAACTTTGCATGTGTGATGTGTGGAAAGTTTTTGAAAATTTTCAAATTTTTTAATTTTGGGTTGCCACAATGAGGAACATAAATCTTAAATAATTAAAAATATGTCTACTTTCTTTTGGATACTTAACTAAATGGGTTGGAATCGGGTAAAAACTCATTTGTTAGAGATAATATCCGCTTCAATGGTAAGGAATTTTGTCGCTAAAGATATAACAATTTCTCTCACAAGATACTAAAAGAGTGAAGAAAATATTAAGAGGATTTTACGTGAAAAATCCTGAAATATAGCCATATATCCCGAAAGGTCCTCGCAAATTTTGTAGCACCAATGAGGCCCCTCAGGCCTTATTTCCTTTTTTTTTCTTCAACTTTGATAGGAGCGACACTAGCGTCGCTCGTGTCTGATGAGGGCAACGCTAGCGTCGCTCGTCAGCGCATCTCCTAATGCACAATTCGCTAGTGGGAGAGATTGAGAAATATACATAATTTGCTATATTGTCACTCGTCAGAACATCTCCTAATGTCTTCTTCTTCCTCGCCTTTGGATATCGCCCACACATTTTTAAGAATTACACTAATAAACGGCTATTGGCCTAATGCATATCAATGACAGCAAGCCTCAACGGCTAGACACAAATTTCCATAACACCCATTAACTCTATCAGACTTATTCTTGGAAAAAAATAATCCATCAGATCCATTCATGCCCGTTAATGAAGACCCTTGCACTGATTGTTTGTTTGTTTAACAGATAGATCCAACTCTACTAATTAAACAATAAAGAAGAAGGGAAAAAATCAATGGAGAGGGGCATTATGAGAGGGAACAAAAGTTTAGAAATTGAATGACTGGAATAAGATCCCTATTGGTAGAAGGTTCAAAAGGAGACATGCAGACCATTGATGTTTCAAGCACCCAACCGACAGACACAACCAGATTGATGGCTTAACACAAATCCTTTTGGCTATTTTTCAAAGATGGGTTTGACTCACAAAACTAGGTGGTTAATATAGGGACTGGATGCTTATTAGCAGAGCTGCAATTAGTAGTAGGTAATATATTAGTAGATGTTCTGACGAGTGAAGATATAGTAAATTGTGTATATTTCTCCATCTCCCTCACTAGCAAATTGTGCATTAGGAGATGCGCTGACGAGCGACGCTGGACACTGACAAGCCTCATTATTCGATTTCGACAATGCCTTAATATTTTTTAAAACAATAGAATGGGGTGGCGGCATTTCTGTAAGAGAAAATTCCCTCATTATTCCAATATAAACAATAGTGGATATATTTTCTTAAGAAATATATTGAAAATATTACAATATTACAACTATATTCATCTAAAATGGTAAACTTATATTTCTAATTTCACATGATTCCCAAATAACAAATTTTTTTAAAATAAAGTGATATCCATGTTAATTCAAATATAAAGGAAAATCATTAAAAATTCATGCAATCACTTTTTTACTTTCTATAGTATTACTTACCCATTATCAATATTATTAATATTTTCTTCGCTCTTTTAGTATCTTGTGAGAGAAATTGTTATATCTTTAGCAACAAAATTCCTTACCATTGAAGCGGATATTATCTCTAACAAATGAGTTTTTACCCGATTCCAACCCATTTAGTTAAGTATCCAAAAGAAAGTAAACATATTTTTAATTATTTAAGATTTATGTTCCTCATTGTGGCAACCCAAAATTAAAAAATTTGAAAATTTTCAAAAACTTTCCACACATCACACATGCAAAGTTCTTGCAAAAATTATTTACAATCCTCATAAACATACTTCTATTTATGGCCTACAACTTACAGTACAGTCACAGATGGTGGGACCCCAAAACTTCCCAATCCCAGCATTAATGATTGTACAGGTGAAGAGTCATTCAAATTCGGGTGGTACCATGGAGTGCCTACCTCTTTCGTCCTTGGCGCCGAATGAATGCCCCATTAACTGCTACTTTATCGCCTGCGCCGATTCTGCGCTGCCATCAATTCTGACTTTCACATCAATCCACCAAATGTCCCAAGCAAAAACCGGTAATCTGCATGAAGTAAATATGCTTCTGCATGTAGATGTACTCTTTCGAATCTTGGAAAAAGTGAAGGAGCAATAAATTGAAAAGTATGATGTGAAGGGTGTAGCCAAGGCGTTGATGCATAGAGAATTGGAAACTCGGGTGCTAGAGTATGCAGATGGAGAAACCTCTAATTGAGTACAAATGCTTGCAGTAAGTTGAAGAGGGTCTAGGCTATTACTCATCAGACCGTGGAATAGGATGTTCCCCAACTTGTTTTCCCTAACACAAAAACCAGAAGCATTAAATACAAAATGGCAAGTCATTATCTCGTGTAAACTGAGAAACATGCAATAAGTTTTGGGAAATGGAAGGAACATGGAGAATATCTTTTAAAGAAACATTGGAACCATGAAAAGAATGATAGGAATTGGCAATCTGAAAGATTTGTAAACTCTTACCATTCCCTACTGCAAGTCCATCATGGCCCACATACTCAGAATGGAGAGAAAGATTCCCTAGGTCCGAAGTAACATGATTTGTGGCTCTTGTGTCGTGTCAGTAAACAAGGTAGTTTTGCCATGTTACGCTGCAGTCATGGCCTGAAGCTTTTCGGGAGGTTGGTGACCTTGAAAGACAAGTCTAGCATGTGGAAACAATTAAGAGCAAGATGTCCAACTCGATTGCAGATCTGACACAAAGGTATTGGCTTAGATGACGGAGATTGAGTGGACGGAGCATAGGAGGATCCACCACGATTATTTTAATTCCGTCCTCGTCCGCGAGAGTTAAATCGATCATGGGAACCATTAGTAGTATATAGAGAATTGGTCGGTTGCTCCAAAGAAGGAGTGGAGTGATGTTGTTCTAACCTTAACTCAAAGGTTGATAGTTGTCCAAATAGCTCTTCAAATGTAACTGGAGAGTCACGATTCGGAATAAAGGTATGAACATGATCATATTATGGACCTAAGCCATTAAGTATTTGATTGCATATATAATATTATGAAATTGTCCGATAAATTGCCTCAAGGGCATTAGAAATGCAATCCATCTTGTCAAGATACTCCGTGATTGAAAGACCCCCTTTCTTGAGGTTTTGAAATTGTTGCTCCAACTCTAAAATCCGAGATCAGGGTTGAATAAGGTGAAGCTTCTCTGATCGTTGTTGCGGTGAAACCAAGTCGATGCACAAGGAGCCAATGATCGCAATGTACCTGTCCTATTCGAAAACTAGTGCTAACCTACCAAAAATCTGTAAAAATCATAAATCCTACTTTAATTAAAAATTAATTACATATCTGAATAAGATTAATTACAACCTGAAAAATCCTAAACTGAAAACCTAATCTAATATATCCATGCTAAAAACTACATCCACCATAAAAATAATCAGAAAACCAATTGGAAATGTTAAAAAATCATAAATAATTAAATTAAAATTTGAATGAGAGCATTGCAATCTAAGGGTCATGGTTCAGTTGTTTTCTAAATACTGAAAATATGGGCGATTTCAAAATCTGAAAAATAAATTTTATTAATATTTAAATAATTTCAGAAATACTCTAGCCCCTTTCGAATATTTTTAGTATTTAGTGGCCTTTAAGCATGCAATATAATATATCATTTGAAAATAAGGCATCAAAAGGACATAAATAAAGAAAATAGGTTAATAAATTAAAAAACAGATTTTAAATTAAAATTGCTCAACATAAAATCAAAAAATAAAAATAAATCAATTTACACCATTTCTCCTTAGATTTCAATTTCTTTGGCCTCGTACGATAAAAGAGAGAAAAGGAGAATGGGTAGAGAGAGATAGGATGGACAAGAGAGAGATAGGTGGTAAGAGAGATGGGACACAATAAAGAGAGAAAGAATAGGGGAGAGAGAGAGTGATTCACGGGAGGGAGAGATCTTGGCTTCCCATATGTGGACGCCCATTCCATGATAACTTCCGGATTTGAAAATTTTCAAATCTTAGAAAGTCTTTTTTGGTTAGAATCTAACTTATAGATAATCTTTGCAAGAGTTTTGGTATCTTTGAAATTTGAAATGACTTGCTTGGTTGCCAAGATTTTCCAAACTTGGGCTCTTTTTATCTTTGCAACTCTCCACTCTTGGGCCCACATTAGTTTGAGAAAATTGTCATCGCATAAATTGAATGAAAATGGGCCCCCATAATGGGCGTGCACCTTGTGAAATTGAGATGGCTTAGGCGTTCTCCATCTTTTCAATTTCTATTGAGATTTTTCAAACTGCATCTTGAGATTTTTCCTTTTTAACTAGTAATAGGAGTGGGTCCCACTACACCTTGCAACAACTTGGAATGATCCAAGGACGTGCATCTCCCTTGTAGTCCCATGCATTTCAATTTCCTACAAAAATATAGCATTAATTAATAAATCATTCTTTCATGTAGGAAAATAATATTGTAAAATGCGGGCCCAAACTCATACAGAAAGGATGCATAAAATTTCACCATTTTTTTTCTGATATTATTTAATTAAACCAATGGTGTAAAGAAAATCATCATTTTATGGGTAGGTCAAGAGTTATGAGTTTGTGACTTTTCATGCAAAAAATAAGAAGATTCGTGATTTCACGTGAAAATGTGGTTTTTCAGCTAATTTTTACTTGAGTCCAGACTTTGTTTCATGACAAAATGAAATCATGAATTTCCAAAAAAATTGATGCATGATTTTATGAATTAGTCCTTAATTATTCTAAAATAATAATAAAAATATACATATTTAAGGGCTAATCAGCTGCCGGACATCACGAACAGATTGGAGACCCACTACCCGCTGTAACACTTGCGGTGTGAATGTTGCTTTAATCCATAGAAGAACAATTAATCCATAGAAGAACAAGAGCATCATGTTCCACCCACAGCTCATAAGCCGGGTTAATGGTGACAGATTTATCATTAGGGAGATATTTCACAGGATAGATGGCAGATCCATCTACATATTTTATGAGCTTATTTGTCTTTAAGGATTGGTAGGAATTGACGTTTCCAGTTCCACAACAAGAGAATATCTCTATCCAACCAAATAGAGATGAGACTTGAGATTGTGCCAGATGTGTTGCCGGCAGCAGCCATTTGATAAAAGAGGAAGTAAAGAACCTGTTTCTCCACCGAGCCCACAGATTGGTCATCTTTGTATTTACAGGACAAAACACAAATGATTAGATATGATAAGACTGATCAGATACAAATATTTGAGTCTTCTTATCCTTATCTTACATTTGAAGCTAGGAGTTATCCGCAAATCTCTGTGGGAAGAGTCCATCGGACATGTGCTAACAAAACAGGAGTGTGGCCCTCTTAATGTAACTCTTCAAATATTCACCAAGTCCAAGTAATGATTGCCAAAGTCCGGATCCCTCTCTCTCCGAGTAATGAATGCCTATATATATATATATATAAATGGAAAAAGTTTCAAATGCATCTATCCCTCACCGTGAGAGACACTTTCATAATTGAGAATTTTCAAATACAAATGTTACTTTTCAAGTACATAGAGTGAGGTACACTTCCTTGTCTTCATGTGTAAAAAGGGAAGTGTCCTTCACCCTATGGTGAGGGATAGATGTACTTGAAACTTCCCCATATATATATATAAAAGATTGATTTCAGTTGAAAAATTACCCTCAATTTGTTCAATTAAATTGGACCATTTTGAATTTGATTTTGACCAACATTTTCTCTTTCATTCTCCCCTACTCAATGCCTCTTATATATATATATATATATATATATATATATATTAAAGCTAAACGGAGACACCCTTTTGTGATGCTCGGTCTCCACATTTAAAACATGCTCTTAATGATAATAAAAGCTCTCTCAATATGATTTTTTCTTAATTATAACACCCTATTAATTAGGTTTAAGACAGTTTTTCTCGCTCTCTTAATAATAAATCATTTTTTCGTGTTCAAAATAAATCCATATTTTTTAGGCTTAAATACTTTGAAATTAGCTAAAGGGATTTGCCATGGGAACCGGTTGGATTTTAATATGGGATATCCATTTTGATATGATTTTAATATGAGCCCGTGAGTTATCTATTTTAATAAAAATCACTAGAGAGAAACCCCTAATATAATGAAAAGGGCGTCTCACGATGATATAATGCAGCGGGCTACACTATAACTTTGCCCTCTTTTAAGCTCACTAACCCAATCAAGCAAACCCAATTGGATTCTTTTTCTTATTAAATAATCTCATCTGTGTAACCCAATCTAAATCTAAACCTATCAAAGTTCAATCTCATCTAGGGGTGTTCATGGGCTGGGCAGGCTAAAGCATATCCAGACCCGGTCCGATTTTAGAAACATTGGCACACGCCCAACACAGGCCGTAAAAGTTAGGCCTGACCCCTCCTATTTAATCAATCGGGCCGGGCCGAACCTGACTTTTATCAATTTTATGGGCATTCGAGCAATAATAAAATTAAATTACATACATTCCTTACATGGGCGGGGCCAGATCAGGCTTTAGGCTTTCTATCACTTAATCCAAGCCCGACCCGATTATTAAACCAGCCATAATTACATATCCAAGCCCGGCCCAAAGCGGGCTGGCACACCCCTAATATCATTTTTGTTGAACCCAATCCATTTCAGTTATTTTTTTTTCCTTTTAAAGTTTAAGTTTTTGTTCTTAACAATACATTTTTTTTCCTCAGCAGCTTTAAGCTCCATCCAAGCACAATTTAGTTATTATTATTCTTTGTTTCTATATCTTTTTTATTGTTTTGTATAATTTTTTCTATTCCTTTCTTTATTGTTTTGTCTAATGATTTTGCATGATTATGATTTTATTTTTTTTTGTATTTATTTTTTTCTATATGTTTTTTTATTGTTCCATGTAACGATTTTGTGTGAGTAGGAATTAAGCAATCTTGTGTAGTTACATTTAATTTATATTTTTTTCTAAAGGCTAAATGTGCCTGATTACTGTTGTTATCCGACCTGATTAACTAAGGGCACGTTTGTGTACATGTAATTTCCGTGGAAATTGGAAATTGCCACATCAGCAAAATCCATGGGTTTCAAATTCTTTAGAAAAGCTTTTCCGCGGAAGTCAAAATTTTATGTTTGGTGCAAAAAGGTTTTCCTCGATGAATTAGTGCTAATGTTGTTTGGTGCAACTATGGATTTCTTTAGGGAAAACCATTTTTTAGTGAAAACTATTGGGTGGGTGGGTTGGTATGTGTGTGGGGTGGGTGGGGTTGGGAGGGGAAGAGGAAGAAAGAGGGTGGTTGGGTGGAGTGAGGGTGAGAGAGAGGAAATTGAGGAGTCGATTTTCCGTGGAAATGGACTTCCCATACCCCCCCATAGGAAGTCTATTTCCATGGCTAGGAAGGAAAAAGCTGACGTGGCGAAAAAGCATTTCCGTGGAAAACTGCCGCACCAAACACATGAAAAAGAAGTTTTCCGCAGAAAACTACAACCTTTTCCGCGGAAATGGGCTACACAAACATGCCCTAAATGCAACCCCAAGAAGTTGTGAGTACACTCAATTTTAATCAAGAGCGTACCTTACCATATCTAAATTTCAATTCAACCATCTTTTTAGAGGAATTTAAGGAAGAAAACCCCATACATGGGCACTACACAAAAGAGAACCTATTAAAATTTTGCAAAGAGAAAAGGCCCTCCCATTGTTTTCGGGGTGTTTTCTTTTTGTCGTTAAGAGTTAGATTTTCCCGCACCATCTCCCTTATAAATATCTCCCCAATTATATAAACATTCCATCATATCTCGAAGACAATAATTTCTCCCCATAACCACCAAAACCCCAATAATTTTTCCATCATATTGAGGTTTCATTTCGGGTGTACCATGGACCCAAACCACCAAAAGGCGCAGAAACAATTATACCGAGTCACTCCTTTGATACCTATAATAAGAATAGAAAAGTTCTACAAAATTTGAGTTAGGGTAGATAACTTTCATGCCAAGTATTTTTAATTGTACATGCACATGTGTTGTACACGTATATACAAACTTGGTTGGGCTAAATCTTGGTTTTCATTTATCACAAATAGCAATGGTCACGAACCAAAAGAACTGAGAAGTTCTGCAAAGTTTGAATTTGGGTCCATAACTTTCAGACCAAATATTAATTTTTAATTGTACATCCACATGTGTTATACAAGTAAATACATATATACTTGGATAGTCTTAATTTGGTTTTCATTTGGATTTTTATTCAAGCCTCAGTTGCTTGTATTTATTGTCATTAATTGTTTGGGTATAGCCTAGACCAAATTAGGTCTCATTATTTGTCACATCTCGGTCCTAAATCACCATGGCTTAAGATAATCCCCGAGGTGTGACACGCATACTCCCGTGATATAATACATGTCTTGAGTCAAGTACGACATTACGAAGGAGAAAAACAACCTTCCACGTGCAAGTCTAGCTCACTAACACCTGTCAACAACATTTTATAGCGGAAGCATTTCAAAAATACACAGTAAGGTACCATATCATGAACAGTCCTATATATTGATAGTTTATACAAAAGTTATACAATTAATACAAAAGTGCATTTACATTTCACTCCAAAGTAGGGATTACAAAAATCACCCCACCATCCTATACAAAAACGTAAACCAAAGTATCTAATTAGCGTGATTTACACAAAAAGAAGTAATCGCACTTCAGTCTAGCTCTCAAAAGATTCCATGACGCTCTCAATAGGTGCAACTACATGGGCCCATTTGCAGGCCACTCTTCTAGTCCTAAAGAAACCTCTTCGGTCTCATCCTCTCCCTCCTGGGCCTCTTCAGACTCGGGAGCTTATCTGTGACACCAAAGATAGTATCTTAAATAAGAATATTTACCAAGTATAGGCATTAATATTGTAACACATGTTATATCAATTTGAATTTTAAAGACAATAGATTAAACATGCCAAGGTTAAGTAAACTAGGTAACTTGTGCAATTCGAATGATTGATGCTTTATGAATCAAAAGGAAAGTGAGCATACAATCTGGCTACTGTATTTAGCTCATCCTCTCAGTAGAGAGTAAATCTAGTTGAGATGTCACCAGCATCTCGGCCCACGGGTTTAGAGTTCTGGTACTCCATAATGACTTACTGCAGTAGTCTCAATTAACGAACCAAGTATAACCTTGTCGGGTATTATATGGTTGAAGCTAAGTAGTGCCGACTCGATCGAATCAATAATAATAGAATATGAATAAGTTTCTAATATATATAAATTCTCATAGTCTCAAATCAAATCGAATCAAATCAAATAACAATATTCACATTCATTTTATTCCAAGATCAACTTCATTCTTATATATGAAAGGGACTATTTCCAAAAAAGAAATCAGTCCCAATTAGCTTCAATTGATTTTGACATTTTCAATTTATGTTGACCTCCTTCCAATCTCCCCTCTCCCACGTCCCCTACTCTTTCTATCTAATTAATGCTTGTGAAAAGAAAGCTATCTACATTAACTTCTCCTTAAAAGGTAAGGCCTCTCAACCATTACACATTCCTTTCCCTCTCCATCGGTTTTCTTGCAACTCCCCCATTTCTCTCTCCCCATTACCACATTCTTAACTCCTCCTTCCCTCTCATCAGTTTTTGTACGTAGTTATTACATTCATCATTATGACTC
This sequence comes from Cinnamomum chago, assembly GCA_038049695.1. Taxonomy (NCBI): domain Eukaryota; kingdom Viridiplantae; phylum Streptophyta; class Magnoliopsida; order Laurales; family Lauraceae; genus Cinnamomum; species Cinnamomum chago. The sequence continues at coordinate 28,942,427 of CP142451.1, read as the reverse complement.
CTCATTTCCACAGCCAAATCAAAACGGATGGATGCTCACCAATGTATATCACTCAAGAACCCTTCTCATATTCCTTGCTAGATTTTTACTATTGAGAAATTGGCTTTTGAGTTGATCATTTAGGGAGACGACTTGAAAATCACTTTACATCTCTCCATGAAAAGAAAACTGATTTGCATTGCAATTAGCTCAAGTGGAGTTTTATTTTGAATAGGATATTTCTCCATGGTCATATTTATGGTGACCCCACTATCTTTTTTTTTTTTTTGTTGGTTCATAGTCAATAAAAAGATATTGGTGTTTCCGGGCCATTTGGGTAAAGGCATTTAGTTGTACAAGTTTGCAAGGAGTGAGTGCTCAAACGTGCACAAAGGCTGATGTAAGGGAAAATCTAAATTATTCTTTTCTGATTTGGTTTTTCATTAGTACAAGTTTCATGGCGATCCAAGTTGATGGCTTGGATTCGTGGTGGGCCTACGTGTTTGATGATGAAAACATCTTACAAGAGCCTTTGATCACAAGTTAATCAACTTGATAATGTATTTGTTTTGCTTCAATTCTTTTAGGTGGAAGTAAAAATATAAGGCCCATTTGTTCCAAAATCTAGTGTAATTGGCATCTATTTTAACCAGTGTTCTGGCCTTTGGCCTTTGGGCAATTCTAAAAAACATGGATTGCATTTGGCCCCAATACCTGATCATATGGTTCCTCATTTATTAAAGATACTAAGAAAAAAAATCTCTAGACCATACAGTCAATTTTGAAAATCACGTATCTTTGCCATGTGCATCTAGTCAAGATTTATCTTGGTTTTCAATTTTTGCATCTGGTCAAGATGTTCTCGGGATTTTCAGTTTTCATCCAATCTTTGATGCACCTAATCCCCATCCTTAGTCTCTATTTTCACAAGGTGGACATACCTGCAGAGTGTGGAGCACTCTAATATAATTCATTGGCATGATCAATATATATATATGTGTGTTAATTATATTGATCTTATTTTCTCATATGGCAAATATAGATAAACTAAATCATTTACACATGGAATTGAGGTCAATTGTATAGCCTTTGTAATTGTTCCCAATTTGTTGTTTTGCATTTTGTGAATTTTCTTTTATTACAAGAAATCTGCTTGCCAATTTCATGTTTTTTTTTAACATCTATATTTCTCTCTCTTCAGAAATTCGGCATGCAGATCTTCCTCTTCATTAGTTATATCCACAAAGAAAATAGATAACTAATTCACATCTGGTTTTTTTTATTTGGCTTTGCTTTTTATCTATGTATTGAAAGGATTGCAAGAGTTTATGCATCTTTTTATTGACATTACAGTTATATGTATCGATTGATTTAAGTCAGCACACAATAAAGCCTGTATAAGCCTTAGGCATGTTCAGGTAGTGTGCACGTGAACTCCTGCACTTACAGCAGGCTCTTGATGATTAATAGTATATTTATCCTTTATAATTTATTTTTATCAATAATATTCTCCCAAAAACACAAAATATAAATATATTTATTTTCTTGGTTTGACCTTAGCATGGGCCTTTGTTGTTAGTATATATGAATCGGAAAAGGAGACACCAACATATAATGCATTGATAACCACTTGAAGGTCAATGATATTAATATTACTCAATATGAAATGCAAGGAATTTAAGAATACAGGATCATTACTAACCACCTCTAATCTATTTATCCTAGCCTCTCACCGTCCATTACAAGGTGGTTTTAGAAGGTCAATGTATTATTATCGTGTATTTGGTGCCACTAATTATAAGAAAATACATTGAATTCCTAAGCCAACCTCCATGGCATAGTTTAAGACTAAAGAGTAAAATCTATGAGTGTAAGGTCCGTGACCCTACTGGGTCAATTGGGCCCAATAGCAGGCCCATTGACCTATTTATTTTTATTTATTATTATAATTATTTGTATTTTAGATATTTAAGTAGGTTTAGGCTTTGAGTGAGTTTCTTTTAGTGTTAGGATAGTGTCTGCGAAGTTTCGTTTGATTTCGAGTTCGTTTGATCCTAGTAGGGGGGTAGTTTGCAAATTAAGGAAAATTGAGTGTTTTTCCGAAAATATTCCTATCACCGTGATTTTGGGTTCATTGGAAAGGTCTCGTCGCGCTGATCATTTTTGTCTCTTGGCTCGTCGCGATCCGACGATCAGAAACCCTTCAAATGGTCCATTCTTTCACCGGACCCACTTAAGGGCAAATTAGTCTTTTCCTCCCTCTCCTCTTCTTAATCAGGGATTAGCCATAATCTTTATTCATCTCTGCAACGAACAAGAGTTACAGCAGCCTTTTCTTCTTCCTCTTCTCTTCTCAAGCCCAGAACTCTACTCGGGAGAGATCACCTCCGCGATCGGAACTGCTTATCTTCTTTCTCTCAATCTTCTCTCTCTCTTGATCCTGGTTTGGGTAAGTTTTACTCACTTTCATCTTTTCAATCGATTCTCTTTGGTTTAGATTTAGGTTTGATCTTAATCTTTTTCTTTCTTTTCTTCTCCGTTGCGTTTTAGATTACGTTTGGTTGGATTAGATTGTGGGTTTTGCGAAAGAGAGCTTCTCCTCAAGCTTTTTTCCAATTTCTAATCATCTCCTTGGTTGAGGCAATTAGATTGCAATTTATAATTAAGCATGGTGTTTGCTTCTTCATTGATTGTACTGATTTTCTTGTTAGATTTCCCTAATACCAAGCCTGGTTAGGATAATGATTTTGGATTAGGTTAGATTTGTGGTATGGATTAGATTAATTATTAAATTGATACCCTTTTTTATGTTTCTAATTTGTTAGAATGGATGTAAAATTGATGAGAATGGATTTTTGGGAGAGCAGGAGGCTTAATTTCGTGCAGGGTACAGTGTTTGTGCAGGCCAGTTGAACAAACATGGCAAAAACGGACGTCAGCAGAGGGTTTCTGTCTCCGGGCGTCCAGACGCCAGGTCCCGGGCGTCTGGACGCCAGAACACAGAACCTCAGCGCACCCTTACTGGGTCCAGGCGTCCAGACGCCAGGTTCCGGGCGTCCGGACGCCAGGAACTCGAGGGGTATATAAACATACCATTTTGAAACACCCGTAACTTTTAATCCGCCCGTCGGAATTTTACATATAATATACCGTTGGAAAGCTCTTGAGATGTAGAATCCAATGGTTCTAGTTTCATCACGATCGGAGGTCGGGAAGTGATATAAATACTCAAATTATTGACCCAGTCTATATTATAGTAGAAATGAGACTAGTAACTTAGGTTTGGGCCTTAGATGTTGGAAACCATGAAACTACTATCAGTTGACCATTAATGAGGATTAATTCGTAGCACGTGGCTTGGTGTGCTTCGATTAGGTGTCTAGGTATTCGTGTATTAAACATGGGGTAACCGAATGCGTATGGAATTGAATTAATGGATGCTTAACATGATTGTACACCAAGGGATTTCCTTAGAAGCATCGTTGATCCAAATTCCACATGTACTCCGTTAGAACATGTAGGATACATGGATGACACCACTTGCCTAGGTTTGGATTGTAATTCCTCATTGACTTATTTAATTGTATCCGTTGTTGTAATTCCTTGTACACTCACTCTCGGCATAATACACCTAATTAATTATGAAACATAATTCCTTGTAGAATTAGGACTTGGACCTGACTTATAGTGTACCTTAGGACCCCGTGTTATGTAATTGATGAACATGACTGGCTAGACTGAAGGGATTACCATGTAATTGGTTTTGTCTTGTATTGATTTGAATGAGATAATCCCTACGATCATGTCCTGTAAATTGAGCTAGCCAGACTTGCTTGTCTTGGTCTATTCTCGTGTCAACACCACATTATTATTATTATTATTTGCATATCATGGCCAGCTGCAGTTTGGGGGTTTATTGATGGGCCGGTTACTCGGACATCGGGGTGGGCAGTCGGCTTTGGACTGCGTCCATGGCGTTGAATAGTTGGGAGCGGGCTAGGACCGTGCTACTATTCCCAGGACCGGGAGCTGGGATCCCCCTGGAGCCGGACTTTGGTATCAGTAGTCTGGATATGATTGTTACTGGTACCCCGTGAGGTGGCTAGGACATCCACGGAGTCTCCCTCTTGTACATTGCATTATATTGGTAGTGGTGATTGTTAGTATTGTTAGGATTTCTATTTATGATCCTGATGGTTATTTACTCATGCTACATGCCTAGTATTGTTCCTTGTATTCTCTTGATTATTATACCTGTCATTACTCTTATACTTGATGCATGTCATGATTATTTATATATTGCTTATCTATTGCTCAACATGTCGTTGACTCTATCCTTTGGTGTGCAGACTCCTCAGGTGAGTACTATTACGAGGAGCAATCAGGTGAGGAGATCCCAGAGGATCTCCAACCGGTTGAGGAGGAACGAGAGTGGCGTGCCGATGACGTAGAGTAGCTTCATTGATCCTGGCACGGGAGAGATTCATGGGGACCTCATTAGATTCTTTTATTTCTTCATTTATTATTTTATCGTTGGACCTTTCATTTATTGACATCATGTTCTTTTAAAAGGCCTTGGTTATTGGGGTGGCCTTTGTTAATACTTTAATTCCTTGGTTAGTTTTATTATTTCTTTGTGCAACTTCAATTATTAATGAGATTTATTATGCATTGCCTTGAAATTCAATGTGCCTCAAATTGGATGAATTCCGCAGTTTATATTACTTGAGGTTTGAAATATTATATCCTCACAGCGGACTTACGATCCTTGGGCCTAAAGGACAAAATTTTTAATTAGTCCTAAATTTCACTCCCCGGATCCGGTTTATTCTCTAATCGGGTTCGGGGGACGTGACAATGAGCGTCCTCAGCCTCAATGCACATTCATAGCATCATAGTTCCATTTAGACAATTGAAGAGTTTAAAGTTCCATTCTAAAGTCATTAAAATCATTTCAATTCCTAATTCCCTATTGGTTTAGGGTGTACACCATAATTCTCTTTAGGAGGACAATAGAGGGTTAATATAGGTTAAGGGAAAGTTGATACCCCCTTTAATTGGGCAAAAGATCCCCAAGCAACTGCTTCAGGTTCGCTCGAGCGGATGGAAGTTTGCTCGAGCGGACATCTTCCAGAGAGGTGGTTGCTTGAGTAGACCCTTTGGTCGCTCGAGTGGTTACTTTCAGAGAGGGGGGTTCGCTTGAGCGGACCTGTATTCGCTCGAGCGAACACTCCAGAATTCTAAAATTCCATATTTTCACTTGTTCTTCTCCCATTACCCTCTTTAGTGCATAAACCTGTACCAGAATGAAGTACATAGCACTTCTACACTGTCTAACAGTATTCCTTTAATACATTATCATGATTCCAACCCTTGTTACTACTATTATAGCCATTACCCATTCAAAACACCAAAGACTACTAATATGGGCTGAAAATCATTACTACATATTCTGAATAATAGAATCAATCTTAAAAAACAACATGCATTTCATATTAAAACTTATACTTGCCTCATACACAACTTTTCCAAAGCACTTCCACTAATCTTTCGCTCAACTACCACAAATCCCTAATGTCTCAAACCCTAACAAAGAAAACCATACCAATTGATGATGAGAATGCATGCATGACTTGAAGATGAGTTATATAACTCCATTTGTAACCCATTCAAGGAAATCAGTCTCAAGTTCTCACCTGTGTTGATGAAGGAAATGTTTCTAAGAGGTTGTTCTTGTCAAGCCAAAGGTTAGGGAAATGGAGAGGGAGTGATGAAGAACCATAATCTATCTTTTAATCCAACGTGCAAGCATCAATTCTTTGGAAATCAGATGAGAAAAGAGAAAGGAAGCAAGGAATGGAAAACTCCCCACAGTGTTGCTGCAGCCTTCGTTTGTGAATGAGAATGAAACTCACTTTAAATGACTAGTTTCCTATTTTATAAGAAAGTCCAACTTCAAGTCCATAATTCCAATTAAAGTCAAATGGTGGCCCACTAATTCAACGGATGATCAAATGAAATGAAGTTTTATATGAAAATCGACGTGCTCGACGAGATACACGCGATGATGCCAAGATGACGTACATATGAGGTAAATGAGAAAAACTTTAATTACGCAAAAGCCCTTGACTCAACCTAATCTAGTCAATTAGAGGTCAAGTTACCTACCCAATACTCAAGATCTAACCCAAAGGCTAACACAAGACTAATTAACCCTAAAATAACTTAATTAGGTACTAAGTACACTTAATTAAATAAAACAAGAACAATTAGTACTAAACACAATTAAATTGGGATCGGGGGTGTAACATTGATCGGACCCCAAGTATAGGGTGCGATTGTAGTAATAATCTAGTGAGTCCAGGTCGATCCACAGAGAGCAATGTTTTTTGTGAGACTTTCCAACTTTGACTTATCCTAAATAAACATTGAATCTAGCCTAAATGGATACTAATTAAATTACATCAACTTTGCTATAATAATTAACAAAAATAAATAAATACAATAACTTCCAAAAATAAAAACACTAATCTAAATAAAGAAACCTAATCTAGATGATACTAATTAAACTAAAACCTGCAAAAGAATACACAAATCAAACAACCAATTTAATATAAGAAAATCAAAATAATTTTTTTCTAAATTAGAGTCTAATTACCAAAATCACTTTTTATGCAAATATGAATGATCTATAATGCCCTAAACGCTAACAATGCAATTTTATGCAAGTTTCTAAAAATTTGATGCATGCTGTAAAAAAATTCTAAGTATTGGAACTCTTGCACAGGCCCAACTTTGCTGGACTATACGACTAGTCTAAGATGATATGAACCTAAATATAATGGCTCGAACCAATACTCTGATGATGCATGAACACAACAAAAAAAGAAGAATGGAAAAAGGACTTAAAATGAAAAAGATATGATCACCTAAAGATACCTAGTTGAACCAATTATACTGCTGAAATCTGGTACAAGCTTTCCACCTACCCCTATTTGTGCCTCTGGTTGACATGGTTCCCGAGGTTTTTTCTGGATAAAGTTCTAGGGTTTCAAATTCCTATTAATGTACTTTAAATCTACTATTTTTCGGAGCAAAACATTCACATTTACCTAGTTTTTAAATCGCGCACTTTTGTAACACTGTTGGGTTAATTCTGCTGAAACTGTACAGAATTTTTCACTAGTCTCCTACCAAGTCTGAATTTAGTCTTTCTAATCAGTTAATAATCTTGTGATTTCAGCAACAAAAACCGGCTCTAATGCAATTTCTAAATATGAAGTATGTGCAAAGACACTTTCCAACCATATATTATACAAGTAATAAAAATAGAAAGTTTCTACTAAACATGAAAGATGCTAAGTTGGGTTTCTAAATCAAGAATTTGCAAATAAGAAAAATCAGAATATTAACTTAAAATAAAAACAAAAGGGGTGGAAAAAAATAAAAAGCGGAAAAGATATACCAAAGATTTAGAAACTAGATGATCCTACAAGTACTGAAAATGCGATAATACAGTCCTCTCTTCTAAGAGTAGGAAAAAAAATATGCAAGTGATTACCTGATGTCTCTCGACTTTTAATCTATTTATTTTATTTTCAAACCCTAGATCTAATCATGTGAAATAATTGTCTCCAATCAAAACAAATAAAAGAACTAGAATGACAAAATTAACTCACTTGCATGAAGAATACGCATAATCAATTCAAGTAATGTCTTTATTCCTTTATCTTTGAGTGCAAAAAAAATTAAGATTCTTCTCTCGTCATCATTCTCTCAACATGATCTCTCAACCTATGTCTAAAGAATTAGAAGGGAGAAGAAGAAGAAATGGATTAGAGAAAAAGGGTGGATGGGAGTGGAGAGGGAAAGAGAACCTCCAAGATTTTTACATACAAGGCATTGGACGTCCAGCCCCTTGGCTGGCTTTTCTTTTGTAATCTCTGATGTTCCCTTATTTGGTAACACACCTCCTCATTCTTGGCTTGAATCCCAAGCAATCCTCCTATCTTGGCAACAATTTAAACTTCAATTGATTTTTTTGCCAATGATAGAGTTTTGTGGTCCAATTCTTTCCATCTTGGGCTCCTCAAGAGATCTTTATGTGCTAAGGATAAACTTCCATAAAACAATTTCAGATTTTATGCTCTTCTTGTGCAGCCCTATATGGGACGTCCAAGGGTAATTAGTGGGGACCACTAGTGGACGTGCAACCCTTGCTTGGATTCCCTTCTTTATTGCTTCTTGATTTTATTTCCTTCTTGATATTTATCTCCTTCTTGGATTAGATTTCTTCTTCCACAAGTTTGACTTTTCTAAGCTTCTTTAGATCTTCTTTCTATTCTTGAACAAATCTCTTTCTTGAATTTGAATTTGAATTCAAATCTTAGTGATGGAGAGAATATCAATTTTTGGGAACACATAGAAAGAAGAATTTATCAAAATCTTGGAAACTTGCATGCTATGACAAAGTGGGGCCCCTCCTTGGGTGTGTACTTAGGTTCACACCCAAGGAAGGTGTGGTCCCTACTCAATTGCTTTTCAATGCGGTTGTCATTTCTTGATCTCTCCTACAAATTGAAAGAGGCAATTTCTAACATTAATAATTATGAACCATGTATGAGACCCTACATGCCTAGTGATGCACCAAAATGACTAACTTTCCAAAAATATCACATGGTGTTAAAAATTTGCAAGATATGCATTGATGAAACCAAAAGCCTAATTTTGGGGTGATAAATGAGATGAGGAAAACTTAATTTCACAAAAGTCATGCAATTCAATGAATTTTGACCAATTCTGACAATGTTACCAAAAATAACCCCAAATACATGTAATAATGAAATTAAGTGTAATTTTATGCAATTAAAACTAATTAGGTCCACAAATGCTAATGAAATGATGATATGATGACTTAGTTTTGTGGACTTATCAAACATTATTATCACAAATAGAAATGGTCATGAACCATGATCTCTTTTGTGAGTTGTAACATGTTTTAATCGCTATCATCTTCATCATCATCATCAAAGCCTTATTCCATGATATGTCGAGGATAACTATATGTGAATTCTATTTCGCCATTCCAGTCAACTCCCATACCCGTGATATAGCATTAAGTTTTCAAAATATCTCCACAAAATGAAAATATCACCAAAAACTCGGAATAAACATGGGAGAAATTTCTAAAAACCTATTTTTTAACGGTGTTATATAAATTTATATTTATTTATTATATTTAATTATTCAAAGCTAAACTTTTTCCACACTATCTGTCTTTTAAATATCTCTATAAAACTCCATTACTATAAATATCTCATCATCTTTACAAGACAATAATTTCTCCCTATAACAATATTTGTGACATTAGATTTCAGTTCGGATGCATTATGGACCTCAACTGAAGTCCAACCCAAACCACCCAAAAGGTGCATAATATTGGATCATTGCTTCAACACCTGTAACAAGAACCGAAAAAGTTAGGCTTTTACGGGAATCTCCTTCGAATCCGCTCCAAGCCTAGGGACAGTACATGTGTCACACCCGCTTCAATACAAAGACCCTAATTATATAAGCTTTGCAACATGTTTCCAAGACAATAATTTCTCCCTATAACTATATTTGTGTGACATCAGGTTTCAGTTCGGGTGCAAACAAAACCCAAACCACCAAAAGGCGCGGAAACAATGACACCGGATCACTGCTTTGATCCCTGTAATAAGGAGTGAAAAGTTCTATAAAATTTGAATTTGGGTTCATAACTTTCGTGCCAAATATTTTTAATTGTACATGCACGTGGTATAAAAGTAAGAGTGTTGCTATTGGCACACAATTTTTTTCTTTCCAACAGAAGGAATTTGACTTTTTTATTACGTTTTTACCCCTTTATGAAATGACAAAATATCCATTACCCTTTTTTCACACACGCTCATCTTCTTCCCTCCCACCCATCTCACTCTCCACTTTCCAGAAAAACTCAAAACATATTGGGCAACTCTTCTTTCTCCATTTTCTGCTCTTGGGCAACTCATCTTTCTCCATCTCATTCATCTTTCCTTCTTCTTGTACTTTATCTTTTTTTCATTCTACCTCTAAAGGCTTTCTAGTGCAATGAAGGAAGAAAACAACAACCAAATGGTGCCTTTCAATCAGAGCAGCAGTAGAAAGATCTGTTTCTCCATTTCTCGCTTGGAACGAGTTGCAGGTCCCGATATGTATGGTCTTTCAGGTCCGAACATTTTACATATGTTCGGAACTGTACATCCGAACAAAATGAACATGTTTGAAAGATAATGCCTGAGCACTTCTGTTCGGACACTCAAGCCCAGACAGTCTAATTTTGTTCAAAACTACAATTCTGGACATTTGCATTCTGTTCGGCCACTCAGAGACCGAACAGTCACGATTTCTGGGTTGTAAACCCTTGCGATGATGGATGAAAAACAACCCAAATGCATGAAAAAACACTAGCATTGTTTGTAAAATCTTACATTGAATGAGAATCTATCCCCATTACAAGTATTCATGAAAAACAAGGTAATCTAAGATGGAAAAAATGATAAAGAAAAAATGGGGAAGAAGAATGAAATGGTAATGGTGGAGAGCCCCGTGTTGGAAGAGGATGTGTGCGGGAAGAAAGAGGGAAATGAAGGGATGGGTACTTTGGGGAATTTTGATGTGTGTGGAAAGAATTAATGTAATTTTTAAAATATAGTGATGTGTGTAGAGAGAATTTGTGTGGAAAAAGTAAAAATCTGTGTGCCAGTAGAATTTCCCAAAAGTAAATACTTACTTGGGTAGTCTCAATCTTGGTTTTCATCTGGATTTTTATTTAAGTCTTGGTTGCTTGTAGTTATTGTCATTGATTGTTTGGGTATAGCCTAGACCGAATTAGGCACGGCCAGCTGTACAAAAAGGCCAACAAAGCCATTGCTTTAGGCCCCAAAAAATTAGGCAAAAAATAAGGCCCCATAATAGCAGCTGACATCTTTTGAAATTCTAAAAAAGCAAACTTGTCAACAGCCATCCCTTTTTTTTCTCCCCAAAATATAAAGTCCCATAATAACTCTTGAAAAGATACAACTAAGATTTTTCATGGGGCCTTAAAGTGTCATTTATGGCCTATTATATTTCCGAAATTGCCCTTTATATTTCTATTGCTAGGAGTCCAATTGATTTTAGCACATCATTATATTTCTAGCAATCCATGTGTTTCAAATCTCAACCATACATTCAGTCATAAACTTGCTTCACACCATTTAGATTTGATCCATGATGTGGTTGTAATAGATCCATAGCTTGGGATTTCAGCCCTAATAATAGATCTTAAATTTAAGATAAATGATGGGTCCTCGCCGGAATTTATTCACTCTTTCACAGTGCATATGAGCACCGTGAATCTGGAACATCCAATACGTGAGGGAGGCACACCTCTGAAGTCTGTCTTGGATGGTCTTGACTCATGGTGCATATATGCACCGTGCGTAGGTGAAAATGCTTCGAGCCCCACCAATGGTAGACTCAAGATTTTTGTTTGGGTGGGAGAGGTTTGGAGCCAAATAATTAGTTGGATTTTGTGACTCAAGACTTCCATATGAGTTTTAGGGATGGGCCCAAAATTTTTATGTGGGTTTTGGAGGTGGACTTAAGATAGGTTACCAAAACTTGAACATAAAAACTTAATTAGTAATTTTGCATAACAAAAAAGAAAGATTTTTTTCTAAATAAAATATTAATAATAATGTTAAAACATAGAAAATGCCTCATTTAGGATAGCCCTTGAATTGTCTCAAGCTGCCCTGCAATTAGGTTTCACTAGTATTATCACAAATAGCAATGGTCATTAACCATAATCTCTTTTGTGAGTTGTAACATGTTTTAATCACTATCATCGTCGTCATCATCATCAAAGCCTTATCCCGTGATATGTCAGTGATACCTATATGAATTTCGTTTCCCTATTCCAGTCAACTTCTAACCTCGTGATATATCATTATATTTGCAAAACATCTCCACAAAATGAAAATATCACCAAAAACTTGGAATAAACGTGGCATAAATTTCTAAAAAACTATTTCTTAACAGTGTCATATAAATTTATATTTAATTACTTAAAGCTAATTTTTTTCCACACCATCTCTCTTTTGAATATCTCTATAAAACCCCATTAATATAAATATCTCATCATCGTTACAAGACCATGTGCTTGAATGGATTTTGTAGAGAAGTTTGCTTCTGTTTTTCTATTTCTAAGTTTGTTTTCGGTTTTCTGTATAAAATGTTATTTAACACTTATTATATGTCGTAACAACAATTTTTAACTTTTATTTTTTTTACCACATCATGGATATGCAACAGTAGATCACTCTCCATATCATCCAAAGGTATGCTTATTTCTCCTATTATGCTTTATTTACGAAGTACTAATTTTCTTTCCTTAGAAGTTTTTATTTATACTTCTAAAGACTTTTTTACCCTCAACAATCACTTTATTTATTAGTTTAGTTAGCTTAAAGTTTTGTAATTTATAAATAAATATATCTCAATGAAAATAATAAATTTGACCAATCTACTGATAACTTAAAAAAAAAATCAAATGGGATCTTTAAAATTTATAAGTATGTTACATGTCCTATTGAAAAGATACTTTTTTCTTAGAAGCTTTATATGAATTATTGATATACCATATGCAATGCACTTGGCATTTAATATACTAAAAGTTTTTTTGTATTATTGTTCTTCAAATAACAATATTTGCCATATAGATTTCAGTCGGGTGCACCATGGAGCTAAACTGAGCCTGATCCACCCAAAACACAGCCACATAAATAGAATACCAGATCAGTGATGAAACCCTGTAACAAGAAAGAACTGAAAAGTTCTACTTTTACAGTATCTCCCACGAATCCGCTCCAAGGCTAGGGACCGTACACGTGTCACCCCGCTTCAATCCAAAAGACCCCAAGCTCTATTGTACATAGCAATGGTCATTAACCGTGATCTCTTTTGTGAGTTGTAACATGTTTTAATCACTATCATCGTCGTCATCATCAAAGCTGTAACGCCCCAAGGTCCGGGCACCTCGAATCTCCGGATGCTACGAGAAAGTACCCAAGAGATGCGGAAAATCCAATAATATAATCAGGTGTGAATCTCATATGAGCAAGTAAATGGACAAAGCCCTATAATTTTTATTTCACTTTAAGGGATTACAAGGTACTTTCCGTAATTAAACTAACTATTCAATCCTAAGCTAGCAAGGCCGGCTACAAGAAAAGGAAAGAGTAGAGATCTAAGTATCAGACGCCTCTCGATGTACCAACTGCATCATTCTCTGAACCTCGCGGCAACGGATCAGCCACCAAGCAATTCTACCAATCAAAGAAAGTGGAAGAGAAGGCACCTAAAAACATCAAGGATTGGGTCAAGCTCGATGAACCAGGCAAATATGCATGTTTAGATGGCAATACATTATATTAATAGATAGGGAAGAATATCATACCTGATCCCAGCTTAACCTACTTGATTAGTATCTCGATAATAATACAGAATATTAGAGTGCAACAAAAAATGGTGTAGAGTGTAGTGCATGAACGATAATCGAGATATTTATATAACAGATGTTTGATGTAGCATATCAGGTAGATAAGAGAAGCCATCATCATCTAGACATCATATAAATCATATAAGCACATCAGAGTCACCAGTAGCATAGATAACCTAAGGAAGTAACCTTACCATATATGTAACCATCGTATCAAGATCCAATCGTAATAATGTTGATAGTTAAAGACAATAAATAACAGCACCTACAATACATAATAATCATACATCCAATATACATCCACATGAGCATATAAAGTCACGTCCACAGTTGAAGTACAAGGGACGTGAGGGGTCAGAGCCAGCCCATTGTCGTTGTCCCAACAATTGTCGATGGACATTAGCCATGGGGGTCATAGCTACCCATCGCTACCGTCACATCGAATAGGAGCGTACAAGAGTCTATCAATGTCCATAGTTACCGCCAAGTTACAATCATTGGTCTTACGTGCTAGATCTACCTCAACACTCATCCATAGCCACTGCCAAGTCCTAGTCATTGGTCTTATGTGCTAGATCTATATCCATCCACATATACACGGTCCGAATGCCAGCGGTCTGGGTACTCGATCACCATCGGTACCTACTGTACTCAACCGTATCTCAGTCACTCAATACTCAATATCAATGTCCATGCCGGCATCATAACCCTCGGCAGACCAATTGTACATTCATAAATCCTACAGATTACTAGGTGGGGGTACTCCGAACTGGATAACCTTATTATCCGTAATATGAGATAATAGTAACCAAGGGTATGAGGCACGAAGTTCGGGTATAGCTAATCCATCATTGTGATTCTCAACAGCTAATAATGCATACTGTTATAAACTTTGCTTCTCTATACGCTTAATTAGTATTATCTCATTATACGGTTCATCCATCAATATCTGCCGTTAAGTCCCCAATATTACATGTCAGGACTTCAAGTGCCATGTCCCGACATATTATCCAGTACGGACTGTGATCATGGATCAGAGCCTAAATGCAATGCTCTGATTTATAATTTCTATCAAGGCCTACATCCAAGGTTCGGACCTACCAGCCAGCCTCAGTGTCCGTTTCCATAATATAAATGCCACATATCACAAATCCATCGGTAATCGCTGCCCTCTCTTCAGGTCCAGAGTCACTTCACCAAAGACAGTGATCACGAAGTCTCAAATGCTTATTAAGTATCATTGGTGCTCCTATAGGTATTTAGCATAATAAGACATCCATAACCATTGAATCGGGTTTCGTTTACAACTCAAGACCCTACTTAGGTGGCTACACGGGTCAAGGTTAAGCCCGGGCCTTGACTCGTGTTTCGCGCATCCCAAACAGTCCAAATGGAAGGCCAACGGAGCCTACACATGATTAGGTCATAAAAAGAAACTAAATCTGAAAAATCACTATTTACAGTGTACCGGGTCGACATCGTGGGTACATGGGTCGACTTGCTACACTGTGGAAGTGGACAACTAACTGGGAGACAGAAATTACATTTTACAGTGTTCCCAGTCGACCTGGAAGGTACCTCGGTCGACCGGGTAAATTGCGGGAATTTCCACAAACATTTGACAGGTGAGGGGTACTGCAGTGTGGCCGGTTGACCGGTCCTCTTAGCCGGTCGACCAGGTACACTATATCAGTTACTCTGAGATCATTCTGCTCTTAGTTGGGGGAAGAGTCCCATGTGTGCCCGATCAACATCCTGGGTGACCAGGTCGACCGGGTACACACGAAATCTATATATTTATATGATTCTGTCCTCATTCTTTTTTCATCAAAACCCCATCAAATGAATCTCAGATCTTCACCAATCACTTTCATGCATCAAACACACCTCCCACATCATGACCTCATCATAAATAGGCCATTGATCTTCCAAATGAGGGATCCCCATCCATTAATGGCCAACAACACATAAGAAAAGAGCTTACAACCATAATCCATACATAATACCATCCAATCAACCATCTAAATACAGAATATAGAAATCATGCTAAATAACTATAAAAGATAGTAATTAACAATCTAAGCATATTAATCACTTAAATTAGATAATTTAAGCATGTCTACTTGCCTAATTAGGAAGAAAGCTCATCAAATAGCTTGGGCTCCACTTCAATAGCTCTAAGATCACCCCAATAGCTAAATCTACAATCTCTACACCCATTCCCAAAGAGAGAAATGCATAAGAAAGTGAACTTTAAGAGAATGAGCTATACTACAAGGGAATTGAAAAGAGTGAATGAGGATTACCTTTACTTGGAGAGGAAAGAGAGATCTAGGAGATGATCAGATGAGCTCCTTAACTTGTAGATGGCTAGATGTAGATGAGGCTCTTACTTCTAGTAATTGGAGGGCTAAGATCTAGAGAGAGATGGGAGGAAATTGTAGTGAAATGAGAGGAAGAGAATGTAGGGAATGTTTGGGAAGCTTGTAGTAGGTTACTTTTATAGGGGTTGGTTGGGTTATAGTCTAAAATGTCATCTCTTGCTAGTGTAAGTTTAGGATAAGGATGAGGGTATTTGGGGAAGGTTAAAATGGAATGACCAAAGGGTCCTTGGTTGCCAATAAAAATAAAGGATAAGGACTATGATACTTTAGGTATTCACATATAATGACTAAAGTATCCTCAAATGAGTAGTTGTGAATAAAGGAGTCTAAGGGCAATAAATGTCGGCTATTTATTATGACAAAAGTGCCCATGTTTACTTGGTAGAGAATAAAGGAGTCAATGTCATTTATGGAATTGGGATTTCCAAAAAGGAGGGAAAATGTGTGGCAGGAAAGACTAGAGTACCCTTATATGATAAATGGGCTAATGGGTTAAGCCATAAGTAGTTGGATCATTCTAATATAAATTGCACCACTCTCTAAGGAAAACACATCTATAATTAGGATTACAACTAAGGCCTCTAATTGGTTAATTAATTCTAAGAAAAATATTATTAATCTCACAAGTGTCTCAGTCCTATAAACTAGGCTTAATTAATGAGAAATTACTAACTTCTCATACTAATCGCCTATTAAATAGGATAACATATAGTTGGCTTGGTCAAATTGGGTTCCACTATGTATTCCTAGGAAAGGGTCCTTACAAAAGCCTTATCCCATATGTCGGGGATGACTATATGAATTATGTTTCCCCATTACAGTCAACTCCTAACCTCGTGATATATCATTATATTTGCAAAACATCTTCACAAAATGAAAATATCACCGAAAACTCGGAATAAACATGGCATAAATTTCTAAAAAACTATTTCTTAATAGTGTTATTTAAGTTTATATTTCATTATTTAACGCTTATTTTTTCCACACCATCTCTTTTTTAAATATCTCTATAAAACCCCATTAATATAAGTATCTCATCATCTTTACAAGACTATGTGCTTGAATGGATTTTGTAGAGAAGTTTGTTTCTGTTTTTCTATTTCTAAGTTTGTTTTCAGTTTTCTATATAAACTGCTATTTAACACTTATTATATGTAGTAACAAAAACTTTTAACTTTTATTTTTTTTTACCACATCATGGATTTGCAATAGTAGATCACTCTTCATATTATCCGAAGGTATGCTTATTTCTCCTATTATGCTTTTTTTACGAAGAACTAATTTTCTTTCCTTAGAAGTTTTAAATTTGACTTATGAAGAGTTTTTTACCTTCAACCATCACTTGCTTTATTAGTTTAGTTAGGATAGAATTTTTTAATTTATAAATAAATATATCTAAAAGAAAGCAATAAATTTGACCGATGTATTGATAACTTAAAAAAACTCAAATGGAATTTTTAAAATTTATAAGTATGTTTCATGTCCTATTGAAAAGATATTTTTTCTTAGATGCTTTATATGAATTATTGATATACCATATGCAATGCACTAGGCATTTAATATAACTAAAAGGTTTTTTGTATTATTGTTCTTCAAATAACAATATTTGCCAGACAGATTTCAGTTCAGGTGCACCATGGAGCTAAACTGAGCCTGAACCACCCAAAATACAGCCGCAAAAAGAGAATACCGGATCAGTGTTGCAAACCCTGTAACAAGAAAGAACTGAAAAGTTCTACTTTCACAGTATCTCCCACGAATCTGCTCCAAGGCTAGGGACCGTACATGTGTCACCCCGCTTCAATCCAAAAGACCCCAAGCTTTATCGTAAATAGCAATGGTCATTAACCATGATCTCTTTTGTGAGTTGTAACATGTTTTAATCACTATCATCGTCATCATCGTCAAAGCCTTTTCCCATGATATGTCGGGGATAACTATATGAGTTTTGTTTCCCCATTCCAGTCAACTCTTAATCCTGTGATATATCAATATATTTGCAAAACATCTCCACAAATGAAAATATCACCGAAAACTTGGAATAAAGATGGCATAAATTTCTAAAAAATGTTATGGGATATGAATCTTGGGTAGATGCCTACTTAACATGAGTTAGGGTTAGAATTAGGGTTCCACAATTATGAGGGTACTTTGCCTATGAATAGGCTCTCTCTCCTTTGTATTTATACACAGATAATGAGATAACAGAAAAGTTCTCTCTTCTCCCTCTAATCCTCTTTCTTTTAGTTTCTCTCTTTTCTAACACGTTATGAGCACGATCGTTTTTCTCATGTAGTTCCATTGCAAAGAAGCCATCTCACTCCTCTTCCTCTATTTGCGTGGACTTCTGCTTCAAATACTCTACCTCGGTTTCAAGATAAGCCACATCAGACTTCTATTTTTCAAACAGATATCCTCGGTTTGGGTGTAACATCAGATGCCTTTACAAAATGTTTCTTTTTTTGAGCCATTCTGCTACCCTTCTATTTCAAACATCTGCTCGGTTTGCGTGCAACATCAAAAACTTTTTTTCAATTTTTTTTTTCAAGCGGTCATTCTACTCGGTCTGCATGCAACATTAAAAACTTTTTTTTTTTCAATTTTTTTTTCTTCAAGCCGTCATTCTGCTCGGTTTGCATGCAACATCAAGAACCTCTTTTCCAACTTTTGTTTCAAGCCGTCATTCTCCCTTGGGAAGCATGCAACATCAAAGTTTTTTTTACAAATTCTGTTTTCTAGCCACCAGGGAGTCATTTTACTTTGGGAAGCATGCAACATCAAAGTCTTTTCTTTTCCTCCCTTGCCTCAGGTCATGCTCCGGAAATTTCCACGATCAGAAATTTTTCTGGACTACAATCACGGGAAGTGGTATCTAAACCATAGTTCAAATTCAAATCTATTAGAATGCATAAAAATAGTCTACAATACAGTAATTATATTGTTTGCTTACTATTCATCTTCTTGCATGATTTTTCTTTTAATTTAAATTTATTGATACTATGGATGGATCACAAAATAGAACCAAAAGTTATAGATCTGAACTTGAAGTTCACCTATCTTTGGACTAGCAGTCTTAGAAGTTGTAATACTGATATGAACTTTTAGATTCATATCCATAAATCAAAACATGAAATTATTGATTCAAAGTCCAAATAAATTATACAGCCAAGAAATTATATATGAAAACTTGACAGAACTAGAAATTCTGATAATTTGTTAGAACCAGAAGTTCTACTTTAAACTTGAAGATTTGACAGAACATGTAGTTCTAACTTCATGTATTATGAACATGAAGTTCTAAATCAGGCTGAAGTCTTGACAGAACCAGCAATTCTGATTCTCAAAGTTGAGAACCTGATGTTCTAACTTTTCATTGGCCAATTTTTTTTGTCATGCTTAAATTCCTTCCTTAATTACTTCTGATGTTAAGGTTTCATTATTTTTATTTTTTACTTTATTAATTATCTGCATACGGTTAACTTCACACATATATATATATTTCCTATTACAGTTCTTGTATGATGTCAAATCTGGCTAAACTTGACTTTAAAGAACTTAATATAAATGAGGACAATTACTTATCTTGGCAATTGGATGCTAAAATTTACTTGCAATCCAAGAAACTAGGAGAGACTATAAAGGAAGGTAACAAGATGTCCCCAGAGGAAAATGTGTTATCCCTCATCTTCCTGCGCCATTACATACACGAAGATCTAAAAAATGAATACCTAACCGAGGAAGACCCAGCAGGCCTATGGAAATCCCTAAAGGATAGGTATGATCACCAAAAGATGATTATACTACCAGCTGCCTAGAATGAATGGTTAAACATAAGGTTACAAGATTATAAAACAGTATCTGAATACAACTCTGCCCTCTTTAATATTGTTTCCCGATTAAGACTATTTGGTGAAAAGGTTTCGGAAAAGCAGATGTTGGAGAAAACGTTATCAAGAACGACATTTCTCCAAATATTTAGAACTTATCTCCTGTCTCCTAGTCGCTGAACATAATTGCATAGTATTGATGAAAAATCATAATTCCAAACCAACTAGATCTTCGGCAATTCCTGAAGCAAATGTTAGTTTCAAACAGGGGCAGAGAAAGGGGGAATGAAAGACATAACTCCTCCAGACGAGATGGTTTTGAAGGGCCCCCTCCAAAATTCAAAAATCACCAGAAGTGGTCTGCCCCTCAGCATAAGAACAATCAGAATCAAGATCCACCGGCTAATCCTACCCACCGTCCTGATGCACATGCCACAAATGTGGAAGAAGTGGACATTGGTCACGCACTTGCCATGGACCAAAGGAAGTGGTGGAATAATACAAAGCATATAAGGCCTTTGTTCATTTAGTAGAGACAAATGATCTAGAAGGCTGGAATTGGAATGCAATGACACCAGAGAGGCCTCCAATTGACATTACAAATTTGGAGACTCGAGACTTCTTTGAGGATAAGGATAGCCAACCTCTGAATAATGATGCATTTAACACTCACTTGGGAGCACCTCTTGTCATGATCTAGAAGACCAATAATGCTTTGAATTTTCACAAACTTAATTTTTTTTTAGTTCATTTGAGATGCATGCTTCTTAGATTTTTCTGTTTTGATGGGGAACTTTATTTTTATTAATATCCTAATTTATGGTGAATGTTTTGATTATTTCAACTTATATCATGTGATTGCATAGTTATATTGATTTATTATTTAAGATATGGATCATAGAGCTAAGGACAATCTATGTTTGGTAGATAGTTCCATAACACACTATTATGAAAAATCAGAAATTTCCCTTAAAATTGTTGTTGATTTCACGAAAGGTATCCACCATATTTGGACCTGTGCAAATAATAGAAGGCTCCGGAAGAGCTCATATGATGTTACCTAATGGTACCCACCTATTCATTAAAGATGTTTTGTTCTCCAATAGTTCGAGCAAAAACTTGATTAGTTTTAAAGACATCAAAATGAATGGGTACCACATTAAGATTGTGAGTGAAGGTAACAAGGAATACTTATGCATCGTTACTAATATTGGAAGCCAAAAACAAATACTAGAAACACTAAGTGCACTCTCCTCAGGGTTATATTATATGACAATCTCCAATGTCGAATCACATTCAATTATGAGCAAAACAACAAAAGTCAAGCCCGAAACTTAGTGATCCTAAGACTTTAAAGCCTTGGCATTATAGGAGCCCTAAGCGTATTAAGATGGGACCACAACGTAGATTGACAATCTATGTATGTTATGACTCTCCCTTGATTATTCGATATCTAGAACAAATGACAGGAGATGTCTTCACTGCTCGTTTTTTCCGATTGTCAATTCGAAGAGACAATATTCCCACAGTTAGGGGGAGATAAGATAGTTCCTGAAGAACGTATTGGTCCTGTTGAACAACCTGTTCCTGAAGAACGGTGAAAACTAATATGGAATACTTCTAGTCTGTCTCATTTAGATCCACGTACTTCACGATGAGAAATTGAAGTAAGGAGAATTGTGCACTTACAAGAAATTGCAAACAAAATTACCGGATGCATTTAACGATGCAGCAAAGGTGACAAGTCATATGTACCAGTTACGAATGCACCGGCCATAATTAATGTCCCTGTAGGACAAAGTCAAAATATAGCAGTAAAAGAATCTGCAATACGCCAAAAGCATGACAGACCTATATGTTTAAAGGACTCAGCTCCGCGGAAAAGGAGAAATGAACAATCATCATCATGTCCTCCCGAAAAGGCACATTACGCTCCTGAAGAGGTTCCTCCCGAAGAGGCATGTAATGCTCCTGAAGATGTTATGGTAAAATCCATTCTCTCTAGATAATGGAAGTCCTTGATGAGGCTTTAGAAGCCCCTAAAGGGGCACTGATAGCGGATAATGAAGAGATCTCTATACTTTACAATTATTCAAGATAGAGATGGAATAGAAATGATGATGATGATTGGGACACAAAACTATGTTCTATAAATCCCAGAAGGATTTTCTTTGCCGGAATCAAAGCCAAGGAGTACGTACTCAATTCAATTAAGGCACTGGATTAGTATTAAACACATCCTACAATATTTGTGTGGAACAACTAATTTAGGAATATTTTATCATAAAGATTTCAGTTTTGTAGGATATGCAGATTCATGTTATCTCTCTGATCCTCATAAGGGTTGATTACAGTCAGGTTATGTGTTTCCAAATGGTAATGCCGCCATTTCTTGGCGTTCTACTAAATAGACTTTGGTAGCTACTTCCTCCAACCATGCTAAGATTTTGGCTCTTTATGAAGCCAGTAGGGAATGCGTATGGCTAAGATCTTTGATTCAGCATGTTCGCAGTTCTTGTCAATTACCTTATATTGCAGGTATCCCAAATATTATTTATGAAGATAATGAAGCATGCATAAAACATATATGATAAGGTTTCATTAAAGGAGACAAGACTAAACATGTAATTAAAGTCAAACAAGTTTGTTCGAGTAACAGCCCGACTGACCCGTTTACCAAATTTTTGCCAAAATCATTATTCAAGAAGTTTGTATATGAGATTGACATGCGTAGAGTTCATCATCAAACTATGTGAATGATTGCTATCATCAGGGGGAGTGGTTTATCAGGGAGCATCTTGAAGTATGCTACCCATGGACATTTGTGTGCTGTATTCTTTTTCCTTCTTTAGGTTTTATCCCACTGAATTTTC
Organism: Cinnamomum chago; assembly: GCA_038049695.1. NCBI lineage: Eukaryota > Viridiplantae > Streptophyta > Magnoliopsida > Laurales > Lauraceae > Cinnamomum > Cinnamomum chago. The sequence continues at coordinate 28,919,821 of CP142451.1, read as the reverse complement.
CTAGTTAAGGTTTTAACGAGGTAGCATTATGCACGTCCTACACCAGTTCAATGATCTTGAAGAATATTGTACTTTTTTTTCCCATTCGCTTTAGTTTTTCCCACTGAGTTTTCCTTAACAAGGTTTTTAATGAGGTAACTGTCTTTGAATGGTGGTTATCCAAGGGGGGTGTTATGAGATATGAATCTTGGGTGGACGCCCACTTAAGATGAGTTACGGTTAGAATTAGGGTTCCTCAATTATGAAGGTACTTTGCCTATAAATAAGCTCTCTCTCCTTTGTATTTGTATACAGATAATGAGATAACAAAAAAACTCTCTCTTTTCCCTCTAATCTTCTTTCTTTTAGTCTCTCTCTTTTCTAACAAAAAACTATTTCTTAACAGTGTTATATAAATTTATATTTAATTATTTAAAGATAATTTTTTTCCACACCATCTCTCTTTTTAATATCTCTCTAAAAAAACCCCATTGATATAAATATCTCATCATCTTTACAAGACTATGTGCTTGATGGATTTTGTAGAGAAGTTTGTTTCTGTTTTTGTCTTTCTAAGTTTGTTTTCGGTTTTCTGTGTAAAGTGTAATTTAACACTTATTATATGTAGTAACAACGACTTTTAACTTTTCTTTCTTTCTTTTTTTTTTAACCACATCATGGATTTGCAATAAAAATCACTCTTCATATCATCCAAATGTATGCTTATTTCTCCTATTATGCTTTATTTATGAAGAAAATTTTTTCTTTCCGTAGAAGTTTTAATTTTGACTTATGAAGATTTTTTTACCCTCAACCATCAATTGCGTCATTAAATACATTTGGCATCGAAAGATGCATCAACAGGCTTGGGGCGGTCTCCCATATTATTTCTTAGAAGCTTTATATGAATTATTAATATACTATATACAATACGCTAGGCATTTAATATAACTAAAATCTTTTTTGTATTATTATTATTTTTCTTTTAATAATTGCTAGTATATCTTCCTGGCCTTTGTTGCTAGTCAATATAAATATCCCATCATCTTTTAAAAACAATAATTTCTTCAAACAACAATATTTGCGAGATAGATGAAGTTCGTGTGCACTAAAAAGGAGCGGAACTGAACCCCAACCACCCAAATGGGCATATAATACCGGATGAACTGAAAAGTCCTACTTTTATGGGAATCTCCCTCAAATCCGCTCCCACCATAGGGACCGTACACGTGTCACCCCCGCTTCAATCCAAAGGCCCCAATCTCTATCAGGGAACGGCAGGCCTCGAAGACTCCAGGTCCTTATTTCTTTTGCTACATTCGTCTTGTAGCGCATCGTATGATATCATTCTTATTAGCAGTCGAACAGTGGAAAGCATGTTTTCTCTACTGAGAGAGTCATGAATTGTGCACACCAAATGTTTGATGTTTGTTTGTTTCATTGATTGATTGAGTCTTCATTGAATCTTCTGAAGCAGCCATGGAGATCTCAGCCCCAGCAAACAGCCCTCTCTCTTGCAGAAGAGCCCTGTTCATGTCTTATGGAAACCACTTGAAGATCAAACCCCCTCTTGCCACAGCACTCAGTGTATCAGCACATGTATTATTCTTTTCCAATTCAACTTTTTTTTTTTTTTTTTTTCCTGATTTGGGTTTCGTTTGTTTTGTTTGTTTTGTTTGTTTTTGCCCAGTTTTTATTTTGTTTTAGTGTGGATGATTTAAATTGATGGTTTGAGGTTTTGTTGGATGGTTGTGACTTGTGAATGATTGGGATTTCTGAGCAATGGATTTCTATTTAAGGGTTGAAAGTGAAGGATTAAGTTTGAGGATGGGGGATTGAAAATCCCTCCTTTGAAGGGAATGATTATGAACCCATCAAACTAAATCATGGAAAGGTGATGATCCCACTTACATTTAGGCTCTTCAGTTCTCACCTCTTTAGTACTAGTTAGGTCAGACCAGCCTCACTGTGAATTCCTAGGAATTCAATGCAAAGTAGGCACATGGGCCATTATGTTTTTGTTCTTTCCTATTTCTTTTTCTTTTTCTTATTTTTATAATGGTTTGGGTTTTTCTTTATTTATGTTTGTTGGGGTTGTATTGCCATCAATTCATGTTGTTGGTTTTACAAATTTGGATGATTTATATTTTATAGTGCCATTTCTATTATATTTCTTTTGATGGAGTAGTATGTTAGTGCAACAGTGGAGACTGGAGAGTGGCTGAAAGTTATTATTTAGTTGTTATTCTATGATCCTGCGTGTTGAGAACAGGCCATGATCTATACAATTTCACTGATTAATGATCTTAAACTGTCGGATCAATGTAGCTTTCTGTTTATTTGAGACGGTTTTGGTGGCCGTAGCTTTACTGCTAGAACTATTACTCTGTAACCAAATGGTTGTTTGTAAAGCAGAGTGCTAACTGCTCCATATCTAATGGAACATCTCAATTTTAACAGTCCTTTGTTAAGTTGTTGTACACAAATATAAATAACCTTAGAATATGTTAGAAGGCTGAAAAAGATGGTCATAATGCACCAGGTCTTTTGTTAGGCAGTGAACAACTTGTGGCTTGTTGATAGTGTCTTATGACTTCTCTGAGTGTTGTGCCTGAACTTCTTGGTTGAAGAGCTTTTTTTCAGGAAGATCAATCCTGATTTAATGGAGTATTTCAATGTACCGTGGCTGATGTTTTTTCAGGAAGATTAACCCTGATTTAATGGAATGTTTCGATGTACCATTGTTTCTTCTTCTTCTTCTTCTTCATTTTTCTTTCCTTTATAGTGCATCTATATATATTTTTGCAGTCATCACCTTGGTTCAAAGATTACCGTGGAATCAGAAGTACGTCCCTTATAACAGCTGCTGCTGGTCAGTATTTCAGTAAGAAGTATTGAGTCTGTGTTTTTCCTATTATTTCATTCTATGAAATTCATTTCCTTTTACATATTTTTTTTTTCTCTTTTCATCCTTGTAGATTATTCGAGGAGACGGCCAAGGAAGAGCCTAGTTCCTAGAGGTAAAGGTCCTCCCCCAAAGGGATTCATGCCAAAAACACAAGTTGGAACAAGCACCCAGAAGAGGGATGAAAATGATAGTGCAGAGGAAGAAGGTTCTGAAACTTCTGTTTCTAGCGAATACTCTGATTCTGACAATATGTTGACTGAAATAACAGTCAATTTCAGTGAAGGACAGGGAAGTGAAGTTGTTCCAGAAAATAGTCTCTTAAGCAATAAATTCATGCAACAATCACAAGCCAAAACAAACTCCCAGAAGACAGATGAAAGTGATAATGCAGAAAAAGAAGGTTTTCATCCTACCAGCTCTAGCAGTTACAGTCCCATAAATAAATTGTCCAAAGGTAAAGATGATTTCAGTGAAGAAGGTGGAGGAGAAGTTATTCCGAGAACTAGTGTCTTGAGCTCTCAATTGAAAACAAAGACAGACAAGTCGCAGGACGTGAAGGAACAAAAGGTCAAGGCTGAGGAAGAGAAACATGTAATAACTGTACCAGGGAAGCAGTCACTTAAGGCTGAAAGTGATTGGTCCGATGATGAAATAGAGGAAGAAAGCACCATGGTGGAGAACGAGTATACAGAAGAGTTGGGAAAACCAATTACCCTTGAGGAAGTTGAGAATGTTTTGAGTATGAATCCTGTGGTTGAGAGCAGTTACATGGAGGAAAAATACACCACAGTTGATGTCAATGTGGTTAAGAGTGGGGAGATTGAGTCTAAAAAAGTTATAGTTGAGATTAATGAGGATATGCCCAAGTTAGGGGAAGATAAAATACATGAGAAAGTTAAGGTTGCCAAAGAACCTGAGTTTAAGACTGACAAGACAAAGGGAAAAGGTACTGTGGTTGAGATTGATGAGAACACAGCTGAGTTGGGTGAAATAGAAGAACTTGAGAGAGGTGAGACTGTAGTGGATAAAAAACCCAATGTGGAAGAGTTATTATTGAAACAGAAGCGAGAGATGGAAGCCCAAGCACGCAAACAGTTGCTCGAATATCTAGCTGAAGAGAACCTTTTAATGGGGAATAAAATTTTTGTTTATCCAAAAGTGGTGACGCCTGACCAAGTAATTGAAGTTTTCATGAACAAGAGCATATCTGGCTTAATGAATGAAGTAGATGTTTTGATCATGGGGGCGTTTAATGATTGGAGATGGAAATCCTTTAATAAGAAATTGCATAAGACAGATCTAAAAGGGGATTGGTGGTCTTGTGAGGTGTACATTCCTAAGGAGGCATATAAGATGGATTTTGTTTTCTTCAATGGAGGTGATGTCTATGAGAATAATGACTCAAAAGACTTCTCTGTTCCGGTGCAAAATGGGATGGATGTGTATGCATTCGAAGATTTCTTGCTTGAAGAGAAGCGAAGGGAGCTTGAAAAACTTGCAGCTGAGCAAGCTGAAAGGGAGAGGAAAGCCGAAGAGCAGCGCCAAAAGGAAGCGGAAAAGGCTGCAAGTGAAGCTGACAGAGTGCAGGCCAAGATTGAAGTTGAGAGAAGACGTCAACTATTTCAGGAATTGATGAAAAATGCTGTCAGTTCTGTTGATAATGTATGGTACATAAAGCCTAGTGAGTTTAAAGCAGAGGACTTGGTTAGATTAAGTTACAACCGGAGCTCTGGTCCGCTTGCTCATTCCAAAGAGGTGTGGATTCATGGTGGACATAATAACTGGAAGGATGGACTGTCAATTATTGGAAGGCTTGAACATTCTGTAGAAGAAGTTGGTGACTGGTGGCACATAGATGGTATGTGAACACAACTTTTTTTTTTTTTTTCAGCTATGCTTCCATTTACAGTTTTCATTTGCAAGGACAGAATCTTCTTAGTTATCCACTTCCACGCATCATCAAAATCCATGTCCCTTAAGTTAATTTTGCATAATCTCTTACTACTATGAACTTGGAGATAGAGGTTGTACTTCACGAAGACAACCTTTAACTCAGCATAATTTCCCTTCCATTATAAAGCAAGTGTGATCATAGGTTTACTATTTTTTTTTTAAGGTAACAACATAGATTTACTAACTTGTAATCTTACTTGCATCATAATGCATGTAATATTACAATTGTATTTTCAAATGAACAACTAATTGAAGAATTGAGATTTTGAGTAAATCTTAATTGCTTGAACCAGTATTTAGTAATAACTTGCTGACTATTCTGAGAACTAGGTTTTGCAACAGCTCTGAGGTTGTGGTCGCTCAATGAAGCAGTCTTCTAACCATGAGTCGTCACAGACAAGGCTGGTATCTTCTTAGTTATCCACTCATCATCAAGATCCATGTCTCTGCCAGTCCATTGCTGGTCCCAAGCACAGATTAAGGAGGAGGGTTGTTTTTTGTTAACAGCCGACGTAGAACTTTGAAGTTTGAATATACTATGCATAAAGATCAATGTATAATTAACATTAAATGTACTAAACAACTGAAAATGATACAATAACTAAGTCATAAGCAACAAAACATACGCTTAAACGTGCTTGAGTTCTGTGCATGACCAGTGGACTTATATGCGAGACTAAATTTACATGCAGCTAATCTGTTAAGTTTTTGGCCATTGATCATTGTTGCAGACTTCTGTAGCTCTACCACCAGGTAATATATAACGAATTATGTTAAATAATAGAAATCGTTACGTGAAAATAAATATGAGAGTATGATAATGGGCAACATTTTGGTTTGATTTTTCTTTCATGTAGATTTTGCTGACTCTATCTGAATTATGAACACACCAAATGCTCTATTGAAAAGGATGATCTGCTTATTACACAAGTATCCGAGCTCTGAAGCGTAGTCCTCACGCAGTCCCAATTGGGTAAAATCGGACTGTCAAGGGCCCAATTAAACCAAGCCCAGAAAATTCCAGCAAAACAGTAGAGTGTGCAGAAAACTACAGGAATCCAGAAATCAAGCCAAGCAAGGAATCATCCTAAATTAACCCAAATACCAACCTTAAAGTCTTCTCCATCACCCTAGCAATCACACAACACCAAGGGACAGGGATAGAACTAAGCAACAACTGATATTACTCAATAAGTTGAAACTGTCGCACATAGGCATGGAGCAGTCGACCACTGTTATCCTTATATAGTGCTCAAAAACATGTTAAAAAACCTTATAATAATCTCCTGCTACAATTAGAAGTCTCCACTAGCATTTTCCCTAATCAAAATAAATCAAATTTATAAAGAAAGTGAGAAAATCTGCTGGTTTCTCAAAATCTTGATGTCTCTGAAATCTTATGAAAATCTTTCTTTGGGCCCCATGTGTTCCACCTGATCATAAAACAAGCCACATGATATTCATGCTAACCCCTGGGAGACGATTGTGGTCCATGTCTTTGGCCCACCCAACTGCTGCTCCAAGTTGCAGCTCATCTGAAACCTTCTACGTTCTTGTTTTTTTTTTTCCTGAAAAATTGCATTAAACCCCTTTGTCTTCTCTTATTTTCTCCAAACAGTCCTGTATCCATTATTTTATTCAAATATAGGACTGTTTGAGCCCTGATTCTTCATCAATTTTAAGTTGAACCCTTGCGGGCTTCTTACAATGCTCAATCTGCTCCATGAATGCTTTAGCCAATTCAAAATTGCGATAAGAAACTAATTCTGCATCAAGTCCTATCTTGATTTCCAAGTTTGTGTTGAGCGTTTCATCTTAATAGGATTCGCACATAGGAGCTATACAATTATATATGTTGGACTACTGGACTAGATGTGGAATCCCACTTGAGGACCTAGGGATCGATCCCTGGACATGTGTGTGAGACTAGGGTGCAAACACTACTCAACCATGAGTGTGTTGGCTATCCTAGGGCCTATTATGATATAACTGGATATGCCAGCTGTGAAGATACTTGATTTCACATGGTTCTCAGCGTGCCATAATTCTAGAGGGGCTCCATTGTTTTATGGTCTTCAATGTATCGTACACTTTCTTAGCTTCATGTAGTGAGTCAAACCTTTTTGTATTATTGATGCAGCAACAATTCCACGTTATTACAACAAAACTCGTGGGCCACATGTGGGACCCATGAAATTTTGATTTTTAATTGTTATTAGTTTTATTTTTGGTAAAGAGTGTAATTAGAATTAGGTTTCTAATTTGGGTAGGATTATTATTTGGTTTCCTAGTTTGATTAGGAAAGTTTTCTTAGAGCTTTAGTTTCTTTCATTATAAATATTGTAGAGATCAATGATCTCAATTGATGCAATCGTCGGGTTAGGATGCAAGTGTCTGAGCACAATTAGGGTTCCCACAGGAACAATCACGTGAAGAAGAGAACTCTCCCATGATAAACCCAAAAGGGAATTCAATTAATCTCAAAATCTCTACTTGAGATCATTGATCTCTACAATATTTATAATGAAAGAAACTAAAGCTTTAAGAAAACTTTCCTAATCAAACTAGGAAACCAAATAATAATCCTACCCAAATTAGAAACCTAATTCTAATTACACTCTTTACTAAAAATAAAACTAATAACAATTAAAAATCAAAATTTCATGGGTCCCACATGTGGCCCACGAGTCTTGTTGTAATAACGTGGAATTGCTGCTTCATCAATTATTGTAGATAAGCTTGTTTCCATTATTGTTTATAACTAATGATTATAATTATGGTTGTTGGGATCATTAACCCAACAACTTTTTTTTCCAAATCTCTTGTAATATATGAGTTGTTTCATGGTATCAGAGACCAAAATCTCTGTTCAATTTAATCCTAGTGAGCTTGGATTCTGTTTGTGTGATTTGTGGTTGTTCTCTCAGAAAAACTCTCAATACACTGCTGCTACATACTGTCGACAGACCCAGAATGCCTTCTCTCTCTGTTTGATTTCGGCTCTCCAGAAAACCTTCTTGAGACCTTTCTCCTCTTCAATAGCTTAGTTCCTCTTAAAATATTCAAGAAATTTCCAGTCAATAGACAGTTGACACATGATCGAACCAGTCAATTGTTGTTGACATCGACAGCACTGTGGGGCCCACCTCTTATCACTGTTCAACCTGACCCCTTTCCAGCTATGTCGCCCCTTACAGAGAATAACTTGCCTAATTTTGAGCCCATTCCATCATTGTTTGTAGGGGTTTTGAACAAATCCCCATTTTCGGTGGAAACCCCCTTCTAAATATGCTATTGCAAATCAAGGGTGTCTTATAAGACGGAAGGAGGAGAACAGAAGACGTCAGATTTGGGACCTGTCTGATGATTGCAACTGTTGAAATTCTTGATGTCCGTCGGATTTGATTCAAATTTGGAGGAGACATGTGCCGCTCACGTATGAAGATACTCTGGAATTCTGATCGGCGAAAGAAGTGGTTTATCACCCTTCCCAGCCCTTTTTCTGGTTACCTGGATGGGATGTCCAGTTCAGGTTCTCATTTCTGCCTCTTTCTTGGTTTCCTGATTTATTTTGAGCTGTTTTCTACATGCCAAATTTGCTTATCCCAAGGATGCTTGGGATTCTTTGGCCCCTCTATATATGTCCAAACCAATGCTGGCAAGAGATGTCCTTTGGAGAGGAAATTTCAAAATGCTCAAGAAGGCAATGACTCAATACATCCCTTCTATGTGAAAATGACAAATCTATGGGACCAGCTGTCATTTTTGGAGTGACAGTTCACTTCCGCCGCTGACTCTGCCACCTTTGAGATCTATCATCAAGAAACCAGACTTGTCCAATTCTTGTTGGCACTCCGTCCTGAATATGAGCTTGTCAGGAGTATGCATTTGCATTGATCTGCTCTTCTTTCAGTGGGTATAACATTGTCTGAACTACTTCCTGAAGAGTATACACAGTCTTCTCTTGCTATTAAGAGAACTACAGATGGGGACCATGTACTTGTTTCTGCCTCACCTACCTCACAGCCTGGACTTCTTGGACCGACTCGTTATAGGGGTGGACTGCCTTGCTATAAGGGTCATGCAGGTTGTGTCGGGGTGACCCGAATCAGATGTGGGATGAAGTAGCTTGAGCAGTTTTATAAATGGGTCAATATGGTTTGGACTTTGGCCTACATGCATTCAAGTCAACCCGACCCATTCTTATCTGACCTGACCCATTTGCCACCCCTAGATAAAAGTGCCAAAGTAGAAATTAGGTCTCTTAGAGGCTTTTACAGAGAAATAAAGCCTACGAAGGGGAATTTTTTTTTATTAATATCCAAACCCTATTTTGCTGCTTTACCTATCCATGTATTAATAGGAAACAAAGAACCCTAAAAATGAAAGTTTTCAAAATAGGAAACTATATCTAACCTAATTAAATCTCTAATTAAAATCCTAATCACAACTCAGAAAGAAGAACAAAAAATAAATTGAGACTTTTAGGAAACAAGGATTCTTTTGGCTTTGATTGTCCTCTCAAAAAATCTTTTCTTTTGGGCCTACAATTTGGGCTATGAGTTGGTTTTTAGCCCATATTGCATCAACTATATCTTCAATTCTTAGGATGAGCGTATCCATTGTTCTCATTTTGTCTCCAAAGTTGCTTTACCAGAAGCAACCATTGGTAAATGTCTGTCTTTTCCGCATGTTTTCTACTCTACAAGCAGCTGGATATATAAGGAAATTATATTTCATTGTATACTTCACTTCTTAGGATCAGAATGGCCACTGTTGCCATTCTGTTTACAAAGTGGCTTTAGGAGAAGCAACCTTCTAAAAATTTGTAGCTTTTGTGCATGTATTCTACTCTACAAGCAGTTGGACAATACTCACAAGGAATTTCTATCTCATCATATATCTCAATTCTTAGGATTGGAGTATCCCACCGTTCCCATTCTGTTTACAAATTTGCAGTGGCAGAAACAACCATTTGAAAATTTATGGCTTTTGTGCATTTATTCTACTCTACAAGCAGGTGAACATACTTTCACAAGGATATTATGTCTCATTACATGCTCAAAATTCTAAATGTGGGTGAAAAGGTCACGTTGCTTTGTCCTTCACTTCTGCTCAAGCAACTATCCTTTGTACATTGTTCATGGAGTATTGGAGTATGACAAAGAATAATCTTCACAACAATTGCTTAATTTGATTTTTTTTTCTTTTTAAGACTTATGTATGCAACTAATCTGCACATTTCATTTCTGTAGTTGTTGTGCCTGATCAAGCCCTCATCTTGGACTGGGTTTTTGCTGATGGACCTCCTGGGAGTGCACAGGTGTATGATAACAATAACCTTCAGGATTTTCATACCACTGTTCCAAAAAGTATTCTTGGCGAGTTGTATTGGGTGGAAGAAGAACACCGGCTATTCAGGAGATTCCAAGAGGAAAGAAGACAGAGAGAAGAGGCCATACGTGCAAAGGTTTGTCTGCTAGTTTATGATTCGGAAACTCTCCATGAGAAGTATATCAACAGTATATTACTAGTTTGATTTAACAGTACCCGTGAAAAACACTGAGTGTGCATAAAAGGCTTTTATAAAAATTTTGTAGTTATGCTTCTGCTTTCATTTTCAAGTATGTCCTAAAAAAGATTTTAGGATATCCTAAAAACTTTTGTTATTTTTCTTCCCATTTAGATGCAAGTATATCCTAAAAAAGATTTTAGTTGAGCATTGTGTTTTTGTGCTGTTTATGTTCTCTTATAGGCTGAAAAAATAGCGAGGATGAAAGCTGAAATGAGGGAAAAGGCTATGAAAATGTTTCTGTTGTCTCAGAAGCACATTGTCTATACTGAACCACTTGATGTCCAAGCAGGAAGCACTGTTACTGTTTTTTATAATCCTAACAACACAGTTCTGAGTGGGAAGTCAGAAGTCTGGTTCAGATGCTCATTCAACCGATGGACTCATCGTTACGGCCCTTTACCGCCTCAGAAAATGGTGCCAGTAGAAAGTAGTTCTCATCTCAAAGCAACTGGTAAGAAATTCTCTACTTTCTCATTTTCCTATTGGTAATATTTGCTACAACAGCTGCTGGTTCTCTGGAGTTTTCTTGTTCTGGATCTTGCTTCCTTAAATACCTGAAGGGAGAACACTATTTTGTTTTCCTTAACACATTAATAAGATGAAACAAGTTTATATCAACACTATTGATTGTGGGGAGTGATTCAACAAATGCCATTTCTCGGGTTAAATCTTTGAAGGGGCCTTGGAAAATGCAGTTTTATTCAATGAAATTAGTCTTCTTCTTTCTGAGTTGCAGGTCTCGTTTCAGCATGTTAGTAGATCCGCAAATGGAATGGCGAATTGTCAGGCTAAGCAAGGGTTTGAACTTTGAACAGTCATGTAATCTAAGTGCTCCTATAGTGTAGTTGTGGTTGGTGGCTGGTATATTACTCTTGTACCAGTACGCTTATGAGAGGTCTTATGTATGTTATATTTTGAGTTGTATCTTTTTTCTCTTTAATGAAATTTTACTGTTACCAATAAAAAAAAAGATGAAACAAGTCACTGAAAATTGGCTGATGCTTTTTTTGCCGTTAAGACTTTTGGACTTATCTGTAATTCTCGAAAGAAAAAACATTTAAGGCCTATTTGTTTGCATTAAAATACATAAGAATTCAATACAATGGTTTTTTCTTCTTTTTTTTTGTTTTTTTTTTGTTTTTTTGTTTTTGTTTTTGTTTTTTTTTTGAAGCAGTTAAAAGCAAAGATCAAAGGTGAATTTCCAAAAATTAGCATCAAATAACCTTTTCCTTTTATGAAAATAGAATAAAAGTAAGATGGAAAATGAATACCTAGCCCTTGGTCTTCATTTTTAACCACATAAAAAAAAAAAAATTTTCTTAATGCAAATGAACAGGCCCTTAGTCTTTTGCAAATATAGGAAAGTGGTGGTTATTTATAATTTTAGAAAATAAAAAATATATATAGGTGTGTTCGCCTCAGCCCTAGTGAGCACAAACATATGAAATTTCTTTAGTCCTAGTGAGTGAATTAAACATAAGACACATGTGATTCATATTAAGAAAAGAGAATCAAAGAATGTGTCGATCTATTCCTAACACAAGATTCGACTAGAATCTGCATGTTAAAAATGAAATCAATGCATGGAGATGGCATGGCACATTTCAAAATTAGAAGCTTTATGTCAGGATTAGTATGAATTCAAAAGCATAAATCAAATACACAAAAATAAAATTGAAACAAATAGAATATCAACCAGAAGCCAGGTAGTGTGCTTGATTACTTACTTGATCAAGATGGATGCGAATCTGATGTTTGAAGATGATTAGGATGCTGAGCCAGGTTTTAGTGCAACTAAAACCTTCTCCTTCTAGTTGCTAGAGTGAAGAGGCTTGAAGAAAGTGAGGGGTTTAGAGCTTAATTAGAGTTGCTAGAGGGTTGAGAACTTGTAATGGACGGGACAGAGGCTGGGCAATTGTTTTTATAGAGTCTAAGGTCGGCTAGAAGGGTTTGCAATAAATTAGGGAGCTAATCTCTTCTGGAATGTGGACATGGGTGGTGGTGCATGGCTGTTGTTAGCTTGTTCTGTTCGGTGTTGGGTTAAATCCTGCAACAAGCACAGCCCTTGTGTTTAGTTGTCACCATTGACTTTGAAACCATGAACCAACTGCCAGTGATAAGTCAGGGGGAGGTGAGGATGATGTTAAGTCATCATGTCCCTTATGCCCTGGGCGCCATGTGTAACACTGGTTTGGGCAAATCGTCAGGGTGAGCTAACTCCAAAGTCCAAAAACTTGTCCTATATTTGGATTGCAGGAGATCTACTACATGATCCTATGCGACAAGTGCTAATTCCATTGAAGTAAAATTCTCCGTTTTGTGGAGAGAATGTGTACGAAATCATCAGTTCACTTCTATAGAAGGGGTTGGTTAAAATTGTTAATGGCTGAGAGAGCAGGCAACCTTCCTTGTCAAAGCTTTGACAGAAAGATCTGTGAAATAACAAGTAAGCTTGAAGCCTTTTAAACACCATTCTATTACTTTTTCCTTTGTTATTATCCACATTTATGAGATCAAGAAAATTTGGCGATGAACCAGCTACATGTTTCAAACTTGCCAATACTTCTATGGGCCAATATCACATTGGAGCAGTTTTTTTTTTTTTCTGTTGCAATGAAACAAGGGAGCAGTCTTTGATTTTTGCTGTTTCAGCAGACCAATAGCTACCCAGGTTGTTGATCTTTGGGTTCTTGGTACCCGTTACTGCGTCAAATTGTTATCCTTTGACATCATTAATATGTTTGTTTCAGTATTATTAATCTTGCTTTCCATCACTTTTCCCAATGCTTTCTCTTTATGTTCTATGCAATTGCTTATTCGTTAGTTGGCTATCTATGCTCAATCGCCCATCATAGTTTTCTTCTGTGGTGGTATAAATCAATGAGTCTCATCAGTTTCTTAGAATTTTTTTTTTTTTTTTTTTAAATTGGTTGAAAACCTTCATACTCTTAAGAATGGTTGCATTCAAAACAAATTTTTTGTTAAGGTGATGCATCTTTACAAAGTTTTTACCTGATCATTGTAGGATCACCTTTTTCCTTATTCACATTTATATGTTGCTTCTCTGGCTAATGTTTGAAGAGTTACCTTTTTCCTTTTCAGTCATGGTCCCATTAGATGCATACATGTTGGACTTTGTCTTCTCTGAGAAGGAAGATGGTGCACATTTATATGTTGATTTTCTGGCTAATGTTTGAAGAGTTGCCTTTTTCCTTTTCAGTTAAGGTCCCATTAGATGCATATATGTTGGACTTTGTCTTCTCTGAGAAGGAAGATGGTGGGATCTTTGATAACAAAAATGGGATGGACTATCATCTTCCTGTTACTGGAGGAGTGACCAAGGCACCACCAATGCATATTGTGCATGTGGCTGTTGAAATGGCACCTATTGCAAAGGTCGGTTTTACTGGTCATTACTTTATTTTGGAAGTTCTTTTCACCCCTTTGATAGTTACCATATTTTTTGCATGCATATTTCTCAACCTTATCCTAGCATATGTATTGTGTTACGTCATGTTCATTTTAAGGCGCTCAGCACTGCCTGTGTTTCCATCCTGAGTGGATCCAAGTGGTCCTCATGACTGTGGATTGCTAGTACAGAAGGAATAGATTATGGAATTGTTAACTCTTTTCTTATGGAAATGTCTTTATGGTGATCCATGATGCTATGCCGTTAAGTATTCCCTCAAATTGGCGCATGGATATCAAATTATTGTATCAGTAAGCGGAGTTCTTCTTGTAGCAGTATTTGGAATGGTGATTGTCAAATAAATTGATTTTCCAACTAGCCTTTGAATTAAGTTTGGATCAGGAGGACGTCCCTTTTTTGTGCTATGATGTTTATGATTAACTTCAATTAGTATTGAGGCAGGCCTGATTGCAATTATGCTGGTATCTTTCAACAGATCTAGAGCATATTTCCTTGAGAAATGAAGATGTCTTATTTAGACCAGGCGACTTCAATTTGCAAAAAAGTACTCAAGGGTGTTCTGAGATCCTTAATGCATATGTATATATGTTTCGAACGTTATCCTCATACATATGAGGAAGGATTACAGTATGGGGGAGATATACTGCACAACCACTAAGCCACTAACTAGAAGTAGAATGCACCAAAAAAGAAACAACAAAAGAAAAAAGGCTATGCCATGTGAAGGCAGATCATCAAAGTCTGCCTCCTAACCTCTCTTTCGCCAAGGAACCTGCCATGTAATTTACCTCTCCTGCGTAACTAACATGAGAGGAGGTGCATAGAACTAGAGAAGTCTACTAAGACCCAAGCTTTCTTTTGCCACACTTGCTATTCTCCAAGGGCTTTTGCATGTGCACGATGCTCATCTAATGGCATATAAGGAGTCTCTTTCCACCATTACGTTACGAAGATTTAGGCAGTGAGCTTCCCTAAGACCAGTCCTTATGGATAACATTTCTGCTTCATTAACCATACAACTTCCATCTGGATCTAGCTCAATAATTAGTCAAGATGTCAATGACTGGATTACCTATTGCCCTGCCATCAAAATTCAACTTGAAGATTCCCTCGGGAAGGGAAGACCATCTAACCATAATGGCTGGGCAAGAGGGATAGGAAAAGACCACCTCACCACAACTCCTCATAATCAAGGAAATGGGCATGTAACTATGAAACGATGGACATCTAGGAAGCAATAAGAAATTTGACCTGCCAAATCACCTTCTAGAGTGGGCTTTCCTTTGAAGCCTCATGCTTTACAATCCTTCCATATCACTTAAATTATGGCCATAAAAGAAACCATCCACATTATTGTAGCCCTAGCTGAGCCCACAACAGATTTCTAAGCTTCAAGTAAATGTAGTAGAGAATCTTGTAGCACTAGCACCCATGAGCAATCAAACATGTAAATGCAGAGTTCCATAAGATATGAGCAACATTGTATCAGAGTAACAAATGATCCACTAATTCTACCTATTGTAGGGACATGGAGCACATATTAACAATAATCTCAAATGCCTTCACTTGATCATCTTAGAATCTTCTGTTAATAAAATGTCATCTACATATGTGATAAGGAGAGTGGTAGTACAATTAGTGTCAGTCCTTCTGACTAAGAGTTATCGGAAAGTGAGTCGACCAATGGTGAACTCAACAAGATTTGTATTTACTCTTTGGAAATTGCGGGTGGAGATTGTTTTTGCCCTTAGTACTGAATCTTTCAAGCTTGGTGAGTGGAGATTGTTTTAGCCCATAGATGCATAGTTTTAAAAATCGGCCTAAGTCTGAGTTGCCTTGGCGAAGTTAAGTCCTCATTAATTCCTATGAAAAAAAGGCTAAAGTTAATATATGGTAGAGCAACCTTGCACTCACAAATCACAACCAGAAAGTGGCTGATTCATCCATCACTTCCACTTGACCCCCCTCTACTTCACGTGTATCAAAATACACCTAGATTTTGAATTCATCTAAGTTTTGTGAATCAATGGCTTGATCATGCTAATCTCTGTAGACCAGCTACTATAAATCTCACAACTTTGAGGCCCTCAAAGTGATGCTTCTGATGATTAAATGCTGTCTATCCCAAAATGTAGTCCATGGAAAGACCTTTCCAAACCCCCTAACTCTCATGATTGACATGCTTCTAGGTGGCTTAGAGGGCTGGCCTTTTCTTGCTGAATGGCTAGGAAATGGTCCGATTATTCCTGAAATTAGCCCTATATTACATGTAACTTATATGCATACATACACATACAAATTTTCAGGTGCACACTATCCAAAACGAGTGCACAATCGATCTAACGGTCCAGTCCATTTGGATGGGTGCCAAACCCCGGGACCCATGACTATAGGGGGGTCCCTTTGGCGTGGTCCACTCGGATGGACTAACGGTGGGCCTTACATGTGTAAGCGGATGGGTTGCCCCATCTGCATGAATTGAGGAGAGGCTGGGTTGGGCGCGCGTGTTTCTCTCTTTATATATATTATCATCAAAGGCTTGACCCAACTATTTTGGGATCGGCTACATGAATTCTGTTTATCTATTCCAATCTATCTTGAGTCAAATCCTTAGATTTATTATTACTACTTCCGTCCTCATCCTTTTCGGCCTACCCTTTGCCCTTGGTTGGCTATCGACCCGTATAGAAAAACTTTTCCTCACTGATGCCATAGTTGGCCTGCATTGGACATGTCCAAAACATTTCAAGAGTTTTTTATTTTATTTTATTACCTATTTAGCCCTAATTGCTCCCAAACGTGCTCATTTTTTTATTTATCCTTCCTAGTTTTACCACATATCCACCTCAACATTCTCATCTTTGCTACACATTTTGTACAAGTGTTGCTTCTTAATTTGCCAACATTTTGCTCCATAGGCCATAACTGGTCTAATCACTAACCAAACCAAACCAAACCAAGCCTTTTCCCACTAGGTGGAGTCGGCTATATGGATTTGACGACGCCAATCAAATCTGTTTAGGGCCATGTCCTCCGTTAGATCCATGTAGGCAAGGTCATGTTTAATAGTTTCTTTCCAACTTCTCTTAGGTCTCCCTCTCCCTCTCCCTCTCCCTCTCCTACTTCTGACAATCTTCATGCTTTCACACCTTTTAACAGGTGCCTCCGTTGGGCGCCTTCTAACATGGCCGAACCATCTCAGTCGATTTTCTCTCATTTTATCTTTAATCGGTGCTATTCCTACTTTGCCCCTAATCTCCTCATTCATAATCCTATCTCTCATTGTGATCCCGCACATCCCTCTTAGCATTCTCATCTCCGCAACTTCCATCTTCTTAACATGATTATGCTTTACTGCCCAACATTCTGATCCATATAACAACGCTGAACGTACCGCCACCTTATAATACTTTCCGTTAACCTTGAGGGGGACTTTCCGATCACACAAGACCCCCGAAGCACTCCTCCATTTGGTCCACCCGGCCTGAATCATGTGACTTACATCAGTATCAATCTCTCCATCCTGTTGCGCCATAGATCCATAACTGGTCTAATCACTATCCTATAAAAATTTCCCTTCAATCTTGTTGATATACGCTGATCACAAAGCACTCAAGAAGAAAGTTTCCAATTCAACCATCCCGCTTTTATCCTATGTTTGACATCTTCCTTAATCTCCGCATCTTGACTAATTATTGAGCTAGGGTATCGGAATGAATCTCTTTTTGGTATCTCTTGAGTTTTAGTTCTTATATGTTGACAAATAAAATAATAAATATGGATTTAATCCATTCTAGTAAAAAAAAATTGAATTACATTTTCTAGAAATGTAAGAAATACAAAGTTTACATATGTATAAAAAGTAAAAAAAAAAAAATTATTTAAAATACCATTTTGGCCGAAATTCAAAATTTTGGATGAAGTTGGCATAAATTTAAAATTAAAAAATTTTAAACAAAATTTTGTTTCGGCCACTTGACTGAAATCTCAATTTGGTCTTTTCGGCCAAAACGGTATGAAAATAATAACTATGTTGTATATGCCCATTGAAGTTGCAACCCATATTTTTGTCTTTGTACAACTTATTTTAATGCCCTTGGATTCTAAGCCCTCCCAACATCTCTTAAGTTTCGCATTCATGTCATCTTTCAATTCATCCACCAGCATTGTATCATCTGCAAACAACATACACCAAGGTTACCTCTCTTGAGTGTGAGTGGTTAACTCGTCCATAATTAGTGTAAAGAAACTCATCCATAATTCATGTAAAGAGATCAGGGCTTAAGGATGACCCCTGATGCAAACCTATGGTTATTAGAAACTCACCTATGCCTCCATAGGTAGTTCTCACACTCGTTACCACTTCCTCATACATGTCTTTAATGATTTCATTATAGCATCTTGGAACACTCCTTTTATTTAGAAGGTACCAAATGAAATCTCTAGATGCCCTGTCATAAGCTTTCTCTAGATTGATGAAGACCATATGCAAATTTTTCTCTTTACTTGGTATTTTTCCATTAATTGCCTGAGTCAAAAGTTGGCTTCCAAGTTGACATTCCTGCCACAAAACCAAATTGATTTTCTGATATCTTATTCTTTTGTCTAAATCTTTGCTCTATTACTCTCTCCCATAGTTTCATAGTGTCACTCATATGTTTAATGGCACTATAGTTGGTGAGTCTTGTATATCACCTTTGTTCTTGTATATAGGTACTACAACACTTCTTATTCATCTTGCATTTTCTGTCATTAATATCTCATTCAAGATATAAAAGTCTCTCCTAAGGATGTCTCATTTTTTAGGCGCATGGGACCTGCTTGTAATCAAATCCAACCCCGTAACACTCACTGCCCATTGAATTATTGTCAACCTAAATTTGACATACACCCTACTATTAATCACCGTTGGATTGAAATCCTAAAAAAATGATTCCTTGTGAAACCATTAAGGTTGAGGGCCCTGGATAATGAGGTTAGGAATATTGGATGATCTATTGGGGTTGACATTTTGTAGACCACTAGGTATCATTGAGATCTTTCCACTCCCCACCTCACATGATTCTCATGGCCCCAAGTGGACCCCAAAAAAATCTCTCACGGTTGTCACTTAGGAGAGTCCAATAGGGCAAATGATCAGGTGCAGATGTCCGCACAGTGCGAGACATCTTGTGGGGCCCACTTGATCCATCTAATCTTGTCAACCTAAACCCCCTTTATGCCACGTATCCCATGGGTTTCACATCGATATGAATGGACTGTCCCATTGGATTGAAATAAAAAAACAAGTTGTATTTTTAAACCGTTGGATTTGAGGGCCACTGATCAAGGGTTTAGGTTGATGGAATTATCTTGAGATTTCATATATGGACTGGTTCCATTTGGATCTTCCCACCCCCACCTCATCCTCAATTGGTGGGGCCCACCTGATGTCTTGCACTTGAGCGCGGTATATATGCGTGCCTGGCCTCTCTTTCGAATTGAATTGCATGGAGAGGCTGTGTGACCTGCCTTGTGGGGCCCACCTGTGGCCCCCTTTCACCATCCAACCCCATCACTTACCACCTCTCCCTAAATATCATATTATCAGTGGCGGAGCAAGAATGGGTTGAGGAGGGGCAGTTGCCTTGCCCCTCCTCAACTTCTTCGTTTCCTTGAACAGAGGAGATAAAAAACTGAATATCTTAATGGACATTTTGATCTGATCCTCTTTGCCCCTCCTAAATTTCTGTTTTGTTTTTGTTTGCTCCTCAACAAATTTTTTCTTTTTCCTTTTTATACCTTGTAAAGAATGAAACTTTCAAAGCAAATAAGGGCAATCTCATCCTTTGCTTTTATCTGAAAGACAACTAAGCAAATCACCTTTTGTATCCTTTGCTTTAATCTAAAGCCTCCTCAACTTTCTCCTTTTTCTCTTGTTTACCCCTCTATAACTTTTTTTCCCTCTTAGTAAAGAATAGAATTTTCGAAGGACATAAGGTCAATTTTGCCTTTTACTTCTATTCAAAAGACAACTCATTAAAGCACCTTTGAGATCCTTGCATTCATGTTTCATATTGCTCCAATAAGATACGCATCATGTTGCGATAACATCAACCCCATATTATGACATTCCATAAAATTATTTAATTTGGTATTTTTTGTAGCTATAACCATGTGATTAGATTTAGCTAAAAAATCATGCAATTTGCAATTCTTCTATAGGCTTCTGAACCCATTATTTAATGCTATTGGATGTGGAGAGCAATACAAATTCATCATTATTATCATTTTTGGGATATAATATAATAGGATGATTCTCTCTTATGCATGTGCGCATTGCGATTGGTTCTGTTCATCACGTGGGACCCGGTGGAATATAGGGCGGTCCGGTCCCTGTCTTTGGTGACGGTCCAGATGCGCACACCCTCAAGAGTACGGCGCAGGAGAAAATATCCTTATCTAATAATTAGTTTATTAATTACATCGGATTAAATAGATGATTTCAGTTTTTTTAATATTATGTTAACATATTCATTCTTTTTCATACTCCTCGCAAGAGAAATCCCAAAAGAAAATCCTGGCTCCACCATTGGATATTATCCAGAGTTTTTGACACGCATCCAAATGAATTGACCATTGGATCAAAATCATATGAAAATGATGCCTTTAAAAATTGTTCAACTTGAGGGCCATGGATCACGGGGTTAGGATTACCCCATGGACTTGAAATCTTGCACACAGGTGGTTCTCATCAAGGCCTTTCGATCCCCTCCCTCCCTATGCTTTCCATGCCCCTGGGGCACCACTAGGGGGACTCGCATGGATCTTGCATGATAAGGGTGCACAGGAGAGGAGGCCCCTATATAAGTACATATATTTTTTCCTGTGCATTGATTATGCCTTGTAGTTCTTTGTAGCTTTCTTCATTTTGGGTTATGCTATATCCAAAAATTATGGATGTATGGGAACATTGTTATGTTGAAATTTTTAACTGGACCATTGTGTACTGTCTCATTATACATAATTTTTCGTACTATGTTGCAGGTGGGTGGTCTGGGTGATGTTGTTACAAGTCTTTCTCGTGCTGTGCAAGATTTGGGCCACAATGTTGACATTATTTTTCCGAAGTATGATTGTTTGAATCTCAGCAATGTAAGCTTCAGATCTGCTGTTCTAAATTTGTACTTATGGACTCAGATAATTGCATGTATTGGATTCTCTCTCTCTCTCTCTCTCTCTCTCTCTCTCTGTGTGTGTGTGTGTGTGTGTGTGTGTGTGTGTGTGGACGCGAGTGCGCATGATGTAACTTTATGATTTTCTATCCTAAATTTGTACTCTATGGAGCACACACATATATGTATGTATGTGTGTGTTTATTTATGTATCTTAAATCGTGGATTCGAACTTAGGCACACCCATGTCCCTAACCAGCTGAGCTGCGCCTATAATTGAGGGACTAGGCACTCACACACTTGTATGTATTGGATTTAAGCGCATGTGTGTGAGTGTGCATATGTGCACATGTGATTTTCTGTGTGTGCAATCATGCAATTGTGTGGGTGAATATCTTTGGATGACCGTGTGTCATGCTTGTTGTAGATTAAAATGAATCTAGTAACGGAAGAGATGAGAAATCGGATGTTGAAGGAAGAATAATGGTGAAAGAAACTGTAGGCACAATATTTGTTCAACCAGTTATGTCAAAGAAAACTTATTACATGTGAATGGGATCCCTTCTCTTGAATAACCATTGTTATACCTTCAATCATGTTTATAGAGGGGAGTCTATGATACCCAGATACTTCAAAACAGGTAATACATTCTGTTTTGTATCTAATACTTAATTTTTATGTGCAAAAAAAATCGTGTCCCAGTTTGTGTCTGTATTGTGTCCTTCTCTTATCCATGCTATAACTAGGAAACAGCGTATTGGTTGTTTTGGGAGGAGAAGGAGAGGTTGGTTTTTTTTTTTGGTTGGGGGGGGGGGGGGGGGGGGGGGGGGTGTTTGTTTGTGGGGCTAATCATGCTTGTTGATTATTGAAGTAAACCTAGTGGAAGGAGAAGAAAGTAGAGACTGAAAGTTGAAGGTAGAATAAGGATGGAGATTGGAAGAACAATACTAATTTGCATATAATCTTTCCACAGGATCTTACCAAAAGAATAAAGAGAATGGAAGTTATAAGTGATTAAGGTTCACTTGGGCAATATATGATGTGTTGCTAACAAATTTTGCTGTTCGGGCAAATGTACTTCATGTTACTATCTTTTATCATGAACCATCAAGAACCTTAGTATTACAAAAGAGATTTTGGAAATGTGCTTGGTAATCCCTTTGGCATCCTTTAATCTATTTATAACTTTTAGTAACAACATACAAATGAGGATAACCCTTTATCCCAACTACTTTACATAATCCTTATCCTTACAACAATTTTGCCTTACTGGGTCACATGCCATTTTGTTTGGGTCAGGCCTATTTCTACATCAGCAGTGGTCCTCAGGTTCTCTCTTGTGTTGTCAACATAAAGAGTGGTGGCACCAGATTGAATAACTCCAAATTCTACTAGTTGTAGTCTCAACCACACAATCTTGATTGTAGCAGATGACATGGATCAATATTGAGATTTTGCTGATGATTTGGAGACAGTTGTTTGTTTCTTCCATTTCCACGAAATAAGTGAATCACCAAGAAACATACGCTACCATGTAGTGGATCTTCTAGTATCTGGGCAACCATCCCAATCGGCATCAGCATAGCAGCTTAAGATAAGCTGGGAGGAAGAAGAATAAGATAATCCTAGACTGATGGCTCCTTGAAGATGTTGAAGAACTCAATTGACAATAGTTAGATGAGGTTGGCAAGTTGCAGATACAAATTGACTCCCAACTTGAACAACGTGGGAGATGTTGGGACGCGTCATGGTTAAACAAAAGAGGTTACCCACCAGTTGGTACAAGAGGGTAGGATTTGTTAAAAGTATACCTCTAGCCAATTAATATTTGACGTTTAATTCCAAAGGTGTATCCACTGTTCGAGAGTCTGTGAGATGTGCTAGTGCAAGCAGTTCTTCTGCATATTTTTGCTGGTGAACATGAATTCCTCTAGAGAACTTTTGAATCTCAAGCCGGAGAAAGTTTGTGAGAGTTCCCAAAATCTTCATATGAAAATAGCGCGCCAAGTGTGCTTTGAGGAATTTGTTGATTTGTAAGGAGTCGTTTCCAATGATGATCATCAACATATAGTAATAATAAGATAACTCTGTGAGATGTAGTTCAAATGAAGAGAGAGTGATCATTCCGACTTTGTGTGAAATGGGCTTGGAGAGTGGCAAGCGAACCAACCCATGGTGCTTGTTTAAATTCATCGAGCACTCATATCCTGGTGGAGGAGATGTATCAACAACTTCTTGTAGGTTCCGAGGAAGGAAATTTCACATCCGTCTGGAATAACGTCCAACGCTTGACAAAGGCAATTGCTGATAGGGTGCACAGTAGTCATCTTTGCAACAGCGGCACTATTTTTTCATAGTTGATCTCATATTCGTGTTTGAACCCTTGAGCAACTAACCAAGCGTTATAGCAATCTAGAGTTTCATCCTCCTTTACCTTAATAAAGTATACCCACTTCCGACGGTGGACCCACGGTCAGGTTTGGGAACAAGATCCCAAGTTTGATTGGCCTCAAGTGCCTGTGATTCCTCTGCCGTGGTTTTTTGCCAGCAGTCATGCTTGACTCCTTGCTGATAATGAACGAAGAATGGGAATAGAGTCTGTAGTCCTGAACAATGAGAGAAATCCATAATGATCAGGTGGTTTTTGAATTCATTGAGATATGCGAAGTAATGGGATCATACCTAACGGTGCAACGAGGGAGTTAGGGTCAACTTGATCAGGTTCTAGGTCAAGAGTAGATGGGCGTACAGGGGAAAAAGATTTGTCTTAGGGTGTACATATGGATGGAAAATCTGTCGGGAGGTTGATGCAGAAACGCAGGAAGTTATGAGATGTCAGAGATTTTGGAGAAAGTTCTGACATGCATAGTAGTAGATGCTTTCAAAGAAGACGACTTGACAGCCAACTCTAACCTGTCTAGTAATAGGGTCATAACAAAGAAATCATTTATGCTCATACACCACATACATTGAAACCATGCATATGCACCTCGTTTTAGTAGTTTAGTTGCGTTTTGGTTATATATCTCATTCTTGTTATTGGGTTTTTGGTTTGTATAATGTTATTGGCCATTTTTCTTCTTTTCATTTTTCCTAATCTGATGTTTGTGTTTACGGGGTTTTATTTATCATAGATATATTTTTCTGAATTTTAGAAGTTTGGCTTCTTTGCTCTGTAATTTATGTTTTGTTGTTTTTTGAATTTTAGCTACTTTCCTTTTGCTTTCTTATTAATTTTTTTTATTGTTTTGACACCATGGTTCGCCTTACTCGAAGGAAAATCCTATGTCAGCCACTGGATTCATGAGGTATTCACTAGTGGGTGATCCTCTTGATTCTTTAAGACAGCCTCAAGTGACTGTTGAGGGACTGAGTTAGTAATCATTGACTCCCTCTCAGTCCAAAGGTTAGGTAACTCCGTATCCAAGTAATTTTTTATTTTTATTTTTTTGGCTTCGTTCTCTTGATGATATTACTTCTTCAAATGAGCCCACATATCATACTCCTTGAAGGATTGAAGAGATAGTCCAACTGAATTAAGAATCCATGTTATCACTTTGGAATTGTTGGGGTATCCTTGACATAGCCGGTCCCAAGCCCGGACAAAGGAGGAGGGTTGTGCGTTAGGTAGCCGACAGCCAGCACAATACTCAGTCGGATTTTTTTATGGATTTGAGACCTAATGAAATTTCGTGGGGGTGTCCCCTACTTAGTGACGCGCTGTATGGTCTGAGTACAGTGATAAGTGAGTAAGGACCGCTGCATCGGCGCCCGAGTGCAGTGCTAAATAGGCAAGGGTCCTCTCACTTTGGACGAGTGTGGGGGGGGGGGGGGGGGGTAAGGAAGCTAGTCCAAAATAAAAGGTTGAGATTAGGTACTTGGAACATTGGGAGCCTAACTGGGAAACTTATGGAAGTGGTGGATACAATGGAAAGGAGACGAATCGCAATTGCTTGTTTGCAAGAGACAAGGTGGGTGGGACAGAAAGCTAAAGAGATTGAGAAGACTGGGTATAAGTTATGGTATACGGGACTTAATAGATCGAGGAATGGGGTCGGCATAGTGGTAAGCAAGGACTTAAAGGAAGATATAGTTAGTGTAAAGCGCTGTGGAGATAGGATTATTGCAATTAAGTTAGTGTTAGGAGAAGAGATAGTAAACGTAATTAGTGCTTATGCCCCCCAGGTGGGCTTAGGAGATGGACATAAGGAGAAGTTTTGGGAAGACTTGGAAGGAGTGTTACTAGAGATACCCCAAGGCGAGATGGTCTTCATAGGAGGAGATTTGAACGGTCATGTAGGACGCGACGTAGATGGATATATAGGAGTACACGGGGAACATGGATACGGTAATAGAAATGAAGAAGGGAAGGATATTTTGGAGTTTTCAATGGCTTATGATCTCATGGTAACTAACACCTTTTTTTAGAAAGAGAGAGGAGCATTTGGTGACTTATAAGAGTGGCTCCTCAAGGACACAGATTGACTTCTTCTTAACTAGGAAAAGAGACCGCTTAGCTTGTGAAGATTGCAAGGTTATATCGGGGGAGAGCTTGACTTTGCAACATAGGTTGTTGATCATAGATGTGCTGCTACAAAGGTGGACTAGAAAAAAGTTTTATAGATGCTCAAGGACTAGATGGTGAAACTTGAAAGGTGATAAGCAACTAGTATTAAGGGAAAGAGTATTAGAGGAAGACGTTTGGACAGTAAATGAGAGTGCAAATAATATGTGGGATAAGGTAGCAGAGTGTATTGGGAGGGTAGGGAAAAAAGTCTTACGAGAGTCCAAAAGGGGTGCTCTGGCACAGAAAGATGCATGGTGGTGCAGCGAGGCCGTCCAAGACAAGATAAGAGTTAAAAGAGAGTGCTTTAAAACTTGGCAAAATGATCGAAATGAAGCGAACTTGGAGAGGTATAAAGAAGCAAAAAGAGAAACCAAAAAGACAGTTAGTGAGGCCAAGGCAAAGGCATTTGAGGAGCTGTATAGGCGACTCAACACTAAGGAAGGCGAAAGAGAGATATTCAAGCTTGCCAAAGCCAGAGATAGGCGGACCAAGGACTTAAACCAAGTTAAATGCATTAAGGATGAGGATGAAAGGTACTAGTAAAGGAAGAGGAGATAAAGGAGCGTTAGAAGAGCTATTTTTACAAGTTATTTAACGAAAGCAGTAGTAGTGACATACAATTGGGGCAGCTTACCATTTCTAGGGAAGAATCGAATCATATGTTCTATAGGAGAATCGATAGGGAAGAAGTTAAAGAAGTATTGAAAAGGATGAAGAATGAGAAAGCGGTTGGGCCAGATGGTATCCCTATTGAGGTCTGGAGGTGCTTGGGGGAGGATGGCATAAGTTAGTTGACAAAGCTTTTTAATGTAGTGCTAAAGAGCAAGAAGATGCCTGATGCATGGAGGAAAAGTATTCTTATACCCATAGATAAGAACAAAGGAGATATTCAGAACTGTGCGAACTACCGCGTGACTAAATTGATGAGCCATACGATGAAATTATGGGAGAGAGTTATTGAGAGAAGACTAAGAAGAACAACAAACGTTTCAGAGAATCAATTTGGTTTCATGCTTGGGAGATCAACCATGGAGGCTATCTTTCTCCTGAGAAGGTTAATGGAACAGTATAGAGAAGGTCAGAGAGATTTACATATGGTGTTCATTGACTTGGAGAAGGCCTATGAGCGGGTTTCTAGGGAGATTCTATGGAGAGTACTGGAAAAGAAAAGAGTGTGTCGCATATATTGAGGCGATAAAGGATATGTATGATAGAGTCGTGACATCTATAAGAACGATTGGCGGAGAGACTAAAGAGTTTCCTATTACGATTGGTCTACACCAAGGCTCAGCGTTAAGCCCGTACTTGTTTGCCCTAGTTATGGATGAGATTACAAGACATATTCAGGATGAGGTGCCGTGGTGTATGCTATTTGCAGATGACATTGTTTTAGTGGATGAGACGAGAGGAGTAGTGAATGCTAAGCTAGAATTGTGGCGGAAAACGTTAGAGACAAAAGGGTTTAGGCTAAGTCGATGCAAGACGGAATATATGGAATGCAAGTTTAGTCAAAGTAGGACACCTGGTAACATAGAAGTAAGTTTCGGCACACAAAATATTGTAGAGAAAGAAAACTTTAGGTACCTTGGATTTATGGTGCAACAGGATGGAGAGATTGATACTAATGTAAGTCACAGGATTCAGGCCGGGTGGACCAAATGGAGGAGTGCTTCGGGTGTCCTGTGTGATCGGAAAGTCCCCCTCAAGGTTAAAGGAAAGTATTATAAGGTGGCTATACGTCTAGTGTTGTTATATGGATCAGAGTGTTGGGCAGTAAAGCATAATCATGTTAAGACGATGGAAGTTGCGGAGATGAGAATGCTAAGATGGATGTGCGGGATCACAAGGAGAGATAGGATTAGGAATGAAGAGATTAGAGGCAAAGTAGGAATAGCACCGATTGAAGATAAAATGAGAGAAAATCGACTGAGATGGTTCGACCATGTTAGAAGGCGCCCAATGGAAGCACCTGTTAAAAGGTGTGAAAGCATGGAGATTGCCAGGAGTAGGAGAGGGAGAGGGAGACCTAAGAGAAGTTGGAAAGAAACTATTAAACATGACCTTGCCTACATGGATCTAATGGAGGACATGGCCCTAAACAGATTTGATCGGCGTCGTCAAATCCATATAGCCGACCCCACCTAGTGGGAAATGGCTTGGTTTGGTTGGTTGGTTGGTGGGTTATCACTTTGGAATTATTTTAGTTCCATGCGGTGAGAATTCTCTCTTCAGCACTGCCATGTAATTAACCTGAATAGCCTTTTCCAGACACAATGGAAAATATGGGCTGTCCATGGTAACTGGTAAGAAATTCTTTCCATTTAATTTAATGGGTAGAGTTTGGGGAATGATCCCACAAACCAGTAGACTAAAATTTTTGGGTTGGACGACCTCATTGTAAGCACCAGAATGGGAAAACCCAATTTAAAATACAAATAAAATTCAATTCAATCTTAATATCTGCAGTAATAAACAAGTTACGTATCGCGTTGCCAAAATCCAGATGAAGCAGACCAATATCCGCCGATCTGTGCGGCTTAATTGAAAAAAAAGGGCTGGAAAGCCTGATGATCAGATGGTTGCCCACTATTCCAATTGAATGGTCCAAACAGTACATAGAAGGGGGAAAATCCCAGTAGGGGAAGGAGAACCAGAGTCAAGAGGATTCTGCACCAATTGATGAACTTGAGAGGGCCCACAGAATGATTGTGTGAAGTGAGGAGTTGAGACCAGTTCTGAAGTGAAAGTCGAGACCAATTTGGATACTCTGCTCAATTTGTAGCAGAATTTCCAGCAGAATAGCTGCGATTTCTATTTCCTGAAATTGCAGAAATATCTGTGTGGATGTTGATGATGCAGGTACCAAGTGCACAAGTTGTTGAGATGATCAATTACCAGTTCGGACTTTGTCGAAATTCCGGAGATGCCACTCTTGTTTTATTTGGTTTTCGAGCCTTGCAGAGACTGGTGATGGAGCAGTTGCTCTTAAGCATCCAGAATGCACGAGTGGATGGGAGCCAGAGACGAGACGAGAATGAGCTTTCATGAATGAGACGAGGGCGAGCTGCGGATGAAAGCTCTAATACCATGTTCAAAAAAGATTTTGGGAATGTGCTCCTTATTTCCTTTGGGATCCTATAAATCTATTTATAGCATTTAGTAACAATATACAGATGAGGTTAAGCCCCAATCCTAACTACTTAATATAATCCTTTTCCTTACAAACAGCTTTGCCTTATTTGGTCAGAGGCCCATTTCTCTGGGTCAGACTGCTTCTACTTCAGCAGTGGTCCCCACCTCCCACCTTCTCCTATCTCTACACTTAGTGTGGATGCAAATATGCTGCTGCATACCAATAACAAAAATTCTAGCTTGATAATTTACAAATTACAATATTCACAATTCATGAAGTATATTTTGGCTACTATTTTTTTTTATTAAATGTATATGATCTAAAATTCTAAATGTTTGGGAGCATTTCCTCTTTTCCCTTTTATAATGATGTATGCTTGCTTCTTATTTGAATAGGATGATGTATTTCTGCACTTGTTCTTATTAATAGATCTCATATAATGAAATGTTTGTGCTGTAGGTAAAGGACTTTCAATATAATCGAAGTTATTCTTGGGGTGGGACTGAAATAAAAGTTTGGTATGGGAAGGTGGAAGGCCTTTCTGTATACTTTATAGAGCCTCAGAATGGGTAAGTCTGTTGTTCTATTATCTCACTTGAAGATTTTATATTAAAATTGTCTTTTACCTTTTTTTTTCTTAGTATACACGGGTGAGTTTAATCTTTATGCACCTGCTTTTGTATTGAAGGTTTTAGATTTTCTTCATTGGCCTGCATCAACTCCCATCCAAAGGCTACAAAAGAACCCTCTCTCTCTCTCTCTCTCTCTCTCTCTCTCTCTCTCTCACACACACACACACACACACACACACAGACAGAACGCGCGTGTGCACGCGCACATGCACACACTCTCTCTCTCTCATGAAAAACTCCAAACAGTGTTTCTTAGATTGTCACCACTCTTTAAGAATGACCTTGATTCAATCCATGGAATTTCAATTTGTAACACCTCCCCTTGAGAGTACTGTGGCTGATACCAGCTTTATGGCCATGGATTCAGCCCTATTCTTCCTTCTGCTTTGATACACAGTAGTTTTGCAATGGTAAAGGATAATAAAAGATAAGGTCGTCAATAGGATGAGAGAGTGGTTAATCCATATGATTTGCACTCATCGTTAATAGCTCTAATGAATAAAAGTACAATGTTAGCCTTTATTCATAAAAAGAAAAATATCAACAAAATATGATATTCTGACTCTCTCAAAATCTACACGCCATCTTTGTTTCGCACACACTATGCGCTGTGAATTTTCATTCGCCATGCACACAACTTGTCCTCGTTAGAGGTACATTAATGTTTAATTAGACAACCATATCTAAAGGTTTAAACTTCTGGGACATGAAATCCATTGCTATTTTGATCTGATTAGGATGGTTTTTTCTGCCATCACTTCCCCTTCCTTTCTTGATCCCTATGGCAACATAGAATTGTGAAAATAGAGGCTAAACAGATAAGTTTCCAGTTTGACAGTTGTGATTTGGGGCAATCATTTCTTTTTCTCTTGTATGCTCGGCAGCTTCTCTGTTCTTCATATATAGGTACTTCAACAAGCAAGTAGGAAGGGTAGTTCAACCAGTCTTTGGCAAAAGCCAGATCAGAAGATTGTAGCTCAGTAGTTCAGTAGCTCAGGAATCTCGTCCCCCCTGCCTTCTGCAAGTAGGAAAGGCAATTCTACTAGTCTTTGGCAGAAGGCAGGCTAGAATGTTGCTTGCTAGCTCAGTAGCTCAGGAATGTCCTTTCCCTTCCATAAGTGATAGTGATAGAATGATTTCTACATGGACCCCAGGTGACTGCTCACACAGTAATTTTTATACTCCAGTTCGAAGGGGATCATTGGCCTTGAAGGTATTTAACCTACTTTGGGTTATTATCTAACTACCAATATTTGTTATCATTTGCACTGTTTAAGACACCATTGCCTTCAAGCATCTTCTCTACAATAGCTAAAGAACAAGTTGTTACGATTGGCTTATATCATTGAAATAGATTAAATGAAGAAAAAAGCAAAAGATAAGAAAAGCAATCTGTTTATTTAATCAACTGTGTTCCGCTTTTAATTTGCTTGACTATCTTCGGCTTCAAATTCTGATTTACCCATTTTCATTCTTAACAAATATCTCTTGTTGGATTTGATGAATGCATGTAATTTTTTGTTATTATTACTTCTTTTTTTCTGCATGTTGCTTTTAGTTGGATGAAGAACATATCCAAGGATAGAATTTAAGTATATCCCTGCAAGCTGCTCTGTATGCCGAATATTTCTTATTCAATTCTCTTCTTCTGCAGAATGGTTTCGGTTGGATGCATATATGGTTGTAGGAATGATGGGGAAAGGTTTGGATTTTTCTGCCATGCTGCTCTTGAGTTTCTACTGCAAAGTGGCTCTCATCCTGTAAGTATTGAAAATAATTCAGTCAATCTCCTTAACTAGTTGATTGACTCCTCTCTTCCGACTTCATTTTTTAGTTCAGTAACTGTCAGTTACATCTTAAGGGGGCGTTTGCGGAGACAAGGCACTGGAAAATCCGGTGCCTTTCCACTCACGTTTGGTGCAGCGACAATTTGGGTTGGGAATCCGATGTTTTAGCAGGAAAATAGGAGATCCAGAAATCTGGCCTATCCAGGTTGGTTCTGGAAGCTGTGGAAAAGGAAACATTGAGGTTTCCTCTTCTGCAGTGTTGCATAAACGCCCCTTAAATGTTAAAGAAGTCTGTATCCTTTTCCTTTCATGCACTGAATACTTGGTTGCGGCGATCCAATTGGGGGTGTCACCTCCCTCTCTCCAACCCTTGATGAGCCTTGAATTGGCATCCATCCACATTGGCTGCATTACAGTGTCATTCACTGTAACACCCCGAATCCCGGAGCTCATCAGGATTCCGGGTCTTACTAAAAAGGATCCAAATCATTTCCTAAATCAAATTAAGACAAGGAACTGAGCAACGAAGAGATTTATTTGAGGAATCAATTTAACTAGACATGAACATAAATAAGTCTTTCAATCAAAACTCCTAGAATTTCAACATTTATTAAAGAAATAAATTGATATCTAGTTCGGTTTCATTCAGACGCTCTCTTATCAGCCACGCATATTGAAGTCCAATGGCTGATTGTCTCCGTTGCCACGCTCCCCCAAACGATGCATACCTGTGGTGGGGCAAACCACTTATCAGAAGTCTGGTGAGTAATATTACCACATACACAGTTCATTTATAAAATAATAAATTGACAGAAGTGCGGAAGCATTCACTCGATAAATAACAGATTCATAAATAGTCCTTATTGGTTAATACATAAGGGAGCATAGTCATTCTGTAACTTTGATAGGTTCTGAATTCCCAAATTATGGGTTCTTATAATAGAACTCTAACCATAGAGTTTCAATACTTCAGTCCCTTCCGGGAGGAAGTTCTTATGTAACACATTCAAAAACTCCTATCAATGGAGTCCATTGCGCAAATGGTAGTTCAGTCCCAGTCCAACCTTATTCCTCCTAACCCTTCAGGGTTCAGTGTTCGATTCAATAAACTCAGGAGTAAGGCTCCTGTCTGTCATTCCAATAATATATCATTGTTTCATATAATTTCGTAACTAACATCCTCAGATGTGAGATTCATTAGCTAGTGTATACTCATTATACACTTAGTAACATCAACAAAGAATTATACACTAATTATATTAATATAAGACTAGTTCCACATGATTGGGTCTATACATACACATGCCCCACCCAGATTCAACATTTGGTACCCACTGTTGTAGTACTATTCTTATATTAAGTAGGCTTGGTTCTAGTACCTGTCTCCTCATATGTGTGAATCACTATTTATTTCAAGGTGTTCCTAATGGCTGGGAGACTCAATCTGAGATCAACCCTATAATTCTGAATTTCCAGTAGCATGTCAATAATATCAAATATTTATCTATAAATCTTCATATGGATTTATATCTTATAATATATAGTTATCCAAGTCACTAAACTACACTCCTGAGGTGAACAGGTTGTTTACAATTGCTAGTGTACTTCTATGGTTGAGGAGGACTTGAGGTCTATATGTTCAATAGTGACAACATCCATTCTTAGTGACTGCCATGTTGTTGTTGTTACTTGATCCTATCAGATCTCACACCCAAGACTTAAGGACCGTTGATCTGTGGGCCCTAGTGGTCCGCTCATCAAGGGCACAGGACCATCCTGATTCACCTCCAATGATCAACCAATTGACTGGTCCTGATTGTCCATTCAATCCACTGGTGGGTCTGATGTTTCCTAATCATCCTTAATTAGGATTTGGTTTGGCTTGTCACTGTTTCCCCTTAATTCTATGAATTCTCTGCTACATACATGGTTTCCAGAGCTGGGCTCCACCCTAGATGAGTTTCTTATTCTTACCTATTATGCTACAGTTGTTCTAATACATTACAGAACCTGCTACAGTCCTAATCAATTCATATTACAGGGAAAAGAGGCTGATCAGGTGGTGGGCCCTTGAATGGTTCAATTCCCCTAGGACCTGGCCCACCTTGGTCGCCCATGGGAGACCTCCAATTTGGTCAGTCCTGATCCCTGATCAGGTGGGCCAGTGGGCCACACAATCCAATTACAAAAAAAACAGAAATTCCCTTAAAGGGACGTTGCAGTAACTTTAGGCTGATGATGTGTGGTCAGATGGGGCCCATCCTGGATGGGTTCATCTAGGCCCAGGTCGCCCAGGGGTCCCATCCCAGATCCCTGGGTCAGATTGGTGCTGTAGTGGGCCACGTGGGCCCACTACTGGATCTCCCTACAGACGTCCAGCACCCAGTCTGGACGTCAATCCATACTGTGGAACTCATTGTGGCCAAAGTGGGGCCCATCTCCACAAGGGTCCATCTAGGCAATGGACGCCCATGGGTCCCCTACTTGATCCCTGGTGGTGATGCATGATTAGGTGGGCCCCTTGATCACAGTACTCCCATCGACAGATCTTGTATCTGTCGATGGGGTTGGAAATCAAGCCTCTGGCTTGAGTATTCCACTTATTTCCTCTTTGCTGATCCAATCTACACCCATCTAGCATTCCATCTCTTATCAATATTATACAGGCCTCCACAATCTCTTACTGATTAGAATTGGAAATTCAGATCTGGGTACATCCCGATGGAATTTCTAAGACAATCATGTTCTGATACTTATTTCCTCAACTAAATTCATTTTATTCAGAACTACATGGTCACATTATAAACTAAAATCTACAATTCTATGAAATGGAAAGATTACTCACCTCCTAGTGTAGTAAATCTTGGCACGGTCGCTGTGAGGTCTCAGTTGCTGCATCCACTATGCGTTCTTGCTTCTTCCTTCTTCCCACCAGCTTGGTTAGCCTCTGATAAATCTTCAGAAGGGTCTCTGTTTCTCCACTCTGCTGTCTTCTTCTCAAGAATTCAAATGCAACTCATGGGATCAATATGAGAACTAATAAGGAGAGGGAAGAAGGAGTCATCTGGGGATAACCCCAGATATCACTCGTTGCAACCAATCCTACCCAATTGAGATATGTATTCCCCTCTAACAGGGAAGTTGTTTCTAACAACTTAACTACACACATGGGTCCTAGTGGTTAAGAAACAGATCAAGACAATACAACCCAGCCCATTAGCTCATGGGCCAGACAAATCTGGGCCTATTCTGGCCCAGGTATTACATACTCCCCCCCTTAGGAAATTTGGTCCTCCAAATTGAGCACATACCTGGTAGAAAAAGGTGGGGGTGCTTCTTCCTGAACTCATCGGCTGCCTCCCAAGTAGATTCAAGCTGGTTATGGTGTTCCCACTGAACTTTGACTAGTTCTATTGTCCTGTTCCGCAGAGTTCTCTCCTTAGTTTCAAGGATCTGCACCGGCCGTTCTTCATAGGATAAATCTGACTGCAACTGTATCGAGTCATAGTTTATCACATGAGAAGGATCGGGCTGATATTTCCTGAGCATGGACACATGAAACACATTGTGTACTCCAGCTAATTGAGGTGGTAGACCAAGAGCATAAGCGTTGCCATCACTGACACGGCCAATGATTTCAAATGGTCCAACATACCGAGGACTCAATTTTCCCTTCTTGCCAAACCGCATGATGCCCTTAGTCGGAGAAACTTTAAGAAAGACATAATCACCCACAGCAAATTCCAGTTCTCTCCGCCGGTTATCTGCATAACTTTTCTGTCTGCTCTGAGCCGCTCGCATTCTGTCTCTGATTTTCTTGATATTGACGGTGGAAGCTTGAACCCAGTCGGGACCAAGTATTCTCCCATCACCAACCTCTTCCCAGCAAATTGGGGATCGACAGTTCCGCCCATAAAGTGCTTCGAACAGCGCCATTTTGATACTAGAATGATAGCTGTTATTATAAGCAAACTCAATAAGTGACAACTGTTCATCCCAGCTATCTTTGAAGTCCAGAGCACAAGCCCTAAGCATATCTTCAAGGGTCTGATTAGTCCTTTCTGTTTGTCCATCAGTCTGCGGATGATATGCCGTACTGAATCGCAACTTTGTACCCATTGCTGCTTGAAGCTTCTTCCAAAAATTTGATACAAATCTCGTATCTCGGTCAGAAACTATTGATACAGGTACACCGTGCAACCTCACAATTTCCTTCACATATCTCTGTGCCAAGTACTCCATAGTAGTCTTGTTTTTAATGGGAAGGAAATGCGCCGACTTTGTCAACCGGTCGACGATCACCCAAATAACTTCATTGTTCCGAACAGTCCTTGGAAAACCTGACACAAAGTCCATTGAAATATGTTCCCATTTCCATTCGGGTATCGGTAATGGCTGGAGTAACCCTCCAGGCTTCCTGTGATCAGCCTTTACTTGTTGACAGGTGAAACACCGACCCACAAACTCAGCAACGTCCTTCTTCATACCGACCCACCAAAACCTTATCCTCAGATTTTGGTACATTTTGGTGCTCCCCGGATGGATGGTGTAACGTGTGCAATGTGCCTCCTTCATAATTTCATCCTTAATTGCTTGATCGTTTGGAACACAAAGCCTATTCCGGAAGTATAGTGTACCATTGATGATGGAAAATTCAGGCTTGTTATCCTTCTTATCAAATATCTCCACTAATGCTGGGTCATCTCTCTGGCGATCTTTGACCCTTTGGATCAACTCAGGCTGAACGCTGAATCTCCCCAATAATACTTTTTGGCTGGTCGACCAGAGGTTTACATTCAGATTTCCGACCTCATCCGTGGATGTCTTCTCTGCTGTTAACGAAGTCATCTGCGCAGATTTCCTGCTTAAAGCATCGGCCACAACATTTGCTTTACCAGGGTGGTAAAAGATAGAGAAGTCATAATCCTTCAGGAATTCCATCCATCTTCTCTGCCGTAGATTCAAATCTTTTTGAGAAAACACATATTTCAAGCTTTTGTGATCTGTGTAGACTTCAAATTTTTCTCCATACAAATAGTGTCGCCAGATCTTGAGTGCAAAGACCACAGCAGCCAGTTCTAGATCATGAGTGGCATAATTCTGTTCATGTGATTTCAACTGTCGTGATGCGTAGGCAATTACCCTGCCATGCTGCATGAGCACGCATCCCAGACCATTCAGTGAGGCATCACAGAATATCACAAAACTGCCACTGCCAGAGGGTAGAGCTAAGACTGGAGCTGTAGTTAATTTTTCTTTTAACATTTGGAAACTCGCTTCACACTTATCATCCCAAATGAATGGCACGTCCTTCCGAGTAAGTCGGGTCAAAGGACCTGCTATTGAGGAAAAACCTTGCACAAATCTTCTGTAGTACCCTGCTAGCCCAAGGAAACTACGGATTTCAGATACAGTCGCTGGTCTCTTCCAATTGGTGACAGCTTCGATCTTGCTTGAATCTACGGACAATCCTTCACCAGAGATGACATGGCCTAAAAAGCTCACTTGTTCTAGCCAGAAGTCACACTTACTCAGCTTGGCATAGAGCTGGTTTTCTCTCAACAGATTAAGAGAAGTGCGCAAATGATCTCCATGATCTTCCTTTGACTTAGAGTAGATGAGTATATCATCTATGAATACCACCACAAATTGGTCTAAGTATGGTTTAAAGATCTGGTTCATTAACGCCATGAACACTGCTGGCGCATTAGTCAGCCCAAAAGGCATTACCAGGAACTCATAGTGTCCATACCTAGTTCGAAAAGCTGTCTTAGGTATATCTCCTTCCTTTACCCTTAGCTGATGATATCCCGACCGGAGATCAATCTTCGAGAAATATTTCGCACCCTGCAGTTGATCAAATAGTTCATCAATACGCGGAAGTGGGTACTTATTCTTGATGGTGACCTGATTCAACTGACGATAGTCGATACACATTCGTAGCGACCCGTCTTTCTTCTTGACAAACAAAACTGGTGCACCCCATGGAGAGACGCTGGGTTTAATGAACCCCTTTTCCAGTAATTCTTGCAATTGTTCCTTGAGTTCTTTCAACTCAGTAGGTGCCATACGATATGGAGCTCTGGAAATTGGCGCGGTCCCCGGTACCAGTTCTATGGCAAAGTCCACTTCCCGAATCGGTGGCAACCCTGGCAAATCTTCCTGAAACACATCAGGAAATTCACAAATTACGGGAATTTCTTCCAGTCCCGGTTTCTGCTTTTCCCCCGTAACAAAGGCAAGATACCCATCACATCCACTCCTCAATAATTCACAAGCCCTAACTGCCGAGATGACTGCCGTGTGTATCGACCTTCTCCTTCCTGGTACACACACATCTTCGAACCCTTCCAATTTAAAGCGGACCTGTTTGTTAAAACAGTCCAATATTGCCCTATACTTTGCTAGCCAATCCATTCCCAAGATGATATCAAAATCATTCATGGGTAACATGATCAAATCAACCGGCATATTAACTCCCCCAATGATCAGGGAACAATCATAAAATATTGTGCAAGTGTTCAAGTGTCCTCCAGTGGGAGTTGCTACTGAAATTGGTGGATCTAGTGTAGAGGGTGGCCTATTCATTCTGGAAGCAAATACAGGTGACACAAAGGAATGTGTAGCGCCAGAATCAAATAAAGTATAAGCTTCAACATTAGAAATTAGAATCATACCCTCCACCACATCATTGGCGGCCTGAGCTTCTTGTTGAGTAATGGCAAGAATCCTAGCCTCAGGTTGCTGCTGCCTCCTTTGATGTCCGCCCTGATTGGGTCGACCACGGTTATAATTCTGTCCTTGGGGCTGATTCGGTGGTCCCCTAGGCTGGTTCTGCTGGTTCTGGGCATTGTACTGATTTCTTGCTGGTGGATTCTGCTGATTTGCCGAGCGGGGATTGCCGTGGTACCCTTGCTGCTGATTCTGTCGTGGTGGCTGTT
This sequence comes from Cinnamomum chago, assembly GCA_038049695.1. NCBI lineage: Eukaryota > Viridiplantae > Streptophyta > Magnoliopsida > Laurales > Lauraceae > Cinnamomum > Cinnamomum chago. The sequence goes on along the minus strand of CP142451.1, from coordinate 28,881,762 downwards.
CTGACTGCTGTCGTCTGTCCTTATCCTGTTTCTTTGGACAATCCCTGATAAGGTGACCAACCTGGCCGCACGCAAAACATGCACCCGTAGACCAATGGCACTCTTCAGTGTTATGATTCTTCCCACACCGCTGGCATTTTACCTTCCTGTCCAGTTTCTGCTTCTTTGATGGTGCACGGTTGCCTTGGTGGTCTCTCTTAGCCCCTGTTGCCTTAGCCGAGACCGTCCCGTTCATTTCGGCGGTCGTTTCTTCTGATATAAAGGCTCTCTTTAAAGCAGCTGCAAAGGTAGCAGGTTCACCCAGTTTCACATCTTTCTTGATGTCTGGTCGTAGCCCTTCGATGAATTTGTTCGGCTTCATCTCATCAGTGGCCATCAACTCCTCTGCAAAGTGAGACAGTTCTGTAAATCTATTGGAGTACTTTGCTACGGTCATATCTCCTTGCACCAAATTCTGAAATTCTCTCTTCTTCCTTTCTCTGATATGCTCCGGAATGAATTTCAAAATGAATTCCTTCTTGAAGAATGCCCAGGTGATTTCGTTTTCTGGGCCTTCGAAGGTTTTCTTTGCAGCCTTCCACCACTCTTTTGCATCCCCTTCCAGTTTGAAAGCGGCCAAGATTGATTTCTGTCTGTCCGGGCACCCCATCACTTCAAATATCCCCTCCATGTGTTCCACCCATTTATTAGCGTCCCAAGGATTGGAGGTTTCCTCGAAACTCTTGGGTCGGAACTCATTAAACCGCTTGTATAAGGTATCTCTTTCTCTGTCTCTGCCTCCAGCAATAGTTCCACTTCCATCATTGCTTGTGCCCGTGCGAGCATCATTACTCCCTCCTTGACGTGCTGCCAAGGTCGCGATCTGTTCCTGCACTTGACTGTAAGCCATCATGAACGATGCGAACATCGGTCGGGCATATTCAGGCAGTTCAGCTTGCCCCCCAAGAAGATTCGGATTAATGCCCTCATTATTATTCATGTTCACATTCTCATTTTGGTCTTCATTGACATTCTGAGAGTTCTCTTGGTTGTTCATGTTCTTTCTCCTACAAAAGGAGTCACAATTTAGCACATCATCATAGACAGTGAACTTCTATCTTACTAATTTCCCCCTTATAGCGTCCTCACCACGTATCCTAAGGGTTGCTAAGATTTTTATATTGCTCAAGACCATGCTCTGATACCACTTTGTAACACCCCGAATCCCGGAGCTCATCAGGATTCCGGGTCTTACTAAAAAGGATCCAAATCATTTCCTAAATCAAATTAAGACAAGGAACTGAGCAACGAAGAGATTTATTTGAGGAATCAATTTAACTAGACATGAACATAAATAAGTCTTTCAATCAAAACTCCTAGAATTTCAACATTTATTAAAGAAATAAATTGATATCTAGTTCGGTTTCATTCAGACGCTCTCTTATCAGCCACGCATATTGAAGTCCAATGGCTGATTGTCTCCGTTGCCACGCTCCCCCAAACGATGCATACCTGTGGTGGGGCAAACCACTTATCAGAAGTCTGGTGAGTAATATTACCACATACACAGTTCATTTATAAAATAATAAATTGACAGAAGTGCGGAAGCATTCACTCGATAAATAACAGATTCATAAATAGTCCTTATTGGTTAATACATAAGGGAGCATAGTCATTCTGTAACTTTGATAGGTTCTGAATTCCCAAATTATGGGTTCTTATAATAGAACTCTAACCATAGAGTTTCAATACTTCAGTCCCTTCCGGGAGGAAGTTCTTATGTAACACATTCAAAAACTCCTATCAATGGAGTCCATTGCGCAAATGGTAGTTCAGTCCCAGTCCAACCTTATTCCTCCTAACCCTTCAGGGTTCAGTGTTCGATTCAATAAACTCAGGAGTAAGGCTCCTGTCTGTCATTCCAATAATATATCATTGTTTCATATAATTTCGTAACTAACATCCTCAGATGTGAGATTCATTAGCTAGTGTATACTCATTATACACTTAGTAACATCAACAAAGAATTATACACTAATTATATTAATATAAGACTAGTTCCACATGATTGGGTCTATACATACACATGCCCCACCCAGATTCAACATTTGGTACCCACTGTTGTAGTACTATTCTTATATTAAGTAGGCTTGGTTCTAGTACCTGTCTCCTCATATGTGTGAATCACTATTTATTTCAAGGTGTTCCTAATGGCTGGGAGACTCAATCTGAGATCAACCCTATAATTCTGAATTTCCAGTAGCATGTCAATAATATCAAATATTTATCTATAAATCTTCATATGGATTTATATCTTATAATATATAGTTATCCAAGTCACTAAACTACACTCCTGAGGTGAACAGGTTGTTTACAATTGCTAGTGTACTTCTATGGTTGAGGAGGACTTGAGGTCTATATGTTCAATAGTGACAACATCCATTCTTAGTGACTGCCATGTTGTTGTTGTTACTTGATCCTATCAGATCTCACACCCAAGACTTAAGGACCGTTGATCTGTGGGCCCTAGTGGTCCGCTCATCAAGGGCACAGGACCATCCTGATTCACCTCCAATGATCAACCAATTGACTGGTCCTGATTGTCCATTCAATCCACTGGTGGGTCTGATGTTTCCTAATCATCCTTAATTAGGATTTGGTTTGGCTTGTCACTGTTTCCCCTTAATTCTATGAATTCTCTGCTACATACATGGTTTCCAGAGCTGGGCTCCACCCTAGATGAGTTTCTTATTCTTACCTATTGTGCTACAGTTGTTCTAATACATTACAGAACCTGCTACAGTCCTAATCAATTCATATTACAGGGAAAAGAGGCTGATCAGGTGGTGGGCCCTTGAATGGTTCAATTCCCCTAGGACCTGGCCCACCTTGGTCGCCCATGGGAGACCTCCAATTTGGTCAGTCCTGATCCCTGATCAGGTGGGCCAGTGGGCCACACAATCCAATTACAAAAAAAACAGAAATTCCCTTAAAGGGACGTTGCAGTAACTTTAGGCTGATGATGTGTGGTCAGATGGGGCCCATCCTGGATGGGTTCATCTAGGCCCAGGTCGCCCAGGGGTCCCATCCCAGATCCCTGGGTCAGATTGGTGCTGTAGTGGGCCACGTGGGCCCACTACTGGATCTCCCTACAGACGTCCAGCACCCAGTCTGGACGTCAATCCATACTGTGGAACTCATTGTGGCCAAAGTGGGGCCCATCTCCACAAGGGTCCATCTAGGCAATGGACGCCCATGGGTCCCCTACTTGATCCCTGGTGGTGATGCATGATTAGGTGGGCCCCTTGATCACAGTACTCCCATCGACAGATCTTGTATCTGTCGATGGGGTTGGAAATCAAGCCTCTGGCTTGAGTATTCCACTTATTTCCTCTTTGCTGATCCAATCTACACCCATCTAGCATTCCATCTCTTATCAATATTATACAGGCCTCCACAATCTCTTACTGATTAGAATTGGAAATTCAGATCTGGGTACATCCCGATGGAATTTCTAAGACAATCATGTTCTGATACTTATTTCCTCAACTAAATTCATTTTATTCAGAACTACATGGTCACATTATAAACTAAAATCTACAATTCTATGAAATGGAAAGATTACTCACCTCCTAGTGTAGTAAATCTTGGCACGGTCGCTGTGAGGTCTCAGTTGCTGCATCCACTATGCGTTCTTGCTTCTTCCTTCTTCCCACCAGCTTGGTTAGCCTCTGATAAATCTTCAGAAGGGTCTCTGTTTCTCCACTCTGCTGTCTTCTTCTCAAGAATTCAAATGCAACTCATGGGATCAATATGAGAACTAATAAGGAGAGGGAAGAAGGAGTCATCTGGGGATAACCCCAGATATCACTCGTTGCAACCAATCCTACCCAATTGAGATATGTATTCCCCTCTAACAGGGAAGTTGTTTCTAACAACTTAACTACACACATGGGTCCTAGTGGTTAAGAAACAGATCAAGACAATACAACCCAGCCCATTAGCTCATGGGCCAGACAAATCTGGGCCTATTCTGGCCCAGGTATTACATTCACCAAGATGGACACTTCGGACTCAGTAAAGAGGTTCCTTGTAGTGGAAATTAGAGGGAGCTACATGGAAACTTCTATCAGCCCTACTGTCAACTGGTCTGTCCAATTATTTAAAGAATAAAAGAAGGAAAAAATGAAGGGTAGAAGAGCGAAAGTAGAATTGGAAGAAGTAGAATAGAGGAGGTTGAATGTATCTAGTTGGTGTAGACCATACAACTATGTATTACTGAGAAATAAATCCATGCAATGAGAATTATATCATTTCCCCTTACAATCAATATCATCAAAGCCTTGTCCCAACTATATTGAGGTCAGCTACATGAGTTCTGATTCTCCATTCCAATCTATCTTAAGCCAAATCCTCAGATTAGTTGCACTTCTTTAGATCTATTTTTACCACATCCATGCATGTCCTCTTTAGCCTACCCCTTCCCCTTGGTGGGCCATCAACTTGCATAGCCAAACTTTTCCTTAGTAGTGTTATTGTTGGCTTGTATTAGACATGCCCAAACCATCTCAAACGGGTTTCTCTAATTTTATCCCGTTTTGATGTTGCCCCTAAATTCTCTCGAAAGCGCTCACTTCTAATTTTATCCCTCCTAGCCACACATCCACATCAACGTTCTCATCTCTGCTACACCCATTTTGCGCATATGTTGCTTCTTAACTGACAACATTTTGCTCTATAGGTCATAACTTGTGTAGTCATTGTCCTGTAAAAATTTTCTTTCAATCTTCTTGGCATTTGTCGGTCACAAAGCACTCCAGAAGCAAGTCTCCACTTTAACCTTTCCGTTTTTTATCCTATGTTCTACATCTTCATTGATCTCCACATCCTTGTTAATTATTGAGCCAAGGTAACGGCAATAATATATTTGTGGTATCTTCTGGGCTTCAATTCTAACAGTAGTTTCAGCTCTTTCTATATGCCCATTAAAGTTGCAATTCATATATTCCGTCTTAGTGTGGCTTATTTTAAAGCCTTCCGCCATCTCATCTCTCGAGTTTTTCATTCACACCATCTTTTGATTCACTACCAACACTATATCATTTGCAAGCAACATATACCAAGGTACTTCCTCTTGAATATGGGCAATTAACTCATCCATAATTAGTGCAAAGAGATAAGGGCTGAGGACTGGCCCTTAGTGTAATCCTATGGTCACTGGGAACTCATTTGTCTCTCCACAGGTATTTCTTAAAGTCGTTACTGCTCTTTCATACATATCTTTAATAATTTCAATATATTATCTTGCAACATTCCTTTTATTTAAAACTCACCAAATTAAATCTCTAGGTAGCATGTTGTAGGTTTTTTATAGATCTATGAAGACCATATGAAGATTTTTCCTCTTCGCTCGATATTTTTCCATCAATTGCCTAAGTGAGAAGATAGCTTCCATAGTTGACATCCCGGGCATAAAACCAAATTAATTTTTCAGATATCTTGGTTACACTATCCCAGTTAAAAGACTATATGCCCTGAAAATTCATATTCTAACATTCCAGCTCCTCCCCCTTCAAGAATGCTTTGGTGCATATTAATCATTCTCAACTTCCCTAGGAAAATTTTTAAGATCTTTCCTGCCCATAGCCCCTGCTGCTCGAAATTTTTTTTTTTTTCACAAACATATGCAGTACGAATGATGAGATGCCACCTCCCCAATGAAGTGATGATTAACCTCTATTCTTTTTTGACTCATGAACAACATGATTTTTTTGCACTTGTTTTTCTTTTGATCTTTGAAAGTTGGTTGTATTGGTTTGGTTCTCTTTTTTCAATAAAATTTACCCATTACCAATATATATGTATGTATGAAGAAGACACGACTGCATCATTTACATTTGTCCAAATTGAAAATGAGCCCTTGTCCTATTTCAGTGAAACTTGACCTAGTTCCTTACTCAAGGTGACCAATCTTCTCAAACCCTTTACGTTAAGAAGTGTCCTTTTTATCGATTTAAGTAGTTGACTTTTATACAATTACTTCTCTACTCGATTTATGCATGATGACTGTATTATTTAAAATATTACATGCCATCCCTTGTTTTTCAAAAAGAACATCTCACCTATACTGAGATAATTTGATACAATCCATTCTGGAGCCCATTAGAAATCATATGATAATATGGCGATTATTCTTCTAGATGAGGTTTTGGTATGATCTAGAGGTGTACTAAAAATGATTCCTTTATTTATTAGCCTAATTCTAAAGCTCTTAGGGGATTTTTGGCAAAAATTCAATTTCCAATGGCTAATTATCAATTTGATCAATATCAAATTTGTGTGGGTGCTCTATTCATGTTTCTTTTCTTATCATTTATTTTTCCCTTTTTAGCAGGGGTGACGAGGAAAGGATAAAAAAAAGAAAAAGAAAAGAAAGGGTGGGGGTGGGGGTGGGAGGTGGCAAGGGTGTTGGATTGATCTTGGTGGGGCCCATAAATGTCACTATTTTTTACCAGTTCTCAAAAAAATTTCATATGTGTGAATATTAGACTTGTATATTCTTCCATTGTTCTTCATTGATGTGCTAATGATTTTTTTTTTCCTAATACCATGTGCAGGATATCTTACATTGCCATGATTGGTCTAGTGCACCTGTTGCATGGTTATTCAAGGATCATTACATGCAATATGGTCTTAGCAATGCTCGAGTAGTTTTCACAATTCACAACCTTGAGTTTGGAGCTGGTTCCATTGGGAAAGCAATGGCATATACTGACAAGTCTACAACAGTTAGTACATATGGCTTTCTTTGTTAAATACACATTACTTTTAGCATTTCAAACAGTACCTTTTTGATAGGTATAATCATAGTTATTGATATTTGACGCAGTCATGGTTTCAATAATTAGCTGACTGCCAGCACACTATTGCAATGGGCCAGCTATACCAACTGTTTATTAGCTTGTTACCTCAAAAACGATGCCAAGAATTGAAAACAATGGAAAATCCAGCGAGCTAAATCACATTCAAAGAGAAAAATCCAAGCTAGAAGCCATAGAGACTCAGATTAATCTCCATAGCCCAGAAGGGCTGTTCACTACATATAGAACTTCTATTGAATGAGAAGTACAAAAATTCAAGCAATGGACACTGCCGACCCCTACACTGCACGTATAGTGCTGAAACCCCAAAATGTTTTAAAAAACTATCCTAAATGACTTTGGACAGATTTTTATAATCCTACTATGATTATAATTGCTCAATATAATAGCTTGCTAGGGAAGAAATCCAAAATCATAAAGTTTTGACTAGCTTTGGGTGTCCGGACTAGCCTGGATGTTTCCACCTCTGGGGCCCCACACACCCTGCTTTTTCGTAAAATATTGTGGCTTCTGGGCTACTCTATCAGTGGTGGATTGCTCGGATCCGGATCCATTAAAGCCATGGTTCAAAGTTGCAGTGGCGGTTGACCTTGAAAAACGATACAAAGCGGCTCCGTGGCACGATTTGTGGTCGTCTTCGTCTGTTGCAGTGTGATTTTTTTTTTTTAAATTTTCCTAATCATTAGTATACACTGTAAACCAAAATATCGGTCCCTCATCAGAACATCATGTATCACTATCTTGTCCGAAACTATTTAAATGTTCAAATTCAATGATAGATTTAATATTATATGTTAAAAGAAGTAGAAACATCACAAATTTATAAATTCAATTGTAGAATGCAACCATAATTTAGATGGTTTGGTTTGATTGGATTAGGATTCCAGTGATTATAATAACATCCTTTACGATCTTGATTTCAGCATGATTTCTTAATTGGTTACAAACTTGTAACAATCGTCTGAGTTAGATGTACTGTAATCTATAAATGCATGATTTCTTAATAACATATCAATTCTATGAGTTTAATCTGATCTCTAACAAAGAGAAGTCACAGATTGGAAACAGCAGCTTTGACTCTTTTTTTTTTTAAAACAAGAAAATCTTTTATGTTAGCTACCTGACACCAACCTTTTAGAAACTTAAAGGAGAAGTGAAAAGGGGAAAAAAATAGATTTAGTTTGGGATAGTTTCGTTCAGGTACTTACTAAAGAATAATGTGTCTAGGGGCTTACTTGTAACTATGATATATTCTCGTGATTATTTGTAATTATGGTATTTCCGTTGGAAGTTTTTTTGCGTAGATCTTAAAAAGTATAATGGATCCTTCTAGCCAACTTTAAATTTTGATGAGGGTAAGGCTTCTATGATGATGAGTAGTAACATAAAATAAAATTTTCTTTTGTTTTCTAACTTCGGGAGCTTAACACATCTAAATCAATACCTTTTTGTGCCTCCTTTTTTTTTTTTTTCCTTCTTCTTCTTCTTCTTTTTTTTTTTTAATCTTGTCCCTTAATGTTGGATTTTGGAAGGTAGTTTTTATTTTTTTTGTCAGGTGTGCTTAATTTATTTCAGTAAGATCAGTGCTTTATTCAATGATTACCAAGAAAAGTTGCATCATTTATTTAAGAATCAAGCAAAGACTCAAATCTTGTTTCTTATGTGGAAGGGATGACTTCAATCTTGCAAAATTCAACAATAATACGCCGAATGAAGCTGATTAACACCTATTTTGTCATGGGCCTTTTTGTTTGCGTCAAAGGACCTAGGAATTGAATACATAGGATTTATACCATAGGTAGTTAAACATGAAGGACATAGGTCAATTTCCAAAAACAAGCATACAATAACCGTTCTTTTTTGTGGAAATAGAATCAAAGGAAGATGGGAAATGAATAACCAGCTATCACTCTTACTAATAATCAGCTATCACTCTTACTTATTCATTTCCATCTTCCTTCATTTCTATTTCTATAAAAGGAAAGGTTATTTGATGCTCATTTTTGAAAATTCGCCTTTGATCTTCATTTTTAATCACTTATCACATAAATCCTATGTATTATAATGCAAACAAACCGGCGGCCCCCAGGAAAGTTCATACTGATTTGGGCTGTGGTTAATTCTGATGTTCCATTATATGCATCCTAACTGTTGTGACCTAGATTGTCATCTTTTTTATTAGCGACCTTAAGATTGCATGATATTTTAATTTGGGATCTTAAGGTTGTGTTCATAATGCTAATTTAGTCTCTTAATTGATGGAAGGGTTTCTTGTCACACAACATTGGATTATTTCATGCTTTAATCTATTGTACTTAAATTTTGTTTGAGCAATACCATCGCTTGTTCATTTGGTGACTGGTGTCCTTTATTTTCTCAAACAGGTATCACCAAATTATGCAAGGGAAGTTGCACATAATCCAATTATATCTCCCCATCTCCATAAGTTCCACGGTATATTAAATGGGATTGATCCAGATATATGGGATCCGTACAATGACAAGTTTATTCCTGTGAGTACTGTAAAAAATTTTGTTCTTGGATTGTATTTTAAAGTTTCCTTACATCATATTTTAAATTGATAAGAGTTGATTGCCATAACAGCTAAGTAACGGCCACCCTAAGCTGAATAAGGTGAGCGCCAATGCTTTGGAACACATGGTGGGGCCCACATTTTGATCCATCCGAGTGGACCATAAATCAGGGACTCCCTTGGTAGTCATGGGCTCCGGGGTTTGGCACCCAATTGAACAAACTGGACTGTCGAATCAAGTGTGAACTCATTTTGAACGATGAGAACTTTTTGGCCGTGGATCAAGTGGGGCCAGTGATGTCCTAGCCTCCATCACCATACGATGACCCTTTTTTTTTTTTTAGCGACAGGCGTAGCGGCCTGCCTCCAAACCGCTACGAAGCTGGCGCTACGTAGCGTAGTGGGGCGATTTGAAAAATCTAAAAAAAATCCAGAAAATTGTAAAATGAAAGAAAATGTGTTTCTTTTGCAGAAGTAAGTAAGAAAATGGGGTGTAGTGGTGCCCTCAATATATGATGTCCTGTATCGTTGTATAAACAGAAAATAATAGTAATTATTTTTTTCACATGTATTCATGTTTCTTAGTCATGCGAACTTAGAAAGTAATGAAAAGCTCATAAAAAAAAATTAGAACATGAAATAAAGGCATAAGACTTAAGAGTTAGGTCCTAGGGTAGGGATTCAATAGCAAACACTATCCAATGAAGTTTAGTGAACATTGAACAATCAATACTTCAAGCCCTAAGGTTCCATCAAGTGATCAACAACAATTTAGAAATGACATAAAAAGTAGAGAGTTGGTGAATGAATACCTTAGGGGTCGTTTGTCTACACCCATTTACGTATGTAAATGGTGAATATACGTAATATTTACGCATCAGTCATGTTTGTTTGCAAGTATTTACGCATTTTGTGTGTAAATCAGATGTGTAAATGGTGTGAAAATGAGCCCATTTTCACACCAAGATTTGAACACCTGTTCAGTTGGGAAAATATAATACCAAGCCACATGTGATTTCAAAGAATACCCTTTGGAGGCAGACAGTTTGGTATTGGGGCAATTTCCGTCAAAGAAGTTCTGGGTCCGAAACCCGCTCCAACGCATTTAGAAAAATAATAATAAAAGAGGCATTTTCATCAAAGAGGTTCTGGGTTAGAAACCCCTCTCCAGCGCATTTACAAAATAATAAAAAAAGATGCATCAAGACCGATGAAACCTATGAATGAAACCCTCCATGCATGTCATCCCCTTTTATGAAGGTAACCTCTCTATTTCTCTCTTGCCTTGCTATACCAAAAAAAAATTATAAAATCTATTTCTATAATTTTGATTAATATTAGCATAAAGCTAGTGAGATGCATTGGTTAAGTTTTATGCAAATTGAATAATGAATTAAGATAATATTGAACTAAATACTAATTAATAAAAATATTAATAATAATCCTATTTTCTTAAACATCAGACTATAAGCTCATATTTCCTTAACCAAAAATGTTGGAATGCATTTTTTTAAGGTGATCATTGGTAGAAATGTATATTTTTTAAAAGAATATTTCATGTTGAAAGACATGTCCTTTTTTAAGGATCTAAAATGCAAATGAAAACTTTGATATAAATTAGACCTTTTTTTTGTCTTATTTTCATATCATTCTAGTAGAATATAATTTAATGATTAATAAGTATCATTTATAAAATCGTTTAATATATATACACATATCATTGAAACAAACATAGAAAAATGAATCACTTGTGTAAATGTTGCGAAAATAGTGTTATTATACAAACGTTGTAAAAAGAAATGCATCTGTAAACTTTACGTACTTAAAATTTGAATATTCATTATATACATGTGTAAATTGTATTTACATATCCAATGCGTAAAAGACAAATGACCCTTTAGTTACCATCAAAAGGAATGTCTACCAGGATCTATGGCATGGTTATCCTCATCCCCATCAGTGTTATCATTTCCATTGGCATTAGTCATATGCCCACCATATTGAATTCGATATTGATGAGCATTGGGATCCACAAATCCAAAGAAGGCAGCCACATCATAGGAACTTGGAGGAGGTCGAGGTGGATATCTACTATATTGCGTTTCACCATAGTCACCATATGAGGACCCTGAAGTTGAAGACTGTTCTTCTCCTTGTTGCACTTGACCATATGGAAAATACTGTGAGGTCCTTGTCCACATTGCCAGGAGTCCGAATGTGGTCCACTGTAACTAGGGTTCCACAAATCAGCCCTAACTCCGCATGTTGTCCTCCAACATCTCCACCCATATTTCTTTGCTCATTAAGACCACCAGGACTAGGTGTTGAGACTCTCCGATGCCGTTGATAACCACAGTTTCCTTCCATTCTTTCTGGAAAGTCCTGTACGTCCTCTACATGAATGGCATATTCATCATCAAGTTGGTAATATTCACTAGTAGCACCTGTCCCACTGTCTCCTGCTCACTCACCTCTGTATGGCTTTGATTTGATCCTCCTCTTTCAACAATTTCTTCAACACTTGCCTTAATCCTACTCACAATTCCGTTTCTATTGCTTCGCTGTGTTGGTCGGCATTGGGGTAATAGTATTCGGGATTTAGTAAATAACCTACATTGAAAACAAGTAGAAACGCAAAATGATCAAACATCAAAGAGAGATAGCTAGCTTTAAAAGCATCAAAGAGAGATATTATTATTGATTACCTACAACATGCAATGGATGGTGCAACTAGTCGTTCCACCAGGCATTAATAATCTTTATATATTCATCATGATATCTAGCATTTTCCATGATAGCTTGCTTTACCACCTCAATGCCAAGGAAATATTTCAGCTCCCTAAGGTCCTTAATTTCAAACTCCTTGCTCAAATACTGTTTAAGGACCTGTATTTCTTTGTCACTGTTACCTGTCAACACAATACCATCAACATAAACAATGAGAATAGTAACATTTTCACCACTCCTCTTGATCGATAAGGTATGATCGGACTGGCATCTTTGATACCCAATCCTTATCATAGCTTGGCTAAATCTATTGAACCTAGCTCTTGGAGATTGCTTCAAGCCATAAAGAGCTTTTTTCAAACGACAACTTATTTGCTTGGCATTAGGGAACAAAGCTAGATGGTAACTTCATGTACACTTCTTCTTGTAAATCACCATGCAAGAATGTATTTTTAACATCTAATTGGAACATCGGTGATGTAGAATTTGATGATGAAGATAGCATGGCGCTAGCTAAATCCTATATGGCACAATTGGAGCATTCTAAGATCCCGCAAGGGTCCCATCAAGTTTTGATTGAAAACTTGGGCCCAAACAGCCAAGAGTTGTGCTCAGATATGAATTGAGGGGCTGTTTTGGCAATAAGCAGAAGTATAGGGTCTATTATGCAATTTTCCAGAAACTAATAACAAGAAACAGGTCACTCACGTGCAGGTTTTTTAGCAGCAGGTTAACTTGGTCAAAACTGACCCAATTCACAAGAGACCAGTAGTAATGGGTTCGCCCATGAGTGCTCTACAAGGTTGTTGGGTTCCTCCCATCATCACATGGGCCATCTGGGGCCCGCAACAGATCTCCCTGAGACGACCCAGATTATGGAGTTTTCTGATTTCCTTTATTTTTCTTGTTAATTTCTGGATTTATTCCAATTAGAAAGTTTGTTTGAGACTTCTATTTGTGGTAGGATTCAACTATAGTTGGTTTCTTAGGATTTTGAGGTGATTCGAAGTCCTTATATAGAGGTGTTATTTTTGTCAGTACTGTTCATGCTATAGTACAGTTTTCAAAATTTATTCAATAAAGCACTGCTTGCTTTGTTTTCCTCTCCCTTGTGTCTTGTTGCTGCATGGTGATTGAGAAGGCTCATACAGGTCAGTTTTTTTTGGGTTTTTCAGCTTTGTTCCTTCACCACTAAATTTCTGGATTTCTATTTTCATTACTGCTTATCAGTGTGGTGGCTAGATATTTTCTGGTTTTGGTTACTTGGGCCCTAGACAATCCGATTGCCTCAAATCGGAACTGCGTCAATCGACCACTCAAAATTTGCTGCAATAGAGAAGAGGACTCTTACAGAATTCAATTTAGCAACCGGTGAGAAAGTCTCAAAATAGTCTACTCCATAAGACTATGTACAACCTTTTTCCACCAGTCGTGCCTCATACCGTTGAATGGTACCATCTGGATTGTATTTGATAATGTAGACCCACTTACATCCAACTGTTTGCTTCCCTTTTGGAAGATCTACCATCTCCCATGTACCATTCTTATCTAGAGCATTCATTTCTTCAAGCATAGCTGCCTTCCACTTTGGGTCACTCAATGCATCACTAAACAGATCGTATTATGCGTTCAGAATACCACTGCAACACAAAGGCTTTATAGGCAGGTGAAAGAAAGTGATAGGACACAATTTTGGATGGGGTATCATCTGGTGGATGGGTACCTGGTATGTTGACTTTTTCTCGATGCAATAGGAAGATCTAAGTCAGATGGTTCAGAGATTTGATTACATGTTTCTGTCTCTGGAACGGGGACTTCAGATGGCAGTGTGCTGAGAGTAGGTAGCGGCTCAAATTTAGTTCTCTTCCTAGAGTAAACTTTCATAGGTAAAGGTGTTGATGGAGTTTTGGCATGTGCATGATCATTTTCACTAGGGAGCAATTTTGGACTGGGAGAAATTGGACTACGAGAACTTGGATATGATGGTAGAGAAACATCCTGAACAAGTGTGGGTGGCTCCCCCTTTCTATCTGGTTCTAATATTTCTTTTCCTTTTGATGAGTAAAAGGGCACATCTTCGAAGAATGTGACATCCATGGTAACAAAGAACTTTCCCCCCTTTTCTGAAACATGACATTTGTATCCCTTTTGAGTACTGGAATACCTCACAAAGATGCCTTTGACTGCTCGTGGATCTAACTTATCCCTTTGGTGTTGTGGAATATGAATAAAGCAAACACATCCAAAGACTCTTCGAGGGATATGAAACAATGGACCATCAGGTAGAAGAACTTGTAAAGGGCATTTTCCTTTTAACACTTGTTAAGGCATACGATTTATAAGAAAACATGCAGTACGAACACCATCAGACCAATATGTTTTGGGAACATTCATTTCTAAGAGTAATGCCTGGGTTACTTCTAACAAATGTCTATTTTTATGCTCTGCTACACCATTTTGTTCTGGTGTGTAAGGACAAGAAGTTTGAGACTCAATCCCATTATGGGCTAGGTATGAATGCAATTTGTGTGACATGTATTCACCCCCATTGTCTGGCCGAAAGGTTTGGATTTTGGCATTGGACTTTGGGACTACCATTTTATGAAAGGTCTCAAACATACAGAACACTTCATCACGAGATTTTAATAAATACACCCATGTACACCTAGTAGCATCATCAATAAAAGAAATAAAATATCGATAGCCATTAATAGAAACAAGACCAGCACACCACACATCACTATGAATAAAAGAAAAAGGTGTACTATTATATTTATTACTAACTGGATAAGAGTTTCTAGAACTTTTGGCAAAGCGATATATGTTTCACAATTTATTTCTACTACACGACGATTGACATTCAAATAAGGAAAAACACACTTAAGACTCCTAACTGGTTCATGACCCAAACGACGATGCCACTTCAAAGTAGCCTCAGCATTTCTCACAGACTCTAATGCTACTGGATTTCTTTGAGGGACTTCTGGAAAATATAAGCCACCATCATGCTCACGGCCACCACCAATCGTCTTCCCCGTTTCGAGATCATGAAAGACACAATAAGAAGGATAAAAAGTAACACTACAATGATGTGATTTGGCAATGGAGCTTACAGAAAGTAGGTTATGTGAAAACTGAGGGACATGTAAAACAAATTTGAGGGATAATTTGTTGTGCACATGAATTGTCCCCTCACCTAGGACTTTAGCGTGGTTACCATTGGCAACTTTGATTGTCCCAAGAGCAGGTGATAATGTGTATGACGTGCACTCAGAACGTATACTTTTCACATGATAAGTGGCACCTGAGTCAATAACCCACGAAGTAGTGGAAGATGGTGATGCAGAACCCATATGTGATGTACCCATAGCAGAATAAGAAGTCACATCGGCCACATGTGAGGAGCTCATGTCTTCTAATGCTTGC
Organism: Cinnamomum chago; assembly: GCA_038049695.1. NCBI lineage: Eukaryota > Viridiplantae > Streptophyta > Magnoliopsida > Laurales > Lauraceae > Cinnamomum > Cinnamomum chago. Next base: position 28,866,216 of record CP142451.1, on the reverse strand, counting down.
AAGCATTGTCTCAATGCTTGGACCTTATTTCTTAGTGCTTCAATTTCACTAATGACATCCAACTTCCCCTTTCTTTCCACATTCTCTCCCAAACTAATTTTTCCACTTGAAGATTCTGCTACAAATATTGTGTTGAACTTAGGAGGTCAACCAATTAGATCCCAACATGTATCTCTAGTATGATAAGCTCTCCCACAATGAGTACACTGCAGTCTGTCTCGATATATGCCTAATGGACTACCACCCAGTGGTAACGAAATTCGGTTCGTTTCGGCCAAAATTTCCGAATAATTTCGGTTCATTCGCTCTACTGAAACGAACAGAACCATGTAACTATTCGTCCCAGAATTCGTTCCAATTTGTCCGATTCAGTCCGAATTTAATGATTTCAATTGATTCGTCCGATTCTTCCAATTATTCGTCCCAACATTTTGGCTCCCTTTAAAATAAAAAAAAATAAAATAAAAATTGAAGGAGCTAAACATTTTTTTAAGCTTAAAAAGTAAAAGTAAAATTACCTTTTTGGTCTTTTGTCTTAGAACAATTAGTGGGCTCCAATGTGGAGCCGCCCATCTATTAAAATCTAAATAACTAAATGGGCCCTAGCGCCCTAATCAAATTTTATTCCAATGTAAAGAATATTTTATTATGAATAAGCTAGCCAAGTTTCACTCAAATATGAAATAACCTATCAAATATAAATCAACATATTGCATTGATTTAGAACAATAAATTAAATGTATCATATATTATTTTTCATTTTAATATATATATAAAAAAATTCCGAAATATTTCACTGAAATCTCCGAACCAACCGAAACATTTCATTTGGAGGGCAAACTTTAATGGCATCCGAACCGAATTTCATAACACTGCTACCACCACCATCCTTAGAACTACCACCACTATGATCGTTACCACCAATGGCCATTCTAGCTGAGTATGACCATTCTTTATAGTTCTTCCTATTGAACAAATCCACGGTAATCCTAGAATTATGATTAATGCTTCCAAGTCCAACAGGTTTGAGCTCATTTTGTGTTCCACCAGAGATTTCCCTTCTTGAGTTGGGATAGATACTTCCCTCCATACACATTTATCTAACAAATTGAATCAAACAAACTCTATGGAAGCAACTTGTAATCAATTGTAAGGTAATATATTTACCTCAACATGCGATATAGTTGATCACAAATCTGGAATGTCATTCATACATTCTGTCGAACACCTTAAGTGCAAACATCACAATTGATCACAAACCACTTCGAACACCACAAGTGCAAACACGCCAACCAACACTACTACCAAAAATTGTGCAAACACACCATCCAACACTACTGTTGAACACTAACACTGAACAAAAAACAACCAGAATACCAGCACTACTTCTAAACACCAATAATGCAAAATCAGGCCCCTTCTACATTCATACTAGGCGGCCAACACCACTGGCGAACACCAACAGTGGAAAATGAGGTCCTGTCTTCACTCATACCAGGCAATCGAACATCAATAAAGGCATCCGAGATTGTAACCATACTTGGGAGGCTTAGCCTAATCTGCTTTCATCACTGTGAGGCCAAGACAACCTTGTTGTGACCACTGCAAGGCCCAGCCGAACCTATACACAGGTTCGGCTAGGGTAAATGATCCTCAAAATCAAGTCTTGTGTTAGATCCTTGCTATAGTTCTTGTTTGATGATCTTGTGATGATTCCCGTTCTGATTCCATGTAGTTTCTGTAAGAGTTATTGATTGAGGGGATTTGGATCTAACAAAGAAGAAGAAGATGATAAGAAGAGAAATGGAGAGAATAGAATTGAAAGAGATAGATACACTCGTACCTAGGTTAGGTCGATTGTATCCTCTTTATGTTATTCAAATACTTTCTCAATATTACAAGTAGGATCCATCATATTAATGAAATTATAAAATGGCCCTAAGATTGACATAAAATTCCATATACATCCTCATTTTCCTACAGTGATTTCCACATTTGGCTGCCTATGTTTTGAAGAATTATCCTGGATGATCAGAAAATCCTACCATTTAACTAAAAAGAAACTAGATGGACCAGACTTATCAACTGATTTTTACACTGGATTTTCCTGGTGTCAGAATATAACCTTGGCAATGGGTAATTAATAGAGGTCAAAATGAATGGCTCAACCAACAAATGAAACAAAGTTCAACCGTCGATTTGGATGATCATCAGTTTTGAGGTCAGATTACTAGTCTGTTAGGTAATAACTTGGGTTTTCTAAATATCCAATCAAAGGGAAAAGGAGTGACCATGTAGATATTTCTAACCATTGATTCGATCAATGGGAAAGGAGCGGTCATGTCGATTGGAATTCAAAAATTCAACAATGTTGTCATAATGCTGTTGAATATTTATAATATATTTAAATCAACAACATTGCCAAACATGATTTCGTTCCTTGGAGCAAAACTGTTGTAATGTTACCAAACAATTTCAAATTTTCAGCAGAACAATTAAACTTAATGTTTCCAAAAACGTTTTGTGCAACACATTCCCAGCACAACCCAGTTTTGGCAAAGAATCAGGAACGTGATGGGAACAACACCAGACGGCCTAAATTTGGAGGAGTCAATCTCACTAGTAGTAGAGCAATAGAATGGTATTCAGCCTTTACTGAAAGTTTTGACATCATAGTCTGTTTCTGCACTTCCGGGAGATGAATGAAGTTGCCAAGGAACATGCACTAGTGGCCAGTCAGCGGTAAATCTTTGTGTATGACAACAACCAGCCTAATCAGCATCCATATGAGCGTGAACAGAGGAGAAGAGGATGAACAGAACAATCGAAGTGTAGGAAGCAAGACAGTGTCGCAATCTTCTACGGAGGATGAAAGTCAGGATATCACCTCCGCTTCTCAGAGATGCTTTCATTGAAGGGTCAAAGCTCTATTTTATCATGATAACATTCCACTCGCATACATGCAAGCAATATGAGTGCCATTCAGCTTTTCTCCACTCTAGTCTTCCATGAACATGCAAAGCATATTGAGTTTGATTGCCTTTTCTTATGGGGAAAGACAAAAAGAAGAGTCTTCTTCATGTGCCTTCCTAATGTTTTAGCCAAAACCATCAAAGTTGATTGCAATTGCTTTCTACTTCTAAAACTGATGTTTCTTCGTTCTCCATCATCATTTTTAGGGGCAGTGTGGAAAGATATTCCTGCTGAGTACTGACTACTAAAGTGGAAGCATTCTTTTATTTTTCACTTAGGGTGTGCCACACTATATAGCTTATCTTGAAAAGATCTTTAATATTAAATCTATGTAACTGTAATGAAAAAAAAAAAAGGCTGAGATTGATATAACGTCATTTATTTTAAGAGACGATGCTCTTCTCATGTTCAATTTTTCCATATCCAGCGCCTCATGTTGTGAAGAATAATTCTTCTGAGCGAACAATGTATATTAAGTGGAATATCATTTTGTTAGGTTATATCTTTACTCATTCCCACTAATCAGATGTTACAGCAGAGTATCATCATCATTATTATTGTTATCATTATTTATTACTACTACTACTACTATAGCTACTGAACAGTTACAACAGAGTAGTATGATTATGACAATTATTATCATTATTACTACTATTATAATTACTGAACAGTTAAAGGAGCAGTATGATTATGACAGTATGAATTGTAGGGATGATCTTTGATAACGATCTCTTCTCAGCAGCCTTTGATATGGTAGGAGATTTTCAGATAGATTTTTTATGTCTAGAATATTGCCACGAGCAACCATATCTGAAAACCTATATGGTAGGAGAAGAGAACTAGGAGATTGCAGATGATAATAGACGCTGGAAATCTAATCTAGAATATTGTCACAATTAATTAATGTAATATATGTAAATCTACTCTTCCATGGTGCTCCATGTCAAGCTAATGGTACAACGAATATACAATCCATAAGTCTACTCTTCTATGTAGCTCCATGTCAAGCATCATGGAAAATACGAAGGATATCATATAGTGTAGTCTCCAAGACTACCAGATGCTCAAAGATATTTTTTTATTATTATTAGGGATTTGATTAAGGAACACATATCTTTTTAAGGATTGTGTTTAACACATATGAAGGATGTAATTAGCTGTAATGATTCGATTGAGAAGTTGTATACAGGGGGTCAAACTCATCAAGTGACGAGCAACCATACAGATTTTCAGTTAATTTTTGAGATTTTTAGGAGCATGAAGAAGTTGGTTTCTCAACTCTTCTGGTTGATTGTTCCTGATGGTTTCTCAGCACAGTTTCATCTTAACCATGTAGATCTTTTGATCTTTCTTTGTTTTTGTTGAAAATCTGGCGCTTGGTGCATTTTTTATTTTCTTTGAGGCTATCATATCTGATCAGGAGGTTCATCTTATCTAAAGGGAAGTTTTAGGTCTACATATAGCCCCCACTTAAATGTCAGACCTGGATTACCAAATAGGAAGGACCTAAATAAAGAAATAATCTGTGTCTCCCAAACTGGTTTCTCTCAGACTAATCCAATTAGCTTATTGAATTCACATCCAAAACCATGTAACACGCGGGTGAATTCAGATATGCCTCATTTAAGTGATTCCTTATGGAACTATTCCTTAGGGTCAAGACTCAAGGAATTGTGTTGCTTTACTCTATGTTGGAGCTGACTAAGGGTCATGATAATCACTATTTATATCTCTCCAAGTTTTTTGCCTGGTCCCTTCAAATTTTGAATTGGATATGTGTGTGTGGACCAAATTGGACCAAATTTTGAATTGGATATGTGTGTGTGTGGACCAAATTGGACCAAATTTTGAATTGGATATGTGTGTGTGTGTGTGTGTTCTCCATTCAAAAAATGACTGTTCCGCAATCCATGTGGCCTGGCAGGGTTTTATTTTTTGAATGATAAATTTTAAATTGTGGTGGTATGTTGATAGTGACCAAGCCATACGGTGCCTGGCAGGGTTTTATTTTTTGAATGATAAATTTCAAATTGTGGTGGTATGTTGATAGTGACCAAACCATACGGTACATGTTATTTCAGATGTCTTACACTTCAGACAATGTCGTAGAAGGTAAAAGGGCTGCTAAGGAAGCCCTACAAAAAAGGCTGGGCTTGTCAACATCCGAGCGCCCTTTAGTTGGAATCATTTCTCGCTTGACCCATCAGAAAGGAATTCACCTTATCAAGCATGCTATATGGCAAACCCTTGGACGAAATGGGCAGGTGATCTTTTCCTCTGTTTCTGTTGAATTTATATTAACATGTGCCTCCTTAGATGCTGTATAAGAAGTAAATGAAGTGTCAGAATTATTTCTATATTGATGTACTTCTTTGCCTTTTGCTTTACCAAATCTTTAACTTTAAAGTGATGTTCATGGTAGGTTGTGTTGCTAGGCTCAGCTCCAGATCCTCGCATACAAAATGAGTTTGTGGGTTTGGCAAATAATTTGCACTCATCACATAATGACCGTGCACGCCTTTGTTTAACATATGATGAGCCTCTTTCACATTTGGTAAAGTTTTGACTAATGGTTTTGCTTCATCCTCTGTTTCTTTGCCTAATTTATTTTATGGACAATGTAATTCTATAATCGTCTAATCCATCTGGACTATGACAGATCTATGCAGGTGCAGATTTCATTTTAGTTCCATCAATTTTTGAGCCTTGTGGCCTAACCCAGCTCACTGCAATGCGATATGGATCTATTCCTGTTGTTCGCAAAACAGGAGGTTTGTATTTTATTTTTACCTCAGGTTTCTTTATTTTGAGGAAGATTTCTTTTTTAATGAAAGGATCTTTTGTTGTTTTTATCAAAGCTCTGTTCGCCATTTTGTAAAGAGTAAGTTATTGGGTATTGTTTCTTTACTAAATGTTTCTATAGAGTTTGATGATTATTTTTCTCTTGCAATTATTAAATGTATTTTATCTCCTTAGGCCTGCAATCATACAGTCTTTTAGTGTGATTCATATGTTGTACCATTGCCACTTAGAAATGTATCAGTGCCTCCAGGCTCTTTGCTTCTTGTTTAATCTAATTAAGATATCCAAACTCCACTCACAATCAAAGAGGGAAAAGAGTATAAAAAGGAAAATTAAGAATGAAACTCATGGATGTTTCATGTTTACGTGACTTGTGTGGAACAAAATGTTATAAATCTAATTCATCAACTGTTTTTCCTACCAGGACTTTATGATACGGTGTTTGATGTTGATCATGACAAACAGAGAGCTGAAGCTCAAGGTCTTGAACCAAATGGATTCAGTTTTGATGGAACTGACACTTCAGGTCTTGAATATGCTCTTAATAGGTGAGTAAATTTTCCTTCACCACACCTTTTCTTAGCTATGCTGACTTGTTTCAGTATGCAGACTTCTATTTCAGTTACCATGATTTTAAAGTTATATAATATAAAAGACTTTTCATAAAGATAGTAATGGCGTTTGTTAGATTTGTAAGGCCAAGGATTTATGTGATCTTTGTATGCACATGAGGAGAGGAAGAGGCAAGGCCGCTTTGAAATAGAAGATGAATTGTATGGAATAATTTAGCTTTGAAATACTGGAGAATGATTCAGTCCCTATATTTATTGAGTAGTCTTCTATGATTCAGTCCCTACACGATCATGTGGAATGGGGCTTTGTGGATTACGTGTTGAGGAGGTTTGGTTTTGGGGGAAGGTGGTGTGCTTGGATTCAGGAATGTATTTCATCTCCTTCCTTCTTTGTATTGGTCAAAGGTTCTCCTTCACGCCTGTTCAGAGCTTTTAGGGGGCTTAGACAAGGTGATCCTCTCTCTCCTATCAAGAGCTTCTAGGGGGCTTAGACAAGGTGATCCTCTCTCTCCCTTCCTATTTACCATAGTGGTGGAAGCTCTCAGTGCTCTACTATCCAAGGCCAAGGAGTGTGGAATCTTGGAAGGCTTTGAGGTTGGCAGAATGGTAGAAGCTATCACTCACCTTCAATTTGCAGATGATACCATCTTGTTTAGCTCTACAAGGTGGGAGGAGGTTGTAGTCTTAAAGAGGATTCTCAGGTGTTTTGAGCTATGCTCGGGTTTAAAGATAAATCTTTCCAAGAGCCTAATGGTGGGGGTTGGGTCTACGGATGAAGAGATTCAAACTTTAGCATCAAAGTTTCACTGAGAATCTAGTAAATTGCCTTTACTATATGTGGGTTTGCCTATTGTGGGCAAAGTGAGATCTCAAAAGGTTTGGAATCCAGTGGTAGAAAATTTCAAAAGGAAATTGTCTGTGGAAAAGAAATCTTTCCTTTGGAGGAAGAATCACCTTAATCAAAGCTTCCCTTTCTTATTTGCTGGTCTATTATATGTCCTTGTTGTGTATGCCGGTGGCGGTCAAGGAAAAGTTGGACCGCTTAAGGAGGAATTTTCTGTCGACCGCTTAAGGAGGAATTTTTTGTCAGGTGGGAGGAGTGACGAAAGGAAGTTGCATCTTGTTAGGTGGGAGGATGTGGTCAAGCCTACGGTCACTAGGGGATTGGGGTTGTGCAACTTGGAATTTAAAAGTGGTGGTGGAGATTTGGGGATGAGAGGGAGGCTTTATGGAGGAGAGTTATTAGGGCTAAATATGGAGAAGATATTTGGGGTTGGGAGCCTAGTAGAGTTCCTAGGCATTGTTTGTCGGGTCTGTGGGGTAATATTTTGAGGTTTGGAGATCCGTCTTTTGCGGGGGGAGAGTTATTTAGGAGGGGGGTTGGTTTCAAAGTAGGGGAGGGAAGTCGTGTTCATTTTTGGGTTGATCATTGGGTGTGGCTGGGTCCTTTGTCCTTGTCTTTTCCTAGATTGTTCAAATTGGTGGTCAACAAGTAGGCCTTGGTCAAAGATTGTTATGTGGGTGAGGGGGGCTTTGGGTCTTGGGATGTATCCTTCAAGAGGGTCTTGCGTTCATCTGAGGAGTCTGAGTTTGGGTCTTTGAAGAATCTTCTTTTTAACGTTTTCTTTTGGAGGGATATTGTCGATTCTCGCATTTGGATGACTTGCTCCTCTGGTGCCTTTTCTTGTAAGTCTTTCTAGAAGGAATTGGAGGGCTTTCAAGTATCAAAGCTTCGGCTTCTTTGGCTAGGTTAGGCTTGGCTCCTCCTAGGGTGGAGGCTTTCATGTGGTTGACTTTATCCGGAAAAGTTTCTACGGCAGACAACCTCAGAAGAACAGGACTGACTTTAGTGGCTATTTCAGACATATGCATGTTGTGCGGGAAGGACAATGAGACGGTAGACCATTTATTTGTGCATTGTGAGTTCTCTTATTCTTTGTGGTGTAGGTTTCTAGCGCGATGTGGTGTTCTTTGGAGCTTCCCAAGGTTGTTGGTTGGGTTAGTTGAAGCATGGAGGTTATCTTTTTTTTTTTGTAGTGGTTTGATTCTCTGGAGGCTTATCGCTTTTGCTATTTTGTGGTCTGTATGGAAATAAAGGAACAATAGAATTTTCAGAGTGTCTTTGTTGCCCGTGGAAGATTTATAGCAATTGGTGGTGGTTCAAATTGAAAAATGGGCTTCCTTCAAGGAGTTTGACACTTAGAAAGTTTATGATGTGTTGCATAATTGGGAGGCTTCCTTATATTGTGGGGTGAAGAAGGTGAAAAAGGTGGTGCATTGGGTTCCTCCCAATATAGGGGTGCTGAAGTTTAATGTGGATGGGCAACTAAAGGAAAGCCCGGGCCGGCGGGTATTTGTGGGGTGCTCCGCAATAGTGGAGGGCTTGTGTTGGTAATGTTTTCCAAGCATGTTGGGACTATGGAGTCTAATGAGGCGGAGGTGTTGGCTATCCTAGAAGCTATTCGAGTTTTTGCCTCTTCCTCATTTAATTCAAGGTTAGAGGTGGAAAGCGATTCTCTTAATGCTATTTCGTGGGTTTCCTCTTCAGCTGTCATTCCTTGGAGATTTCAATTTTACCTTAATGAGATTAGAGTTTTAGCGTCCTCGATTCAAGTAAAGTTTCAACATGTTGGGAGGTTGGCAAATGGTTTAGCTGATTCGTTAGCTAAGCAAGCGGTGGATAGGTCTTTTAATTTGGTGGCTTTCACTGTGTGATACTTCTTTGTTTTTTGCTTTTCCTTTTCGTGGTATAGTTCTTTTATACCATCATGCCCTTTTTTGTTTGTTTCATGGGCTGCTTGTATCTGGCTTTCTCTTTTTAATATAATTTATCATTACTAATAAAAAAAATTGAATAGTCTTATATTAATATTTGGTATGCACATATAAAATGTAAAATACGAACAATAATAGAGATGTTTGAAGCAACTGCTCCATATTGTCGCAACCCCTCTACGTTGCTATGTATCGCCTGCTACATAGTGTTTTGGCCACTGACCGCTACGCCCGTCGCAACCGCTATTTTAATCCTTGCTCGTGAGTGCGACCTGAGGATCCAGTCTACCTTTTGCTTTTGACACTGGATGGTGGCCCCTGTTATGGCTTCTACCATACTTAATCACTTTGCTGTTTTAAGAACCTCAGGCAATAGACTCACAGAACGAGTGGACCCTAACCCGACCCGTATTTATTATGGGTCGGGTTGGGTTTTGCCACCCATAAGCTAAAGCAAATCAGGTGCTAGGAGAAGCACTTCGACCAGATGACAAGCTTTCCTTATTTCTTCCAGCGACTGAAACGAAGAGGAGAAGGAATGATTGAGGGTGATGAAGGTTACTCAGATGACTTTCGTCACTCGGAACCCTACTCAAACCAGCTGCAGAACCTAGGCTCTGATACCATCCAACCTGAAGAGAAGAAAGAAAATTTTGACGAAAATTCGATATGCTCTGTATCCATGCAAATGATATTTTATAAGATGAAGTGTTCTAGGGTTGGGAACTCTGTTAGCTTATTCTATAGGAGATATGGACTATCCTACAATTGCATTGACCTTGCCATAAGAATACAAGGTTGGATTCTCTGACTTGGGCCCATAAGTGATCCACTAGACTATTGGGCCTATCCCCCTTTTGGCCTAGACATCTCAAGCCCATAGCTACTTCTGATTTTTTACATCGAGATCAAATCCTGTCAACCGCCTTCTAACTTTTGTAGTCCTACGGACCCCAAATTTGTAATTCAAACGTGTTTTTTATTGAAATAGTGAACTCCAAGACCTTTAGTTCCATATCTTTATAGATTTTGAGAAATATGTGAAAAACACACAAAAAACGACCTAATTCTGTAGATATGATTTTATGTACTCTTGTGGGAACCCTATTCATGACCTGAGCCGTTCAATACTCAAGACGTGGAGTTGTATAGATCCTCACAGATTTTGAGAAACATGAGAAAAACGTAAAAACATTTAATCCCACTTTGGCAAGTTTCTGTAGTTGTATTCTGTGGCGAATTTCTGGTTCTGGTTTCCAATAAAAAAAAATCTATTTTTGGTGCTCCTTTTGTACATGAAGCCGTGGGTAAGTTTCTGATTCTAATCGCTTTTTTTTTTTTCCAATCCGCTGCTAGCATGTGCTGCTTTTCTCATTGTCCTAAGCAGGTTCTTTTATTAGGGTTCCAATTTTATATTCTTACGTTAATGTTGGTGGTTTTACAATGAAACAAGGCACAAGACAAACAGATCTCAGAGCATGTGAAGAAAATTTGATTTTCATATAACAATTCGTGTACAGTCCATAACCAACATTTCCCTTTTAATTCAGTAATTCAGTTGACTTATATAGTGACCTTTTCTTTTCAGAGCAATTTCTGCCTGGTATGATGGCCGAGATTGGTTCAACTCACTATGCAAACGTGTGATGGAGCAAGACTGGTCTTGGAACCGCCCAGCTCTCGATTATATGGAGCTCTACTACTCAGCTCGTAAATAAGTAGATAAGATATAGAAACCACGTTATGTCGTTTTAGATGGTCTGTACAGCTTTACCAATCTGTCATACAAATTATTGTTTCTTCCTCCAATTATGAAAGCTTGAGTAGCCTTATCTTATCTATTTAGTTTGAATAATTCTTAGCATCCTTTTGTATCTCATTTCATTTAATGATAAGCTTTGGGGAATAAAATGCTTACATGCAATTACTGCAATCTCTCTCACTCTCTAGAGTGCATTAGCTCCACCGGAGAACTTTCTCCTATGAGAGAACAATGCCAGCCTTGTGGGTTTCACCTGGAAGCATAGCAATCTAAGAGGGCTGAAAAGCCCTCATCATGGAATAGTTTTGGGCAAAGAAGAAGCCGACAAAAAAGCCCTATGTGATATTCTTGTTCCTTGATATATAGTGGCCTAAAGTTTGAACGGTTTTATAAACATACTAGTTTTCAAGGTTCAGTCTGATGGTGTAGGTGGGTGTGATGAGCTTCAGATTGACTGGTCTTCACCATCTCCTCATGCTAGGCCATTGATGTTCGGTTGCTAAGCGTAGCACCTAGTGTTTCTGTTTTTCCTTTTATGGTCTTTAGATCTGTAGCCTCTATTTTGTACCCTTTTGATGTTGGGCTTTTTGGCCATGTATAGTTGGTTGCCTTCTTCGCATCTAGGGACTTTATACCTTAATTCTTTTGGAGCCCAAGTCCTGCTTTTTGTAGACTTTGCCTTCTTTTTGTTTTCTTTTATATAGAAATGACCTTAAGCAAAATAAAGAAATAACTAAGTCTTTAAAATAAAAATAAAAAAAGGGTCTTGCTATTGTCCTCTATTTAGGAGTAGCTCTACTTCCATTTCCCCCTCTCCTTTCTGTCATTTTATTTGACTCACGCATATGCCTTTTCTACTTGAGACTAATTATCACTTTGTGGTAGATTTTCATGGAGCTTCTGCTCTACATTTTTCTTGGGCCCCACCAACCATGGATGTGGTGTGGTATTTATGACCATATACAAGTGTCAACTGTCAATGAGTGAAATTTATGGCCCTCATACAAACTTCAATGTGGCATTTAATTCGAGTTCAATGTTATTTTCATTTTTTAAATTTTATTTCAAATTTTTAAAAAAGAAATTTAAAATGGGCCAGCACGACCCAGTGTAGCCCAGGACAGAATGAACCTATCCATGTATGTGGGCCATGCTGGGCCGTGGCCCTGCTAGCTTGGGTATGGCATGGCCCGTAAAATTTCACAGGCTGGTACGACACGTCCCAAGCAAAACATAGACCCCATATAAGAAATACATCATTTTTTTTTTATAAAAAAAGAAATAATCCAATACAATATGGAGGCCACCAATAGGTATATTTATACAAAAGATGTAGACTTCAATAATATTTTGCTTTGAGAGTTTTAGATGTTAACAGCTTGATGGTGAATTATTAGAGTGAAATCGATTGAGGATTATGCACCACAAGAAGAAGCGTCTCTTATTTCATTTATTTGGATTTTTCTTAGATGGGGGCCCATAGAGTTGCCTCAGAATTCTCATGAGGCTCTTTTTTTTTTTTTTTTTTTTAATGTTTCATTTTTTTGGTACCTACATATATGTAAACAACATCAGTGGGCCTTGGAATCATCAGGGGGAAATAAATAGAAACGCATGCACACTTTCTTTGAAATCTCATTCGAGTACAATTTCAGGCCTATTGTGAGATTCTCTTCTCTTTTGTCATTGTCAGTAGAAAGAATCGTCACAAAACTGATGTTATTGATCACCCATTCAAATAAGGCACAACACAACCCATTTGAATATGCAAAACTAAGCGTCTGTTAGACTTTAGTGCCTATTTCTTTACTGGCATTGCGAGATTTCATTCATCTCTGGTGGATGACTGCGAATTCCATATACTGAAGTTTTGAAATGCTCTGACTTCTGTCATTCCTGAATTCCTTGTATCACTCTTGCTTAAGAATTCATGCATCCATCCTGAAGGCTTATAAATCTTCTATTTCATAGCTTCCAAGAGTAACTCTTGACTAGAATTACTCCTTTTATGCATTATGTGAACATGGGACCCACCTTACGGAATTATGCAGATCCAACTTTCGGAATTGCAAGGTGGGCCCACCTTTAGAGATTGGAACATGAGGCCAACTTTCGTATTTATGTTGTGCATGGAGCCATGTTTAGAGATTACAATGTGGCACCCACATTAAGAAAGTTCAACATGACTAGGAATCAGATTGTGGGCTCACCTTTTGTGATTGTGAATATGAGACCCACCTTTAGAAACTGCAATGTAGGCCCACCTTTGGGAATTACATGGCCACACCTTTCAAGGATTTTTATACATGGGGCCCCCTAGAAATTACGACATTGGATCCACGGATCCACCATTCTTAAAAATGGAGAGCTACTGAAGTTTCACAAGAAGTGTTGGCCATGATTGTATCCTGAAGTGACAAGTTCTGGGTTGGCATTCAGGTCACAATAATCTCGACTCATAGAAGTGTTGGTCTTGATTGTATCCTGAAGAGGCCTTGCTGCGATAAAGGTGGCCCGCTGGCCCACTCAGTAACGAGCACTAGATCTTATCAACTCACAGACCACCCAGCCCTTCGCTCTACTTTTCCTAGTCAGGATTAAGTATTTCAGTGCACCATGGGAGGGGAGGGCCCTATACTAATAAAGAGAATCAGCCAAAAAAACCAAACCATATCCATATATATTGCGCTGTGGATGTGTAGCTAGTTATTCAACCATAACCCTGGAGTAAAAGAACCTGAAATCAAACTATCACTGATAAGAGCACCAGGCCATGCATGACCTGCTTATCTCAGTAACAAATCACCACGCCCACATTATCAGCTATGTTTTTATGAAAAGATTTTCTCCTAGGAGCAGACCGCATAATGTATCAGAACAGCGTTTAAGGGCCACCTAGATCATTTCTCCCTGCCCTGGATAAGGTTACACAAATATGATCCCAATAGATTGTTCTTTTTCTTTTTCTTTTTCTTTTTTTCTTTCTCTTTCTTTTTTCCTTCTTCTCCGGTCTCTTAACTACACTTTTCCTTCTCTCTCTGTGAAACAATCCAATGGTTTTTTCCCTCCTTTTTTCTTCTCTGTTTCTTTCTTTCATTCATTCTTTTTTCTTTCTTTCTTTCTTTCCTTTTTTTCTTTTTTCTTTTTTTTTTTTTTTTTTTTTTTTGGTGAACCTATCCAACGGCAAGGGAAGATCAGATGAGTGTCAAAATGGGCCTGAGGGTGGGTGTGAAGAGGGTACACTGATCACAGCCAAAGAGGTGGACCACATATGAACAGCATGTCATCTGCTTTTCAGGGTGAAAGAATTTTATGTTTCAGCACCTGATTTCCAGCTAGTTAAAATAAGAATGTCCACCAAAATGATCCAAAACCACGAATGGAAAACTCAAAGTGGGATTCCCCACTCGGTTTTAAAAGGTAGCAAAATTTCACAATGAATAAGAAGCAAACCTCCCAAGGCCAGAAGACAATAGGAGTTGGTACAGTGTATCAAATAAAGTTGGCATCAATATTTCCTGAAACTATATGATTGTGAATAATGGGCAGTAATCTGCTAATTTCCCATAGGCCTTATTTGATGGGACCTCCCACCAAACTGTGATTTTGGAACTCTACAACGAACGGGCACCCACAAGGTACACCACTATTGAGGACTATGCTATCATGTATTTTCAGTGAAAACAATCTCAGATGTTGGGAAAAAAATGATGGGAAGTTAAAAAAAAAAGAAAGATATCTGAAAACAGTTACTCCAGAAACCATTAGAATACCAAACTTTACTTTTTCTGGACAGTGAGGCAGCAACCATCGACATGAGAACATAGAGTTGCTGATGGGAACCTGCAATTTTTTCTTTTTCTTCCTTTTTTTTTTTTTAATCTTCTGGACACAGCCAGCAAATTTAATATAAGGCAGAACTACAAGCAGCTAAAACCCAGGTCACCACTGTAGAAGAGACATCTAACCAGCATCCCTATTAGCATTGCCAGAAGAGAAACTGCAATTTAACTTGAGAAACAGGGAAAACACCATAAGACATTTAATGCCAAAAATTCAATTTTCAATGGGGATTCTGTCTTTTATTGAAAATATACAAATGAAAACCCAAGAGCACCAACCAGTTCACATGACCAAAAAGGGCCAAGAGGATGCTGAAAAAAAAAATAACAATCCTAATACAGATGGGAAAATCAGTATTTCTTTTTATCAATTTCTTCCATGTGACTATTTTTCTATTAAAATTGCTGGTGCAGAAACCACAAAACCCACCCCTTTCACAACCTACCACAATGGAAGGGGAAAAAAGAAAAAAAACTAAATACAATTCTGCAGATCAGAGATCAGGAACAAATTGCAGTCATTATAACATTTGAGAAATTTCTGTTCTGCTAATTGAGAACAGAAACTTGGGGGAGAGTTCCGATAATTGCACCTCGTACGGAAGCGTGGACCAGCAAAACTAATGTCAGTTCTTCATCAGCCAGGAATATCTGATCCCTGGGATTTGATAAATCTGTGAACATAAAGCAAGAAGAAAAAAAAAAAAGTAACTGGATTTTTGTAAAAGGAATTCAGATGATTGCACTATCTTACAGTACACAACAAGAAGTGCTCAACAGAACTGACAAGGAAAAGAGATGGCTACCACTTCAGATTCACCGCATTATGTGATTCTCATGGGAATCACTCACAGGAATCAATTTCACCCTTCACGGTAAATAGATAAACCCAAAGAAATGTAGCATGGTTAAAGATCTTTAATCTGGATTTATCAATATTACCCTACCACAACAATCTAATATATATCGAAAGATCACCCACGTTTATACAAGCACTCCAATTATGTAGAATATTGTCTATCTTGAGATCTGAGAATGCCTTTCTACCAGCCCATTTTGCAATCCTCGAGACAACGTTTGAAACCATGCTTTCCCATGACGATACTTTTCAACTAAAAATTATCTCATTCCTCTCTTTCCAAATCGACATTATAGAATGAAAAGAGGGAATAAGCCTCCATAAAATCATTTCGCACCAACCATCGGAACCCCCCTCCAGCCTAAAAAAACCCAGTAAACATAAATGGGGAGCATCATTCCACAATGCTTTCTTTGAGGAAATGGTCTAAAATAAATAGACAATGTCACTCTACAATGAATAAATAGATGCTCTATAGACTCCCTCTCTCCCCCACAAAGGCAACACATCCGAAATCTACCCCCCCCCCCCCCCCCCCCCACAAATACTTTTTAAAATCGGAATCGTATCGCAAATCGTTCATATCCATGAATCGAATCGAATAACGGGATTTTTTATTTTTCTAATAAAAATGATAAATAATTTAAAATTAAAAGAAAAATAAAAAAGTAACTATTCATAACCATCCACTTTCCCATTTATAGCAATATAAATACAATAAGTATCAAGAACAACATGACATATATTAATATATATAAAATAAATTATGTGTAAATAGTTAAATAAGTTTAAGGTATCAATATATATATATATATTTTTATTATCTTTAAATCAAAATATAAAAGATAAAAATAAAACGCAAACCATCAATCTTACATAGTATGATACCTCTTTTGAAGTTAAGAAAGTGTGAAGGAAAAAACCAATCATCTTTAAAACTCATCAAAGCCGCAATAAAATTCTTAGGAAGTTTCATTAAAAACACTAAATAACCTTTTAAAAATAAAAGCATGATAATCAAGAAAGGATAAAGAAAGAAAAAAGGTAAAAGATAATTAATATTAACTTATTGGTTGTAGCTATTCTCACTTAGCCGAATTGCTTGAATCGTAATTCGTAAGATTCGGTGAAACGATTATCAAATCGTAAGATTCACACTTGAATCCTAAGATTCACTATAAAATGGGATTCGTTGCATAGATACGAATCGTTTTCCTTAAGATTAGGGATACGAATCGTAGGATTCTCATAACTAAACTCTTTCAAATTATTTGTTGTCGAGATCTTGACTGCCACACCCAACCAACTCTACGAGGAGCAAGACCCCTCCAAACTAAGGCACATGAAGACCGCACCTAGTTGATTGGGTCCAACTCCCTATCAAAAGACTTCGAGGAGAACAATCCCGATGAGTTTGATTTCCAAATACGAGATTTTGCAACATCCCTACATAAATAAACATTAGAAAAAAGACTCAACAATGACTCAAACTCAACCATCTTCGATCGCCGAAGAACCCTCCTTAGCAAGGATGAAAATAGTTGTAGCAGCGGGCGTAGCGGCCCGTCGCTGAAATACTACGTAGTGGTAGTGGCGTAGCAGTGCAATTTGAAAAAATCATAAAAAAAATCTGAGAAAATTTTAGAAAATCCAGAATATTGGAAAATGATAGAATGTGTTTTTCTTTCAAAAGTAACTACGATAAGGGGGTGTAGCGGTCCCCTCATTGTATAAGGTCCTGTATCACTGAATGAATTGAAAATAATAGTAATGATCATTCTCTTCACATGTTCTTCATGTTGTTTGTTATGCTAACTTATAAACTAATGAAAGTCTTATAAAAAAATTGTCATGAAAAAATACCATTCAACTAAACAATGTACTAAACTTGAACTCAAGACTTAAGAGTTAGGACTTAAGAGTTCAATAACTTCAATTCAGCAAGATCCTATGTGTTTTGGTGTTTTTTTAAGTATAGAAGGTTAGAAGAGTTGCAAGAAAGAAATAAGACTTACTAGGTATTTAAAAAAAATTGGAAAGTAGCTATCAGTCACACTTAGTAGCGGCTGCCACAGAAAAGAGCGGTGCTAAATTCAATTTAGACCGCTAGGCCCGTTTAGCGGCCGTTTTTTGATCCATGCTCCTAAGACTTACTTCCCAAGAAACATTGCCCCCATCATAGACATAACAATCTTTGACTGAAGACTCTTTATTGGAGGCCACCCTAAACACTCTAGGACCATCCCCCGCCCAAACATCAAGCCAAAAACAAACATAACCCCCATCCCCCACTTTGAAACCTAGACTCTTATCAAAGACTGCCCCGAGTGTTGGACACATCCTCAAAGCTCAAAATGACAGCCCAAAAACTAGACAACCTATAACTAAGGACTTTTTTGGGAACCCACCCCCATTTTGACTCCCCATACTTTTACACTATAATCCTTCTCCAAAATGCATCTTATTCTTCCCCATACCTCCACCACCATTTAGCTAATAATGCCCAATTTTTAACTGCTAAATTCCCCAACCCTAAACCCCCTACAACTTTAGGCTTAATCTGCAGAAACACAAACAAAGAAGCACACCCATCTCTCGAGGCCCATGACCAAGGGGCTCAAAGCTTAAAACCCACGTGTGGGATCACTTAGATTTGATCAAACATAGTATAGTTGTATGATATCAATCACTCTTATATTCTTTCCTTTCTTACTTATATACACATGTAATTAGTATCAATCATAGGCTGTAATCAGCAATACTACGTGTATAAAGAGCAACAGTCGATCCTCTCTTTTGGATACAACAGATTCCACAATTTCTCCCCTCTTTCTCTCTTCTTCTTCTTCTTCCTCAATACAAGGATCTGTTGATCCTTTACATGGTATCAGAGCGTTGGTTATTGATCAATCCTCTTCTATCATTGATCCAATAAGTCTCCCTGGCGTGGATCCCCTCTCTGTTAGTGTCACTGATCAACAGTGGCGCACCATGGATCATCTTCGTATCTCCAAGAGACCTCCACAGTTGTGATCAACTATCCTTGAGGGTCTTTCTAAGGATTTTTCTAGAATTTTACCATCACCTTTGAGGTGGGTTTCAGCCACTTCTTCCTCTGTCGTTTTTAATAAAATTCTGTCAGATAGTTTTCATCAAGACTGTCCAAATTTGTGGATCCGTATCCAAATCTCATCAGATTTGGACTGAAGGAAGTAACTTTGATCCTCTTTAAGGAATTCAAACCTGATCTGTGATCAGACCATCCTGTGGGGCCCACGCACAAATCCAGGTCCAATTTTCCAGTTCGTCTGGCTCTGTTTGGAGGAAAATTGCACAGTGTGTGCTGTCTATTGTTGTCTTCTTCTTCTATTGATTGTACTGATTGCTACTGTCTGTTGTTGATGCTGCTTGTTACTGATCAGCTGTTTTAAAAAATCAAAAAAAAAAAGTGCTGCTGTCCATCTCCCTTCTTTAAAAAATCATCTTAAATCAAATGGATAAGGTTGATGTTATTTCTGTTAAATTTAATGGTACCAATTATATGTCTTGGGCAATTCACCTTAAGAACTTCATTGAAGGACAAGGGATGTTGGGGTATTTAGATGGGACAACTATCAAACCAGATGTTGATCCTAATGGCACAGAAGATAAAGCAATTGCCACTTGGAATCAATGGAATGCAAAGGTTGTGACTTGGATTCTCAACTCCGTTGATCCCTCCTTCACAATGGCACTACAAGCTTTTACAAAAGCTTCTGATATGTGGACACATGAAGAAAATGTATCATCAGAAAAATAAAGCTCGAAGATTCCATCTTGACACAGAATTGACAAAATACTGCCAAAATGACAAGAATGTAAAGGAATACTACAATGGGTTTCTAACCTTATGGACTGAAAGGGGACCAGATGCTCCTGCAGTCTGTCTCCGCGGCATTCCTTCCTCGGGCTCTCAAACTTCAGGAAGAACTTCATGCCAGTCATTTCCTGATGAATCTCGATGCAGAATTTGAACCAGTGCGAGCAGCTCTCATGAATCGGGAAACCTCTCCTGATCTAGATACATGTGTTCAAGAGGTCCTTCGCGAAGAAACACGTTTTCTTCCCATGGTTCCCTTCTTGAGGAATCAAAGGTCTTTCTTGCACAATCAGGACCCTCTTAGACTGATGACACAGCCTGTCTAACTGCTCGTGGTCAGAAACCGCAATGTTTTGAATGTAAAAAGTATGGACATGTTGCACAGAACTGCCGGCAGAAATTATTTTGCAATTATTGCACACGTAATGGACATGTTATCTCCAATTGCACAAGAAGGCCTAACAGGAAACCTGATCAGACTCAAATGTGTGGCTCTACTGCACTTCAGGCTAAGAATACAACTTCACATGCCTTAGCATCATTTGACACTTCTGACACTGGTTCCATGACATTGACAACAACTCAAATTCGAGACTTGATTAATTCATCTGTAGCATCTGCATTTACCTCTATGGGTATTAACGGTCTGTCATCTTCTCATATTGCTTTGCCTGCATTTCACTCATCTACCTCCCCACTTATTTCTGTCACACCCACCTCATGGTTCCTAGACTCAGGAGCATCAAACCACATGACATCTGTGGTCCAATATTTGCACAACCATAAACTTTACCATGGCCATGACTCCATCACTACCGCAAATGGTGATCAATTACCAATTACTAGTATGGGCAATATAACCATTGGTACTCTTACCCTGCCTAATGTTTATTTTGTCCCCAATTTAGATGCAAATCTTATTTCCATTGGCCAACTTGTTGAATCTGGTTATCTAGTTAATTTTTCTCCTTCTGGTTGTGTCATACAGGACCGGCAAACTAGGAAGGTGATCGGGATGGAGAGTAAGCATGGCGGGCTGTTTCTCTTGGACATGGGACAACAATCATTTCTTACCTCATCTAGTAGTCTTTTAAATAATGTGGGGACCACTTGGCATAAACGCCTTGGTCATTTGAATAATGCAAATTTGTTGTCTTTGTTTAAACTTGGATATTTGAATAAATCTATGTCTAGTTCCATGGTTTCTCATTTTTCAAAACCGAAATGTGAATCTTGTTGTTTAAGCAAAAGTCATGTGTCACCATTCCCTATTCATTATTCACGTACTGCTGACACATTTGATGTAGTTCACACGGATGTCTGGGGGATTGCCCCTAACTTGAGTAGACTTGGATATAAATATTATGTTACCTTTATAGATGACCATTGTCGTTATACATGGATCTATTTTTTGAAATCTAAATCTGAAGTTTTTTCCATGTTCCAAAAATTCTATCACATGGTCAGTACTCAATTTCAAAAATCCATCAAGGTTCTACGTTCAGACTCCGGGGGAAGAGTATACATCCACTGAGTTCAATAAATTTCTCACAAAAAAAGGAATTGTTCATCAAAAATCTTGCCCCCCACACACCACAACAAAATGGAGTGGCAGAACGAAAGAATCATCTCCTAGAAACTATCCGCACTCTACTTGTGAAATCCCTTGTTCCACCTCGATGTTGGTGTGAAGCAACCCATACAGCCGTTCACAATATCAACAGATTACCTAGCTCTATCCTAGGTACTGTTTCCCCTTTTGAGTGCTTATTTGGTCATCCACCTTCCTACTCACACTTGTGGATTTTTGGATGTCTCTATTTTGTTCATCTCCCCTCTCTAGAGCGTACAAAACTTTCACCACAAGTCGCTCGATGCATGTTTCTTGGCTACAATGATAAACACAAAGGTTTTCAGTGCTATGATTCGAAAGAACGCCGAATACGGATTTCTCGAAATGTTGTTTTCTTGGAGCACGTTCCATTTTATTCAGTCACCAAGTTCCTCTAATATTCAAGTATCTTACCTTCCTCATTTTTTATCTCCTACTTCCCCTCCTACAGTTACACAGGTCTATACTCGTCGTCCAAGGCAACTATCTCCTACTGCTCCTACAGATCCACCTACCCTGCTGGTTCCTGCAAGCAATGATACTTCTAAAGGTAACACTTCCGGACCTAATCTACGGCGCTCTAGTTGTACTTCGGTTCCACCTGATAGTTATGGATTTTCAGCACTTCTTACCTCTTTGGATCCCATTCCTATCCCTACCTCTTATAAACAAGCCGCTAATTTACCATGTCGGCAAGATGCAATGACAGATGAATTGCTTGCCCTCGAAGTCAACAAAACTTGGGGCTTAGTGCCTCTTCCAGCAAATACAACCATCATCAGAAGCAAATGGGTCTATTTCATTAAACATCGCTCTGATGGCAGCATTGATAGATACAAGGCTCGCGTAGTTGCCCAAGGTTATAAGCAGGAGTATGGCATTGACTATGAGGAAACACTTGCCCCAATTGCCAAAATGACTACAGTTCGGTGCTTACTCACAACTGGCCCCTCGAGCAGATGGATGTCAAGAACGCATTTTTACATGGGGATCTCAAGGAAGTTGTGTATATGCGTCCACCACCAAGGTATTCTTGTCCTCCACATCATGTCTGCAAGTTGACAAAGTCCTTATATGGGCTCAAACAAGCCCCTCGGGCCTGGTTTGAAAAGTTTCAATCTACCATCCTTCAAGCCCGCTTCTACCAAAGCTCCAATGACAGCTCTCTCTCTTCATTCGAAGATCCTCTCGTGGCTATACAATTCTATTGCTCTATGTTGATGATATGATAATTGGTGGGAATGATCATGATGGGATCACTAAACTCAAAACTCACCTCATGAGTATTTTTAAATGAAGGACCTTGGTTCCTTAACCATTTTATGGGACTGGAGGTTCAACGGAACAAAGAAGGCATTCAAATCACTCAATCAAAATATGTTGATGACTTGATTCATTCTACATGACTTGGCGATGCCTAAACATTCGCCACTCCCATAGAGCTTAATGTCAAGCTCAGCACACAAGATGGGCATCCTCTCCCAGATCCTACCATATTTCGTCGTTTGGTTGGAAGCCTACTCTACTTAACCATGACGTGGCCCGATATATCACATGATGTGCAGACTGTTAGCCAATTTATAGGCCATCCTCATAAACCACATCTTCAAGTTGTTTATCGAATTCTTCGTTATGTAAAGGGTACTCAGGATCGGGGTTTATTTTATCCTTCCACCTCTTCGTTACAATTGACAGCATATGCTGATGCTGATTGAGCTGGATGTCCCGACACTCATCGCTCGACGACTGGATGGTGCATGATCTTGGGTCCTTCTCTTATCTCATGGAAAAGCAAGAAACAAGTCACAATTTCCAAATCGATGGCCGAGGCAGAATATCGTTGCATGTCTTCTACCTGTAGTGAAGTCGTATGGTTGCGTCTTCTTTTCAAGAATTGGCATCTTCACCAAAGACCCGACTCCGTTGTATGCAGATAACACAAGTGCTATTCGAATTGCAAAGAATATTATTTTCCATGAGCGCACTAAGCACATTGAAATTGACTGGCACTTTATTCGTCAGCACTTTGTCTGTGAAGATATCAGTCTACCATATATCTCTTCGTCTGAACAACTAGCAGATGTGTTCACCAAGGGCTTGCCCCGCTATCGTCATGATTACATTCTTTCCAAATTGATGCTTCTTGGCCAACCACCGCATCAATTTGAGGGGGAGTGTAGAAACACAAACAAAGAAGTAGGCCCATCTCTCAAGGCCCATGACCAAGAGGCCCAAAGCTTAAAACCCACGTGTGGGATCACTTAGATTTGGTCAAACATGGTATAGTTGTATGATATCAATCACTCTTATATTCTTTCCTTTCTTACTTATATACAAATGTAATTAGTATCAATCATAGGCTAGCAATACTGTGTATAAAGAGCAACAGTCGATCCTCTCTTTTGGATACGACAGATTCCACAATTTCTCCTCTCTTTCTCTCTTCTTCATCCTCCTCAATACAAGGATCTATTGATCCTTTACATAATCATCTCGCTCCACTTCATCAAATGCATGATGCTCCTTTCGCAATTATCTTCCCATAAGAAGTTCCTCTTGATGTGATCCAACTTCTTAATTACTGCCTCCAGCATCCTATAGAAAAACATGTAATACGACTTGATAGAGATGATTTGATGAGGGTGATCCTACCCCTAAGTGAAAGGTACCATCTCTTCCAAATCTATAATCTCTCTTCAAAACTTTCAACGACCGGATCCCACATCAAAGAGATCTGGGATTCGCCCCAACCAGCAAGCCAAGATACTGAGAAAGGAGTTTGCATTGTATACAATGAAGTCCATCCGTCAAAATCTAAATACTCTCCTCCAAACAACTTGGCAGATGGTATTAGTAAACAAGGGGTTGATAGAGTCTCCGTGGGTGGCTCATATTATGTAATTGTTGCTTGTGGGGTATACTGCTCTTATACACCTTTCTTTGTTGTGGTCTGACTTTGTAATGGTTTCTTTTTTCCTTAATAAATTTGTTGTATAAAAATAAAAATAAAAAAATAAATAAAAAAAAAAACCTTTTTTTTTCTTTTAGAAAACCATAAAAGTTTCAGCCGAAATGGTCTACAATCCAAAAGAATTTTTTTATATTTGTAGTTCGATTCAGCCAGTGGTTCAAAGCGAAATTGATGACTATGGGACTCAGGCCACTTCCAAACATGGAAATCCATAATTACTTTAAGATTAGGGCACATTTGTGCAAGGGGTTTGCACGGAATTAGAAGGCCCATTTCCTTGCCGTGCCATGGCTCCTTGTTCAATGCCTTAAGTTAATTGGTACTAACAAGTAACAGCAGCAACAAATCTGAAAGCACTAGATTTTTTAATTAGGAAAAATATTTAAATGAAGTTCCTGAATAATAAACAGTAATAAGCAAAAATAACACCAATAAAATAATATATAAACTTACTCAAGGTAATCAAGTATAATCATTATCAATTTCTTGGATTACAAAGATTAGGCGTATTTTTTACTTCATCAGTTGTTAAACAACGTTTAATTTTGAACCAGGAAGATTTGTAAAGAATTGGCTAAAGTATTGTGTCCAATGCATTTTTTATATTAAAATTATATTTTATGAAAACACCAAAAGGCCAATTGGAAGAAAAACAGCCCAGTTGAACAAACAACAACCAGACAACACACCAAGAAAACTAAACAACCAAAACAATATTTTACATAAAAGGAAACTGAAACACGAACAACTCCTTCCTTAGCAAGACCATCAGCCATATCATTGGCCTCTCGAAGAATATGATGAAACGAAGCAGCAAGCTGATTAGAAATATCTTGCACCTCTTCCACCCAATCCGCCGATCTCCACAAATGGGAGGCCTTCCCTGAACCCCACTAAATAGCTGAGAAAGAATCTACTTCAATAATAGCTAAGAATCTACTTCAAAAATAGCTAAATTTGACTCCAATTTGAATAATTCTTAACATCCAACTGATAAAGCAAACATTTCAGCTTCATTAGCATCCAAGAAGTCTAGAAAACTTCCTAACAACATTACCAGAATAATTCCTAATGAAACTCCTATGCCACCTCTCTAAATCAAGATTTAATAGCTGCCATCATGCAGAGGAGGCATCCAAGAAATACCCTGAACTGAAGTAGCACGCCAATCCCCCTCTAAAACAGCCACCCAAGACAGAATTAGATCTTCCAAAGGGATACCTTCAAAGTTCAAACTCAACTTTCTTACCTATTCAGAAACAGTCCTTACAATAGTCTCAACAATCTCCTCAACAAACCTATTCTTATTCCTGAAAATTCTGTTAATACTCTCCAACCAAAACTTCCAAAAAGTTGCATGCAACATTAACTTCCATAAAATCCCACCATTAACAAACTTGCATCTATAAGATAACTGATGAAATCATGAAATAACTCATCAACAGACCAAGGCCTAACCCACTGCATATCAAAACTAGCAAAAAGAGCCATCCAAACACTATAATCGAACTTAAAATGAATTAGAAAATGATGCACCATTTCTTCATCCCTTATTAACAATGAAATGATTTCTCCGCCGCAGTTTCTCAGTTGTCAGAATTTTTTTCTCTTCTGGCTTATCCAACAAAAGACCAAAACAATAGGCAGAATTGAGGAAATCCCAAAAACACCACCAATCTCCAACTCCAGCGTATCCATCAGTCAAGACATAATAAAAAAAACTAGGCTGAATGTGTCCAATACATGTCTGACAAGGGTACATGGACCATTCCAAAAAATCTGTATCAAATTATGGATGCAATGAAACAGTATACAAATTGATTCGCCACATTGGGAAAGTGACACAGGAGCAAATTCCTTAGATCTGATGGGTTCTGTGATGGATCAAGCCCCTGATTGCTTGGATCGATTTGATTGAACAAAGGGTCTTTTGATCCATCTCAATAGGGGCTCAATCAAGGAAAAAGGGTCAAATTATAATTTGAATGGTTAAGATGGACTTAAAAGTTAAGATGGGTCCCAAATTTGAAAACAAATATACTAGAACTAATGAGATTGAAATCAGCCCCTAAAAGATCCATACTTATCATGCCCAAAATGCCCCAACAGTCCGGACAAAGGGGACTGCAAGATCATGAATTCAGCCCAACTGAACAAGGCCCGTACCAGGCTCAACCCAGCTGGGAAGGCTTCCAGTAGGGTCCGTCCAAATGATTGAAGACTTATTTGACAGTGGATTCACAATCTTGAGTAAGCAATCTAGTAATTTTATTGTTATTTTGCGTTAGTTGCAGTTGATTTGGGCTAGGGTTAGAGATTTGGTTTCCCAATCAATTAGGGCCTTTCTTTTGGATGCCTCAGAAAGTTACCTCAACCCAGATTAGTGATCGGGATTTTATGAATATTGATGAGTTTATGCTGAATAAATATATAGAAAATACTAAGATACAAGTATATGCTAGCTGAAGGGTCACCAATTTGCAAAAGTCACCAAAAATAGTGAAAAGATTCACAGATAATTGCAAATTAGCTGAATTAACTTGGTTCAAAGGACACAAATTAGGCTAACCATAGTGCAATATAAAATGTAAGACATTTTAGTTCTATACAAATGCATTAAAAAAAAAAAAAAACCTCACTATCTGATGGGGGGAAAATGGCTTACCTCAATCTGAAAAACCGACATTCAGGTCATCCCTAGTCATTGGACCATCAGACTCAGGTAGCTGTTTTTCACTCAATGAGTTGGTGTGGTGGGCGTCTACCAAATCCTTTGGCATGCACTCAGGATTACCTTCCATGCCATCATCGCTCTCAGGTTCTTTGTTTCCAGTGGCAGCTGCTTCCTGAGAGCTAGGAACATACATTAACTTTCCTTCACTTGAAGAATCTCCCACTGGAATTTCAACATCGGAAGGCCTCTTGGGAGCAGGAGAAATTTCTCCACTGTTGTGGTTGGTACTAGAACTGTTGGAGGTTGCCAACCATGTAAAGTGCAAATTGTGACCTTGCCAGATTTTACCATTTAGGAATGCCTTCTCAGCTGTATGACGCGTCGTGAATGTTATACGAGCAGAAACCTTTTGAGATGTCTTTAAGCCTGAACTACTGACATTGCCTTCATGGTCTTCTAGCTCAACGCTTGAAAGATCACCAAATGAGGAAAAATGTTCCTTCAACGTAGAAACCTAAAAAAGCAATGAGAAAAAGATGTCACTGCCAAATAAAGATGACTTTATACTCATTTCATTGCCTGTTATCATAGGACAACCTAAGAAAAACAAGCTATGGATCTTTTTTGCTAAGGGAAATGAAACATTAAAGCAACTGTAGTGCTGACTGCATCTGATTTTATAATGAAAAAAAAAATAGTGAACAGTTTGCTTTAAAGCCAATGAAAGTATTAGCAAAATGCAAAGATGTCAAACATCATAACAGGACACTATGGAAGCAAAGATTACAGAAGGAGAAATGCTTGTCCAGGTAAAATGGCAAAGGAGTAGAGAATTACATAAAGTGTATATTGGAGTCCAGTTCACTACATCTTATAATATAATGGAGAAAACATCGATGAAACTGATTAGTTTATGCTAAGACACGTATATCATGAATGGTGTGTTCAATGAAATTAGACACATGCATGCAGGGTGAGAGGGGGAGAAAGACTAACATTGGCAATATCAGCTGGCATAGGTGGAAGAATCCTAAATGTCGTAGGACGGTTGTCCAGTTTGAACCTATTGGCCAGAAAAGGAGTACCATTCCATGATGGCAGGAGACTTGGTTGTTTCACACTTCTAGGTGATTGCTGCAATATTATAGGATTTAGTTTTGCACCGGTTAACACAATATTCTCTCCAGAGGCGCTCCTGTTTGGTGTCTTCTCAGCATCAGATCGAGCACCTGTGGGAACAGGATTCATATGCCTCGGTGTTGAAGGTTTGGCAACATCAGTTTCATGTTCCACTTTAAGCCTTTTAACAGGTTGCTCCAACACTGCCTCACCCTTGACTGGAATAGCCTGCATAAAGTAAAATTATATAGAAAGATCACAACCATGAACGTTACTACACATAAATTTCTATTTTTCAACTTACCTCATTGACCGAGCAAACACTAAATTACCAGAAAAAGCAATAGGAAAATAACATAACTCTAATCTATTTCACATCACAGTAATACAAGCTTTTCCAAGTCAAATGCACCACCCACTTGTAGTTACAGGGTAATTCATGACATGTGTGCCAGATCAAAGCCACATAGGTGGAGCCTCCTATTTACTCTGGGTTTTTTTTTTTTTTTTTTCTGACAAGGTTATTAAAGAAAGTGACTCCTCCAATGCTATTTCTGGGTGAGTTCTACTGTTAAAAGCCTTTGGAAATTCCAGTTCTATCTCAATGAGGTTAAGTCACTGTCTTCATTGATCGAGTTGGACTGTTGGAGTACAGACACAGAGTCCGATAGAAAATGGCATGGCAAACTCTTTGGTAAAACAAGGGGTGATAGGATGTCTGCATTATTAGTTCCTCTTATCTATTTTTTCCCCCTTGGTGTACTGTATAATGCTCTTATACCCATGCTAATTTTTTGGCTTTCTTTTGGTTTATCATTGTAATTCTTCTCTTTACACTAATCCAAGTTACCTGTTACAAATTGAAAATATATATATATGGGAGATGCTCCTATGAGAGCATCTCCCTCCTTACTATGAGAGATAAAGGTGGGGGGCCTCACATTTAAGTTGTTGACATTGGATATGGATGTGAGGGCCCCCACCTTATCTCTCATAGGAGCACCTATATATATATATATATATGTATATATATATATGGGGAAGTTTCAAGTGCATCCATCCCTCACCATAGGGTGAGGGATGTTTCCATAAATGGAAATTTTCAAGTACAAAAGAGGGATTTCAAGTACATGGGGTGAAGTACAAAAGGGGGATTCATGTGCAAAAAAAGGAAGCATCCCTCACCCTATGGTGAGGGATGGATGCACTTGAACATTTCCAATAGGGTGAGGAATGCTTCCATAAATGGAAATTTTCAAGTACAAAGGGGGATTTCAAGTACATAGGGTGAAGTACAAAAGGGGGATTCATGTGCAAAAAAGGGAAAGTGCCATCACCCTATGGTGAGGGATGGATGCACTTGAAACTTTCCCTATATATATATATATATATATATAAACAAAACACACATACACACACAGAGGTGAGCGACTATGTGGATCTTCTGGGGGGAAAAGCAAAAGGCTCACTCATAAGTCATAATTCATAAGAATGCATCAATTCATGTTGAAATTTGGAAATTTTCACACTGTACCTAAAAGTATCCATCATAAAGAGGATAAGAAACAATATATTTGATTATTCACTGGGGCAAGTACAAATGTTAAAGTTCTTGAGTTTAAACACATATATTTCTACAAAAAAGCACCTACACTTCGGAAACCATGCCACTTTAAAAGTGTCAGATATTTGGGGAAGTTTGCAAAGTTTGTGGTATGTTGGTGATGACATGGTAAAGCTATATGATCCTGATATTATTTAGATATTATCATAATATCATCAAAGTTAAAACTAATTTTTTCAATTAAAAGTCTTATAGTACTTTCTAATATATTTCATTTTTGATTTTTTAGTTTCCTACCTATAAATTATTTTATTTCATTCGAAGTTTGTCAAAATGTAACGAGTAACCAAAACATTGAGGGATCTCTCAATATTATCCCAAAAGTTAAAATCTCAAGTACAAGATTGTGACAATGGTGCCAAGGGTATCTTCCTCATTAGATTTTGATTTACTATATTCTACAGTTGAAATCACTACAATGATAATAGATAACTATTGACTTTAACATTAAGGTTTTGAAACATTTGAAAGATAAAAGATTTTTACAAAAAAAACACAACTCCCAAGGACATAAGGGTATTTATCATTTTGCTACATCACCTTAAAACTCTATAACTAAAAGCTAGACTCCAAGAAAAAAGTACAGTCAAATATCAAGTCAGCCCAATTTAAAATGAGAGATGTAATTGGAATCATGGGAACCTTTTAGCAAACTAGAAAAATTGCTCATGATGTGGTAACATATCTATTTCCAAAATTAAATTCCCCACTTACAATACTTCCTAAGCTGAACCTGACCCCTAAGATACACGTGAGAAGAGAGACCTGATCTGAATGCTATCTTTAATATTAAGATCCCACTTTTTTGAAACGTAAAAATAATTTTGTTGAAGGAGAAAAGAGAACAACAAACAAAGAGGGGGACATTCCTTGAGGAAGGAAATAAAACCGATAAAGGAAAACAAATTACAACAGATGCAATAAACATTAGAAATAAAACATCAACATCTCTCTTACTACACCATGTTTAACCAACAAGTCAGCATCTTTACAGGCAGCTCTCTGTTCACGGGAAGGACATATCCAACCCAATCATCAGAATGCTTCTAAGGTCACCACTCACCACCCATGGTCTTCTTTTCCAAGGACCCTCTTTTTTCTCCTCTGCCCACTTGATCGCACCGAGGTACCATCTCCAGCCTGGTCTTATCCTATTTCCTATAAAAGGAATGAATGGTGGCCTGGGAAAGAAAATAGCTCGAGAAGCAGCCAGCCCTTATCCCATTCACTAAAATGAATCATGACCCGCAAAGCTCAGTAGCTTCAATGATCGGACCTTCCTCTATCCTTAGGTAGGAATAACGGTCCCAAAAGGATTAGAGGATAAGTTAGCCCATATTCTATTCCCTCCTGTGGTTGGGAATAGCTGGCCACTATTGAAAGGGCATTTAAAAGATACAAAAGGCATCTTAAACCACCTATCAGCTACTCTATCTAAGATATATCTTCAAAGGAAGATGTCCATCTTGCCCAAGAAACTCCAATTAACCATGCCAAAAGTTTAACATCATTGGCACTTATAAATCCCCCGGGGCAAGAGATATCCTCTTCACATTGCCTCCAACTTTGCAGATCATCCCTCCCCCCCCCCACAAACCCAACCCAACCCACCCACACAAAAACACAATATATATATATATAAATACATGCATACATAAATAATAATAGCAGAAAAAGAAAAAAGAGCCACCTCTGTCACTCCCCAGTAACCATAAACACTAGGATCAATATTAAGTTTTCACCCACATTGCAATGGCTGCTTCTAAGGGGAATTGTCTTAGAAGTTGGTTCCTGACATCCTTTATTATCTCAATCCATTTCATCGCCAAAGTATTTATGGATACTCCGTAAAAATAATGTGATGTTACCACCCAGGAAATAACCCTCCATTTATTTTTTTTTTAAAGACCACCCACACACGCAAGTCCCTCACCATCAACACTACAGCCAAGGAGTGATCCCTGATTGTTTCTATGGAAGGGAAGTGCCTCACCAACTAAACTACCAGTGGAATGGCAATAATTAGGATTAGCTTGTCAGCACCCAACACCCACTTGCTTGTTTCCAAAGCTTCTACTATTGCTTGCTTTCCACAGGGACCAGATGGTTGCCACAAATGATAGCATCCGAGGCAGCTTGCCATAATAGTGGGGTATACTGCCAAGCACCAAAGTCTGTAGCATTAGGGAACACCCAACAGAGTCCAACCAAGACAAAAGCATACCAGACTGCCACAGTCATGCAGTAGTAAAAAAGAGGTGGCAGATTCCTTGGCTCTCAAACATAGAAGACACCGTTTGACAGTGATCCCATGTCTGCAATAGCAGTGATCTATAGTGAAGATTCATTCTTGGATGCCTACCCAACTAAAAGTGATGACCTTAGGAGGAGTCCAATATGAGATGTAGAGTTTGACATCCCAATGTTATCATCTATCTTGGAGTACAAGGATTGAACAGTAAACATACCAGATACTGTACCTGGTAACACCTTACGATTGCCACAATACCCAGGCACAGACTTCCTGCAGGAACCAAATGTCTGTGACTTGAACCACCTCCTCATCCAAGAAGTTCCTTCAAAAAGTAGGAAACCACATAACGCCAAAACCAAAGCATACCACATAATTTGAAATTGAAGCCGCATGGTTCATGATTCCTCACCAAATGCCTGAATCTAATCAAGATCCTTGGGTTATTTGCCAACATTCCTTTTCGACAGTATTTGGGAAGATCACCCACTTCCATAGGCCACCCAAATCATCACTAATTGCGACAGCCATTTCTCGAAAAGAGCTTCATCCACCAGCTTTATAGATCTGATGTCTAAACTGCATTGGCTATTTGCAAACTACAGGAACTAGATGTTTCTCCTCTAACCCTTCGATTGGAAATCTCTTTGGAGTCTTTCAATCATTTCCGCTATTGAACTGGGCACAATAAAGGGACATGAAGTACATAGTCAACTTCACCCCCAACCCCACACCCCCCCCACCCCCCCCCCCCCCCCCCCCCCCCCCCCCCCACACCCACACACACCAAAAAAAAAAAAACCAAAACAAGTAAAAATAATGGAAAGATACAAGGGACTTCCACACTGAAAGAAAGTACTCCATTTTCTCCATCACAAGGTCCCGCCGGGGCTTGGATGCTAAGACAACATAAATGGGTGTACCAAGATTAGACGGTAAAGACCCCATCTCATAACCTATGGTTCTCAGAGCTCCATCAAATGATCTTCATTTACTTTGATCACTAAACTCACTTTGACCCATTTGTAGTTCCAGTTGTCACAGACAATGATGTGAGCATTGAAGAAAGTCAAAAGGATGCTTACAATATCTGCCACTCACTTTATATCCATAAAGCTGGAGAGCCAATATAAATACAGTGCTAAGTTAGCTTACTACTTCTCAGGAGTGGCACCATTCTAAATGGGGGAAGAAATCAACACCGCAAGTTAATGAGTGCAGACACACTTAATATTATATGGTCCAGAGTGTACTATAACTTCTAGAGGATCACCATCATTTAATAGTCTTTCATGTAATATATATATATTATTGATTTCAAGAAGTTAGTACAAACCTCTCTGTATTTGTATAGATTAGCTTGTTACCATGATGTACATGATACTCCATTATAACTAGTGGTTGGGACCAAGGATCAAAATAGCGGTTGCGGTAGGCATTGCGGCCATTGGCCAAAATGCAACGTGGTGGGTGATACGTAGCAGCGTAGCGGTGAGAGCTTTTAAGTTGTCAAAAGAATCTGAAACTTGTGTAGCAATCAATCTTGTGTTTTTTTAGTGATTTGAAACCATATAAGGGTAGAGACAACTTTATGAAAGGCCATTGAGGAGAAGAAATAGGAAAAACAATGTTATAAATTAAAACTACTTGGCTCTATTTCAGTTTTAGACCGAAGCTCCGCTATTTTCAAAATAGCATAGCAGTCTCAACCGATAGGCCAATAATGTGGCCGCTACGTGCTATTTTGAACCATGGTTGGGACTTGGGAGCATTTAACCCAACACAACTTCTTCAAATCTCGTCTTCTGGAGTTGTTTCACGGTATCAGAGCCTTGGCTCTCTGTCTATTTCTAATCCAAGTGATCTTGGACTCTTAAGAGTTGTGTGTCATCAGCCCCAGACCTTTGGTTCCGCTTGGGACCCTTCTAATAGGCATTGTAGGGGTCTTCCTTCTGACCCACCATCTAAAATCTCCTAGCCTCTCTCTTTTTTTCTTTTCTTTTTTTTATCTCAAACAATCAGGTATCCAGTCAACTGTGCATGGTCAAAACTGTTGAAAGTAGATTTTTGACAACTGGTTAGGGGCTCACTCCAGATTGCCTTCAGGCCAGAAATTTGGTATCCCAGTATAGAAGATTCACCCTCTAAATATCAGCCCCATTCAACTCCGTTGAAGAAGATATCAGCAAAACAAACCATTGACAGTTTGTCCCTTGCAGCAAGGCCGACATCCCCGTGGAGCCCACTCCCAATCTCCAGCGGATCCATCTCATAAATTTTCAAACTTTTCAGATTTCATTTGAGCACTTTTTGAGGTATTATTCTGTTTTGAAAGTTTTCCAATCTATTTCTGAATGCGACCGTCAAAATCTCTGAATTTCAGTCGGATTTGCTTCAAATTTGGAGACGTGCACCTCTTTTTGTTTCAATTGTACTGTTCTTCTCTCTATTGTTTGTTTTATTTTTGACGCACTGTTAAAAAGTCATTATCAGTTATTTTGACTTTCCTGCACTCTATTTCCGCTTCTCTATCTATCATGACTTCCAATCATACGAAAGTCATCTCCGTTTGGCTAGATTGGACAAGTAAGGCTTATTGGGCTCATTTTAAGACATTTTTTGAAAGGACAGAAACTTGGAAAATATGTTTCTACAAAAATTGAGAAACCAATAAGCTCTGATAAGGAAGAAGAATGGGAATCTGATATTGGCAAAATCAATTCATAGCTAGGCAATTTTATAGATCCTACCCATGGTTTTCAGCTTTGCCAAATTTGCTCATCCTAAGGATGGCTGGGATTATTTAGTTGAAGATATTGGTTGAAGATATTCACTTGATTTGCATCACATATGATTTTTATAGTGATTTAACTTTCAACATATATAAGAAACTTTGTCATTAAATTTGAACATACTCTAAAGGAAGCCCCTCAGCTGAGCACCAGTGCTCACCCTGGAGCTGTGGGGCCCACCTCGGGCCCTAGCTGGGGGTGGGGGTGGATTGAAAGTGTAGAAGCAAAAACAAAGAAGCAAGCCCATCTCTCAAGGCCCATGACCAAGAGGCCCAAAGCTTAACAATAGCCACAGCCACGTGTGGGATCTCTTAGATTTGGTCAAACATTGTATAGTTGTATGATAGTAATCTCATTTATATTCTTTCCTTTCTTACTTATATACACATGTAATTAGGATCAATCATAGCTGTAATTAGTAATACTTTGTGCATAAAGAGCAACAGTCGATCATCCCTTTGGGATACAACAGATTCCACAATCTCTCTCTCTTCTTCTTCTTATTCTTCAATACAAAAATCTGTTGATCCTTTACAGAAAGATCTCCCCTAAAACAGCCAGTGTATGGTGATTGAGGCTCATATCATAATGGGCCTCACTTGATCCAGGGCCAACAAGTTTTCACCACCCAAAACAAGTGCACACTCAATCCAACAGTCCAATTCAGTCAAATGGGTGTCAAACCCCAGGGCCCATGACTAGCAGGGGGGTCCCCGGCTGATGGTCCACTCGGATGGACCATAAAATGGGCCCCACCACGTGTTTGGACTTTGGAGAGCGCCAGCGCTCAGCTGAGGGGCTCCCTACTCTAAATAGTTTATGAATTATGACAAAAGAGCGATGCAAGATGTTATGACTCAAGGGGCCCGATATTTTGGTTTATAGTAAGTACTAATGAAAAAAAAAATTTGTTTCTTGCATTTTCAAAAGTATGGGTTTTTTTGTTATTTTTTAAAATTCTTTTGGGATCAGAAAATTTTCACGCACCATGTGACGACGTATCCCTTTTTGAGTTCAAGCGCAAATGCAACTACAGCTACGATTTGAACCATGAACTAAATCCTCGTGTGACTATGCAAAAAGGTCCTCCATTTATTGTTTTGAGAGCATTTACGGTCTTCACCACTTGGGATCCAGTTTGCACTGGAGTAATCACTGTAGGACTATGAGATGCAAAGTACATGCACATCAAATGACATTTTGATTCCCTAGCCAAGAGCCATCCCTGTGGCTTATGGTGACTCTCGTGCAGCAATGTTGCTCTCGTTGTCCTAGGGGTGTCCACTCTGTCAGCATTTGCAGCAGCACCACATTGGAAAACCTCCATTATAGGTCCGGCAGTGGCTTCACAGCCCCCACTTAACTCCACTGCAAGCGCATCCAAGTTCTTTTTTCCTGGAAGTCGTGCTGTAGACAGAGTGAGAGAATATGCCTACATGAAATGGATTCTAGAAAAGGTCAGGACAGGATGAGACTTCTCTAATCCCCCGGCTAAAAGTCGCCCCAGTGCACTCCATTAATCAACTCTTGTATTTGTTAGTGTTAGCATCATATCTCGCCTCTCTTCTTTATTTCATTTCTTTTTTCTTTTTTTTTGGTTGGAAATTTTGGATTTTGGGATTTTTATCTTCCTCTCAGTCTAGGAGCACAACTCAAGTATTATCTGACCTCATTCCAATTCAATTTTTAAGGTCAGATACATACTTAGGACCTTTGCATATGCACAGGAACATGTTTAGATCTTCAGATCTTGATTTGACATGTTTAGATATTTGCTTACAGACATTCTAAGATTGCTATCATATTTTCCATCCATGTATTGTTCCTTGGGTTCGTCAGCTTTCTTGATGCAACTCAACAGGTACGTAAAAAACTAACTTGAACTTAAAGAGACCTTCAATTGTAGCTAGCCAATGTGGAGAAGTAATAGTAAAAATAAGCAACTAAAATCAGGCCCAAAACTTGCAGGAAAAAACAAAATCAGCATTCAATAATCAATGATGCCAACATGTATATACGTGTAAATGTCTAAAAGTTTTTACAGTTCAACCCTCTTTTCATACAAATCCTAATCGGCGGCTACTTTGAATGTTTAAGGACAAAATAATCCTGGAATCCCATGTCCCCTTCAAACTGATTTGTTTATAATATTTACATTCTGGTTGTGGCATTTTATGGAACGCTCAGCAGTCGAGACATATATGAAGGCATTACCAAATAAATGCACCTAGATCTAACCTTGAGCGAAGAATGACCACAAGCTGTAGTGCCCAAAGGATACAACATCAGACTACCAATGGAAGAACCATGTGACATGTGGCCCAAACTCTCAGCCTTAGACCTGGTCTTTTGTATAACAGGAGAATGTTTTGCACCACCTAGTCTTCATGTATAAGAAAGCAGCACCAAACAAAAGAACCATGATCCAAGATCAAGCTTTGAGTGGAGAATGACCACAAGCTGTGCCAAAAGATGTAACATCAGATTGATAAAGAAACAACCATGAGATATGTAGCCCAAACTCTCAGCATTGGACCTGGTATTTTTTACAATAGGAGAATGCCTCATGCCACTTATTATTCACTATTAACATTTTCAAGGCTTCAAATTCATACCCACCTATCACAAAGGGCTTCACACCTTCTCTGTCACTGAAGAAATCTCATATTTATATCAGAATAAAAGAAATCCACTTTCTTTGCCCACTCCAATACGCCATTGTATATATAGCCGTCATTACTCATTTCTGTTGTCTAAGATTTCTGATAGCAACAGAACTGCTTTACTGAAGACTCCAAAGTAACTAAAACCTAACCTAAGATATTATCCTTGACTACAAATAAGTCACTAAACAAAATTTAGAACCCGACTCTTAAAGTTAAGAACAAATATAATATTTGGAACAAGCGCCATTCTGGTGAGGTCAGTTTTAAAGTGGGCCTCACGAGTGCTAGCTCCACCTTGCTGCAAGTGCACTTGCATAACTTCCCAAAGAAAAATGGGAGAAAAAAATCCCTTTAATATTTTTGGAACCAATCCACCATGCTTTAAAAACCAAATCCTAGATTTACAACAAGAAAGTCTGTTATATAATCTTTCTCACCTCCCATCCAAATCCAACCATAAAATCTGTCTACTTTCCATTCAGAATTTCCAACCATTGTTTACTTTAAAATTCCATGGCTATTTTAATTAACAATGTGCCTGCAGCACCATAAAATCGTATTTCTTTTCAAATCATCAAATTCAATTTATAAAATCATTCTCTCAGTTAATCATGCTTTCATTGATTTCAAAATAAGACAACTTATTTCAGTAAGAGAATTGAACAGGGTAATTAGTGAAGAAATTATATCTTCTTCAATGTTTTGGCATAAAACATGATTTAGCAACTTTTATATTATTCTTTTTATTTTAAATTTGTATAAGAGACTTGTCTTGGATCTTTTCCTATGCTTGTGCAAATCAGCCTTAATCTCTAACCCCATCTTTTGAGCCATTACATGCCAGGGCAGGGTTGCAAGTTGCAACGAGTGTGCCCGGCATTCTCCCATCCTAAAAGAACATTGGTCATTGTTCTAACCATCAATAGGCAATCATGACATATATGGAATCACTTAGGCCCCCTTTTTTTTTTGCAATGTTAAATATTGATGACCAGTAGATTTCACACGTCAGAAAAGTCTAGATCTCGTGTTCGATGTGGTCCACTCGTCGATTTAACTTCATAATTTTCGAGCCAGGAGATATTGGTGATACATATCTAACGACGAGCTTCGAACTTGCTCATACTTAGCCATACAAGTTACCACATGTAGTAGGTGCAGGTAGCCAATACGAAAATCTATAACCATTTCCTTCTTTCAAATTTTTAAGTGTCTAAACTCTAAAGAACAATTTTCTTCTATTTCATATTTTAGTATGTATAAGATAAATGACAGACAATGATGTAGGCAAACAAATTACTTTTTGAAACAGTACATCAAGAAAATTGAATGTTACCAACCTATTTATATATATATATATGGAAATGCTCCTATGATAGTAACTCTCACACTACTATGAGAGTACAGTGGGGGGCCTCATATTTAGGCTGTTGGCATTGGATCAACGAGTCCCGCCCTTACTCTCATAGTAGTGTAAGAGTTACTGATGCAGTGCCAAAGAGCAAATGCAACATGTATTCCTGCACAGGAAACTCCTGCACAGACACCTTTTGGTATTCTGGTCATCTTAACTACGAAAATGGGGACTGTTCAGCTCAAAATCTGGATTAAATGGTCCTTTGGTATTCTGGTCATAACTCAACCTTGGAAGCTCCAAATCGCACACTGTTTCATGCGTTGGAAAGTAGACTCGAAGACCTTTTAAATGGTATATGGCTTGGAAATTGAAACCTCACCATTTAATCCAGATTTTGAGCTGAACAGTCCCCATTTTCGTAGTTATACTCTGTTTTGTAAATTGTGTCTTTGGGAGGTGTAGTTTGGTGATAATTAATTGCTTTTGAGAGTATAAATAGAAGGAAAGTATGAGAATGTGGGAATATGTTGTGATTACTTATTTTGTCAATGAAAAGAGATAGAGCCATGCTCTGATCTATGTTTATCTTCCTTCCTACTTTGTTATCTTGAATTTCAGGATTCTTTTTCTATCTCTTCTTTGACCGCCTCAGTTACTCTCACAGGAGCATATATATATATATATATATATATATATATATATATATATATGAATATATATATATATGAAACTGCCCAGGCCACTGTTATTTCTTTTTTTTAAATAATAGAGGGTTAAGTCTCACTACATATATCCCCCAAAGTGGGTGCAGAACTCCTGATGCTCATGGTATCTGAAATCATATTGCATTCAAGTTCAGCTAGTGCAGGCCATAAAAGCATGTATTTAAAAGCAATCACCATCACGGTAAAAATTATATGCTTTTTCTGAACCTCTCAAAGTAAAGAGATAAATAACAATTGTTCTTACTTGTTTCTCAAGTTTATCCAACTGACGGCGGAAGTCATTACGCTTCTGATCTAGCATTTCCTGTTTTTTACGAAGTTCCTCCAAAAGCTCCAAAGTCTCCAGCTTCTTTTGTGAAGGAAGTGTGCCTTTGGGACTATTTGTTACAACAGATCTTGGAGTAATGGTAGCAAGCATAGTAGCATCAGATACGGGTGCAGTGCGCAACTTCGCAGCTGAAGATGGTTTATTTTCTTTTCCTACTTCAACAGATGGATGGGATGGAATAGAAGCTGCTATCGTGCCACGAGAAAGTACATTTGCAAAATTACCACTGCTTTCTCCACCATCAGGAATGCTATCGCGATTAGCCCACCATAGCTTGATGAAACGATTTCCCATAACAGCATCAGGTGCCATCAGGGCAGCCTCTGCATCTTCCTTCTTGGAGAACTGTACAAACGCTCTTTCACTGTTTACTGGAATATAAATGTCAATAACCTCTCCAAATTTTTTAAAATGTGAAAAAAGGGCATCTCTCTTGTTGTTTGCAAGGGGAATACCATTGACAAAGAGTGTACGTTGGGCTTTCTGAAATGCCCTCCCAACATTACGCCTAGAATCTGTACGTTGCTTTGACATGCTGGAGAAGTTCTTAGCTTTTGGACTAACCTCCTCCATAATAGCCAGTTTACCTTGTCCAGACGAACCACAAATATTGCTTAGTTTCTGCTCTTGATCCTCCTTCATTTCATTCCCTTCATTGCCAGTAGCACTGACAGTATTGTCAGCTTTACCAGCCACTTCTAATCTATTTCTAGAATTCCCTATCCGGCCCCAAACAGAAGTAGTACTTTGTGAACCAACAGCTGCTGTGAGGCTTCTATCCAGGCGCTCACTGTCACTGCCACCAGCTATTTTGAAGTTCTGATTATCAGAAGTACCTGCAGCCCATAAGGGCTTAGTGTCCTCGAGCTTGGGAGAAGGAAGCCTTAAAAGTGAAGCTGATGTTTCAGGATGGTCATTACTCCACAAAGGCTGATCAGGATCATACAAGTCCGCCTCAACAGATTCAGCAGAACAAGGAAACGATCCATTCAAGCCTACACCATCATCAGACACCTCAGACTTGCTAATTTTACCATGCAAGCCTTTGCCATTTGTCAATGCATTTGAAGGAGCAGAGACAGGGGGTAATGCTCCAGTCCCACCTTGCACTCCCAGTAAGCATCCGCCTTGAATTGAAACAGGGAGGTTGAACTGTGAAAGGCTCTGTCATATTCAAATCATCTATTAGCTATAGAGTTAATTGTGGCAGGGGAAAGGGACAATCATTCATGTCTCCAGAAGTGAAAAATTATGACAAGAAGAAGTTGCTAAATTTTCCATTAGCTTGTATTGGTATTGCCCCAGAAAACGGTGGGGACAATATTTGCATGTTTGAGTTTCCAAAATTCACACCTCGTAAGAAAGCACACCATGTAAACACAACAAGGCATTGCCTATGATACCTGGATATTTGTACAAGCCCAACGTATCTGTGTTGGACTGATGCAACACCTATACATCTACTATACAAGTTTGGAAAATTCTACTTACCAAGTCCATTATTTCACATATTTCTTTAAATTTTTTACTCCTAGATGTAAAAATTGTTACAAAGGAACGCAAACAATGATAATTTCATTAATTCAGAAGTGATCTAGAGAACTAGGACACCCATATCCGTCTCCTATATTTTTGAAAGTTCAGAGTTGTATCCATGATCCATGTAAAGCTGTCCATACCAGTATCCGTATCTGGGCATCACTCTGCATGAATAGTCACAAAATTGGGTATGTTCATACTACATAGTAATAAAAAGAATGACTAGGCCCTGATGCAGGACACATGTAGCAGTCCTGAAGTGCCATAAATAGAAGGTGAGTTCCATGTTTCAGTGATACATTACAGACCACCTAATGGCCCATACCATGGAAACAATCCCCAACATTTGGAGATGGTAACCTCCAATCTTTTAACCAAGAACAACAACAATCTGGACAAATATTAGATTGCCTGTCCGATCCAGAAATTTTGGGAACCCCACACACAGAGATCACATAGGAAAGTCTCATTCAGTGATATGAATGCACAAGAACAGTAAACTCACAAAGACTCATCATGGCTTATATTCGTCTTTTGAGCACTCTTGACAAATAAATCATTGGATTACAGAGTTAATCTTGAAGTTATTTGTCATGCCAGTAATGAGAAAAATTGGCCTCAGGCAATAACACACATATGGATGAACACCCATGAATGATATTTCCCAAATCATAGCAAAGCCATTAAGGTTGATGATACATAAGATAATAAAATCAGGAAATCAATTCAAAGAAGAAAGAATACCTGAACATCGTCAACAACAATTCTATTTACTCCGTGTTCCATCGGACACATATCCCCCCGCAAACAAAATCCACGCTCCTCAAAGTCCCTACAGCGCTGATGTGGAATGCCGATATTCAGAGGACTAATTGTTGGCCTCAGTGTTCCCGGCAAGCCAAGTGGATGAAGTGCATCCAGACCCCCATTGGGCATTCCATGAATCAACCCAAACGCACCCCATGAGCCACTTTGTGAAGCGGCATCTGGTATCCCCCTCCCTGCATAAAGGCCTGGAGGAATTGGTCCCTGTTGAGCCATCTGCGATGCAAACTCATGTGTATCAACAGAGCTGA
Organism: Cinnamomum chago; assembly: GCA_038049695.1. Taxonomy (NCBI): domain Eukaryota; kingdom Viridiplantae; phylum Streptophyta; class Magnoliopsida; order Laurales; family Lauraceae; genus Cinnamomum; species Cinnamomum chago. The sequence goes on along the minus strand of CP142451.1, from coordinate 28,824,038 downwards.
ATCTTGTATCATGCTGGTTCCAAGAGCCACTATTTCTTCCTCTTCCTCTACCTATGGGAAGACGACCTAGCGACGTTGGAAAATCAAAACGAGGACCAGTATCACTACGAAATTTCTGGGATACCTTTGTCCTGTGACCTAAATCCAGAGGAGCACGGGATAATGGTGCCAAGCCAGCATGTCGTTTTTCAGCCTTCACACCATCTAAAGCTGCAATATTATATTCCTTTTGGATTTCGCTAGATTGTGGATCATTTCCGAGGAATACCTGCCCATTCTCAAAAGACTGGTAACGCTTTCTGTTTGGTCTCCTGAAAAGTTGTTCTTGAGCATCTTTGTCGGAAGACATAGACCGGTTCTCTCGTCTCCGATGCTTATGGTTGCGGTCATCATCATCATCATCGCTGACTTCTTTTTCTTCAGGGTCAGTAACAAGACCAGAAGAAGAAAACTTCTCTGGCTTGGGTGACAAACTTTCCTGTCCTACAGGATCCACAGTGGTGAGGGCCGGAGACGGTTCAGCTTGCTTGACACTATCCGCTCTTTCAGTGAGAGATAAAATCAAACCATCTTCTAGGGCCTGGAACAGTTTTGTGATAAAGGACTCTGTATCTACAAGCATAAAAAGGACAGAAAGAGCAGAGTTAAATGAAGATAGACAAGGAACACACTGATGAAGCAATATACAGATATCCATCCACACCCATACGCACTAACGCAAGCACGCACGCAACACATATACAGTCATTTTCAAGGAACAGCCAGAACCATTCCTAACAGTCAAACATGCGGGCCCACCAGAAAGAAGCATGACAATCATGGGGGGTTTTAGGCATTTAAAAAGGTCTCCCTATGACCTCTCCGTGTAAAAAATGGGAACTAACTGATCAAGAGAAGTACTGTTTTGAGGGATTCAAAGTTGTTGAAATACTAGTCATTAGGGATGGGTAACAAACTTGCATGACCTCAATTCAAGGGCCTACACAATTTGGGTAGTGTCAACTTTGGGTTGCTGTGCTTAGTTGATCATAGAAAGGGCCAAAGGAGCCAACAGGCTGGACTGCTCTGAACCTAGGAACAGTCCGGCTATTACTAAAAATTTGTGATAAAGGGTCATTTGTTTGCACCCATTTACATTTGTAAATGAGGGTCCATGCGCAACCGTTACGCATCACATGTTTGTCTGTACCATTTTACACATCACATGCATAAATGTTGTGAAAATCGTCTGGTTTTGCGCCCAAAATTGCGCGCCTCCAACCCTGGTAAATCCAATTAAACAAGTGACTGTTGCAGCGCACATGCTACAGTAACCCAGGTGAGATTTTGGGCCTTCCAATTTTTTGAACCATGTGGGCCCCTGGATCAAGATCTAAACCATTGGATGTCGTTGGAAGGCCAAAACCAACTAGGGTCAAATTTCAGGTCTTGAGAAAATTATGAAAAACTACATAACCTTAGATATATTTTTTCAGACTTCTATGGGCCTCTAAATTAAGATCTGAACCATTCATCCACTTTGGAAGGCCAAAAAATTTCTCCATGGATTTTGAGAAATGTGTGAGAAATGGTGAACCTTGAATGTAGTACAATATAATTGACGTAATTTTCACGTCCCTTGAACCTAGTCTGGATTTTTCAATTTTTTATTCCTATGAGCCCCTAAATCATGATCTGAACCATTAACTCTTAAGAATGCAAAAAATGGCTAGGGGGTCAAATTTCATCTCCAAATTTTCATCATGGATTTTATTGAGACTTGTGAAAAAAACCCAGACCATTAGATCTGCTTTACTGGACTTCTGCGTGCCCCATTTCCACGATCTGAACCATTCATCCTCTTTAGAAGGACAAAAACAATATTCGTTTCTTGATTCATTATGAGTTTTGAGAAATTTGTGAAAAACGGTGAACCGTTGGATGTACTAAGATTCATATGTGAAGAGAGGTGAAAATGACAAATAATCGAATGCGTTTCATATGTGACTCATTTTATTATGTAAATGAATCACATGTTCATTGTTTATGCATGTGGAGCATTTTCCTACCACTTGCGTAAAAGAGAAACGACCCCTAAAGGATTCATATAATTATGTTGCATTAATGAGATCATGGCAAGGACCAAGAAACACAACTGTATAGTGTAACAATTGATAAATGACATAAATAGAAGAAAAAACACACAACATTTCAAAAACTAAAACTTAATATTGTCACATCCAAAAAATAAAAAGCTACCCTTTTCAATAAGAGACTAGAGGAAAAAGATATAACAATGGTAACAGTGATTCAAAACACAGTTGCAAAGGTCACAGTTAGACTCAGTTTGTTTTCCGTTCACAGTTTGTAAACCACGAGGTTCTGAATGAAGCCAATTCACTCAGCTCGATGTACTACTATTAATTCATGCAATTGGAATCACACGTCTACACAATTAGTTTGTCTGATTCATGGCACAAGTTCTGATGCAGAACGGGCCATACCATAAGTGGTCCCGCCTAAAATAGTTAGAGATATTTTATTTTGTTTCCTTTTTATCTTTCCTACTTATTAGTTAGCATGTTTCTGATTGTAATTAGGGTAGTTTCCATTATATGATTAGGTTTGCTTAGGCCCTAAGCTTGCTTTTCCTATCAATATAGCATTCCAGAGATGAAAATCGCAGACTTGATTATTGAATAGAATTGTGGGCTTTTCCCTCGGAGAGTTGTGTCCTCGTATTGAAATCTCTATGGAGATAATTTGAGGTGTCTGCGGACACGGTGCTTTGGCACTCCACGCAAGCCCTAACCTAGGGCCTGGATCAGTCGGTATCAGCGTGAAGATCCACATCCACATCGCTCCAGTCACTGATCGAAGCCCATACATCCCATCTTCCAGCCATCCCGTACCCTTTCTACCTAAACCGAAATCCCTCCTAACCCCCTACCAAATCCGTTGTCAGCCCAGACAATCAAAACCCAACAAAAACCCAGCCGAACCCCATTCCCAGCATATCCTTACATTAGTGCAAATCCCTATTGTCGCCCAAACCAGCAACCCAACCCTCCCAGAATCCAAACCGACAGACCCATCCACCCCAAAGCCTAATAGATAAACGCTTTCCCCCCTGCAGGAACGGCTACCGCCTCCCCCCTGCTGCAGGCATTTCCCCCACTGCCAAAACCCCAGGAAAGAAAGAAAAAAAAAAAAAGAGGAGGAACCCATAATAAAAGGAGAGCAGTGCATACCCTGGCGCAGCACTCTGACGACACGTCCAACACCAAAAATCGCCATTGCTTTTGTCTCCTTCAGTCAAAAGCAGCAAGCAGCCGAATGCCAAAGCTGTCCAGTCCGTCTCTGCCAAGGCCGAACACCATCTCCGACGGCATTGTCGTCGTCATGTCCTTCGGCGAGTATCTTCAAAGTCGCCAGAGTCTCCAACCTCCCACTCTTACCTTCCTTGCTTTCTTCTCTTTTTCCACAACGCTCAGCAACGAAAAGGGAAACCAAATCGCTTTTTTCTTCTCCTTTGCTGCCCCCGAGGAGCGACCCACGTGTTCCATACCACGTGAGGCAAAAAGGTCCCCATCTAGGCCTTAATTTGGGTTGAGTCCAATCAGCAACAGATTTGACCCAATCAACGGTTAAATATTTCTTTCGCGATATCAGGGTCATCCACGTCAGATTTCAAATCCGTTTTCGTCAGCGTGATCGTAGAGAGTAAATCTATCCATTAGGTCAGTCGGATTTTTTTAAATTGCATTTAAAAAAATGATGGTTCATAAAAAGGCGGCAGAAATGGAGTCTTCCTCCACAAGCGATGAGGATTTAAAGGGAACCATTGTGGAGTTATCGGAAAATGTAAATCATCTCTCCGCAACGATGGTTCAATCCACCATTTCAAAAAAAAAAAAAAACGATGGTTCAAATCCAAGACAGTCTTGCAAGAATTGAAACCCAATTAACCAATTTGGAAACTAACCGGCATGAGGATAATCACCGAATGATGGAGGACATAATCGGAATCAATGAGATCCACATGCAAAAAATGTTGATCGAGATTTATGTATTAAACTCGTGATTCCCGAATATGATGGAAAGTTGAAACCGAATGAATTTATGAATTAGTTAGTGTGTGTGGAGAATATTTTCGCATACAAGCCAATGACGGATGGCCATAAAGTTACACCGGCTGCAACTCGATTTTGCAATTATGTTGCAATTTGGAGAGCCGAGTTGCAAAAGAAGAGAAGTAACCAAAATATAGATCTTGTTGAGACATGGATTGAGATGAAAAACCTATTGAAGCAAAAGTTCCTCGCTGTGAATTATTCAAAAGATCTCCATTCAAGTTTTCAAGATTTGAAACAAGGTTCCAAAACTGTTGTTGAATATTCTGAGAAGTGAGGAGTTCTTGACCATGCAAGGTCGTTGTGGCTTGAATGAGGATGATGATGTGTTGGGTGATCGATATTTTCATGGGCTACGAATTGACATACAGAATATACTTGCATTTAAAAATTTTGATAATGTTGATGAGATCTTCCAGCATGCCATCAAGGTCGAAGATACTGCAAATTATCAGGCCCGAAAATTTGGTGCGTCCAAATGGTCTACGCAAAAGACTCCATCAAAGTCATATTCTAATCCAAGCATTAGTTCCTTAGAGAAACCCTCCTCCAAGTTTGAAGATCAGAATAGGTTCACAAGTTTTCATTGCAAACAAAAGGGCCCCAGTTCGTTTGAATGTCCAAAAAGAATGAACTTACTGGAAGGTGCACAAGAAGAACCGGAAATACAAGATGCTCCCAAAAGCGAAGAATCAGAAGTGGAGGAAATAGAGGCTGAAAAAGATGGCGAATTTCTCTTGGTGCAACAAGAGTCCATACCCATTGTTGAGAAGAGATGGTTGTGGAAAAATATTTTTTGTTGCATGGGTACAATACATGGAAAGAAATGTACAGTTGTAATTGATGGAGTAAGTTGTGAAAATACCATATCCCAGACTCTTGTCGATCGCTTGAAGCTGAAGGTTTACAAGCACAATCGTCCCTACTTTGTCAAATGGCTAATGATAGGAGATGAAGCGCAAGTGCGACATACATGTCAAGTTACTTTTGCAGTTGGAGATGATTATAAAGATACAATTTGGTGCAATGTAATATCAATGGGCAGTGAAGATATCCTATTGGGTCGCCCATGGATTTATGACAAGAATGGCACTCATGGGATGCGTGACAACATGTACACGTTCATGCACAGTGAAGGAATATTACACTCCATCCCAAAAAGCCAAAATCACCCAAGCAGAAATCAAGGGTCCATGCCACAAAGGAAGTGCTTCACATACACCATGTCCACAAAGGCAACATGGAGAAAACCCGAACTCTTCTTTCAACCAGGGGGGAATGATGCAGGACAGGTCATACCATAAGTGGTCCTACCCAAAATAGTTAGAGATATTTTATTTTGTTTCCTTTTGATCTTTCCTAATTATCAATTAGCATGTTTCTGATTGTAATTAGGGTAGTTTCCATTATTAGATTAGGTTTGCTTAGGCCTTAAGCTGGCTTTTCCTATTAATATAGCATTGTAGAGATGAAAATCGCAGACTTGATTATTAAATAGAATTGTGGGTTTTTCCTCGGAGAGGTGCGTCTCGTGTTGACATCTCCGTGGAGATAATTTGAGGTGCTTGCGGACACGGTGCTTTGGCACTCCACGCAAGCCCTAACCTAGGGCCTGCATCAAGTTCTTATGCTGTATTTGGTTAGTTTACCTTCAATTCATGGTATCAATTCATTAACTTCAATTTGAGTGCCTTGCAAACATCAATTTGTGGATTCCATTTAGCTAGGTTTATCATGGCACTGAATTACTAGTTAACAGGTTAAAGTGATTAATTTGTGGTTAAATTCACGATATAAATTTGCTGGGTTCATAAAAAAGTGTGAATCCACTTGTCACAAGCCATAATCAACTCCATTGGCTTACCACACATGAAGGTATGAGGCGACATCCATGAATCTTGCCTACAAGTCTTCTCTCTCACTCTCAGAGGTTTAAAGAAGTGGCAAAGGTGAAGACGTCATCAGTTGCATATTAGTGAGAATGAACACTCATGCCATTGTTACAAATATCGCTGATATTCTGAAAATATCAAAGAGATTATTACAATAATATCAAGGAACATTACTTTCCTGAAAATGTTGTGGTATTTTCAAAATATCACCATTTTTGAAAATATTTCCATAATACCGTGCAAATCTGCAAAATATCAGGAAAATTGCAAAAGAGAGTCCACCGATGTGTAAAATATCAGAACAATTGCCATAAAAGCTACTGAGATGACAATTCCGCCTCCTTCACCCTCTCCACCACTTGACATTGACAAGGCTGATCAGGGAAAAGAAGCAGGGTTTCCACCATCAAATCAAGGAGCATCTCTTCCCCCAGATACAGAAATGGAACTGAGAAAAAAGCACACCCACACCAGGAGCTGTCAGGTGTCAGGTGATGAATTCACGCACTACGACCAGAATGAACTCACTATTTCATCCAAGTTCTTCATTGGAATAAGAGTATATGTAAGAAGAAAACAAGACCAACGCAGTCACACAGACCACTTCCAAAACTAGTGTAGGTCTTTTTAACTCCAACAATCCTGACTACAATAAAAATTCTTATTCAAACTGAAGTCAGAGTGGCCCAAGTGGGACCCCGTGTCATTCAGATCCTAAAAAAAAACAAAACAGGAAGACTCCTACCGATGTAAAAAAACAATGACGCTAAAAACCAAAGAACAATAGAAACCTGTACGTGACCCATTTATGGTCCTTAACATGTGGATCATAGCACCTTAGCATGGACCATGTGAGTCCCATAAGATCGTGGCAAATCACAAACAACTGATCTTGATTAACTTTTGATGAAGCTTATTCAAGTAGACTTCCAACCATATTCAATATGGGATCTACTTACATGATGAATTAATCAAGAATGCATCATCAAAATGCAATATATGCTCTTCTTGTGTGGGAAACTTTCATGGTCCTCTACTGGCATAGCATGGCATAATAACAATAATAATGGCATCACCATGAGATCAAGAAGAATGCTTGCCTGTTTGTGTAACAATGATGCTCCATTTTGCAAAGAAGTCGGGGAGTCAATTACCAAATTCATGACCAACACACACATACACTTGACATTTTGTGATAGAAAAACCTTGCATAACTTTGTTCTGATAATTTAGTGGCAGTATAGTTCTTATCCTATGTGCAAAGAGATAAAGAATTTCTATTCTGAAAGATACAATTGTTTAGACAAACAATTGCAATGCTAGTATTTTTATTTTATTCATCTCTTTTTTTATTTTTTTATTTTTTTTTTAATGGTAACTAATAATTTTATCAAAGATAGCCAAACAGCACACACAATAAATGTCAAATCTAGCAAAGGGAAGAAGATAGAAAATACTTTGTGAATTCGATGATCCCTTTGAGGGTCACGATGCTCCTTTATATAGAAATATAGTTGCTATACATGTTACAATGTTACAGTGATTGTAGCAATCAACTAGATTACAGCCATTCTAATCTAATTATAATCTAATTATATCTCCTAATAAGGCAAAGATATAAGTTACATATCTGTACACACGTGAGATAATTTGTCTCACAAGTTTGGGCTTTATTTGTCATGGGTTGTGACCCACTGACCCATTTAGTACTAACCCATTTGACACCCCCCCTCAAATTGATGCGGGTGAATCCACGAGCATCAATTTGTCAACTAAGAATTGGTGTCGTGGCCGGGGAAGTCCCTTGGTAAAGATATTTGCAATTTGAAGTCCGGTAGGAACACGAGGAAGAGTAATTGCTTCACGCACAAATTCATCACGGATGTAATAACAAGCCACCTCAATATGCTTTGTGCGTTCATGGAAGACAGGATTTTCAGTAATCCGTATGGCACTAGTATTGTCGGCATAGAGAGGAGTAGGACCAGATTGTGGAAATCCAAGCTCAGAAAGGAGACCCCAAAGCCAGACAATTTCAGAGGTGGCAGCCGACATAGCATGATATTCTACCTCTGTGGATGATTTGGAGACTTTATCTTGTTTCTTACATTTCCAGGAAATTAACGAGTCCCCTAGGAACATGCACCAACCCGTAGTAGATCGTCGACTATTAGGGCAACCAGCCCAGTCAAAATCTGAGTAAGCAATGAGAGAAGTCGAATTGCCCACAGGAAAGAAAAGACCATGAGAAGGTGTATGAAGAACATATCAAAGAATGCACCAAACAGCAACAAGGTGGAGATGGCGTGGTTGCGTTATGAACTGACTAGCCAGATTCACCGCATAGGAGATATCGGGCCGAGCGATAGTCAAGTAGATCAAACTACCGACTAAACGGCGATACATTGTGGCATCAGGAAGAAGATCGCCCGTATCGTGCGCGAGCTGAAGATTGGCCTCAACAGGTGTATCTACAGGAGTTGAGTTTTGAAGACCAGCCGTCTCAATGAGATCCATAGCATATTTGTGTTGATCAAGAATGAGACCTTTCTCTGACTGATGAACCTCAAAGCCTAAAAAGTATGTGAGTGGCCCTAAATCGTTCATATGGAAAGATTCATGTAAGGATGCTTGTAGATGGGTGATCATGCCATAATATGTCCCAGAGATGATGATATCATCCACGTACACCAATAGGACAGTAATCCCATTTGAGGAGCGATGAAGGAACATAGAAGGATCGGAGGCACTTTGAGTGAACTGTAGATGAAGGAGAGCATCCCTAAATTTTTCAAACCAAGCGCGTGGAGCTTGCTTAAGACCATATAGAGAGCGTTGTAAGCGCGCGCAATCTCCTGCCGAGGCACCCATAATTCCTTGGGGAAGTCGCATATAGACTTCTTCCTTGAGATCACCATGAAGGAAGCCATTCTTGACATCAAATTGGTAAAGAGGCCAGGAGTGAGAAGCAGCAATGGAAAGAACAGTATGGATTGTTGTCATTTTTGCAACTGGAGTAAATGTTTCTTCATAGTCGATGCCATATTCCTGTCGGTTGCCGAGAGCGACTAATCGTGTTTTATAACGATCCAAAGAGCCATCAGCCTTAAGTTTGACGGAAAAAACTCATTTGCAGCCGATAGGTTTTGCAAACGAGGGACATGGAACAATATCCCATGTATGATTCTCCTATAGTGCCGTTAATTCGTCGTGCATCGCCTTTTGCCAACAGTCATGCTTCACTGCCGGTAAGTAAGAAGTAGGAATAGCAATGGAGGAGAGGGTAGCAAGCAAGGATGTATGAGTGAACTCATATTTGTCTGGAGGCTTGGAGAGACGAGTAGAGCGTCGAAGCTGAACTGGAGAGGAAGCAGCATGTGATGAAGCGGGGGCAAGATCAGGTGCCAGCGAGGGATCTAGAGGGGGAGGCAATAGTGGAACATCCTTATGATGACGTCGTTCATAAACAATGAGTGGAGAAGAGATTGAGTCAAAAAAATATGGTAGATGAGAAAAGGAAGGTAAAGGAGAGGAATGGGTAGAAAAAAAATGTTGATTTTCGAAAAATGTGACATTTCGAGAGATGCGAAGACGATTGAGCACAGGATCATAACAGATATACCCCTTTTGGTGAGATGCATAGCCAAGGAACGCATATTTGGCAAATTGAGCAGTTAATTTGATACGTTCGGTCGAAGGAAGATGAACAAAACACACACATCCAAAAATGCGCAGGTGGGTATATGTAGGATCTGTATGAAAGAGACGAAAGTATGGCGTTTGATTGTTGAGGCGATGGGATGGTAAGTGATTGATTAAGTGAACCGCAGTGGCTAAAGCTTCGGGCCAAAAACGCATTCTAAGAGAAGAGAACGAACAGTATCGAGGAGATGTCTGTTTTTTTGTTCAGCAACTCCATTCTGTTGAGGAGTGTAAGGGCACGATTGCTATGATAAAATCCCGTATTTTTGCAAATAAGTTTAAAACGGATGGGACATATATTCCCCTCCGGAATCAGATCAGAGAACTTTTATGCGAGTAGAAAACTGATTTTCAACATACGCCAGAAATTTTCCGAAAGCATCAAAGACTTCAAATTTAGAGTGCAAGAAATAAACCCATGTGAATCTACTATGATCATCAATAAAAGTGACAATATTTGAAATTTATATGAGAGATTACAGGAGTAATCCCCCAGACGTCACTATGAATAATGTCAAAGCAATTTGAAGCCATAGTAGATTTGGAAGAAAAGGGAAGAACTTTGCTTTTCCAAGTTTCCAAACAGAACACTCATCAGAAATGTGACTAAAAGAAGTTTTATTTTCATTAAGACTACCAGTGTTCAACATCAAAGATAACAATTTTGAATGAGGATGGCCTAATCTATTATGCCAGAGCCTCCAAACATCTTGAGAAGAAAAACAAGAAAAAGCAGAGAGCTGGTTATTCTGAGAAGAAGGCATAACGAGAGGAAACAAGCGTCCACACTTAGGCCCCTTTGCGATCACCGTCCCCGACACTTGATCCTACACAACACAACCAGAGCGAGAGCAAGAAACATTAAAATTATCATCAATCAATTGTCCAACAGACAGAAGATTTGTAGATAGATGAGGAGAGAGGAAGACATTTGTGAGAGGTAATGAATGAATGATATCACCAGTAGCTGTAATAGGAAGCTTTTGACCATCAACAGTATGGACTTGTAAATTTCCATTGTATGGTTGCAGGTTAGAGAGATGAGTCGTGGAGGAGGTCATGTGATTGGAAGCTCCAGAATCAATAAACCATATGGAGGAAGAGGATTGGTGGTTACCTGAAATGCCAAGTGCAGAGAAGGCATTTATGATCATTTGTTAAATAAGCTCAGAGGTGATTTGAGGAACAGTATTGGAGGTAGGAGGTGGTGAAGGCATGACCGGTGCTGAAGGACTAGCACTAGAAGTAGTAGCATCTGCAGTAATGACATGATATGCTCATGGAGTGCGATTTTGTGGCCGCTTTTTGGAGTCAGTAATAACATGACCATTGAATTTGCAGTAATTACAAAACTTGGTCTTACACTATGAGGCATAGTGTCCATAATTCTTGCAGCCAAAGCATTGGATTTTGCTGAGATCTCTTGCTGGAGGTTGTCCTTTAGAAGCAGAAGTAGTATGATGAACAATCCCTCCCGGACCGTGAGAGACACCAGGGGTGTAATTGGCAGTGGCAGCAAATGCGACATCAGGAGAGTTTCCTAAGGACTGTTGCTTCAGAGCATGCTAAGTGAGCTGACTTTGTTCCTCTCACAAGAGTTCATTAAGACACTCATTCAGGGATGGAGATAGAACCCTGGTCGTCAGATTGGAACGAAGGATCTCATATTCAGATCTCAATTTCATGAGGAATTGGTCTCTGTGAGAAGTTGCCTGTAATTTTTGAATCTCAGAAAGAGCGGCCTCAGATACATTGTATTTGATTTCATCATATTCAGCCCATAAATTAAGAAAACCCGTATAATAGTCCTTGATGGAAGAGGTGCATTGAGAATACCGAGCAATCTCCCGTTCAAGCTGGTATTGACGGGCAAAGTTCCTTTGGTGATACACTTGTTTCAGATATTCCCACATCTCCTTAGAGGTCTTGTAAGGTTTGAGATTCAAGATATAATGGGGTTCAACGGAACCAAGAATCCAGGTTTTTATTTTGGCATCCTTTGTATTCCAAGAGAGTATTTTTTTCTCATCTTCCTTAGGTCGCGGATCCCATCCTGAAACAAGTCCCCACATTTCCTTTCCTTCAAGATAGACTTGAAATTGATAGGACCCGAAAGTATAATTCTTTCCATTAAATTTAATAAATGCAATTTCATGCTTTTCCATTTCAGTAATCAGTAGATCTATGAAACTGTGCAAGTAAATCCAACTGTTCTGAAAAGAAAGGCTAACCAAATGAGAGAGGACTTCCAAGTTTGCAACAGATCAGTCAGAGAAGATAGCACCTTCAAATAATACCAATTTTCCAAAAAGATGGGCCCAGGCGACCAGGATTTTGTAGAGAGAATGTGGTGCAGCAGTCAACAAGTGTGATCTATGATCAATCAGAGATCATAGAGTGATGAAGACAAAAAATTCGCACCAAACAAGCCAGATTGCACACCAAAAAGATCGAAATCCAAAAACTTGGATGGCTATGATGAAAAGATACAGTAGAAAGTAGAAACTGAAATTTCTCTAGAAGGGGTAGAAAGCCTACCTCTGAGATGCTAAAAATCCTCAAAAAATGTCCACAAATACCAGAAGGAGTGGACGACCAGATTGGTTGCAATATCCAGATACAGTAGTGTGGATCTGGGGCGGGCCGCGTATGATCACGCCTTGATCAGACTAGCGGATGAAGATTCCTTGAGTAGAGAAGACACTTGATGACTTCCAATGCTTGGAAGATGGAGAAGATCACTCAGAAACTCTATATAGAGTTGTGTTTGCTCGGGTCTCTGATACCATGTCAAATCCAGCAAAGGGAAGAAGATAGAAAATACTTTGTGAATTCGATGATCCCTTTGAGGGTCACGATGCTCCTTTATATAGAAATATAGTTGCTATATATGTTACAGTGATTGTAGCAATCAACTAGATTACAGCCATTCTAATCTAATTATAATCTAATTATATCTCCTAATAAGGCAAAGATATAAGTTACATAGCTGTACACACGTGAGATAATTTGTCTCACAAGTTTGGGCTTTATTTGTCATGGGCTGTGGCCCACTGACCCATTTAGCACTAACCCATTTGACAATAAATACTGCAATGCCACCAAAATATAAAGAGCTTAGCTTTTAACATTTCAACATTCAATGCATCATACAGCTGTTTAAGCAAATTGAGCTTCTTTAAGTTACAACGTAGTACCGCATGTACGCATATAAGGTTTCCTTACTTGCATTAGACAAGACTTATAGCAGGATCAGGACGTTCACGTGGTTAAAACAGTGTCTGATTCAAATAGGAAAAAAAAAAGAAAAAAAAAAGATATATGTATATAGGGAAAGTTTCAAGTGCATCTATCCCTCACCATAGGGTGAGAGACACTTCCCATTTTTGCACATGAAGACAAGGAAGTGTACCTCACCCTATGTACTTGAAAAGTAACTTTTGTACTTGAAAATGCTCAATTATAGAAGTGTCCCTCACCCTATGGTGAGGGATGGATGCACTTGAAACCTCCCCTATATATATATTATATAAATAGAGAGAGAGAGAGGTTATCATTTGTGATAAACATTAAACATACCTTGACCCAGAAACTCAACCAAGTTCTCATTACAAAGTTTTCGCAATTCTTTAGCAGATTTATCCTTCTTTAGCAATGTAGCCACATATTCAGCAAGAATCACAGGGTCAGCCTCTGTCCTGAAAAGGAAAGCAAATGGCTTCAGAAATTCCACCTAAAAACAAAAATTTTAGATCCTCTGAACTGTAATGTTGTTAAAATTTTGAAATATGTCCAAAAGCAATAGCATTATATTAGATCCCATCAAACATTAAAAAGAAATGAATATTAGATCCATCAACAAGTACAGGCTTTACACATTCTGAATGATTTGAAGACCCCTGTGGAAAGACATTTTTCCTTCATCAGTATTACTAAAATAATTTCTTTTTTTCTTGGTTTTATTTGCAAAATGACTTGAACCCGCAACCTCAAGGTTGCAATAGTGAGCAGCATCCACTATGCCAAGGGGTTTTTTTTTTTTTAATTAGTGACTATATTGACATTAAAAGCTGTACAGTATAAGAGCTATATACTGAACCGAAAGTGCCTGAGAGGTCAAAAGGGTAAAACAAGCAAAAGCGAATCACATATTAAGATCCTAACAAAAGATAAGACCAAATTTGGTCAATGCATTCCCTCTTTGGCTAGACAATCTGCATATAAGTTGGCACTTTGCTTGATTTGGTAGAAAGAAACACCCACTCTCCAGGCTAATTTTGTTACTTGTTCCAAAATGTCTTTAATGTACAAAAAGGCTTTTGCTTAATCCAAAGTCCATCGAATAACACTATAAGGAACCCCTTCAAGGCTTCCACAATGATATTGAGAAGGTTTGATCGAGAGGCTTCATGAAGGCCAACCTTCAGCTCTATCAGAGCTGCTTGACTAACCAAGCGATGATCTATAGGACAAAAATAGGATAAAAGGGAGAAGCCTTCATCATTGCAGATTAAACCATCCAAACCAACAAAATCTGTGTTTCCTAAAGCGCTTCCATCAAAGTTTAGTTTCAAGGCACCATGAGAAGGGGACCATCTGGGTAGGATATAAGACAAAGCTGGGGAGGAGAAAAATACTTCCTTCCATTTTTATAAGACTGTAGCAATAGCGATGTCCTGAAATTGAAGAGCGTAATTGAATAAGCTACAAGGAACTTCACTTTCTCCACTAACAAGAGCTCATTAGATGATTTCCCTTATAAGAACTGCATGTTTCTTTTCCCCCAAATAGTCCAAATTGGAGCCAAGAATGAAACCTTCCACATAATCCTTCCACTTTGAAACCCCCCTCCCATCTTACAAACCTCATAAAGTTGGAACGAAGTATTTGAGAGCAGCACACTCCAATCAAAATATCCCAGAGTCAACCTCCACAAAATTGAGCATATCTGCAATAAAGGGGCCAATGATCCATTGATTCCGCTGCCGTTAAACACATTGGGCAAGCATTCACTACTATTCTCTTTCTATGCAACATATTATCCATGATTAGGTTACCTCCTAAAAGTGTGATGCAGTACGGACCAGGCCCAAGTCAATTGGGCCAACCCATTTACCCATAGGTCAACCCGGTACATTGGGTTTAGTCCACAAGCCCAATTTGACCGGGAGCTACTGTGGAGTTCTAATTTTATCCTATTTCTATTTTCTTTTATTGTTCAATTAGGATTGCTATTATCTAGTTTGCTATTTTACTTACACTTCTTTAATTTTAGAAATTCTTAGTTGCCAAACAAGAGAATGGACCGATCCTAGATCCTACTCCTCTATATAAGGACTGACAGGCTTCATTATAATTCATGCTTATTATAAATTAAAAGATTTCTTCTAAGTTTTCTCTTCAATTATTGTCTTTGTTATGGTCGTGTGCCCTAATGCTTGAATCCATCTTTGGATTCAGTCAACCTGTCCATGGTGTTGATCTATTCAATTGCGAACCTGAAGCTGAGCCCAAGTGCCAACCAACCAAAGGTAAGGACCCTAGGTGGGGCCCTAGGGTACCCAAATACTTCAAAATAGGCAACGTACCATATCATATCCAATACTTACATTATTTATGTGTAAAATCCGTGTTAAAGCCAAATCCATAGAGTGCTCCTACCGTATCCATGCCATATGGTGGGGTCTTGATCTTCCTCAATCTTAGGCATTCTAGAGGACCAAGAGCTACCATATCATCCCTTCTCATGGCTGAGGAGGCAACCAAAAATGATCAATCCGTCAAGGACGTCGGAACTCTTCCATCTGTTCCATGGAATGGAATGTCGACATTCCCAATGAGGGCCACCTCAGTACCTCAGTGAGGTTTCTTCTAAATATAGGACCCCATATAGCCTCACAGCCAACTCTCCCCAAGTAATCCTCCACCGCGGCTCTTTGGCCCCGAGCACAATGAAAGAGATCAAGAAATTGGGAGGGTAGAGGGGCATCCCCCTCTGAAATATCAAGCCAAACCAGAATTCTATCTCCCACACCAGCGCAGAATCCAATGTTCCATGAGGAAGCACGCAGAATACCATTCCACATGCTGGAGTAGAAAGGAAAGGCACTCCAGATTACTGAACCATCCATAGACACTCCATATTTGGAAGGAAGGACCACCTCCATAAGCAAGCAAACTCATCCCTAGTCTCTAGAACCATTTGTCTAGAAGCCTCGCTTCATCTCCTTGAGAACTATAATACCCAAACCACCTTCTTTCCTAGATCTGCATGGATGAGATCATTTAGCTTAATGTTATTTTCTTTTTTCCTCTAATTACCTTGCCAAAGGAAGTCCTGTTGCGATTTTTCAATACGCTTCATTACATTAGCCAGACACTTAAATAGGCATGAATCAGATGGAATGTTAGATGAAGGGTTTTTTTTTTTTAATGGTATTTCATGAAGTCGGTCCTGCTGTGGTTTTTCAATATGCTTCATTACCTTAGCCAGACACTTAAATAGGCATGAAGAAGATAGAATGTTTAGAATGTTTGATGGAGCCACGTTTATGAGAGTGATCCTTCCTCCAAAGGATAAGTAATTAGCATTCCATGTAGGGAGCTTCTTTTGCCATCTCTCTAGTGCAGGAGACTATAGAGATTTAGAGGTAACTCCAAGAAAATGCAGAAGATCCAAATAGGGAGAAGGAAGATTTCCTCTGTTGAAGTCCATAAAATCAGCTAAAGCCACCAGAAGATTCTTAGGCACCCTCGCTCTTGTAAGTTCACTTTTGAAGAAATTAATTTTTAAGGCGTAAAACCACTTCAAAATACAACTGAATAGCCTTTACATTTTGAGTTGACCATCCTCCGCTCAGCAGAGCAGCACCAACAAACTGCAATTGACTACCGGATTGGAAATTGGGAGCAAGACAAAACCTCTGATAAGGTTAGCATTCGCAGTCTCTATCACCATAGCCTAAGAGCTTCCTCGAAACAAAATTTCTTTATCATCATCAAAGTGTTATCCCATTAACCTGCACTTTCCAAAAAGACAAAAGAAAAAGAATCTGCCAATCTAAATTGACGCTTTTTTGTCACCCCACATTCTAACTTGTCATGTCAATCATGTCAAATTACTTCAATCCCCGTGTTTACAGGTCACCCCTTCTACCAGTTCCTTGCAGTTTGAAGCAAGTATGAAGTAAACAAAATCATGAAAACAACCCAAGAAGTTTGGAGTCTTAACAGTTTAAGTGCACATAAAACAAACTCCAAAGAAAACTCTAAGTCCACTGATAGCAGGAACCACCTCCCACCCACCCCATCCCCACTACCAGTACCAATATTAGGAACTTCAGGCGAAAGCAGGCAAACTCCACCACCTTCCTCCCTTCCTTCCCCATCAATTCATTTCTCTTAATCCAAACAAACTCCTCATAAAACAACCTCATCCCCACATCCTCAACAACATTGAGCCAATACATCTATTACTCCATATCAAAAATCAAATTAAAATAAAAACAATAACTTACAATGTCTAACACCAAATCCCAGCTCAGCATTCAGTGTAAACTAAAACCAAAACAAAATCAACAAAAACAGAATCTTTCCAGCCTCAAACCCTAAACTACAGTAAAAATTTTAAAAAAAAAAATTTTTGATTGTATGATAAGAAAGAGAGCTAATGAATGACTAGAGAACATCGTCCTCATCAAACCTAGGGTTTTAAAACAACTCTTAAAAAAATTCAATCCCAAACCATATCCTACAAACTAAACTAATCATATGACCGATTGGTTTTGGCAATCTGCTAACCCTAGAAATGGAAGGGGTGATTGGAGAGGAAGTGGGGTTTCGGGGGATGAGAAATTACTTACAGGGGTTGGAGATTCTTGACGAGAAATTGGGTGAGAGAGGATTCCTCAAATTTCATAACTCCGGGCATTAAGCTTCCATATGTGACCGGAAGAGGAGATGAGAAACCCTAGAAGTGCAAAGGCATTTCACAAAGGAAGGGAAGAGGAGTGGCAGAGTCGCAATTACGGAATGATCGGAGCGGAATTTGGATTGAGAGATGGGAAGGAAAGTCGGGGTTCTCGTTCCTGTCGTTGGTTGCTGGTGGGGGAGTTGAGAGAGAGAGAGAGGGGAGGAGGAAGAGAAATAATATCATGTGAATTTGATCATAGTTCGCAGACATACCCCCTGGTGTTTTCTTACATTTACATAAACAGATACGTCTCATACTCTTTCTCTCTCTCTCTCTCAAATTTTTTTTTTTTTTTTTTCATTTTCTATCGGAGGGTTCCAACACTTTGGGCTAGACTAATCATTCCGGATCCACAGAAAAGTCGGATAAATTCCCTAATAGCCCTAATGTGGTAGTGTAGTTTCGAACTTACAACCTCATGGTGCAAACCGTGGTCTTAAGACCACTAAGTTACCCATACGCTTCAATTAATCATATTCATAGGTATATAAAGTAGTAATTCTTATACCACCACATGAGACTGTCTATGATCAATTCAAGCCCCTCACACTTACTAGCTCCTTAAATGAGTTGGCACTCAACCCAATTTGATATTAATTCAAATTAAACTCACCACTGGATTGAGTTGTCAAAAAAGTGTAATTAGATAAACCAATTCCAGCTCGACACTGATTCAAATAATACTCAACGCTCGATTGAATTTCAGAAAAGTCTAATTTAGGAAATCATTGAAATTCAAGCCTCTTAAATCAACGTTTAAGATGATAGGACTCAAATATTTTTATTTTTTTTTTATCATATCCATAATGGTGATCTTTTCATGATTGGCATACATTCAAGTGAATACTACAAAGGACTTAAAATAATTCGTGAGAAGTAATTGTTAGCAAATGTAGTCACATATATATAGAGGGCCCTCTTCTACTGAGCACCAATGCTTAAGATAAGGTGAGCTACTTTCTTATGGGGCCCACCTGAGGATGATATTTTGATCCCCCACTTACCACCCCCCATGTGCATGTGTGTATGGTGACGGAAGGCTCAAAGAACCAATTTAGTCACTTGATCAACGGTTGATAAGTTTTTACCATCTAAAACAAGTGCACAACTGATTTAACGGTCCAGTACGTTTGAATGGGTGCCAAGCTCAGGATTGGTGATTATGGGTGGTCCTTGGTTTACGGTCCACTCTTATAAAAAAAAAGTAATAACCCTCACATATAAGAATTATATGTGGTCTAACTTATTCCTGTGGTCACCTAAACCCCTTAAGATTTATATCTCACGTGCATATCTCCAAGAATTGCCCACATGCTGAAATTTAACATTCATCTGACTATTATTAGTTGTTGGATTTTTTTTATTTTTTATTTTGGTAAGATTGTTGTTGAATTAATATCTAGAAATTAAGGCCGTTATAAAATCATTAGACTTGACAGTCTTAGAACAGGTCAGGGGCGGACCTTGGGGGAGTGGGGCGCCCCTACATTTGAAAATCCCTAAGTAGCTGCATTGGCGCATTGGCCCATCCCATGTAATGGATGGCCCCTCCTTGGTTTAGAAACTTTTTAAACATAGTTTGAATTTAGAAAAATAATATTGATTTTGGGGAAAACTTAAAATGAGAAAAAGAAAGGAAATGAGAACAAAAAAAGAATGTTTGATGGAGATTGGATAAAAGATTTTTCAATTATCATTTTAATCTATCTACACTTGCTACAATCTTATGATTCAAGAGAGGAAGAGGAGTAAGTAAATCTTTTGTTGGAATCTCACAGGCTTACAGAGATTTTGAGGTATGAATAAAGAAGAATAATGACGAACCTACTTTCTCTTTTATTAACCCTTTTTAAATTACATAGATGTACTGATTTCAATATATGTCATTATGTATGTTCAATCTTTGTTTCTCATATTGAAATCTATTTTTTTTTAAATAATTATCTATTTGCATTGTATTATTACATAATTTTTTAGCTCCATCGGAGTTTTATATATTATGGAAAAAGAAATACAATTGTATTTTTTTTAATTATTATTATTCATGTCAGGAAAATTCGATTGAAGACATTTATTTTAAGGAGATAAAAACTAGTGGAACCATGCTTTTTATATTTTAGATATGGGATGCTCTTTTTTTTTTTTTTTTGAGGTTTTAAATAATAAAGATTGAAATTGTAACTTACAAGTTACATACATAAGAAAGGGCCAATACCCACCTTGAGATTGCAGAAAAAATAAATACTAAAGCAATAATTGATGATTTCAAATCAATAAAATAACATAGAGTACAACTTCAATACTTTGATTATTACGTGTTTTATTATTAAATTTTATTAAAAAAATTATTTTTTTCTTTTCTTCGGCCCCCCCAAATAAAATTCCCGTTCCGCCCCTGGATCAGGTGGTTGGGTTTGGGACAGGGTCAGCCTAAATCTAAACCCAACCTGATTGAGTAATGTCTTTTCCATATAAACCTCATGACTTTTAAGTTATAAACCTTATGATTTATGGTTTGGGACACCAAATCTGACCCAATGGATGCAAATCGAGTTTGATTTCTCATTGGTCGATCCTTGAATTTAAAATATAAAAACATTAATAAACATTGGCTGATGATGGTAAGAGCCAAACATGCAATCTGATACTTTTATGTTAAGCCAAAAATTATTGTGTGTTTGTCAACTATTGATGGATCAATGGCAGAGGCACCTCAATTTTAGAGAACCAACTGGAGATACTCCTTGGCCTTCATGTTCGAAGTCCCACCCCCGGCTGGTGGGCCAAACTAGCAAAGAAAAAGGAAATGATACACTATAGATACAAGTTATATGTACTAAGTAAGTATTACATTGATCTATCACAACCAGATTAGGGTGGAGAACGAGTCACTATCTAAGTTTGGTCAATTTCCATCCCTAATGTCATCATGTGTGTATGTGCTTAACACGGAGGACGTAAAATAAATTCAGCTCTCTTTGATTTAATGTGCTATACAATAATCGTGTGGTTACACATCACATTTTATGAAATATGGTTAGGAACAATCTCATTGAATAAACCATAATTATCATAATTATCAGAATCCTACGATTTGTATCCTAAATTTTCGATTCGTACCCTGAGTCTTATAGAAAACGATTCGTATCTATGAAATGAATCTCATTTAAAAATGAATCTTTGGATTCAAGTGTGAATCATAAGACTCGATACTCGTTTCATCAAATCTTATGATTCAAATGATTCAACTAAGCGATAATAGTTACAATTAATAAGTTAATATTAGTAATTATTTACCTTCTTTCTTTCTTTATTCTTTGTCTTTTTTAGCGCTCTGATTTTTAAAAAGGTTATTTAACAGTTAAGGAAACGTCATAAGATCTTCTTGCGGTTTTGATAAGGTTTTAAATATGAATAAAAAACATGTATTTAACTAAAGCATTCAATGGTACGAAAGGTGCTTACTTATATCTTTTTTTTAATCTATTTTGATTTTTTTTTCTTGATGAACACTTTCTTAACTTCAATAGATATCTTATTGTGTAAGATTGATTGTTTTGGTTTTATTTTTTATTTTTTATATATTTTGATTTAAAGATAATATATTGATACTTTAAACCTATTTATAACAATTTACTGGAAAAAGAAAGATAAGATGATGTACCCATCGATGTATTGGATGGGTAAAATTGAGGTTGATTAGTTCCTCAAATTTCTTGAGTTTTATCTTGAGCACAAGAGAAATGTTTAATAAACGGTATCATACTATTAGAGCAAAGGGAATATTCATTACTGTGCAAACTATGTAATTAGCAAATTTATGAGTCACTTGATAAAAGTTTGGGAGAGAATAAAGAGACATGAATATCAACAGTTTCAAAGAAATTGATATGAGACAATTGTGTCAGTTGTTTCAAAGAAATTGATATGAATCTATAGGACATTAATTTTCCACTAAAACATCCACATATAGATAATCCTGCATAAAGAAATGTGTTCAAACCTTTAAGATGGGGGTTGGAATCAATGCCTCAGATTAATTTTCCTACATATGTCACTGTGCGGACATTTGTAGGTGAAAATCTCACTGAGTTTATGCATTGTAGTGTACTTCAAAACCCACTTTTTTAACAAACTTTAAAATGTTTTTTATTGATTTGAGAAGTTCTACAAAAGGTACCAAGGCCATTATTTGGCATGTAGTGATGAAAAAGCAACCTTCATAACTAAGGAAAAATTGTAAAATATATGAAAGACAGAAAGGTAACAAGCTTTGAACTTTTATTATTTCATTTTAGTTATTGACACCTAATGCAGTTAAAGAAAAGGCCACCATAAAGTCCCAAGCCCAGGCATTAGGTGTCACGACCCGGGTCCGACTTACGATAACCCCGAGCCGTGAGTCCATACTTACTCCCGTAAACTCCAAATTAACCGAAGTTAAAACGGAATTTACAAGGGATATCATTCTCAATAAACCTGTCAATTACACAAATTTTTGCGGAACTATCTATATTTGACAAAAATCAATTTACGATTTACATGTATACAAAATAAAGTCCTTATACATGTATCACTTCCATCATAAC
Source organism: Cinnamomum chago (assembly GCA_038049695.1). Lineage (NCBI taxonomy): Eukaryota > Viridiplantae > Streptophyta > Magnoliopsida > Laurales > Lauraceae > Cinnamomum > Cinnamomum chago. The sequence continues at coordinate 28,801,771 of CP142451.1, read as the reverse complement.
TTGTCAATCGATGTATATCCAACACCATACAATAACAATTAATTACATTCCATAAATAAATGTACAGAGTAATGTTTCAAAACATTTCTCAAAATATTAAAGTTCTTTCTCGCACTCGGATGCCCGTATCAAATGACATTCCGACCGTTCCATTCCATTAGTCCTCCTGGAGGAACCGGAGCGGTCTCCTCCGCTGGCGCCGTGGGTGCTGCTGCACCGGTAGGGGCAAACGGGCCTGTAATGCCATCAATAACACTAATGAACACGACGGTTCAACAATGTATAAACAAATCTAGTGATAGCACATGTTAATACATATACTAACTCATTCAATCTATTTAACCATAAATTTCAATTCTAACAAGTTCAGATAATGTCTATGATGACAATAGATCACCATAAGAGTTAATCAATAGTCATTCACAAGATAATCCTTATTATAGCTTTCATTCGCTAATTTCATTCCATTTCATTACCATCTTCCCTCAAAGGAATGATTCATTTAATTTGTCATCTTCCCTCAAATGAAGGATTCATTTAATTTACCATCTTCCCTCAAAGGAATGATTCATCTTCCAAACGGAAGGCATCAATCAATACCCATAGATATGATCGGAATATGTGAGACTTACTAGTGTCTTGGCCAGGGACAACTAGCATCACTACGGAGCTCCGGAACACCCCCAAATCCATCTGCTGCAGCAGGATTAGTCATTTATTTCATTTATCAATTCATTGAACTCGTTTAGAATTCTAGTATAGTAGTTATGTAGTGCCAACTTAAGGGTTAACGTTTTTCTAATGACCAGTTCAATTCATTTCAATAATTCTCTTCATAACAAGAGAAGAGGATAACGGTGGTACCAATCCCACTAGATTGGGACCCAACAATGTGAAATACGTTATAGTGAGAGATCTCACTACTCATTTATAGTTCTACTCAACTCCGTCTCAATCTAAACCAACCATTTAGATGTAACCATTGGTTTCCAATGCACTTGTTATTCCCGATGGACATCACATTTATATTTAATGTGTGCATTGAATAATCTCCATAATTATCACCCATGGAGGTTTAGATTCAAAACTAATCTTAAGAGTATTCGTACTCCCAAGAAGTAGTCCAAGTTTATGTGAAAATCCAAATTTTCACTCGCAGACAATGTTCGTACCTATATTAGGTTCGCTCGAGCGAACTGTCAAGAATTATTTCGCTCTGTCACAGAACCTTGGTCGCTCGAGCGACTCCCTGTTCGCTCGAGCGAACTGTCCAGAGTTTCAACTCCAAAAATCTGATTCTCTCTCTCTTCTTTTACACTCCTTACTCCACTACTCATCCACAATCTACAACAACATTGAAACCTCATGTTCCCTCCTCATACATTATCCATTCACAAACCACTCTTCTAATCATTCATTAAACAATCTTATACCAACCTTAACAACTCTAAAAATCAATGGAAAATGCACAAATCCATGAAAACTCTATGCATTGCTACAATAATTAATGCTAATCACAAAAAAATGCTTATACTTGCCTCTTATGAAGCTTAATGGCAAAAAACCCTCTTATCCCTAGCTTGGGTTGAGATTAAAATCCTCAAACTTCAAGCCCTAATTTCATGAAAACACAAAGGTGCATCTCATAAGCTATCTATGCTAATAACCATGCCTAATCACTCATTATAACTTGAAAACTCATTAAAAGTTCCAAGTACTTACTTGTAGCTCAATGAGAGAAACCTTGAGATCTTTCTCAAGCTCTATACTTCAACAATGGGGAAAAAATGCTTGAGGAAGAAGATGGAGATAAGACTACAACCCTCAAAACCCACTTGAATCACCCTTAATCTCACTCTTGATGAGGAAGAAAGGAGAAGAAAGGAAAAGATGAGTCTAGGGTTTAGCTTAAAGTGAAATGAGACCCCCCCCCCCCCCTCTTAAGCTTTATTACATTTTGAGTCAAATGGGGTCTCACTTGGTCCATTTGAGGTCAAATGGAATCGTGTCTATTATGAAAGTTAACGTACTACTCGAGATACACGCGTTGGTATCAAGGATTTCCGTATTCGATGAAATACGCGAAAATCCGTATTCACGAAAAAGTCCTTAGTCTACCTTGTTTGAGTCTAAACTCACTTTAACCAATTCAATTTCATTTCATTATGGTTTAAGTATCATTTGAGACTAATTTGTCTCTCTTTGGTCATTAACCTGGACTAACCCATTCATCCATGCTTAATTAGTATTGATCTCAATTAATTAGCCTTAATCATGATTAGTTTGGGTCGGGGTGTAACATTAGGTTAGTCCACTTGATTCACACCATGATCCATAGCTTGCAGTTTTTATAAACAACCAGGTTTAATATCCAAATAATGTTCCTGTAGTGATATTCTCTACATAATATTACTAAGAAGGCAATGTTCTGCTAATAAAAACATAAAATTTCAACATGAGAAACTTGATCTTTGCAAGTATTTGAAACCAACAATGGTGACATGATAAATACAGGCATGTTTGTGATCTTCGCATCTAAAGAAAACATATATAGGAATGAAAAATATGAAATAATTAAAATCAAACACTTTTACCACCGGAAGTTTGGGTCTTTATCCAAATATGCAAATTCCATTTCACGAATTCGAACTTCTGCTTTGTAACACATAACAGGTTCTCCATCAATATCTATTCTTTATCCATTACAGCAATTTTAGAGAATTGCTGGTCATGCATAAGAAAAAGAGATTAGGAAACTAAAGTGATTTCAACATTCAGTGGCGGAATCAGGATTTTCACTTGGGTGGGGCTAAAATTTTACTAGACTTAGGGCTTGTTTGACAAATCTTATCTTTACGAAACAGATCTGTATGATATAGATCTATTTCAAATGGAGCGGTTTGAAATTGATGTTTTACAAATAGACTGTTTGGTAAGACATAAATATTTTAAAAATAGACTGTTTGGTAAGACACATGTAAAAATAGATCTAATAGTCTGGACATTTTGCAAATATTTTAAGATTTGTGATCATCCAACGGTTGAAATTTTATCTCAAATACGTGTTCCACATTTTAATGACTATAGGCGGATTGGGTCTTCATTTAGTAACTCAGAATAATTTAGAATTCTTAAAAACCGGAATGACAATAAGTAATATGAAAGAGAGAGCTTGTTTACATCTAATGGTTCATGCTTTTTAACAAATATCTCAATATCTATAATGAGTTAACACCTTAAACTTGATCCCATAGCTATTTGTAGATTTCCAAAGAGGATGGATGGTTCAGATCTTGATTGTGGGGCCCACAATGTCCGGAATATTACATCAAACGGCTCACGGTTTTTTGCAAATATCTCGAGATTCGAGAAAGATCAACGGCTGAAATTTGGACACGTGGCCATGTTGGGCCTTCTTCACATTTCTAACAGCTTGGATCATGATTGTGGGTCCCATAAATAAAATAAAAATGAAAAACCGGACTGTCCTAAGAGGACGTCCATAACATTGTAGCACCTAATGTCTACCCGCTTCAGACCACAATATCAGATTGGATTCTGCTACTTTTTGGGACTTCATGAAACAGACACAATTTGTCTTAATGCCATATGAAATGGACACAGTAAAAGCTCATACCAAACATGCTGAAACCGGATTCAATCCATTTTAAGACAATAAGAGGGGAAAAGTAGACATGCCAAACTGAACCTTAACATTTGAAAAAAAGATTTTGGTCGACTTTGACTAGATCTTTTCACATTACCGAATAGCGCCTACAAGTTTTTCTTTAGAAAATATCCAACTCGTAAAACTTAATTAGATGCATGATAATTATTGAAGATTAGGCGACAACAATATAGGAAAAAAACCAAAATTGTGTGTTTGTATATGTATGTATGTAAAAGATAACAAAATCTCTAGTATTATTTATTCTTTATCCACCGTGACTGCTGGGAGAATTGCTGGCTAGCATAAGAGGGAGCTCAAGGAACCAAAGTGAATTCTGCAACATAGAATACACAAAAATGAATTCAGATCCATCTCTTGGCCGTTTCAAAAGAAAAATGTCTGAATACTTGATGAATGGCCAGCAAATGAGTTCCTTTTTAATGTGTTAATTAAGAGTAATGGATGAATCATTTGGATTAGTTTTAGATGGAATTGATGGCTGCTCTTTAAGGCATTACAGAGGTTGATTTGAAAAGGCCTCGTTGCCAATGTGTCAAGGATCAAGGAGAAGCCAAACTAGGGCCTTCTTCCAGCCCTCTATCCAGCTTTAAGGTGCACTAGTCCCATTACAACTCAAGTTTCCTAATTTTGGAGCCCTCCCACTCTAGTGGGTCCAACATGGGCTCCACATTAGTCAATTTTATTTAGTTTTTTTATACCTGGCCACCCCTTAATAATAATAATAATTTAATTACCTTGATTAATTACCTAATTATTCATAATTGGACTAACTAAGCTGGCAAAATCTTTCCAAATATTATAAAAATAGGACCTTTTGGGGTCGGGTCCTTAGGTGGGTGAGACCCTTGCCTAAGATACTTTATGATGAAAGGTTTCTTAATCCTATTAAGACCCTCATTCTTTCTTTATTTTGGGTCAAAGGAAATAATGAGTTTCCTAATCTAACAGGAACTTTCCAATGGATTTGTTCGATATACCCCTACCCATCATCATTATCATCACCGCCAAAACATTGTCCTAACTATATTGCGGTTAGCCACTTAAAACACGGTAGGAGAGAGAGAGAGAGAATTTAAGAGTTCAACAGTTAGGGTGTCCATCTCAACCCTTGTCTCTGTGTCATTTCAGAGTAAACCAGATGGGGTTGATCTCTCATTGACAATCCCATATCTCTACCAACGAAGGCTAGACCCTGACAATAGTGCAATACTTGTTTGACTCTTTAGCGACTTAATTGATCATCACTCATCAAAGATTTCGCATTTCAAAAAGCTTTAAGTTTTATCAAAGCCTTCATAATCGTAGGCATGCTCATGTGAAGATTGGATCTAAATTGTTCGCTTTTAACCCAAAAATTAATTGAGTGAAATTGATCATCTCATAATCTGAAAAATGGAGTGCAACTGTTGGATTGAAGGATTAGAGAGTCAGTCTATCTTTATGCTTAACTTATACAAATATTATTATTTGAGAATGTGATGATTCCTGTACCGCAAGGTGTAGAAAGTAGAAACACTGCCAAATAGAGCCATACTAGCAAAACCCCGTGCGATGCACGGACCACGGAATTACCAAATGCACAGACTAATATAAATTATTTTTAATAAATTTATTAATTAGTAAACTTGTGAGTCCTTTTTGTTGCTAATTTGATCTTTATGTTTTTTTTCCAGATGTTTTATTCTTTATGTGAGATGTAAATGGAGTTTGATGAAGCTCAGGCACGTGCACAAAAAATATAAAGAAAAAACATATTCACAATAAAACAAAAGAATAAAGAAACCAGATTTAATTTGAATAACACGTGGTTTACAATATCCTAAATATATTTAATTTCAAACATTTTATTAGACTGGATAGATAGATTGTACTTTTATTGCAAAAGTAATCCTACCTATTTGTATCCATTGCTCTTTTAAAATTAGTTTTTTCGCCAGTTAACACGGGATTTTATTTTGTTAAACGTTGTTTTTGTATTTGAGGTATTTTTCAAATTTCACAAACATTTTTTAGTTATTTTAGATCATTGTCCTCTCTGTAAGAGAGTGTTTCAGCTACATGTATTACTATTAAGGTTTATTTTGTCAATATTGTATAATATATCTTTTTTTACTATTATTTTTTCTATTTGACCTAAGTTGGATTTTTCTCCTTTTATTTTATTTCTTTTGGTTTCTGGATATGGTCATTATATATTTTTTATTTTCTTTTTCATTTATGAGTCATTTTTTTATTTCTTTTTTTTTTTATGAAGTCATTATACGTATGAAACCCCGTGCTATACAGGGACCCAGTGCTAGAAATTCGTATTTAAAAAAGTAAGACAAACATATAAATTACATCGGATAATAGTGTCAATGAGTTACATACCACAATTAAAAGTCTTTATAACATCACTTATATCATTAAAAAAAAAGATAACGCAGAACTATCTACCTAAACTCCTAACTGCAGTTAAAATTTGTTTACTTTATGCCCCGATCCATATCTCATTATAGTTCCTTTTTTTTTTCCCGAGTAAAGCTTATGTTTGAAGATAGCTCAATAAAATGTGTTTCTTTCAAAGGAAAAATTTATTAAATAAAGAATTTCAAAATATAAATTACCGGCCTAATACCAGGCTTGGGTCTCTAATTCATCACAGGCTTGCAGTTAGACCCAGTACACATCTAGCAACCAAAACTTGGAATTGGGATGAGATTGAGAGCTCTTGATGTAGATTACCATGCATGTGTGAAGGTGACCCAAATCATCAAATGATATAAGAAATTCATCTAAGCTACAACGTTACACCAAAACATGAAACAGAATCGGGATAAATGAAAGAAAAATGAAGTTGAGAGATAGATATACTAACATGACATCCAAACAGAATCGCTGATTAAAAATGATAGGATCTCCTTATGTTTTCTTCTTCCTTCTATATCTCTCTCCTTCTCCTCCTCTGTTGTCACTTGATTTCCTTTTTTTTTTATTATTATTATTCTCTATAATTAGAGTAGTAGATAGGAGAGCAGTTACAAATTGGGAAGTTGGTTCTTTTTGGAGGAATTTGTGCTAGTCACTTAGTGGAGAGAGAGGAGACTTGGCATGGATGGAGATTTTGATATTTTTTCTAAAATTAGGATTTTTATTTTGGAGGACTGTGGTTAACTGAAGGCAAAGCACATTTCAATAGAGATATAGATTTAAGTTGAACCCCCTAAATGAATGGGTCCACCATCTCTATTCTAACTGTCCATAAAACTATATGATGTGGGCTGGGACCCATGAATTGCTTGATAAAGATCAAAGGATCAAATGACCATAGACCTCAGAAATTGACCAAACCTAACCTATTTAAGTGGGACCCCATAGATGAATGGGGTCCACCATCTCTATTATAACTGTCCATAAAACCATATTATGCGGGATGTGACCCATGAATTGATTAAGAAAGATCAAATGATCATAGTCCTAACAAATTGACCAAATATATTTAAGTGGGACCCAGATGAATGAGTTCCACCATCACTATTCTAACCGTCCATAAAACCATATGATGCGGGCTGGGACCCATCAATTGATTGATAAAGTTGAAAGGATCAAATGATCATAGACCTCACAAATTGACCAAACCTAATCTATTTAAATGAGATCCCCCAGATAAATGAGGTCCACCATCTATATTCTAACCGTCCATAAAACCATATGATACAGGCTAGGAACTGCTTGATAAAGATCAAATGATCATAGACCTCACAAATTGACCCAACCTACTTAAGTGGGATCCAGATGAATGGGCTCTACCATCTATATTCTAACTGTCCATAAAACCATATGATGCAGGCTGAGACCCATGAATTGATTGATAAAGATCAAATGATCATAGACCTCACAAATTGACCAAACCTAACCTATTTAAGTGGAACCCCCCAGATGAATGGGGTCCACCATCTTTATTCGAACAGTCCATAAAACAATATTATGCGGGATGTGACCCATGAATTGATTAGGAAAGATCAAATGACCATAAACCTAACAAATTGACCAAATATATTTAAGTGGGACCCAGACGAATGAGGTCCACCATCTTCATTCTAACCGTCCATAAAACCATATGATGCGGGCTGGGACCCATGAATTGATTGATAAAGATCAAATGATCATAGACCTCACAAATTGACCAAACCTAACCTATTTAAGTGGGACCATGATGAATGGGGTCCACCACCTCTATTCTAACCGTCCATAAAACTATATGATGCGGGATAAGACTCATGAATTGATTAAGGTAGAATTTCAAAATATAAATTACTGGTTTGTTGATTTGAAATGTAGATCCTCTAATTGGCTTACTTTATCTTTTTTGTATTTATGTTATTTTCAATTTTGAATGTTATGGTGGTTTTGAGTTTGTGCTTTTATTCTTTTTTCTCTAACAAATCTGATTTAGTCCAACAGAGAAAGCAAATGGTTCATCATTGTGTTTTTTTTTTTTAGATGCATATATTTCTGTATAGTAGATATGTATAGTAAATACATTTCTGCGTATATTTTAATAATTGCATACTGAGACAACCTTAGTATTATTCTCCAATCCCAGAACTTATCAAGTTTTATTACAATTGATCACATGTGGGCCCAGCCAACAACTCCAATATCATGAATCCCTCCTTTCGGAGGTGGTCATGTTTTATTAAAATTGATCACATGTGGGCTCCATCCAAAAACTCCAAAATCATCATTCCCTCCTTTCTTATCTGATGACCAATTGAAAACCCCATATTCTAAAAATCTAAACAATTTTAGAAATCTGAAACCCAAAGCCCTAAATCAAGATTAGAAACTAAATCCAATCTAGATGATATAACAAAATCAATCCAATTAAACATTGAATGTAGAAAATAATAAGGAAGTTGCTTGAAAAGTATAATAGGAAGTTATGCTGTTTAGTTATTTTAGAGAGAGGATAGTGGAGAGAGAGGAGAGGAGATAGGAGAGTGGAAAGAGAGGAGGGAGTGTAGGGTGGATTGAGATGTTGACACCTGTATTAAGGTATTTTCTAAAATTAGGATTCTTAGTTTGGAGGCCTGTGGTTAAATAAGGGAAAATACATTCCAATAGATGTATAGATATTGTATTCCATATTCTATTTCCATCGGTAATAATAGATTTGTTCAAAATTGGAGCCGACAAAATAAAATTTATATTTCCTGAACAGAAGCATGGAATGAAATTTTAAAGAAAATTCAGTAAGAAAAAATAGACGAAGCAAGTTGGCAAAAGTACCCCTAGATTTTGAAAATTACGATCTTGCCCTTTTGTTGTTCGATGGAAGATTGGAGCTCGTTGACAGTTGTTGTATATGCGGCGGGGCCGGATCTCAGTGGTCTGTAAGAGCATTAAATAGGTATACTCATGGTCAGCTTATGTTCTGCACTTTATATTAATAGTATATTTAATATATAGTGTAAAATAGTATAACTAATATAATATATTATAATATATTAAATTATATTATTTAATATATATTACTAATATATCTATAATATATTTTTAACATCCAATAATGGATATAATATGTACCTTATATTGTACTATATTATAAGATCGGAGAATATTGATATCCTTGTTACTCTATAATATATTAATAAAACTATTGAACTATTGCCACTATATAAATTGTAGTGGCAATGTATATAGTTATAGTTTATATCAATATATAAATAGGTACTTATACTTTAATTAGATGTATATTGGAAAAATATACTATTAATTGGTATATTATTACAATGGAGAAAAATAGTAGGTTAAGAATAGTAGAAACAAACAATATACTATTAATATAACTTATTTTGTAGTGCTATGCACAGACCACATAACCGTCATATTATAACAGTTCACCTGATCAAATAAGTTATATAATCTTATCTAAAACAATATAATGGGTGTTGATAATGTATAGCCCTCCAACAACTAAGTAAAAATAAGTTGTTATAATGGGTTCTCTTAGCCCAGCTTGATCAATCTTACTTAGACTATCACCCATCCAACATTGCTAGCAACACCTCGTGATCTGATGGTGGGCCCACCCATCATAGCACATACAATTGTTTTAGGGATTTTCAGGGATGTTGCTATAGTTTTTATTTGTTTGCAAATATATAATGAAGAAAAAAATATTTGATTTAAATTTGATCAGGTGATCAAAAAGATAAATCCACTTCAATAGGATTAGGCCTCACGGTGAGATTGATCATGTGGTCAATCGAAATTGAAATTTAAGGATATATCTTGAACGGTCCCGATTACCATCCTACGTCCCACATAAAGATAATCCACTTCAATAGGATTAGGCCCTATGGTGAGCTTGATAATGTGGTCAATCAGAATTGAAATTTAATGATATATCTTCAATGGTCCCGATTATAACTATGTGGGCCCGACGATTGAATCTCCCTGTGACACGACATATTTTGTAGATCTAGGACCACCAACCACCAATGTTCAAGGATGGGTGGGAAAATTTCATTGAGTCAATTGTTGACAGGTTTGAGCAACACGGACCCCATCCCTAATAAATGATGGTGCCAATAGATTTTAAGGGTCCTAAAAATCTAACGGCCAGAACTTAGTTTGGACAAATCCAACCATCTATATTAACAATGTTTAAGATCCAAGTGAGCCACAGCCTATCCATAAGGTGTAAGAAGATTTGAATGAATTGGATCAGTGGGCCCCACAAGAGGTTTATCATTGAAACATCTCCCGCTTACTCAACACAAATTCCACTAACCATCTATAGCCAGGTTTTACATTTGTGGTAGCTGAAAATGGCCCACATAAAAATGGCCCCATTGATTATCATCAGTGGGCCCCAGTTTTTTGATCCAGTTAACTTTGATTTATGTGTCCAAGTTGGGCCACAATCTATCCATAAGGTGTAGGCAGATTTGAATGAATTGGAACAGTGGGCCCCACAGGTGAGATGGTGTTGCCACGCTCAAAAAACGGCACCTCAACTTTCTTCCTTCCTACTTTCCATTTAAATTGATTTCCATCCCCTAAAATCTCTCTTCTATGCTTATCTTCTCCAAAAACATTAATCTTTGAGGGATAGATAAGGGGATGAGATAATCTAATGGAGTACTGAGAAAAAAAGCCTGGCACACTTGCTCCCATCCTATCCTAAGTTTTTGGATTAGTTGTAATCCTATCTTAATGACATTTATCTCAATGGCATTTAATATTTTCCATTTCTAGCATACTGATCAAATCCTCATCTAAGATCTAATATGCTTAACTGTTGTAGATGAAAAGCTCACTGCCCTTTTTGTTTAGTTTTACACTTTTACATGTAACTGATACATGCCAGATGTTGTAAGTGAAGATAGTTTCAAAAAAGGTGATGAAGATGCTATCTGTATGGATTGTGTTACTACAAAATTGTTTCAGGTAAAACTCTAAATAAATCCAAGAGAATTGGATTAAATTATTTGGAGCCGGACACAAGTGGGCCCACCTAGGAGAGGTCAAAACAGCTAGCATGGGTCCACATTGTTTGCTCCAATCACATGACTTCCTTCCCATTAACATCCTTTCCCTTTGTTAACTTAATTCTACACTCATGTCTTGGGGGTGCAAAAGAGTAGTTGTCCCTATTGTTTAAAAAAGTCAATCCGGGTCCACCAGGCCAGGCCTATATAATTATATAAATCCTTCATTGGGACCTATTGATTGGACCAAGCCAATTGAAATCAATGGTCCTGGATATGTTGGAGATGGGACAAATTTATTGCCAATGGGAGTTGGACCTGGCTTATGATCGGTTGCATAATTCATGTGTTTGGAATATCATCATCTAATGGTGGGATTTTTCAAGTGGGACAGTGGTTTTGGGCTGTTTCTGCTATCACTCCACCCCACCCTCTCTCTCTGCAACCTCCTCTCTCTCTCTCCCCCTCCACAAACCGAGCCCATCTCACTCCACCCCACCCTCTCTCACTCTCCATCTCTCTCTCTGCAACCTCCTCTCCCTATCACTCCACCCCAACCTACCCTCTCTCACTCTCCATCTCTCTCTGCAACCTCCTCTCCCTCTCACTCCACCCCACCCTCTCTCACTCTTTATCTCTCTCTCTCTGCAACGTCCTCTCCGTCTCACTCTGCCATTCTCTCTCAGTCGCATAATTCATGTGTTTGGAATATCATCATCTAATGGTGGGCTTTTTCAAATGGGACAGTGGTTTTGGGCTGTTTCTGCTATCACTCCACCCCACCCTCTCCTTCTCTGCAACCTCCTCTCCCTCTCACTCCACCCCACCCTCTCTCACTCTCCATCTCTCTCTGCAACCTCCTCTCCCTCTCCCTCTCACTCCACCCCACTCTCTATCTCTCTCTCTGCAACCTCCTCTCCCTCTCACTCCGCCCCACCCTCTCTCACTCTCTATCTCTCTCTCTGCAACCTCCTCTCCCTCTCACTCCGCCCTACCCTACTCTCTCTCTACCCACTCTCTCTCTCCCTCCACAAACCGAGCCCATCTCACTCTCTGCCATTCTCTCTCTCACCCTGCAACCTCCCCTCCCTCTCACTCCGCCCCACCCTCTCTCACTCTTTATCTTTCTCTCTCTCAACCTCATCTCCCTCTCACTCCGCCCCCACCCATCTAACCTCCCTCTCACTCCACCCCACCCTCTCTATATCTCCCTCTCTCTCTCTGAGAGAGACAAAATTCAAAACTTTACAACATCAGTGCAGTAGCTAGCGATATATCAGCCCATCATACTTGACATTTTTCGACTTTCTAAGATACAGTGCCAAGAATTATGTTCTAAAATCCGAAATGAAGATTTCAGGTGGGATTAGATGAAACAAAGTAATATCATATATAGAGAAGCGAACACAGAAAGAATGAAACAAAATACTATTATATACAATGAAGCCTACCTATGTCAGAACATCCGATGTAAGTTTCTTCTTCCTATTGATTGAGATCCATATCATGAGAGAGAGGTTCTGGTTTGAAGTAAATCGCAGTTGCTAGCCGCTCCGAGTCGTAGACGCCCCGTTTTCCGTTCTTTTGATGAAATGGTAGAGAAGAGAGAGAGAGAAAGCAAGTAGCCGTTCTTTTGATGAAATGGCATAGAAGAGAGAGAACAAGTAGTAAGAATCCATTCAGTTGGGTTCAGTTACGAAAGAGTGGGGAGTGGTGGGGAGTGGGGATGAAGTAGAGAGATGTTGAGGTGTCCCAGATGTTGACGTGGGGATAAATTGGAGGGATGTGGTTAAATGCAGGGAAAAACATTCCCTTAGTATATTAGATATTCACTTGTCAATCAATTATGAAGATCCTCGACTAACGAGCGATGGATCGCCTAAATTTCTGGATGACATGGCAGACTATTATTGGTCAACTCATGATGAAGACATAACAACTACAATAAGTGATTGAGTAACCTAAGGAATGGAAAAAAATGTTGTGATGGCCAGTAATGAAAAGCAGAATGATTGCATCCAATGTGTGAGATTATGGGTCATCACTCATAGCAACGCCGCGGACAAAGCTTTCAAGCTAACCCATACTAGGGCTCAATCAACGAGTGAAAATGGTCTCTATTTTCATAATATGATATGATCTACGTAGAAGTAGGAAGATGCAAAACACGTGCCGCTCACACATCTGCCTTTCAAGGACGGCTATTCTTGAATGAACACACGGAGTATGCACCAAGAAGCTAATTATGATTCATGGTTAGAATTAGAGGAACATAAATTGATCCAAGTAAATTGAAAGCCATTCTCCATATGTCTTCCCCTTTAATATAAGAGAGCTGCTAATGTCACAACTCAAGCTTCTCTTCGCACAACCCTTCCCTCTACATACCTCAAATAAATGAAAAGTTTTCTAAAATTTTTCTCTATAGACCCCATTGTTCCCAAAATACCCAAACCCCTCCACCCTCATTTCCTCAACTTACTCTCCTTCTTCCCCACTCTCTCCCTCTCATTCTCTCCCTCTCCCTCCCTTTGCCTGCCACCCTCTCCCTATCTCTCCCTCTGCCCCTCTGGCGGAGGGGACGGTGGTGGCTGGGCTGAGAGGTTAGGGTGGGGATGGGTGAGTGTAGAAAGAAGGTGGGGGATGGAGAGACTTTTAGTAGATGTCATTTTAAATAATTTTACACTAAGAAAGGGTTTTGCTCAGAGAAAAGAGAAGCTTGGGCTGTGGCATTAGCAGCTCTCTTAATATAAAAGAGGTCGCAAATTCCTTCGGCAACTATAGTTTATCAAGAGGTTCACTTCACAACATTCAATAGTGAAAATTTCTCAAGTTAATAAGAGAGTAAAACTCGGTTCAACAAGTCATGTTTGTTTATTGTTTGCCCGTGGAATAGAATAAAAAAATAAAGTAAAATAAAATCTAAAAGTTACTTTTTTTTTAACTCAAATGTGTTTGCGGAGATTACACGCAACAGGTAAGGATCGCCAATCTCTACAAACACAATTTTGAGAAGAGAAAAAAGAAATGCAACCGTTAAATTTTATTTGATCCTATTTTTATTCTATTCCATAACAAACAAACATGCCCGAACTGTGATGGTAGTTAAATCTCCAATTTTGAAATCTCTATTCAAGCAGAGACCTCTCATTCTATATGTAACAACAATTGAAACTACGTTAGGAGTTACCCCTAGGTGAACATATCGAAACGGGTAGGAGGAAGAATGCAACATATTATTTAGGCCCTCTGTCCTAGGAGAAAAATTATTTTGTGATCAAAGGGATATGCTTGGCAATAGTTTGGATCGCACAAAAACTCCTACATTATTTTCAGGCCCAACCAATTGAGCTCTTGGCATGAATGGAGCTGCTTTTAAGTATATTTTTTTTTGAGAAACTTCCTGCTTTCAGAATTTGATACAACAGACAAACTCATGAAATTAATCAACAGGGAACCACCTTGCACATCTCCCACTGCTGGCCTGTGAAACAGTGGAAACTGAATCTAATCCTTTGTTCTAAGCTCCCTTAGGCAGAAGACACTGATCTATGGAGTGTTTGTTAATATTTTTTTTGCTGCTGCTATTTTTTTGAGGTAGAAGCACTTTTAGCAATTCCTGCAATAAGCATATTCGGCCCTAGTTGGTAGAAAACCATTTCCTCCCGTGAGAAGCGTTTCTGTCTTATTTGATGTAGAAACACATTACTGTGGAAAAGCATTTCACTTCACCAAACTAAATCTGCAGAATGAAGTTTCTTCGGTTTCCAATATCTACAGAAAACAAAATCAGTGGAAATAAAACACAATAAAGTAAACTAGTATGTACTATGAGAAAAGATTTGACATCAACACATTGTTTAATGTGACAGATGGAGGTAAATAGTGTACTAATGATAAATACAGACCAATAAAGAAATATACTAAAAATGAAGATATCCATTGCCGTCAACTTCCTGTCTAGCAAACATTTCAACGGCCAGGTTTATTTTGCCATGTTCATACGTCGAAATAAATAAATAAATCAACAGGCATGTTTATAAAAAATAAATAAATCAACAGGCATGTTTATTTTGCTGTCTTCAAATGAAGACAAACAACGGACAATCCTGTGCACTAGATTGATGGAGGAAAAAAATGGATACAGTAAATGTGCTGGGCTTTTGGAAAGAAATGATCTGTACTGCCGTTAATAGGTATCTGCGAGAAGCTAAACACTTAGCTAACTTCTGTGGGGCTCACCTTTGCTTGATCGAACAGACTTTCCGGAACTTGTCCCAAATTTCATTCCAATCAAAGCAAAAGGCACATTCTTGCTCTTGTAGAAACATAACTAGATATTTTGCACATTTTCTATCCAACAGTGCATATTATGCCAGTTAGAAGAATAGGTGGGCACTACATATGTTATATAAGACTTAATGCTCTGCAGTATGTGATCATTTCTCCAAACTTGGGTGGCCATGCCCTGGAAAACCCTGCCTACCCTCTAGAGGAAAAGCATATGAACAACAAATAAAGAGAGTACATTTCACATTCAATTGAACTTCCAGCCTAAAAATATGAAAAAAACACCAGAGTTGACTATCAAATCAATGGTCCATATCTGCGAACCATTGTGCTTAAATGTACAAGCACAACACTATAATACGTTCCACATGTCCATGCGTGAGGATCACCATTCCTCTTTCATGAAACTTCCCCAAGAAAGATTGCTTCAAAGTAGAACTTGTAGGTTTCCGTATAATTCGTGAGAACTGTAGTCTCCTCTAAACCTCAATTTCTGTCTTCACTTGAATCACTTTGTCAATGGCAGGTTTATCTGCGATAGAATCTTTTTCTTCTTGGATTAATTCTTTCTGAGATAGCTCTTCTTTTAGTCTCCTCAGTTCAATATCCCTCTCTTCTAATCTCTGCTGCAGTATAATCACCTGAAATACAATAGCATTTCAACACCAGCGACCTCAATGCCCCGAATAAGAAAATGTAAAAACAAATTGCAGAGGTGTGATCTTCAGTAGTGTAAGAAAGCTCAAACACTGTCAGCTCCATGCATCCTTTCATTCGTCTTTTACAAGGTTACCAATTGGTTAGCCGATTCTGCAGAATTTTTTTTTCTATGCAGTTTTAGGAAATGGTTGCACCCTTTTGCATCCCTTCATTTTAACAATTCATGTTCTTTTCTATATTGAGTTTTTTGACAGCAGCCAACCCTCCATGGGCAAGGAAAAAAAAAAAAAAACCCAAAAGTACATGTACATGTAAGGATTATAAAGGACCAATGCATCATAGTTGTCAATTTCGTTCCATGCCGGATGGAATTGGCTGGAATGTTCTGGAATTAGCCTTGGGCGGAACAGAATGGCCCCCTAAAAGTTTATGGTCCCAATTCCAGCAATTCCGGTCCCAATTCTGGGTCAATTCCGCCCCATTCCGGCCAAGGTTTCATAATTCCATTCACATGTAGTGAAAACTAGAAAATGGACAATTGTAGAGTGTAGTTTAATTTAAGTGATGTAAGTATACATTTTTAGAATTATTTTAGCATTCACTATTTTTTCAATTTTAGGTATTCTTTTATATTTGTTTTTTCATTTTTCAATAGTCTTTTCTAGAACAAAATACCGGAATTGACTGGATTGCCGAAACTTTCCACTAAAGGGTCAAACCGGAACGGCGACCAGAACGGAATTGACAACTATGCAATGCATGGGCAAAAACAAAATGAATGCTAAAACTGACAACTTTCGCACACCCTTGACTGCTAAGCACGGTATAAGAAGGCATTCTTATACAAGGGCCATTCCAGAAGGTTTGTTCCCTAATGGTGATTTAGGACCATTATGGTTATCCTGTTGTGATGCATCAGTTGTGGGAGGTATCCTTGTGATACATATGTTGTGAGAGGTATTCTTATGATTCAGTTGTGTATGGGAGACATTCTATGATTCAGTTGTGTATATGAGACATTCTATGATACTGTTGTGTATGGGTGGCGCTCTATGTATCAGTTTTTGCCGGAGGCGTTTTAGTGATGCATGAGTTGCGGGCCTGTCCTACCAAGCAGTTGAGAAGTGGTCATCAGATGTAATCTTAATCATGTGCTGAGCTTTAGTTTAAACTACAATTGGATCTCTAATTAAATTGTGAAAATTCCCATACTCATATCATATGTTATACACAAGCACACAACTGAATTAGAATTTTCATTCACTCAGGATGTACTGATCTCTGGTTTGCTCTAACCAAGTAACCAGCACGTAGAAGACTACACGGGCCGCAATGATCAAGAATTGGATTTTGATATTCGTGGCTAGAGGCGCTCAACTAGTGATTTTGAGGACTAGCCTCCTTTATTTTATCTAGATAGGAACTTGATAAATATTATTTTGTTTTAGCTGCACATATTGGTTTTATTTAGTGATGTTTTCTTAGATTGTTCTTTTATTTGAGGACATTAATAATGGCTACTAGTTATTTCAAATAAAAGCTCAGATTGATTCCTATGTGGTGGATTTCATTTTTGTTGGTTTATGATGCTTATTAGTCGTGATCCGGAATCCGAATGGGCCCTCGATTTAGAATGTGACAGTGTATCAAAATTGATCAATCGGATCCTGTGCTTGGGCTTTTATACTCAATTCAATCTAGTAAAGCATTCCCTAAATTCAAATGATCCACAAATCAATAGTACTTCCTTTTGGAGCATCCTTTCCAAGCAAATAAAGGAGCATGTGTAAGCTAATCCAATGGAGCAAACTAGGCTTAGCTTTCAACTTGGAGTGCCCAGGAGCAGCAAGTGCAGGTCCCCCAGAAAAGAGGGGCCACAGCTACAAGCTTGGCTTGGCTTTGAAGCTGCTAAGGAAGGCCAAGAACCATCTGCCTCTAAAGCCAAAGTGTGCTATACTGTAGTTTTCAATCCTCTCTCAAAAATAAAATAAATAAATAAGTCAACTGAAAGATAAGGTGAAAATTTTCATTCCCTAGACAATAGTATGCTGTGGCAATTTCTTGGCCCCATTGATCCTCCCTAATTAGTGTATCTGGCAAGGTCAATATGCAAAGTGCGTATTTTAAACCACTGAAATAATGGGATTGTAGAAATGTGGAATGAGACCTTTTTTAAAAGAAAAGGAAGAAAATGCATTTCAAAAAGTCTACGCACCCCGGATTCCAAACCCCGGACGGAACCCGGGGTGCATGGGATCCGTTGGATCCCAAACTCCTCAGGGATCCAATGGATCCCATGCACCCCGGGGTCTGGAACCCGGGGTGCATAGCACCACTGAATGCATTTTTGGGATGTGAAAACTAGGTTTTTAATAATACCTTGGTTTTCTAATTTTCTTTCATTTGAAGAGAACTTTGGGTTGCAGTTAAATTCTCAAGAAAATGTAGTAAAATTGTACAAACCAAAATGACCATAAAAGAGGTTTGAAGCAGGAGAAAGCCGTATTCTTATTTTCACACTTTCATTTGTGACTGATCTATTGTTTCTTAAGATGAATAGAATTCGTTGAAAAAAAAGAAAAGAAAATGGATAAAAAGTTACCATTTCATTAGAATTTTCCACATCATTCGTGAGTTCATCCATGTATTTATATAATCCTGTAAGACAAAAATGAAAAATAAGAAATATTTACATGGAAATCACTGGAGACCAAAAGGCAACAAAGTCATAGATATGCATTTAACCCAAGTTGCACAGAACTTATACTCTGGAAGTTGGAAACAGATGCTTCAAAAGAAGGTTTCCATGTTCCCTTTCCCCCCCCCTCTTTCCTTCTCTGTGTTATTCTTAATCAAACTTATTCATTTGGAATCAAATGAATACGACTATAAAAAACCCATGCCCTTATCCCTGTTGACCAAGATGCGTATCCAATGCCCATTCTTTCAATTTAAGCATACTTATTGTAATAGTAAACATAAAGCCAGGTACACATCAGAATCAGATAGAGTTTGTTTATGAAGAATAGGATATTAGCATATACAACCACCCAAAAACTGACCCCTAAACATCCTGTTTGCTTCTACTCTTTCTTGCAAGCAATTACATGTGAAGTTGCAATTTGCCAGGTTCATCAAGCTAAATCAGGATTAGGCTACTTCATTATAAAGTCTGAAGTTAGTGTTGAGCTCAATCCATATGAATTGACCTAAAGTCTGGGCCCAGCTCATAACAGCCAGAAAGATCTTCTACCCAAGTTGTATATCCATATTTCAAATGAAAATTTTATTAATAGCCGTTAGCTGTATATCCAATTGTTTAAAATAAAAAAATTCACAGCTGGTGTTCGTAACTTTAAGGGAAGAAAACCCCCAAATCCACCTATATACATCAAACAAAAAAAAAATGCAGAGAATCACATATAGATCTCAGGAGTTCATAGCCATTAGTTATGTATCCAAGTTCTAAAAGAACAAATCTGTGCATAATATTTGATTAACTTACGAAGTAAATGAATACAAAAAGATTGAAAAAGAAAAACTAAAAATTAAAAAAATTGTTTAATTGTATAGATGTGAGCATTTTAAATCTGTTACTTGTATATATAAGTTCAGAAAACCAAATCTAAACATAAGAATTAATTAGCATTGAAAAGAAATGAAGGCACTGGCTCTATTAGCTGATATTATCAGCCTATACTTTTAACTTTTCTAGATAAAAGATCCCCTTGGTATCTAGTCAGTCATGATCATGACTCCAAAATTATCAGCCAGCATGACTTATGAGCCATTTGCCTTATTATAAATATCCAAGTTGAAGAATCACTAAACTGATACCGAAGTATTATAAAAAAAACAAAACCTATATCAAACCAATGGCACAATGAAGGAAGAAACTGATATAACACTAACCTTCATATTGGTTTCTAAGTTCTGCATATTGAGATTTCTGCAGAGCAAGTTTCATTGCCAACTCATGGATCTACAAAATTGGCAGGTGTAGGTTAGTAGCAAGATAACAAATGACCAGAGAAGAGACTTGGATGATGTCAAGAGGACTTAAATTAAGATAGGAAGAAGGGCAAAAAAATATAACTCTAAGCAATTTATGCTTTTAACATCTACAACAATTCCATAATATTATTAATGAGGCCATGCACAGCAACATATCGTTCTCCTGGGACAACCTTCTCACATGGAAATGTTTACTGCTTCTCTTCTAAACATCAATGAACGGAAGGCATCATTCTGCACGGTTGTAGATGCACTTTCAAAATTTAGGCCACCAGCATTGACTACTGTCAGGATGAATTTACCTTCTGATATACAATGTTTATATCTGCAGGACCAGCTGAGCAGCAGGTCCAACCATGGAGCAACACAGATCTAACAGCATCAGGTTCAAATGATAGTTTGCAGTAGCTGATGCAATGTCCTAGTTCTGGCCGCGCTACATATCACACTGCTTAGGGTCTCTGGTTACTAGTTTTGAGTCTCTGTAAAGGGTTACTGTGTTGTTTGTGCATGAGTAGTTTGATGTATTTTTATGAGTAGTTCGTCGTAGTTTTCTCTCAATAATATATATCATCTTCTAGCAAAAAAGAATTTAAATAATTCTGAAAAAAAGGCTTTTCACCAATTTTTCAAAGACTTATGTTGATCAAAACCTGAACAGCTAAGATGTAATCTCCATGCTTCTAGTTTTGGGTGCACTAAAATCAATTGTAACCATGTATTAAATGCTTCTAACCTAGGAGAAGCACATTAAATATTCTTCTCATAATATTTACAGGAAAAGGAATGTAACCTACTTCCACGTCATAATAATTGGATCAAGTGAAAGGGCAGCCCTGAGACGCATAGAGTGAAAGGCAAATACTGGACTAATTGGGGAAAAAATTATTGAACTCTACCAAAGTCAAGTTCTTATGCAATAGTACCTTTCCTTCAGAATGCAATTGTCCAACCTCCTCATTTTCTTCCTGCAGGGTCCTACACTTGGCCATTAGCATCTTTCCCATCTTGCTTTGTGGGGTAAAGTTGACAGCAGCAACATTGTCCTGCAACTCTTTCACTTTTTTGTCTTTCTCCTCAACCAAATTCTGAAAATGTCACACATGGTGAGCATTATATTGGTTCGTAAGTCAAAACTATTCCATATTAACTTTAAAATGTCAAAATATTGATTTAAAAGCCAGCCAAATCGACTCAGACTCAGTAGATGCCGAGTTGAGTCACCCTCCGAGTTACCTACTCAGCCAGGTCCTATTGTTTTAAGGCCTTAAATACAGTTAATTCCCTTTTTTATCAGAAAAGGTCATGGGAAGCTCTAATGAACAATTACACTAATTTTAGAAGATCAAAACCACATTTTTTAACATATCCAGCATTTGAAGATACGCTGTCATTTAACAGAATGAAATATAAATTTGGGTGCCTATAACAAATTAAATTTAGTATTTATAAATGAAACATGACAAATTCTAAGTTTTAGATTCATAGAACTACATTTCAATTATTTTCTGTTATTTTTTAATAGCTTTCAAATGTTATTGGGCGTAGGGTGTGACTGACAAAGTACCCTCCCAAGACAGTCCGATTTTGGAACCTCGTTCCAAACCCTCAAAAATGTATGTTTTTCTTTATCAGGACATAAAAGTACACTTGGGAGACATCAAAAGAAAACTGGATAAAATATTTGTTATGAAGAAAATGAAAGCACGCACTGATGAAACTAGAGAAATTCAGTTGATCAAGCCCAGTACTCCATACATAGAGCACACCTTGACCTCGTCATTGTGGCTCATATAGTGAATGGATAATGCTGTACAGAGAAAACGACAATTAGCTAGCAAATGTGCAGTCTGAAATGTATTGAGGATTTTCAACAAGGAACTAGTTCCTTACTTTGAATAAGGCACTACTTTAAATGGCCCACCTATGATCCCCCCCCCCCCCCCCCCCTCCTTGTCAAAGCCAGTAGAGAGAGAAAAAGATAGAAACAATATGTTGTGAATTCGTTCATCCCATTGAGGGCTCACGATGTTCCTTGATAGATGAATAGTTACTATACATGTTACATAATTGTAGCAATCACTATATTACAGCCAATCATAATCTAATTTACATCTCCTAATATGGCAATGATATAAATTACATAGCTGTACATGAGAGGTAACTTACCACCCAAGTTTGGGCTTTATTTGTCATGGGCTGACCCACTGACCCATTTAGCACTAACCCATTTAACACCCCCCCTCAAATTGATGCAGGTGAATCCACGAGCATCAATTTGCCAACTAAGAATTGGTGTCGTGGCCGGGGAAGACCCTTGGTAAAGATATATGCAATTTGAAGTCCGGTAGAAACATGAGGAAGAGTAATTGCTCCACGCACAAATTCATCACGTATGTAATGACAAGCCACCTCAATATGCTTTGTACGTTCATGGAAGACAGGATTTTCAGTAATCCTTATGGCACTGGTATTGTCGGCATAGAGAGGAGTAGGACCAGATTGGGAAAATCCAAGCTCAGAAAGAAGACCCCGAAGCCAGACAATTTCAGAAGTGGCAGCCGACATAGCACGATATTCTGCTTCTGTGGAAGATTTGGAGACTTTATCTTGTTTTTTACATTTCCAGGAAATTAAGGAGTCCCCCAAGAACATGCACCAACCAGTGGTAGATCGGCGACTATCAGGGCAACCAGCCCAGTCAGCATCTGAATAGGCAATTAGAGACGTCGAATTGCCCACAGGAAAGAAAAGACCACGAGATGGTGTATGAAGAACATATCGAAGAATGCGCCGAACAGCAACGAGATGGAGATGACGTGGTTGTGTCATGAACTGACTAACCATATTTACTGCATAGGAGATATCAGGCCAAGTGATAGTCAAGTAGATCAAACTTCCGACTAAACGGCGATACATTGTGGCATAAGGAAGAAGATCGCCCGTATCGTGCGCGAGCTGAAGATTGGCCTCAATAGGCGTATCTACTGGAGTGGAGTTTTGAAGACCAGCTGTCTCAATGAGATCCATAGCATATTTGTGTTGATCAAGGATGAGACCTTTCGCTGACTGATGAACCTCAAGGCCTAGAAAGTATGTGAGTGGCCCTAAATCTTTCATATGGAAAGATTCATGTAAGGATGCTTGTAGATGTGTGATCATGCCAGAGTCTGTCCCAGAGATAATGATATCATCTACGTACACCAATACGACAGTAAGCCCATTTGAGGAGCGGTGAAGGAACATAGAAGGATCAGAGGCACTCTGAGTGAACTGTAGATGAATGAGAGCATCCCTAAATTTCTCGAACCAGGCGCACGGAGCTTGCTTAAGACCATATAGAGAGCGTCGTAAGCGCGCGCAATCTCCTGCTGATGTACCCATAATGCCTTGGGGAAGTCGCATATAGACTTCTTCTTTGAGATCACCATGAAGGAAGGCATTCTTGACATCAAATTGGTAAAGAGGCCAGGAGTGAGAAGCAGCAATGGCAAGAACAGTACGGATTGTAGTCATTTTCGCAACTGGAGCAAAGGTTTCCTCATAGTCGATGCCATATTCCTGTCGGTTGCCGAGAGCGACTAACCGTGCTTTATAACGATCCAAAGAGCCATCAGCCTTGAGTTTGACAGAAAAAACCCATTTGCAGCCAATAGGTTTTGCAGATGAGGGACATGGAACAATATCCCAGGTATGATTCTCCTGCAGTGCCGTTAATTCGTCATGCATAGCCTTTTGCCAACAGTCATGCTTCACCGCCTGCAAGTAAGAAGTCGGAATAGCAATGGAGGAGAAGGCAACAAGCAAAGATGTGTGAGTGAACCCATATTTGTCAGGAGGCTTGGAGACACGCGTAGAGCGTCGAAGCTGAACTGGAGAGGAAGGAGCTTGTGATGAAGCGGGAACAAGATCAGGTGCCGGTGAGGGATCTGGAGGGGGAGGCAGTAGTGGAACATCCTTATGACGACGTCGTTCATAAACAATGAGTGGAGAAGAGGTCGAGTCAGAGAAATCTGGTAGATGAGAAAAAGAAGGTAAAGGAGAGGAATGGGTAGAAAAAAAAATTTGATTTTCGAAAAATGTGACATTTCGAGAGATGCGAAGACGGTTGAGCACAGGATCATAACAAAGATACCCCTTTTGGTGAGAGGCGTACCCAAGGAACGCACATTTGGCAGATTGAGCAGTTAATTTGGTACGTTCGGTTGAGGGTAGATGAACAAAGCACACACATCCAAAAATGCGTAGGTGGGTGTAAGTGGGCTCGGAATGAAAGAGACGAAAGTATGGTGTTTGATTGTTGAGGCGATGGGATGGTAAGCGATTGATTAAATGAACTGCAGTGGCTAAAGCTTCGGGCCAAAATCGTGCGGGAACTGATGATTCTAAGAGAAGAAAACGAACAGAATCGAGGAGATGTCTGTTTTTTCGTTCAGCAACTCCATTCTGTTGAGGAGTGTAAGGGCACGATCGCTGTGATAAAATCCCGTATTTTTGCAAATAAGTTTGAAATGGATGGGACATATATTCCCCTCCGGAATCAGATCGAAGAACTTTTATGCGAGTAGAAAACTGATTTTCAACATATGCGATAAATTTTTGGAAAGCATCAAAGACTTCAGATTTAGAGTGTAAGAAATAAACCCAAGTGAATCTACTATGATCATCAATGAAGGTGACAAAATATTTGAAATTGGTATGAGAGATTACCGGAGTAATCCCCCAGACGTCACTATGAATAATGTCAAAGCAATTTGAAGCCATAGTAGATTTGGAAGAAAAGGGAAGAACTTTACTTTTCCAAGTTTGCAAACAGAGCACTCATCAAAAATATGACGAAAAGATATTTTATTTTCATTAATACTACCAGTGTTTAACATCAAAGATAACAATTTTGAATGAGGATGGCCTAATCTATTATGCCAGAGCCTCCAAACATCCCGAGGAGAAACACAAGAAAAGGCAGAGAGCTGGTTATTCTGAGAAGGAGGCAGAACGAGAGGAAACAGGCGTCCACACTTAGGCCCCTTCGCGATCACCGTCCCCGACACTTGATCCTGCACAACACAACCAGAGCGAGAGAAGGAAACATTATAATTATCATCAATCAATTGTCCAACAGACAGAAGATTTGTAGTAAGATGAGGAGAAAGAAAGACATTTGTGAGAGGTAATGAATGAATGATATCACCAGTAGCTGTAATAGGAAGCTTTTGACCATCAGCAGTATGGACTTGTAAATTTCCATTGTATGGTTGCAGGTTAGATAGATGAGCGGTGGAAGAGGTCATATGATTGGAAGCTCCAGAATCAAGAAACCATAGGGAGGAAGAGGAGTGGTTGTTACCTGAAATGCCAAGTGCAGAGAAGGCATTTATGATCATCTGTTGAATAAGCTCAGGGGTGATTTGAGGAACAGTATTGGTGGCAGGAGGTGGTGAAGGCATGACTGGTGCTGAGGGACTAGCACTAGAAGAAGTAGCATCTGCAGTATTGACATGATATGCTCGTGGAGTGCGATTTTGTGGCCGCCTTTTGCATTCAGTAATAACATGACCATTTGATTTGCAATAATTACAAAACTTGGTCTTACACTGTGAGGCATAGTGTCCATAGTTTTTGCAGCCAAAGCATTGGATTTTGCTGAGATCTCTTGCTGGAGGTTGTCCTTTCGAAGCCGAAGTAGTATGATGAACCATCCCTCCCGGGGTGTAATTGGTAGTGGCAGCAAATGCGACATCAGAAGAGTTTCCGGAGGACTGTTGCTTCAGAGCATGCTGAGTGATCTGACTTTGTTCCTCTCGCAAGAGTTCATTAAGACACTCATTCAGGGATGGAGATGGAACCCTGCTCATCAGATTGGAACGAATGATCTCATACTCAGATCTTAATTTCATGAGGAACTGGTCTCTGTGAGAAGTTGCCTGTAATTTTTGAATCTCAGAAAGAGCGGCCTCAGAGACATTGAGGTATTTGATTTCATCATATTCAGCCCATAAATTAAGAAAACCTGTATAATAATCCTGGATGGAAGAAGTCCCTTGGGTATACTGAGCAATCTCCAGTTCAAGCTGGTATTGTCGAGCGGAGTTCCCTTGGTGATAAACTTGCTTCAGATATTCCCACATCTCCTTAGAGGTCTTGTAAGGTTTGAGATTCAGGATATATTGGAGTTCAACAGACCCAAGAATCCAGGTTTTTATTTTGGCATCCTTTGTATTCCAAGAGAGTATTTTTTTCTCATCTTCTTTAGGTCGTGGATCGAATCCGGAAACAAGTCCCCACATTTCCTTCCCTTCAAGATAGACTTGAAATTGATAGGACCAGGAAGTGTAATTTTTTCCATTAAATTTAATCAATGCAATATCATGCTTTTCCATGGCAGTAGATTGATGAGCAAGAAAATCCAATTAATTCTTAAAGAATGGCTAACCAGATGAGAAGAGGAGTCCCAAGTTTGCAACAGAGGAGTCCACGTTAGCAACAGAGAAGTCAGAGAAGACAATTTCCAAAAAAACAGCACTTTTAAGCAAAAATATCCAAAAATTTGACCCAGGCGACCAGGATTTTTCAGATAAAAGAGAGTGCAGCAGCCAACAGGTTTGATTTATGATCAATCAGAGATCATTGGATGATAAAGACCATAAATTCGCACCAAACAAACCAGATTGCTCACCAAAAAGATCAAAATCCAAAAACTTGGACGACTGTGATGAAAAGATACAGTAGAAATTGGAATTTCTGTAGAAAGGGTAGAAAGCCTACCTCTAAGATGCTAAAAATCCTCAAAAAATGCCCACAAATACTAGAAGGAGTGGTCGACCAGTCTGGTTGCAATATCCAGATACAGCAGTGTGGATCTGGGGTGGGCCACGTATGATCACACCTTGATCAGACCAGTGGATGAAGATTCCTTGAGTTGATAATACACTCGATGACTTCCAATGCTTGGAAGATGAAGAAGATCACTCAGAAACTCTGTATAGAGTTGTGTTTACTCAAGGCTCTGATACCATGTCAAAGCCAGTAGAGAGAGAAGAAGATAGAAACAATATGTTGTGAATTCGTTCATCCCATTGAGGGCTCACGATGTTCCTTGATAGATGAATAGTTACTATACATGTTACATAATTGTAGCAATCACTATATTACAGCCAATCATAATCTAATTTACATCTCCTAATATGGCAATGATATAAATTACATAGCTGTACATGAGAGGTAACTTATCACCCAAGTTTGGGCTTTATTTGTCATGGGCTGACCCACTGACCCATTTAGCACTAACCCATTTAACACCCCCCCCCCCCCCCCCCCCCCCCCTCCTTCCCAGTTCCCTCTCTTTTTCCCTCTCCCTCCCCCCTGTAGAAATTTACATACTACATTTTGATCAAATGACTATTTACAGAGCATTAAGAATTGGGAGAGTAAAAATTGCTAATGGAACTTTCAATCAAATAGCAGGGAAAGGATCCATCAGTGGTTTACCCAATCTGTCATTATCCTTGATCTTACATGTTCCCTCCCTTTTATTTAACCTTATATCAGTCAGTGCTTTGACAAAAAACCTCAATTGTTCTGTCACTTTTTTCCCTTCTCATTGTGTATTTTAGGATCTGAAGACGGGCAAGTGATTGGTGGTGGCTGTGAGAGTAATGGTCTTTATCTTCTGGAGCCAATAAGGAAGGAATCAAAAGTACTGCAGTCTACTATGAGTGAGGATAATAAAATAATGTTATGGCATCATCGACATGTACCAATCCAGAGTCTTAGAAGTATATCTATTTTAAAGTTTAAAAATAATGTTCAACATTTGAACTGTGACACTTGTCGGTTAGTAAAAACTAAAAGGAGTGTTTATCGAGTTAGTATTGATAAAAGAAGTGTGTTTTCATTTGATTTGATTCATTCTGATGTATGGTATGCTCCTCTTACCTCTATTTATGGTCATTGGTATGTTGTTACATTCATTGATGATGCAACTAGATATACTTGGGTTTATCTTTTAAAATCAAAAGGGGAAGTTCTGAATGTTTTTAAGACGCACAATAGAAAGGTGGAAGTAAGATTTGATAAGAAAATCAAGGCATTTCGGTTCGCTAATGGTGGAGAATACATGTCTTGTGCGTTTCAATCCTATTTATCTGAGAATGGGATTGAATCTCAAACTTCATGTGCATATAACCTGAACAAAATGGAGTTGTAGAAAGAAAGACCAGACATTTATTAGAAGTCACAAGAGCTCTACTTCTTGAAATGAATGTTCCAAAGTCTTTTTCGTCGGATGGTGTGCTAACAGCACCCCTATTGATTAATAGGATGGCCACTAGAATATTGGGATGGAAAAGCCCAATAGAAATGTTATGTACCAATATAACTTTGTTTCCAGTTCCACCAAAGGTTTTTTTCGATGTTCTTGTTTTGTACACATTCCCAAACAACATTGAGACAAGTTATAGACCCAAAGGCCATAAAGTATATATTTGTGGGATAACCAGGTACTCCAAAAGGTTACAAATGTTACCTCCCTGGAAATGGGGGAAAGATGTTTGTTACAATGGATGTGCCATTCCATGAAGATGTTCCATTTTACTCCTTCAAAGGAAAAGAAGTAATCCATGAAGAGAGACAAGGGGAGCATCAAGGGGAACTAGTGCCACTTGTTAAGTCGGTACCTCCACCATCGTATTTGGGACAGATGGATGGTCATTGAGAGCAAAGGCAAGAGGAGCAGCCAGAGACCAGTGTCAGAGACTTCCGAGGAGGTTGGAGCAACAAAAGCATTACCAAAGCCATTGCAGGTATATTCCAGGAAAAAAAAAAAAGAATACTAGACCATTATTATCATCAGAATCATCAGTTGATGCTCTGAATTCAGATCTCTAGCCTCCCTTCAGTAACCCTTTTGATCTTGAGCTTCATGTCGCCTTACACAAAGGTACAAGATCGTGTGTTACCCATCGTCCTATTCAAAATTTTGTTTCTTATAACCACTTGTCACCTCTCTTTCATGCATTTGTTACAAAGATATCATCAGAAAAAATACTGGGTGTCCAAGGCACTTACACGTCCTAAGTGGAATGAGACAATGGTAGAAGAAATGGAAGCACTTGAGAAGAACAGCACATGGGTGTTAACTGCTCTTCCTGAAGGAAAGTGAACTGTTAGATGTAAGTGGATCCTCACTTTAAAATATATAATCAAGATGGTTCCACCAATAGATATAAAGCCCGTCTTGTTGCCAAGGGGTTTACTCAATCATATGGAATTGATTATTTTGAGACCTTTTCTCCCGTAGCAAAGTAAATTTCTATTAGAGTTATACTATCCTTGGCAGCTAATTTCTCATGGCCATTATATCAATTGGATGTAAAGAAAGCATTCTTGCATGGGGACCTTAAAGAGGAGGTCTACATGAATCTTCCACCAGGATTTGTTGTGAAAGGGCAGGAGCATAAAGTTTGTTGTTTGAAGAAATCACACTATGGGCTAAAGCAGTCTCCTCAAGCATGGCTTGACAGGTTCAGTAAGGTTGTGACCAGTTTTGGATTTCACAGGTGCCATTCATATCACACTGTGTTTGTAAAAAAGAAGGAACATGAAGGTTGTGATTCTTGTTGTCTACATTGACGACACTGTGGTCAAAGGGAATGATGGGGATGAGATTAATAAACTCAAGAATTTTTTAAAAACTGAGTTTGAAATCAAGGACCTTGGAACACTGTTGCAAAGTCAGAGTGGAATAGTTATTTCCCAGTGGAAATACACTCCTGATCTTCTTAAAGAAACAAGAAAATTGGGAGTCTTACCTGTTGATACACCTCTTGAACAAATCATCGACTGCATTTAAATAGTGGAGAGTTACTTCATGATCAAAAAGGTTATTAAAAACTCGTTGGAAAATTAATTTATTTGGCCATCACTAGACCAGATATTTTTCATATCCTGTCAGTCTAGTTAGCGAGTACATGGATGCTCCACGAACAAATCATTTAACTATTGTTCATAGAATCCTTAAATACTTGAAAGGTTCACCACGCCAAGGAATCTTATACAAGTCACATGGGCATATTAGAGCATAAGCTTTACAGATGCCAATTGAGCTGGATCTTTGGCAGAGAGGAAGTCTACTGCAGGGTATTGCACTATGGTTGGTGGTAATCTCGTATCTTGGAAGAGTAAAAAGCAGGTGAACACTGCAAAATCTAGTGTTGAGGCTGAATATTGAGCAGTTGCTCTTGGGTTTTGTGAGTTGATGTGGTAAAGCATACTGTTAAGTGAAATGGGATTTAAACAAGGTGAACCAATGAAAATGTCCAGTGACAGTACATCGGCAATCAAGTTAGCCAGAAACCCAGTATATTATGAAAGAGCAAAACATGTGGGGGTTGATTGTCACAATATCAGAGAAAATCCAAAGCGAGGATGTGGAGCTAATTTATATTCATACAAGCACTCAAGCTGCAGACTTTCTTACGAAAGCAGTTGGAAAGAAAGAGTTACAGGAAGCTTTGATCAAGCTGGGCATAGTTAACATACATGGCTCAGCTTGAGGGGGAGTAATAGCAGTTCAAGGACTTTTATGTAAATAATAATAGCTACAGGGGCTTCTATGTAAATACCCAAAATTATGGGTAATATGATTTATTAATAAGATGGAGAGTGTCGTCAAACCCTGATGAGTGATGACGATAACTTCTCCTCTTTCTCTAATCAAGACTCTCTTTTTTCTCTACTTTTTTCCTACTCCTCAATATTATTTAGTACTTCATCATAAAACCCTAGATCTACAAGAATCTAGAGGTTTAACTCACAGTGGGGTCTGCCTATCAAATATCTAAACCGCTAAAAATTAATGTCCTCCTTTGTATGAGAGTTGGTCAAATCTTAATCCTACAGAAATTGGTCTTACTGTAAGAAGGAACATTATGGATAATGTAACAAAGAATAAGAACTTTTTTATATTTTATTTATGTGTCTTATTTATTCTCAATCCTACGGTTAGATAGGCCTTTATTTGGGTAAGATTTGGCTATTCTCCCTATAATAGAAGGGCGTCTATTTTTAACAGTATAGATTTTGATAGATTTATAATGTGTAGTTTCTCGTCTCCTAAATCCATCCAGTGAGACACCTTGAATCACCATGGCCTTGTAGTTTATTTTTATTTAATACTGTCGTGGGGCTAACAACTCAGATGACATGGCAGTGTTAAGAAGAATAATAAGATTTTCTTTCGTGCAATTTATTGCTTAAAGGCTCATCTTTTCATGTTATAGTCTCTATGTACTGTGTAGACCGTTTTGTTGTGCTTATGCACCTTTGATCCAAACCCTAACCATAGGGTTTGCATCACCTTTGATCTACATGGCAGGCGGACGGGGGCCTGAAGTACGCTTCTCTTGGGCCCAGGTTTAACCAGCCACCCAATATAATCCATTCAGCCAGCCCATGGCTTGGGTGTACCTCCCACTTTATTTCTTTGTTTACTTAATACAGTGGTTGGTTTGGTCTTCTTGTTTTTTATTTAGTTATTTATGGTTGGGATTATAACATCTCAAACTAGATGCTATTCAAATCAGTGGTTTGCATCTATTCTACGGCTTCCCTATTAGAACTTCATATTTAAATAATAATAAGTCAGTTGGCCAGGGAACTACTGCCCGTTGCAAGACTTTGAAGAAGAGAAAATCAGTCCCTTGAGATTGCAAAAGGATTCCTAGGGTTTCCCCATCGTTTGTGTGTGTTTGATATGGATTATCCTTAATTCCTAGCTATCTATCTGCTATTCTTGGAAGTTTCAGTTTCAACATTGCTGTAACAGCAACCTGCACACATGCAGTTAGACCCAGAAAGTCCTGGCCTGCATCATATTTTCTATGATTCTATTTTTCTTTATCAAAGGATCATAACACAGACTAGCAGCCATATGTATAGAGTAAGCTGCAGTTGAAATGAGATTGAATAACAGAAGGTGACTGGAACTTCAAAAATGAAGAAAATTGTTTGTTAACTTAAAGCAGAAGGTGACCATAACTTCAAAACAGAAGAAAATTGTTTGCTAACTAAATGCACAGCTATATGGATGGTTTCAATGCAGAAAACCATGACACCTAAGTCAGTTAACAAGTTATATACAGTTTGTCAAATATAGTGCTTCTTTCCTTCCACAACTGCATTCTGCTGTGAATTATGCGACAGGGACATTGAGACATGAAGTCCTATACTTTATTGGAGTTTTCAAGTTCAACAGGCACTACATGGAAACTAGTTTATGGGCTGAAGGCATCTATAAAAGTAACAAAGTCTTTGAATTCATATCTAGAAGCCATCAGAGCACCTATCCATATGCACAAAATCAAATTACATAAGTAAAAGGCTGCTTTTCCTTTTCCCATTCAATAAAAAAATACGGAAAACTTTTATACTCTTTTGTAATACTCAAAGCATCATATACTTTTTTGACAATGAGAAAAAGTTGTTAATTATTATACCTTTTTGAAAACTTTCCTTTAAAAGATCATCATTCATACACACTTCTCCATTGCACCATATAGTTTTTGTAATAGAGAATAAAAACTATTTTCCAGAAGAAGCCTATTCCTTGGCATCAAAACACAGTCATACTTAGGCATCACACTTGTAGGTAGGCCCTAGTTGAACTCGGCCATTAAATGAACATGAGATATTACCACCTTAACTAGGCGGATTGGATTTCATTGAAATTGAGTAGTATACCAATGAGTGGAACTATTTATTTTATCAAAGTTAAGAATTCCAGGAATTTTTACTGCCGATTCTTAATTTAATCCAGAAATTCTGATTTGATTATGATCCAAAGAGGAAAAAGAATCAAATAATCATTCAATGATGAAAATAGAATAACCATCCATTTTGTGTGTGCATAGTGTGGATACACCATAACATCAATAAAAATATAAAATAGATTAGCAGTGCAATAAACAAGGAACAATTCGTATAGCCAAATAGGAAATACAAGTTTTTTTCTTATTTAATAGTTCATATAGAAACATCAGTTTCTCAAGAAGAAAGTTTACCATCAGAATAATGAGTTACCTAAGATTAATTTCATATTTTCTTCTGAAGCAATATGCAATAATATCTTCATATTATAATAGAGAGGGAAGAGAAAAATGTAAAAATAAAAGGCACGTCAAAAAAAAAAGTGGACCTTCCACTCAAATTACCCCTTTTTGAGAGGTATAGATCGGAAATATTTGAATCAGCAGATTGATATTAACCAGACAATGAAACTTAATTAGCAAGACAATGAAGCTTTCAGCAACAAAAAAATTAACATAAGTGTAAATACATGTGGCATGTACCTTCAAACGTGTAAACTCCTCGTGTATGGCTGGATCAAGTAATAACCTCCTTGCCTGACAATGTAGATTAGAGTGGATGAGTTACCCATTTTGCAAGATAACTAAACAGATTGCACAACACTAGAAACGACTTCACAATGACTGACTTTGCACTTATATATAATACAAAAAGTAATTCCAGAAGGAGGTTGATTAAAATAAGCTCAATTAGCAACACAAATACTGCTTTTGCTACCTGGAAGACTTGAACTCACACACTTTCACAACCCCCCCTCCCCCGCCCCGCGCCCCCCCCCCCCCCCCCCCCACAATGTCTTTAAACAGCTGAGCTATAGCAGCGGACAGCATAAATACCATTGGGACAAAAAATAAAGGATATGAATCATAGAACCTGCATTGATGGTGGTTTCAGTTGTGCCTTCAAATCCCGAACTGCAGCCTGAAAGTTACAAGGTAAATGTTAATCATAGAGAAACACTCATCAATAGGTGAAACAAAACAAGAGAATCTTCAACTTAATAAAAAAGAGTATCTTGACAGATGCAACAGTGCTTAAATAATGCTGCACCTCCAGCCAGTGTTGGCACAGTTGCCATATACTTTTTTTTCTCTAGTGTTTTGTCTTAAGAGAGAGAGAGAGAAAGAGAGCAATGTGTTGGATCATTTTCATATCATGTGGTATATGTTTGTGTGCGACTTACACATTAGTATTTCTCAATACTATGATATTATGATCATGGATGAAAATAGCGGCCGCTACGCTACGGCCGATTTATCGGCCGTCGCACCTGTAGTGACCGCTACGTCCGCTACGGGGTGGGTGAGAAAAATTCCTACTTTTCAATTTTTTTTTAAATGCATAATAAGACTTATTTTATTTCTTCTTCTCTCCAAATAACATTTCTACACAACTCTTCTACCATTTATGTTTAAAAGAACACCAAAAGCACATGATCTCGCCAAATTACAGTCGATACGGAGAGTTCTTCTCAATGATTCTTCTCTAAGTACATCCTATTAGACACCCCCTTTGGTAGATGTATTTTTTTCTCTAGATACTCTTAAGTCTTGACTTCATGACATAGTTTTTTCTTTTATAAGCCTTTCATTAGTTTCTACGTTAGCATAACTAAGCAACATGAACACATGTGAAAAAAATGATCATTACTATTATTTTCTATTTATGCAGCGATACAGGACCTCATACAGTGAGGGGACCGCTACGCCCCCTTACCTTAGTTACTTTTGCAAAAAAAATAAAATACATTTTCTCTCATTTTCCAATATTCTAGATTTTCTAGAATTTTTTCATATTTTTTTGACGATTTTTCCAAATCGCACCGCTACGTAGCGTTTTGGCGGCAGGCCGTTGCGCCCGCCGCTACCGCTATTTTCATCCTTGATTATGATATTCCTCTTACAGTCCTATAAATAGTACTACTCTGTCATCAGTCGTCACTCCTACATGGAAGAAAGCAATAATAATTCTCTACACTCCCCCTACTACTAGAGCACCATTACACCTAGCTTGCAACAGGCCTCACAAGTTGCCATGTTGGTTTCAAAATCAAGCAAACCTGAGTGAGTCAACTTAAACTTGATAGGTGCAGAGGCGAATCATTCCACTCCTAGTTGGCTGAGTCCTATAGTGTTTGGCCTCTAAGACACTTATTTTCCAATTTTTCTGTTGGGAGATGCAATGGAACTATAGAAGCCTCTAAGGAATTTTGAATTGATTACAGAAGATTAAAACAACCTTTTTTGGAAGAACTAAGCATCAAAATATCAAAGGTATTATTCAACTGACAGCGTAAAATATAAATGCAAGCGCCTATTATTATATATGAAAAGACACTGATTTTGACACGATCTAATTTTAATTCTAATCACTTCTTTTCACTTTCAACAGATATCCCGTGGAGCCCATATTTTATATTAAAATTTTATAATAACGAAAATTATTATAACATTATGTTTAGGGATTTGAATTTTGAACAAACAACCTCTCATTTCTTTAATTTTTTGAAAGTCTATTCTAAACTATTAGAGCACAAAAGATTTTTACATTAAAAGTCATTAAAAATATCAAAAGTAGACCTAAATGAGGCAGGGCAAGGCCACCTAATCGAGACGGGTCACCACCTGAATAAATGAAAATATGATGGGCCAACTGAATGATTTTCATGATTTCAAAAAAATGTGAGAAATTTGCAATTGATTTTTAAAAAACTTGAAGCAGCTCTCATAAATTTACCACTTAAACGTTTTATTATCATAGATATTGATTTTGATTGCAATTTTGACCAACTCAATATAATCCATATAAAATGTCACTATTTTTTTTTTATTTATAGATTTGTATTATTATGAATTATAATGCCCTTGTTAAGCATGGACACATGTTTCTACTAAGTACGAACAAATTAAGTCATTATTAATAAGTAAAATACACGCCACAAAATCTGAGATTCATTACACACTTTTTAGCAGTTTTTAGATTTTTTCTGTTATGAGTTTTTTTAAGGTTAGCGGGCTCTTGGATGCGACTTAGTCTGACCAAGTTGCCCATTAGTCTAAAACCTTGCCTAATGTAGAGAAGTCCAACTAAGCCCTTTCGTGAGAAAATTGGCAAGTTGATCTTCGAGCTTTGTATAGACAATGAAGGCACAGATCTCCTTTAAAGCAACCCCTTCCCAACTAGTTTGACACTCGATCTTCATATTGTTTAGTTTGCTCATGACACGCTGGATTTGAGATGTAAATTGTTTCCATGTTGTCAAAATATAGTTCCATAATAAGTTTAACCACCATTCTGATGCAAACTCTATTGGAAATGTAATATCCTGAGCATGGTTCAAAATAGCGGCTGCTAAGTAGTGTAGCGCCCGCATTATCGGCCGTAACGGTTGAGGCCGCTACGCTATTTTGAAAATAGCGGCGCTACGGTCTAAAACCTAGTATTGCCAAGTAATTTTAGTTTTAAATACTATTTTTGCTATTTCTTCTCCTCAATAGCCTTTCTTAAAGTTGTCTCTACCGTTATATGATTTCAAATCACTAAAAATACACAATCTTGGTTACCATACAAGATTAAAAAAACTTAGACCATTTAAGAAATTTACACTGCTACACCGCTACGTATCGCCCGCTACGTAGCGTTTTGGCCACTGACCGCTACGCTTGCCGCAACCGCTATTTTCATCCTTGATCCTGAGTCTAAATTGTATGAAGGTGAGACCCTCGTATATTGCTCATTCTCTTATCCCACGTGGGATGGTATTTGAGGAGTTGTATTCCAACTACAATTGAGACCAAGCGTGCCTTGCTTTTTAGTAGGATTACAAGTTTAATTGTCATAGGGTTTTAAGTGTAGTTAGAAAGGAATAATGACTCTAGTGCTTATTTAAGCAAACCAACGACCATTGTTATGGTATTCCTTGCTCTTCCCTTTTGAGAGAAAGAAATCTGAGAGAGAGAGAGAGTTTGGTGGCTGGGAATTCAGGGGAAGAAGAAGAAGACAAATGGTGAGAAGGCGGCCGATGTCCTACTCACGCCCGCACATCACTAAGGCAACGATCGCTTATCAAAGGTGAGTGGATCTTCCTAATTAATTAGTTGATTAAGTTAGATGATTGATTTTGTGATGTGATTTGGATATTCTGTTTATGAAGATCTGTTGGTCAAGGAATCATATGGTATGAATATTCGGTATTAAGAAGATCTGTTGAATCATATGTTATGGATATTATGTATTAAAAGATCTGTCAAATCATATGTTAATAGATATGGGAATGATACAAGTAGATTGGGATGCAGGTACATGGATCAGGTTTGAAAATTTGATTGAAACAGAGACTGTCGTTGAGTGGTATTTTGACATTGGAGGGCTGTGGGACCCCATGGCCCACTAGATGGGAAATCTGGACAATGGATCCAGAGGGGGACCCATGGTCGACCCACAAGGACCTGGACCCATGAGGAGTGGGCCCCATCTGGGCCCTCATCTAATTGGTATGATGAAATAGAGACGACTGTTGCAGGATTTTATAACTCCTTGTCGTCAGGCCTTCTGGGACCCACCTGGACACCTGATTGGAAATCAATTCAAGTCATCAGGTGTGGGAACCCTGGCCAACCTTAGAGAAGTGGGACATCTGGGTTTTGGACCAGTGGGTCCCACTGTTCACTAGATTTAAAGAGTTCCAGGAGTGGGTTATTGCTGAAATTTGGCCAGGTGTGTTCTGATCTGTGGGCCCCAGGGAGGGGTCTGATGGTGGATCAAATCCACCACTTAGTAGGTTTATTCCTGGTCGACCATGTCTATTAGGTTTGATCTTGAATTGGGGCTAGTGGGGCCCACTGTTCTACACATCCAGATGTTCAGGCGGATCATCTAATTTTTGGGGCATCTCTGTGTATAAATAGACTAACCATAACAATTAAATGAACCTGGATTATGTGTAGAAATAATAATTAACTTAGGTAAATCAAAGTTTTTTTATTAATTAACTGTGACAAGTTAACTATGATTAAATATATGGACTGTGATTGATTATTGATTGTGTAAGGTTGTGTTATAAAATATTGTAGGCCACCCCTACACCAATCAATACCAATTATAATTTGAAATGGGGCAGCAACCAGTAAATTGTGAAGGGGTTGGATCCACACTAGTGTTTGTGCAAATTATTAATAATGAATTCTGGTTGCTATGTGATTATAAGAAATTGTGCACTGGATCCAAGATTTGGGATGTTGGACTTGGTGTCCGGATGATTGATGGCTTCTGGCCATGGTGGCCATTATATTGGCTACTCCTTGGTGGACTGGACGTGAATGATGAGACATGGCCATGGTGGCCGGTATACATGTATACGATAAGCCTTGGTGGCATTGTAATCTGCAAGGGGCACGAATATGTAAATGGGTATACTTTTATTTGTACTTGATTTGTTAATTTAGACTTGTACGTATTATGTCATGTTCTATGATGTTTGTGTAATTAGGAAAACTCATTCACCAGTAATACTGATGTTCTATTGCCCCCTTCAGGTAATCACGTTGCGGGTGGGACAGAGCAGAACGACGTTCAGCATGTAGATTTCGGCATGCGTGGCTGAATGGAGAGAATGAGAAAAGTTCAAATAGTTGATAGAGGGATTAGCCCTTGTTAAGGGAATTTTATTAAATGTTTTAGGTCATCTTTGAATTGAGTTAGAATATGGAATTTTGATTACTCAGAGATTATTGATATTTATAATTTAATTAGAATTATATTTTGAACTAGATACCTGATTCCTTGTGGAAATTATTTGATGAATGCGTGGTGAATATTGCTAAATAATCACAATCCGGAATCCGACAGGGCCCCAGAATTTGGGTCGTGACAGGAAAGGTTTAATCAAACTGGATAAAGTGCCGACGCATGACATTTCGAGGTGTTGAAGTGTGTAAAATAGGCCTGCTAGAGACTTTCGACAAAGATAAAAACCCATGCATGTTTGGCAACCAAATCTTTATGGATAAGATTTTTTGTTTCCCTAAAGTTGTGGTAAATCCATGTTAGGCAATTGTAAATTCCTGAGGATTTGGACGAATGGAAATCTTCATTTATTAGGATTTTCACATCCGACCACCACCCATAAGATTTGAAAATCCTCACGTGGATTTGCACACCGAACCGTATTTTTCTCAGCTATAAGCATCGATACACACCAATATCAATGTGAAATCCTCAACTATAAAAATCCCAAGCAAGAAATCCGTATTCCAGTGGTAGTGAAGAATCATCAGATCTATGGATTAAACATGCTCTAAACTGGAAGTCCTCTCAAAGTAGGAAACTATCCTAACGTGATCAAACAAGAAGCTCCATCCTAAGCATAACTCAATAAACAGATAACTACTAAGAATACTAATGGAAAAAAAAATCTATTTTGCTTCAGAATTCAGATGAGTTGTCACAAAATCCCCTCTTTTGGGATTGAAATTTGAGATACGAGTTTGGTTGGATCAATCCACCAGCGACCAGACAAGTATCACTTCGCTTGGTTGCAAAAGAGCTCAACCTCGAGCTAGAGTCCTATTAGTGTTTCAGCTATAAATATGCCATACTTGAAGTGATTCATTTGTATCACCTGAACTCGATCCTTTCTTTGGTGGCCCCAGCTTCATAGGATAGTCATTTGTATCACCTGAACTCGATCCTTTCTTTGGTGGCTCCAGCTTCATAGGATAGTCATTTGTATCACCTGAACTCGATCCTTTCTTTGGTGGCTCCAGCTTCATAGGATCGAGTACAACGGGTTTGCCAATTTTAACAAATGTCTGTGTTGTCCCTCATCCGATAGATTCCATTCTCGCCATACATTCATGGCCTTGCACCATCTCCAACGTCCATCAGTGCAACATCGCACCACACTTTATCCTTGTAATCATCACTGACTGATAGCAAAGGTAACTTGACACACATGTCAAACTTGCAGCTCATCATCTGTCATTAACTACCAAACAAAACAAGGTTGAGGACGTTTTACATGATTTACAGGAGCTTGAGACATGATATTATCAGAGCTCCCACCTTCAATCACCATTGTATAATCCGGTCCATTTACAGGGCCAATTGAGCAAAAGATGTAATTTCATAACCATTTATTTTCAACCATTGGAATAGGTTTCTCTAGCACTACCCTTTGACACATCCGAACTTCACCACTGGAATCGCCAAAGAGATCAACTTGCTCTACTTTTTCTTCTTTTGCTTTTCCTTTTTCAAAAATAAAAAAATGTCATTTACCTTGATAGACTGTTCTTTTTGCTGAATGTTTTCTTGAATCAAATACTTCAATAATTGCTTCTCAAGAGACATATAACATGATAACATTGTCATCATATTTTCCTTGCAAATACATCATAATATTTCTATGTATCAAAAACACTTGAGACACTAGTGCTGCAGAAACTTAACTACACCATTGAGAGAAAATTACAGTTAGAAATTTCAAATTGTCAATCAGGATAGCATTTTCAATAAGAATGCTGCTAAATAAACCAAAGGGAGAAAAATATAGGAAATTATTGACAAAGAAGAATGGGGTAAAAAGTTAAACATACCCTTTCAAATAATCAACTTCAAGTAAAATGAAAGATAAAAGTAAAATATTCTACTAAAACTGGAAAGTATTAAGCTTGAATGCATATTATCTAGCAGATAGTGTCACCTTCAAATCTGCAATCTCCTGATCTCTTTTTGCAAATGTCACAATGAATGCAGCTTCCTTTTTCTTTGCTTTCTCAAGCTGGTAAAGAATCCAAAGAAAAAATGAAAATTAGCAAATAGTATGGTTCTTGCTTAAGCAGATAACAAAGAGATCTAAGGAAAAGGTCTTTTAACTTGTTCCCTCAAGGATTCCTCAGACGTTTTCAGATTCTGAAGATAATTGACCACTAAGCCTGGCTCTACAATAAAAGAAATATTTCGTCAGAAAAATGAAGACAAGAACTTACAAAGGTAGAAAACCAAATGTGACATTATCTATATATTTGTACCAAAACATGCTAATACAAGCCAAAATTACGCTTAAAAAAAGGGCAAGGTTAGCAAATAGAAAAGCAAGCTAACCAGGAGTTGTGCCGGCGGGTGTTGTGGACTCATTCCGAAATGCAGAATGCCATTTTTGGATCTCTGATTTTGCTGCTTCAAGCTCAGTCTAAACATAGAAAAACTCAAAATGAACTTTTTTATCGGAGTTCCGGAGGATAAGAGTGGCAGTTACTTTAAAAATAGTCCACTAGTGACCTAAATAAATGAGCTTATGGGAAAAGATATAAGCATAATGCACAAATAATTCCCTCATGGATCACTTGAAAGAGGACATTATAGTAGCATACATACTGTCATCTGTCTCATAGACTGATACACATGCACAAGCCAGAATATCATGACTGAGATCTGAGACGCACATCAGGTGGGCCCATTGGTTATGTACCTCATCATCATCATAATAATAAGCCATGTAGTTGTCCCAACTATGTTGAGGTCGGCTACATGAATTATATTTCTCCATTCTGATCTATTATGAGCCCTTTCCTTTACCCAAAAAAAAAATCTATCCAGGGCCAAATCTTCAGTATGTTGCACTTCTATAAATCTGTTGTACTACTTCCATCCACGTCCTCTTTGGAATACCCCTTCTTCCCCTTGGTGGGCCATCAACCTGCATTGGAAAACTTTTCCTCACTAACGCCGTCACTGGCCTGCATTGGACATGTCCAAGCCATCTTAAATGGGTTTTTCTCTTATTTTATCATCTATTAATGCAACCCCTAAATGCTTCCGAAAGCACTCAGTTCTGATCCTAGTTTTACCACACATCCACCTCAACACTATTATCTCAGCTAAACTCATTTTTGTCATGTACCTCATCACAAAAAAAAATTAATAATAATAATAAAATAAAATAAAATAAACCCACTAAGGACAGCCCACTCATCAAAGGGGTCAGCAAATCTACAGAGTAAGGTCCACCTGGTGTACAACTCAGACTTAACAGAAGTGTGCCACATCCACACGTGTCCACATGCAAAGCTGAATGTAGAGGCCCTACCATAACAAAAATATTCTTCAGGTACAAAAGAGTCAAATGGGAGGGAACATTTATGTCATATGATCATGTAAGATGCATTCCATCTCCCATTTTCATAGATAGACTGACAAATAGGCAGACTAGATATGTATATAGATGAATATCTATCTATCTATATATATATATAGAGAGAGAGAGAGGGGGGGGGGGGGGGGGGGGGAGGGGGAGAGGGAGAGGGAGTTAGGGGGTAGAGGGGTCCACTATATGCTATTGGAACCTTGAGAGCCTGTTTGGATGTATGTTGAATTGAAGTATGGTGAGGTGAAGCATCAAATCAAGAGAAAATAAAATATAATGTGTTATGATGGTGTTTTGTTTTTGTTGTTTGGTATGGAATTTTTTTTTACTTTTTGTACAGAGAAGTGGAGTTTTTTTGTCTTTTAGTGGGAAAAGGAGGTTGCTTTTTTGACTTTTTTTGAAAAATTCGGAGGGAGTTTTGAAATTGGTACTTTTTGATATGACCCCTTGTCATTTCTTGTCTGGATTCACTTTACTTTAACTTAACTAGTCAATTGCCAAACACGCCCTGAGGTTATGGGTTTGAGTCACATTACCAACATATATATATATATATAGAGAGAGAGAGAGAGAATCACATACCTGGCAGGTTGCAAGGGTATCTTTGCAGTTCTGAAGGCTGCAAAATCAAATCGCAAAAGAAGGCACATATTATTACCCGAGTAATAAAAGTTTTTTTTCCCACAATGGTTGGCTCATAAAATAAATTTTGACCATATAAAAACTCAGTACCTTTCCCGTAGAGATAAAATCATTCCTGTGGCAACACCCGGGACACTTTCCTCTACCTTCGCATTCTGCTTTGGTCACAAAGGAGATATAATAAGTTAAAGAAATTTAGCATGGATTTAGCTCACCTATCTCATTTTTGTTTGATGCACTAACTACAGAGCTTTGAATGGTTTTTCTTTTTCCCTTAAATAGGCACCAGGGACACTTTCCTCTACCTTCGAATTCTGCTTTGGTCACAAAGGAGATATAATAAGTTAAAAATGGATTTAGCTCACCTATCTCATATTTTGTTGGATGCACTAACTACAGAGCTTTGAATGGTTTTTCTTTTTCCCTTAAATAGGCAACTAGTAATTAATGAGCATGATTAGCAATAAGCAACATAATCATGTAATAGTTAGTAAAATCATTGTGATCAAATCTAATGGCATTGATTCCTACAAAGAACTGGAAAAATAATTACTAAGATAAAATGCAAGCACTGTAGGCCAAGGGTCCAATGTGAACCCTTAACTGCACAATGACAATGAGGTCTAATGCTCATCATGATGAAGATCATGAAGATCACATAGTGAGCCAAGCATTGTCATTTCTTAAGGCATTTGATTGCACACATTGGATCCAAACCCATGTGTGAAAGGTTCAGCTGGGAAGCCATACCAGCTCCATGAGAGAGAGAGAGAGAGAGAGAGAGGAGGGGGGCTGTTGTAAAAATCTGTAACTGCAAGGGTGTTTCTATAGTTTCAGAAATTGATTGCAGAAAAAATACATAAAACATGCATATTTGGGGCCTGAATTAAATGGACCTTA
The DNA here is from genome assembly GCA_038049695.1 of Cinnamomum chago. NCBI lineage: Eukaryota > Viridiplantae > Streptophyta > Magnoliopsida > Laurales > Lauraceae > Cinnamomum > Cinnamomum chago. Next base: position 28,758,087 of record CP142451.1, on the reverse strand, counting down.
ACCCATACCCGAACAAATCCACTTCTAATTCAGTCACCCATGCACCTATTTTCAGCCAAAACAAACCCTTACAAGAAGAGGTAAGATGTGCAGGTCCCACAGGAGGAAACGTCAATATTTTTTGTTCTTCTCGAGCAAGTTATTGTATTTGGGCAATAATAACCTTAGGGCCCGTTTGGTAATTTACTTTTAAAATAAAGTGGAGTGAAGTGAAAGGAAAAGAAAGAATAAAATATAAGTGAGTTATGATGGTATTTTGTTTTTAGTTATTTGGGATGGAATATTTTTGACTTTTTGTATGGGGAAATGGAGTTTTTTTGTCTTTTAGTGAGTAAATGTAGTTACTTTTTTTTTACTTTTTTGGAAAAGATGGAGGGAATTTTGGTAAAAAGTGCTTTTGATGGGATGTTTAACTTGACTTAACTTTACTTGACTATATTAGTAAAATTACCAAACGGGCCCTTAAGAAGATTAGCAAATCTGTCTAAAGTCAATCTAGGTAGTTTATTTAGAAATTTATGGGACTCCAGCACCAAATGTGCACTATGTAAGGATTGGCTGGGGCAGTCCTTGGTTTTGTTCAGTCTTCTTTATCATTAAATTTCTGTTTCATTGAAAACAGTCCCTTTAGGGCTGTGTTTCAGGGATTAATCTAGAGTTTCTAATATTCTAGCTAGGATTCTTCTCTTTGTGGCTGATTAAGCTTGCTGGATTTTCCTTTATTTGTCAGTCTTGGCATCATTTTCTAGGCAACAAACCTGAGAAACAATTGTTAAGCAGTCCCATTCCAAAAGTGGGTCAGCAATCGGGTATTACTGAACCCGTAACTGCATCAAGTGGTATCAGAGCCACCACTCTGCCAATTGTCGAAACCAGCACCTTCTGCAGTTTTTAGAATCCTCTCCAAGGATTCTAACAACATGAATGCATGTTAAAATGGCGGTAGCAGTATGTAGCCGGCGCTAAACAGCGTAGCGGTGCGATTTGAAAAAATCGTCAAAAAAATCTGAAAAAATTGTAGAAAATCTAGAATATTGGAAAATGAGAGAAAATGTAATTTTTTTGCAAAAGTAACTAAGGTAAGGGGGCATGGCGGACTCCTCATTGTATGAGGTCTTGTATCACTGTATAAATAGAAAATAATAGTAATGCTCGTTTTTTTCACATGTATTCATGTTGCTTAAACTAATGAAAGTCTCATAAAAAATAAATAATAAAAAATAAAAATAAAAAAAAGTCAAGACTTAAGACTTAAGAGTACCTAGAGAAAATAATACCTCTACCAAATGGGGTGTGTAATAGGATGTACCTAGAGAAGAACACTATGTATCGACTGTCATTCGGCGAGATCAAGTGTTTTTTGGTGTTCTGTTAAACATAAAAGGGTAGAAGAGTTGTGTAGACATGTTATTTGGAGAGAAGAAAAGAAATAAGTCTTATTATGCATTTTAAAAAAATTTGGTAAGCAGGAATATGTCTCACTCCATAGCGGCCCCATAGCAGGCGTAGCGCCCTCGTAGCGGGCATCATGGTTTAAAATCTCGGTCTCGGTCGCAGTATCGGCCGGGCCGAAAAATCGATATGATATCGGTATCGGTCGCGGATATCGGTCCGTCGCGGTCATCGCAGTGTGAATTTTTTTTAATCCAAAAAAATTCGCAAAAATATCCAAAAAATCCAGAATATTAGAAAATACTGGAAAACAATATTTTTTTCCATTAGTAACAATAATAAATCAAAATCTCGGTCACCTTAATTTATGAGTCATGTCTATGTCGCAGTTCGCCGTCTTTTCCAGTATTTCATATAATGTAATCATTATTGATGCTCATGATCAATTTATTAGTGTAAAATATAAGAAAATAAAGATAACATATCAAGTATCATTTAATACTAAATCAATTATCAAAATAAGTTGTGAAATCCAAGACCATGAAGATAAAATATTAAAATCTGAAACATGATAGTGAGATAAATCAATCAAAAAGCACTTGGACATCAAAAGGTTTATGGTTTACCTGAAATTAGGGCAGACTAGAGAGATAGAGATTGATGAGCATGACAGCCAAATTCCAAGTGGAGTGTCGCCCACACTCGATATCATCATCATCATCATCATCATTTATTCGGTATGGATTGTTAAAGAATACATAATAGTTAAAATAAGGGAGTATGTTGATTTTCTTACCAAAATAAAATGACTTTTTTCAAGAAATAGTGTTGGAAATATGCAAGAAAATCAGCTAAGGAGGAGGGGTTGCTCTAAGGAGATGAGTGGAGATGAAGAATGAGGAAAAAAATGAAAAATTTAGGATTTTTTTCCATTATTCCATCTTGGCTGATATTTTGACCGAGATGGACCGATATATCGGCCGAGATATCAAAAAATCTGATATGAACATCATCTCGGCCGAGATGGGCCGAGATGATGGTGAATTTAACCCGAGACCGATATCTCAGCGAGATATCGGCTCGGTATCGGCCGATACTGGTTCATATCGGCCGATATGAACCGGTATAGGCCGGTTTTTAAAACCATGGCGGGCAAAGTGGCCCTGTCAATGCCGTTACGGATATGAACGACGCTAATTGCACCGCCACGCCCAATATAGCGGCCGCTATGCTACGTAGAGGTCGCTATTTTGATCCCTCTACAACAATGGATCGTAGAGGAAGAGACAAAGGTTATGCAACAGCCGCTGCAGTTCAATGGGAAGATGCAAGGATATATGGAGAATATCGACGCACGATTTGGAATAATTCAACAATTCGTTAATCTATGGGTGAGGACACCTTCAAATCCTAGGGAGGATGATGATTACGAAGGAAGTGATTAAACCCCTTCCATTGGAGAACCTCTGAGATGATCATTGTAGATGCGAGAGATCAGATATTGAGAAGATGATCTTAACCCAAAAATAGAGATCCCGGAGTATCATGGCAGCCCACAAATGATTTACATATGTCAAAGTTACATACAAAAATCCCATTTCACATCCCATGAGTAAAAGATAAACGACCCCTTAGCAGTTAATTTTTCTTAGTCTTTGTATCAATTGGATATATGGATCCACCACAAAGATTCGTAGTAAAGTGCAAGAAGGTAAAGTTTGCCGGCAAGGAAAGGCTTTGTATGGATTGAAGTGATCACCTCATGCTTGGTTTGATAGGTTTCGTCAAGTAGTAATGCGGTATGGGTACAAACAATGTCATGCAGATCAAAATGTGTATGCAAAAAGACGCAATGATAAATTCACCATGCTAATTGTATATGTGAATAATATTATAATCACTGGAAATGATGGAACAAAAAAATTGAAGGGGCTAAAGTCTTATCTTGGAAAAGAATTTGAGATTAAAGATCTAACAGAGTTCAAATACTTCCTTTGAAATTGAAGTCTCTATAACCAAGAAAGGAATTGTTAGTTAGCAATGCAAGTACATATTATACTTGGTTGAAAAAACAAGTAAGAAACAAGTAAGTTGAGTGCAAAGCCTATTGATACTCCTATTGAAAAAAAAATTCATGATCTACATTCTGAAAGTGGTGACTTCTTCATGAACAAAGTGCATATCAAAGGTTGGTTGAAGGCTTAATTATGACTATCACATGTTTAGATATTTTATATGTTGTTAGTACTTCGTATGGTGAGTCAATTCATGGATACACGGCGGGCTGAATATCTTGTTGCAATATATAGAATTTTGTGATACTTAAAGAAAGCATCGGGACAGTATATCTTGCACACATGTCATGGACATTTATAAGTTGAAGCATATATAGATGTTGATGGGCTAAATCCAAGACAGATAGGAGGTCAATTATAGGGTATTGCATACTTGTCGATAGAAATTTGGTCTTGTTGAAGAATAAAGAAACAGCCAATTTTTGTTCGGTCAAATTCTAAGGCTGAATATTAAACTATGGCCCACGAGTGTTGTGAGCTATTGTGGTTGAAGATATTATTATAGGAGTTAGCTTTAAGCAAGATGGACCTATCTACATTGTGATTACTTCAGCGCTCTACATTGCTAAAGATCCAATGTATCAGTGATCAAACAAAGTTCAAGGTTGGTTGCCATTTCATCAGAGAGGAAGTCACAAAGAAGGAAATAAAGTTGGCACATGCTAATATGAATGATCAGATTGTGCACTGCCTTACATAAGCAGTGGCTAAAAGATAATTGGCTGCCCAAGTTAGGCATAGTGAATATACATGCACCAGCTCAAGGGAAAGTGTAATGAGACAGGAAAAAAAAACATTGTAATGTAAATTCAGTGTGTGTGTGTGTGTGTGTGTATTAATGAGGAGTTGAGGATTAATGGAGTTGAGGACATCAATCCCAAGTACTCAAATGTTTATCAGCAGCACAAGAAGGAAGTTGCAGAGAGATTACTTGTAGATAGATCAGCCTTTTATGGGCTTCTTAATCCATCAAGATACTAAAGATCTACCATTGGAATTGTTTTCTAAAGAATCTCCACTGTTGGATCTGAGTTCTGATGAAGAACCACCCTCGAATCTGATGTATGGCTAGCTAAAGGCCTCATGTGGCATACGTAAGGAAGACCCCACACTGGGATGGACCACGGGAGAGGGATTGCTGAAGATTTATCATGAAGACCTTAAAAGATCAATGGGACCCAAAGCATTTAAGTGAAGGATTAATGAAGACATGAAAGATGAGGCCGTAACGGCCCACAACTTAATCGCGCATAAGGATTCATGTGCAAGACCCTATGCGCACAAAATACCATGCACAGAGAGCTATTTATCGACTCTTTTTATGTTGTTTATTTCTTTAATTTATTTTCATGTCATTAAGTTGATCAGATCTTCAGTCTATGTTTTAGTCATCCATTGTTAATGCTTTTGTTTTGCTTTCTTTTAAGCTTGTATCTCTCATTAGAGAGGGGACATCATTGATTATTGAATGAAAGAAAAATCCATGGAAGCCTTCTTGAGAGCACCTCTTGCAAGATCTTCTTCCTCGCCGTGATGGGGAGTTTGCCGTGAGGCCAAGGTTCGTTTCATCTTCTACAAAGTATTCTCCATCTCTTTCTTTTCTTTCATAGTCCCATTGCAAATCCCGTCAAAATATAGATCTATATCCAGTCTACCATTAAAATCCAAGATCTAACCTCATTCCACCCTCCATACCCTCATCTGCACCAACCATCCTCTTCAAATCCATTAACCAGTCCACCACCATCGGCCAATCCACATATCCATCACCAAAAACCCTAGATCTACTTCTTACAAGCCCAGATCCAATCTCAATCCTTCATTAAACCCTTAGATCTACCCTCAAACCAACATCATTATCCCAATCCAAGCCCAACATTCCAATCAGACTTTTGATCCAGCCCCAATTACATTGACAGAACCCAATCCAGATCATATCCAGCCTGGCTGAACCCAATCCAGGCCACTCCCAGCTTGGCTGAACTATATAACCAACCCTTTAACATCTAAATTAAATCTTGAGCCTTATTACGTTGTGGGGATTGTTAAATCAAATCTGAGTTTTCATTTATTGCTCTATATATTTCATATTATCAATTGTCACACAATTTCGAGACAAGCCTTTTGTCAAATCCTCAAAGGGCATGACCAATCTGCTTGAAGACAGCGAATCCCTACGCAAAATGGAACCTTCCATTTGGTCCATCTCTCAATTCTATGAGAGGCTCAACTGCAAAACTGTGATAAGGATTTGGATCAGCTCATAATTATCTTAGTTAAATTTTACAACGAATGGTGTGCGTAGCATAAATTTTAGAGATTTATTTATAATTGTTAATTAATTTCCTAAATCTCGAGTAGTGTCATTTAAAGGGTACACACACAAACATATATCAATTTGGTTTAATTCCAAGGAGGTCATCTATGGAAGCTATCTTCTCAATTAGACAATTAATGGAAAAATACCGAGAAAAAATCTTTTTCATATAGTCCTCATCGATCTAAAGAAAACCTACGGTAAGGTACCTAGGCATTTCATTTAATAGGTTTTAGGTAAAAAAAAAGTGTCCAAAGAGGTTATATTAACATAAATAAAGACATATATGAAGAAACGGTAACTAGTGTGAGAACTACCCATAGAGAGAAGTGAGTTTCTAGTGATCTGTCTACATTTATTATGGACTAACTAACCACTCATAATCAAGAGAAGGTACATTTGTGCATGTTGTTTGCAGATGATAGAGCATTGAGATAGCATGAATGCAAGACTTGAGAGATGGTAGAAGGCTTTAGAACCTAATGGCTTTAAAATAAGTCGTACAAAGATAGAATACAAGAATTGCAACTTTAGTGGGGAAGTGCAAAGGGAAGTGTACCCATAGTTGCGAATTTCATTTTGTTTTTTTTTTTTTTTTTTGAAAGGGGCAAATTTCATTTTGTTTCAAGCAGAGTTCCCGAGATTTTTCATTTCAGCCATTAAACCGAAATGGAAACACCCCTAAAAAATTGTCTAATTATTCGGTCCATTTCGGTCCTAAATTGAAATAAAATAATATCTATTATTTTAAAATTTTGATATATATTTTTTTACATATATTTTTTATTTTTAATTTTCCAAAATGTGGCTCCAAAATGTTTGGCCGAAATTCGAAATCTGCTTAAATATTTTATATTGGCAACCAAACCAAAATTGGTTCTGAAACGAAATTCTAAACTAGGGATGTACTCCTATGAGAATGAAAGCTCAGGAAATACGAAAGAGAATCTTTCTAGTATCTTATAATTAGCAAGCATGGAGAGATTAAGGAGGATGTCGAACATAGGCTAAAAGCTGGATGGTTAAAGTGGAGACTCGCTTCTTCTGGAGTGCTTTTTGATCAAAGCATACCAACATGATTGAAGGAAAATTTTCAAACTACAATTAAACCCTGTATCACCTATGGAGTAGAATGTTGGCGATCAAAAAACACATGCAAGAAAATGAGTGTGCAGAGATGAGAATGTTGAGATGGATGTGTGGTAAAACAAGGAAAGATGGTATCAAAAATCAATGCATTCGGGAGCATTAAGGGTAGCTTCAATACATGATAAATTAAAAGGGCCTCATGATAAATTAAAAGGGCCTTGTTTGATATGATTTGGAGATGTCCAATGCAGGACAACAACAGCGCCGGTGTGGAGTCTCAAGGAAAAGGGGTAGGCTGAAAAGGACATGTATGAAAGTCATAACGATAGATCTGAAGAAGTGCAACCAACATATCCGAGGATTTGGCCTAGAATAGACTGGAATGGATAACATAATTCATGTAGCTGGGCCCCAACATACTTGAGACAAGGATTTGATGATGATGATGATATAATTTCATTACAAGTAGGAGTAGGGGATTTTTTGTAAATTTCAAAAATACAATATGATATAAACATATAGTGATAGTCGCCCAACCCTTGATTAGATGACCATCCTATACTTCTTCCCAAATCTCTTCTCTTTCTCTCTTTATCTTCTCTCACCAACTTGTTATACTCTTCTTCACACCTATCCTCATAACAACCCTAAACATCTTTCAACCTACAAATCCAACTCTATCATGGTTGATTGCAATTGCAACCTTTCAAACTCCATTGCTTTCTTGTTTGGAACTTGGAAGTTTGAATATAGATCGAATTAAAGTAAGAATTTTCAGCTTCTCTCCTTTGTTGCTATGATTTAGACAATTGGGAAAAAATCAGCAAAAGAGATGATTTGATCATGATGGTGTTCAGTAGGAAAGAAGCATCTGGGAGCTGAGAAAAGTGATTGTGCAACTTCTTGGGCAACATCCCTTGACTATTTCAAAAGGGTCATACTTTCTGCAGTTGAGACATGTTGGAAGGACTTCAGCCTAACGCAACCTGATTCTTCAACCTGAGTTTTTGTTTAGTTTTATTTCTAACAATTTTGTGTGAAGGGTCGATGATGATGATCGCATTTGGAACAAGGTTGGAAAACTTATGACTCGGACTCGACTCGTCGAATGCAACAAAAAAAACTGACACGGATAGAGTCAATGCGGAGACTTGGGAGAGTCATTTTTTTTTAAATAATTTTAAAAATTAATCTATTGCTTATAAAATATAAATATACAATAACTTACATGTATTCATGATAATCAATTTAAATTAATAAATTTATATATGCAAGAAAAGTACTACAATAAGGAAAATAAAATAAAACATATTGCATATTACATAATTTGTTAGTCCAAATATCGAATGTAAAGGATCAAATATAAGTTTCAAATTACATTCTAGTCATTTTGTATAATTACTTATAAATAAACTTTAATTTATTTAAAATTAGATATATCTATCAAATGGCTCAAATAACTTATTAAAATGAGATGGATCGGCAGAGTCTCCCCCATATTTGACTCGGTCCTTCGTCAAAATGAGATGGCTCGGGAGAGTCAAGAGTCAACTCGGAGAGTTTTCCAACCATGATTTGGAAACCAAATCCTTTTGGGATTTTCTTAGTTGAGTCTTTTTATGAGGCTTTACAGTCTTCTAGTACGGAGGCACATCCTTTATCGGTAGTTTGGATCGGGTTGGTTCCTCCTCGTGTGGAGGTCTTTTGTTGGTTAGCAGCGACCGGAAGAATATCTACAGTAGAAATCCTCAAAAGGAGAGGCTTCTTGTCAGTTGATTTGCCTGATATTTGTGCTTTGTGTGGAAAAGAAAATAAGTCGATTTCTCTTTTATTTACTCATTGTGAAGTCTTGTTTAGTATGGTTTTAGCCATTCTTGAAGCTCTATGGTTATTTAAAGTCTCACTTCAACAACCTTTGATTGTGGAAAGTGATTCTCTCAATGCTATCTCTTGGGTGTCAAATTCATCCATAGGCCCTTCGAAGTTCTATTTTTATCTTAATGAAATTATGTTCTTATCTTCAGAGATGGAGGTGGGTTTAGGCACATTCTTCGCTCAGCAAATGAGGAGGTGGATATGTTGGATAAGAGAGGGGTTGCTTGGTAGTTTCTTCCTTTCAATTTTTCTTGTATTCTGTTGCTTTTCTCTGTTTTGGTTGGGGGATTAGCTCATTTACCCCCACAACCTTTCTCCCTGCTTGTATCTCTTTTTTCTTCTTAAAATAATTGTTGTTAATGTTCAAAAAAAAAAAAAAGAGCGGGAAGGAGGTGATAGAGGAGACAGGGCGCACTATGGCCCCAATCCAAAGGTTGTTCTCGCGTTGGGAGGTTACTCAAAGCTCAATTTTAATGGTAATGCCTAGTGGATGCGGTGGAAAAAGCTCATAATCTAGCTAGGAAGATTATAAATAGAACCCTGAGGTTGGATGCATTTGTAAAGATCAATATATATAGAACCAATAACACTGCTTTGGGGCATCTAAAAGCTGTGGAAAAAATCAATTTCTTTCGAATAGAAACAACGCAATCCCGCCCAAAATCATATTTTTCTTGAACCCCAATTCCCACAAAAAAGTCCAAACAATCATAATGCTGGCAGAGGTCAAAAAAGGCCATTGGAGATTTATCATCACAGAATCACTTCGCGATACAAAATAAAATAAAATAAAATAAAACCAACAGAATACCTTCTTAGACCCGAAGAAGTCTTCCTCCTCATCTTCCAGATCACCGAAACCCCTTTTATTTCCTGAAACTCCACAAAAAAAAAAATCAGATAGGAAGAGGAGGAAAAAAACCCAAAAACCTAGATTTCCGTAAAGCTCCAATTACAACACACACACAGAGAGAAGAAGAAGTACCGGTTCCTTTGCTGCCATGGGTTCCGGGATAGTCTCCACCGAAATCATCCTCCTGAAATTGAAAGGATCAATCAGAAAAGAGAGAGGGGAAAACCCAACCCAGATATTTTTCTTGCTAGTGTGTTGTAAGTGCAGAAATAATAATACTCACAAGATCAGGATGCCTCTTAGGACTTATTCAATGCATGGAGGAGATAGCTGCGACGACCTGAGCCTGAAAGAGGAGAAAGACAAAGGTCAGAGGACCCTGGCTCTGGGCAGCGCAGGGCTCTCCGATGCTTAAGTCAGCAATGGATCGGAGAAGCAGAAGAAGAGGAAGAAGAAAGACTGGGTGTTTATGTGAGAATGCTTACCCCTTGCTCCCTTTGGCTCGTGCCTTATATATGGGACAGTCTTGGGTGAATGCCAGTGGGCTTGGTGATGTGACCTGGGTCACATCAGCCCACAAAGCCATTAATGAAGGTCCATCATAGCCCATACTGCATTTAATGTGGGTCCGATCAGCCCACAATGCATTTAATGTCAGTCACATTGGGCCTGATCCTGCCCTGATCTGGTGGTGGCTGAAGTCCCATCAGATCCCTTCCTTGGGCTTTGCCACGATAGGGCCGCGGCTATCAGCTGCAAGCACAATTCTGCATTGCCGAGCTTGCATTGCCGAGACTGAACGATATGCGCGGCCGAACTGAATTCTGTTTGGCCGAGACCAGCACGTAGTGCCGAGACCGAAGTAGATCGGATCGTAGCCGAGATCAAGGGACGTGGTCCCCTAAACAGTAGCTAACCGAGCACACCCTAGCCGAGACCAAGAGAAACTAGTTCACGGAATGGGCCCCCACACAATAGCCCCTCAGTTCTTGACCTCTAGGGCTCTCTCGGGCACTAAGGTTAAGAGCTGGACCGATCCCCCGCACTAGGGTTGAGAACTGAACCGATCTCCCGAGACGGACAGTGCTCGCCTCCCATCCGATTTTGTTTAAGGGTTCTGACTTATTCGGCGCCGGACGCCGCCGTTGCTTCGTCTGCCAGAGATAATAAAGGGGGTAATAAATGCGGGGGCTATGATTAGCATGGGAAGGCGAACCATCACTGCCACAGCGCCACGCGTTATTGCCCGGTAGGCTATCTTGCCTTTTCGAGGGGGGATGCGACGCAAGCCGAGGCGACATCTCACGCGTGTCCTGCTTCGAATTCCGGAATGGCGCCCATTCCTCCCCTTTATATTCATTTTCGTCTTCTCCCTTTGCCATTTTCGCTCTCAATTCCTCTGCTCTCTGCCTGGACTTCTGTTTCCTGCTAGAACTAGTGCCACCGGACTAGGACCAGACCTCGTACTGTTTCCCAACAGTAGTCGCCCACATCCGTCAGTCGGAGTCTGACTTTGCCCCGTCAAACCAGTGAGTTTTCTTCCGCTCCCTCCTCCTTCATTTGCATTCCAGACCTAGCCCCTAGGGTTTCTTAGATCCGGAAATGGGGATTTTCACCCATTGGATAGATTCCCCGTCAGGCCTGGCTAACCTTAGGAGAGTTTACATGATCCCGGACGAGGTCCGGATCATGGCAGCCGACCCTTCTGTTTATGCTTTCCGCAACGGCTGGATGCCGTTCCCTCTGATAGCCGTCATCGAGGGTGGGGTCAGATTCCCCGTGCACCCTCTTCTTAGGTCTTGTTTGGAGACCTGGAACCTCAGCCCCTGCCAGCTAATGCCCAATGGGTATAAAATAATCATGGGCGTCGCCGAGCTGAATAGGATTCTAGACATCAGTCTCGGCGTCCATGATATAGAGGATATATATGACCTCTGCAAGACCAGGGACGGGGTCACCTATTACCTTCGCGTCAAGGCGAAGTGCCAACCCCTCGTCACGGCGCTGGAGGACTCCAATAAATACGCCGGAGATGACCGTCTGCTCGTCTCGGGAAACTGGGAGTTCGGCGAGACCGAGACCGAAGTAGCTAGGAGGGTCCGAGTCCCTCGACGCTTCGGGACTCCACCGAGTAAAGACCTAACCCCTTTGGGTTTCGGATTTTCCCTTTCCCCCCCCTTTTTTTTTTTTTTTTTTTTTTTTTTTTTTTTTTTTTTTTTTTTTTTTTTTTTTTTTTTCTGCTGCCGAATTCTAACTCAGCTGTTTTTTCGCAGGCCTTTCTCAGCGCAAGCGTGAAGCCCAGCTGAACGGCTGGAGAAGGCACTCACCTTGGCTGAGCAAGGTGTACTGCTACCACGGCCACCACACAAGAGCTGCCTACTCTCTTCTGAAGTACGAGCCGAGATACGTGTCTTACACACGGAAATCCGGCAACCCGGAGAGATTCGCCCCCGATCCAGCAGAAACCAGCGGGACCGTCACGGTTGCGGAAGCGTCCGCAACGTTGGCCGTGGTCACGGGCATCCCGCTAAGGGAAATTGAAGAATATACCTCCGGAGCCGAGGTAGACTCTCCGACAAGGGAAGTTGAGAACTATACTTCCGGAGCCGAGGCCGAAGTGGACAATATGGAGAGGCGTAGGCCCGCGTTTCAGCCAAAGAATCTGGCGAACGCCGTCCTCGGCGGCGGTAGAAAGGTTGCCGCAACCCGCACTGCCTCGCCCTCCTTCGGGACCATCGTCCCTGCTAGAATTGAGGCCCGACCTTCCCCAGTCTCGGAAAGCGAGAGGCCGAGGAAAAAGGCGAAGGGGAAGGAGCCGGAGCGGGAGGAGCGACCACGGCAAAGTTCCCCACGAGCTGCGAGGGAAACGGCAGTGGACATGGTGCCCACCCCGGCAGTTCCTCTGGCGGAGAGTCGCTCCGAGCCCCAGGCGGCAACGTCCCCGGGAGCTGAGCCGGCCGAGTTCAGGCCGGACATGGAGCTGAGGAAGGGGAGGCCCCTAAATGCTGGGGATAGACTGGTGGGGAGCCCGGATGTCATCGCGGCGCTCAGCCGAGCCTGTGCGCTCCCCAGGGACATGGAGAGGCACAGGTCGGAAGACACCCCCCTGCTGCTTATGAGGACCATACAGCACTCCCTCGCTGTAAGTGCCCGACTTTCCTGGTCACAGGTGTTTCTATCTTTAAATATTTCTTGCTTTCATGCTGAGCTTCTTTTGTCTGATCCGCTGCAGGCTGTCCAAAGGCTCCAGATAGTCGCGGACAGGATAGCGGAGGAGGACAGTCGGTTGGCTCGCCTGGCAAAGGAAAAGCAGAAAGCCGAATCCGAACTGCGAGCGGCCAAGGAGGAGCTGAAGGCGGAGGCGGCCAAGACTGCGGAGCTCAAGGCTCAGTCAGATATGATGGCCAGCGACCTCTGCAAAGCAAGGTCAGAGGGCTTCGAATGGCAAACGAAGCTCCAGGCAGAGGAGAAGAGTTCGGCGGGGTTCAAGGCCGAGCTGGAGCTGGAAAGGAAGGCGAAGGAGGAACTCCTTGCATCGAAGGAGGAACTCCTTGCATCGAAACAAGCTGAGGTCGATGCCGCCTTCCTGGAGGGGACTGAGGAAGCTGCGAAGATTTACGTTGATCAAATCACGGCGCTCAGCCCGAAGCTGTACCGGCTCGGCTGCAAGGCCGTGTTGAAGAAGATGGGGGTTCCTGCAGATGATCCGATACATCAGAGTCTCCCCGAGCTCGGAGAGGAGCCCCTAGATGAGGCCCTGGCCGAGACCCCTGCCACCCCGGCCGAAGTCCCTTCCGAGCCAACGCCTGACCCCGTTGAAGAAGCTCCTCAAGCCGAGGCCGCCGTGGTCGTCATCGAGGACCTAGAAGCAGAGCCATCGACTTGACTTCCTCTTTTTTCTTTTCTTTATAAAATGTCGTCTTTGTTTCAAACTGTCTCGATGTAAATCAATGCTATCAATGAAAGACTCTTTCTCATATTTTTTTCCTGTGTGGTGTGGCTTTTACTTGCTTTCCTTTGTACGCTTTCCGTGAGTGTTGTGAATTTGGGTGTGACTTCGGACTAGAGTAGACCGACCTGATCAGGGTTCTCTGCGAGCGCTGACCCTTTGGAAGCCCCATGTATTTCGGCGAAACCAGATTTCCGTGTTGGAAGACTGGTGCCGTTTCGGCTGGTCTAGGTGGCTGAGTACCAGCCTTAGACATGGGCTGTTTCGGAAACTCGTCTAGGTGGCTGAGTGCCAGCCTGAGACATGGTCCGTTTCGGCAACTCATCTAGGAGGCTGAGTGCCAACCTTAGATATGGGCCGTGACGGAAACTCATCTAGGTGGCTGAGTGCCGACCTTAGACATGGTCCGTTTCGGCAGCTCGTCTAGGTGGCTGAGTGCCAACCTTAGACATGGGCCGTTTCGGCAACTCATCTAGGTGGCTGAGTGCCAACCTTAGATATGGGCCGTGGCGGATACTCGTCTAGGTGGCTGAGTGCCGGCCTTAGACATGGTCCGTTTCGGCAGCTCGTCTAGGTGGCTGAGTGCCAACCTTAGACATGGGCCGTTTCGGCAACTCATCTAGGTGGCTGAGTGCCAACCTTAGACATGGGCCGTTTCGGCAACTCATCTAGGTGGCTGAGTGCCAACCTTAGATATGGGCCGTGGCGGATACTCGTCTAGGTGGCTGAGTGCCGGCCTTAGACGGTCTTCCAACTTTGCACCATTGTCACTGTCAGGATGCCAGATTGCTACAAATTGTGGAGAACTGTAGTTTCATTGAATCCAGAAGCGTTGTACAAGTACAGAGACTAAAAATAGAATTTTTTGAGGTGTGAGGCGTTCCATGGTCTCGGTAGCGGACGTCCCTCCATGTCTTCGAGCCGATAAGCCGACCGTCCAGCAATGGAAGTGACCTTAAACGGGCCATGCCAATTCGGCGCTAGCTTCCCTTGATTCGGATCCCTGTCGGCTGGGAGCGTTTTCTTGAGAACCAGTTCCCCCACGCAGAACTTCCTTTCTCTGACGTTCTGGTTATAGCCCCTGGCTAGCCGCTGCTGGTAGACGGCCAGTCTGACTGCCGCCGCTTCTCTTCTTTCGTCTGCCAAATCCAGTTCCCTGGCCAAGTTAGTCTCGTTCTGTCCTTGGTCAAAGAGTTCGGACCTCAGAGTGGGGAGGCCGATCTCCAAAGGGATGACCGCTTCCATCCCGTAGGCGAGCGAGAAGGGGGTAGCCGAAGTGGAACGCCTTGGAGTGGTCCTGTAAGCCCACAGGACGCTCGGCAGTTCTTCCACCCATCTCCCCTTCGCTTGGTCCAGCCGCTTCTTGAGCCCATCGAGGATCACCTTGTTGGAGATCTCGGCCTGGCCGTTACTTTGTGGGTAAGCTGGCGTGGAGTAATAGTTTCTGACGCCGAGCTCCTGGCAGAAGGTCTTGAAGAGCTTGGAGTCAAACTGAGTTCCATTGTCCGAGACCAACGCTCTAGGAATGCCGAACCTTGTGATCACATTCTTCCATACAAAATTCTTGGAGTCCCGCTCTGTGATGGATGAAAGTGGTTCCGCTTCAATCCATTTGGTGAAGTAATCTGTTGCCACAATAAGCCATCTCTTATTCCCCGGAGTTCGGTGGAGCGGTCCCACAATGTCGAGCCCCCACTGAGCGAATGGCCACGGGCTAGAGAGCGGGCTGAGATCCTGCGTTGGCTGATGGAGGGAGTGGGAGAACTTCTGGCACTTCTCGCACTTCTTCGCGTATACCTGTGCGTCTTTCTGCATGTACGGCCACCAGTAACCCTGGCTGATGGCTCGATAGGCCAGAGATCTTCCTCCGATATGGCTCCCGCAGATTCCTTCGTGTATCTCGAAGAGGAGGTCCTCGACCTTACTCGGATGGACGCACTGGAGGTAGGGTCCCGAGAACGATTTCCTGTAGAGCTTGACCTCGGGAGATAGCCAAAACCGGGCTGCCTTGAATCTGACCCGGTGGGCCTCGCCACTGTCCTCGGGAAGCTTGTCGTCCTTAAGGTAGGTGATGATGGGGTCCATCCAGCTCGGGCCGAGACCAATACATAACACTTCCCGAGGTGAACGGAGCTCAATGCTGGGTACAGCTAGCGATCCGACTTCGATGCTCCTCTTTCTTCCTGCCTCAACAGCGCTGGCCAAGTTAGCCAAGGCGTCTGCGTGAGAGTTCGCTTCTCTGCCGATCTGCCTGACTTCGGCTGACTGAAACTGTGCCAGCAGCTTCTTTGCCAGGGCCAAGTACGCGGCCATCCGGTCGTCGCGAGCCTGATAATCTCCAGTCAGCTGGTTTGTCACCAACTGTGAATCACTGAAGACCACCAGCTGTTGAGCTCCAAGGATATTGGCACTGTTAAGTCCGGCTAAAAGGGCTTCGTACTCAGCTTCATTGTTTGACGCCTTGAAGTCCAGTGTCAGAGCTTGCTCTATGACCAGTCCTTCCGGCGATTGGAGAACAACTCCTGCTCCGGCTCTTCTCGAGGTGGAAGATCCGTCGACGAAGATTTTCCAAACTGGGGTCTCGGTTCGAGATGGTGATTGTTCAGAACTTGTGGGAGCCCCATGCTCCTCACCCCCCAGTTCGGTGCCGAGCGGGGTTGGTGCCGAACTTGAATCAAACTCGGCGAGGAAATCTGCCAGAACCTGGGCTTTTATTGCTGTCCGTGGCTGATATTGAATCTCATACTGCCCTAGTTCGACAGCCCATCGGGAGATTCTTCCTGAAAAGTCGGCCTTCTTGAAAACAGATTGGAGTGGGTGCTCCGTAACAACCATAATAGAATGGGTTTGAAAGTAATGGGAGAGCTTTCGCGAGGCGCTAACGAGCGCCAAGGCGAGCTTCTCCAGAGGCAGATACCGGGTCTCGGCATCAATAAGGGTCTTGCTCGTATAATACACTGGTTTTTGAACCTTGTCCTCTTCTCGGATGAGGACTGAGCTGACCGCATGAGCCGAGACCGCCAAATATAAATACAGGGTCTCCCCGTGGGTCGGGGTTGACAACAGTGGTGGTGATGAAAGGTAAGCCTTGAGCTGCTGCAAGGCGTGGTCACATTCTAGAGTCCATTGAAATTTAGAATTTTTTCTAAGAAGCTGAAAGAAAGGTCGGCACTTATCTGAAGATTTGCTGATGAAGCGATTCAGTGCCGCGGCCATCCCTGTAAGCTTCTGAACCTCCTTGGCCGAAGTGGGACTCTGCACTCTGAGGATAGCCGAGATCTGATCTGGGTCCGCCTCAATGCCTCTGCGTGTAACCAAGCTGCCCAAAAACTTGCCGGAACCAACACCGAAGGCGCACTTCGAGGCGTTAAGCTTCAGCCGGAACTTCTTTAGAGTGGCGAAGATCTCGGCCAAGTCTGACAGATGATCCCGCGCCTGCTTGGACTTGACCACCATGTCATCGATGTAAACCTCCACAGTTTTGCCGAGCTGATCGTGAAACATATTGGTGACAAGTCTCTGGTAGGTGGCCCCTGCATTCTTCAGCCCAAACGGCATCACTTTATAACAGTAGGTTCCCCTGGGCGTGATAAAAGCTGTTTTCTCTTCGTCTGGCCCAAATAGTGGGATCTGATGATAGCCGCGGTAGGCGTCGAGGAAGCTCATTCTGTCGTGCCCGGCCGTGGCGTCGATCAACTGGTCAATCTTCGGGAGGGGAAAGCTGTCCTTGGGACAGGCTTTGTTGAGGTCGGTAAAGTCGACGCACACCCTCCACTTGCCAGTCTTCTTCCTGACGACCACCGGATTGGCTAACCATTTCGGGTATTGAACCTCCCTGATAGCTCCGGCCTCAAGCAGCTTATCCACTTCCTCGACGACGGCTTCGGTCTGCGGGACCCCAGTTCTCCGTGCCTTCTGCATCACAGGTTTGTGGTTAGGGTCAACATTTAGTTTGTGACACATTACCTCGGGGTCGACGCCAGGCATCTCCTGAGGCGTCCAGGCGAAGGCATCTCTGTTCTGCATCAGGAACTGGGCCAGTTCGGACCTTTCCGGCTCTCCAAGCTGGCTGCCGAGTAGAAAGAACCGATCCGGGTCCTTCTGGTCGATCCGGACTTCGGCCAATTCCTCGACGCTCTTCCTGCCCGGATCTTGGCCGAGCTCATCCAGCCCCTGCTCCAGGTTCTTCTCCATCTCGGCCACATTGACCTCCTTGGGCTCTTGCTCCCCAGGTACCACAGCTGTCAAGCACAGCTTAGCCGCCTGCTGATCTCCTCTTACCGTGATAATCTCAATTCGGCCGCTCTTTCCCTCCCATGGAAATTTCAGCTTCTGATGGAGGGTGGAAGGGACTGCTTCCAGGCTGTGGAGCCAAGACCTGCCCATTATAGCATTGTAGGGAGAGGGTGCGTCGATCACCATGAAGGTTGCCATGACAGACGCGCCACCGACCTCGACCTTGAATGTCACTTTCCCCTTAGGATAGACTGGTTTGGCGCTGAAGCCGATAAGGGGAATTCGAGCCTCCTGCAGATCTTTCTCCGTCAGTCCCATCCTTCGAAAGCTGTCGAAATAGAGGACCTCGGAAGAACTACCGGGGTCAACAAGGACTTTCTTCACAGTACAATTCTTCACGCCCTGCTTAGAGCAATCGAACTTCAGGGTCACGATCAGGGGGTCGTTGTGGGGGAGCTGCACCCCTTCTAGATCTGCATCAGTAAACCTGATCTCGGGATGCTCCCTCCGAGCCCTTTTCGGTGCTGAACTGAGTTCGGCGGCCATGACATGTTTGCCGTGAGAGGCTTTCCTGGCTTCGGCACGTGCTTGGTTACTCCCCTTGGGCGGGGGTGCCAGATGGATAACGTCAATTATCTTCTCTGTCCCGTCGCTGTCGTGACCCCCTTCGTCTCGGCGCGGGGCTCGGGTGTCGGCCCTGGTTTCTCTCCTGACAAACTCTTGCAGGTGTCCATCCTGGACAAGCTTCTCTAAATGCGACCGCAGTATCCTGCAATCTTCAGTTTTATGGCCGCCCTCCTTGTGATAGGAACAGAACTTCGTCTGATCTCGTTTAGAAGGGTCGCCTTGCATGGGCTCTGGCCAGCTGAAGTACGGCCTGCTCTTGATCTTATACATGATTTTGTGGATTGGCATCTTGAAGACCGTGTTGACCGCCTGGAATGCGTCCTCTGTCAGCCTGGGTCGCTTGTTTCTTTCCGAGACGAACGCATGAGGCCTTGCCGAGCTGGTGGGCGCCCAACGCCTGTTTGGCTCATCTCTCCGCCGCTCCTCTCTCCGAGGTTCACTCCTCCGAGACGGTCCCCCGTCTTGCCTGGATGTCCTCCCACCCCGGTCCTTCAGCGCGGTTCCATGGTTTTCCCGAGCGCGGATCTGGTCATCTTCTTGGGCAATGTACCGGTTGGCGATGGACATGAGCGCTGCTATGGAAGACACCGGGTTCCTAGCCAAGTCCTTGCGGAGATCGCTGTCTGGCAGCAAGGCATTCTGGAATGCGAAGACGGCAACCTCGTCCTTGGAGCTCTCTATCTGACTGTAGACCGCCCAGAACCGCTTGGCGAACTGGGTGACGTTCTCTCCTTGCTTCATCTTCAAGGCCATGATGTCTGCATCTGTCTTCGGAAGGACTCTGTAGGCCTGGAACTTCTTCAAGAAGGACTGCTGGAGCTGCTGCCAGCTCGAAATGGCCCCCTCCGGTATTGCACAGAACCACTTCAGGGGGAGGTCACCCAGACTGGAAGAAAAAACTCTACAGTTCAGGTGACCCTCATCTCCCCAGACAGACATCCTCTGGGAGAAGTGCCTGAGATGCGTAGCTGGATCCGAGACCCCATCATAGGTGACGAATCTTGGTACGCTGAACTTCTTGGGTAAGGGGTACCTCCTGATGTCTTGGGAGAAAGGAGACGCACCGAGATCAACGGGGTTACAGCAAGCATCCTCTTGGTCTCGGCCGAAGCCGGCTACCTCCAGGTTGCGCTGGACCGTTTCCCTTATGTGTGCGTCCAGCCATTCCTGGTCTCGGTACATGTTCTCCGGAATGGTTTCGGACGCCTTCCTGGAATAGCTACGGCTGGCGCTTGAGCCTTCATCTCGGGTTCGGTCGTCCCCTTTCTTGTTCCTGTTCAAGTGGTCCCTCAGATCCTCCTTTGAGGAAGAGATGCGCGTAACACGAGTAACCCTCTCCTCATGTTGTCGCTGGGATCGCTCCTGACGAGTCCGCTGCTGCTGGGACTGCTCCTGACGAGTCCGCTGCTGCTGTCGAGACCGTTGCTGCTGTGACTGCTCCCTACGAGTCCGCTGCTGCTGCCTTGCTGAGCCCGCAGCTTTCTCCAGCTGCTGCTGGAGCTGGCGGATTAGAGCATCCTTTTCCCTGAGGGCCTCGTTCTGTGCCTTAATCTCCCGAAGGGTGGAGTTCAAGCTGTCGCCAGGGTTGTAGTCATCATCCTCTTCATCCTCAACGTCTTCGACGTGTCCTTCCTGACCTGAAGGGCGTGGTCCATCGACCACTGGGGACTTATCCCGCTGGTCTCGCCCTGTCAGGAGACCTGCAGGCTGCTGGGCGTCTCCCCTCCCGGGAGCGGACTCTGTACGGAGGTCACGCTGCTGGACGTTGATCCGGATGAGAGCGCGTTCAGCATCGTCCTCTGCGACTACTTGCTTCCCAGCCCTCTGCTGGTCAGGGGGCGGTCCTGCATGCTTTGTCTTGGAAGTTTCTCCGCTTTTCGCAGTTCTCCTCGTCATGGTGTTTAGGAATAGGAATAGGAAAGATTATAGAAATCGTTTCCCACAGACGGCGCCAATTGTAAGTGCAGAAATAATAATACTCACAAGATCAGGATGCCTCTTAGGACTTATTCAATGCATGGAGGAGATAGCTGCGACGACCTGAGCCTGAAAGAGGAGAAAGACAAAGGTCAGAGGACCCTGGCTCTGGGCAGCGCAGGGCTCTCCGATGCTTAAGTCAGCAATGGATCGGAGAAGCAGAAGAAGAGGAAGAAGAAAGACTGGGTGTTTATGTGAGAATGCTTACCCCTTGCTCCCTTTGGCTCGTGCCTTATATATGGGACAGTCTTGGGTGAATGCCAGTGGGCTTGGTGATGTGACCTGGGTCACATCAGCCCACAAAGCCATTAATGAAGGTCCATCATAGCCCATACTGCATTTAATGTGGGTCCGATCAGCCCACAATGCATTTAATGTCAGTCACATTGGGCCTGATCCTGCCCTGATCTGGTGGTGGCTGAAGTCCCATCAGATCCCTTCCTTGGGCTTTGCCACGATAGGGCCGCGGCTATCAGCTGCAAGCACAATTCTGCATTGCCGAGCTTGCATTGCCGAGACTGAACGATATGCGCGGCCGAACTGAATTCTGTTTGGCCGAGACCAGCACGTAGTGCCGAGACCGAAGTAGATCGGATCGTAGCCGAGATCAAGGGACGTGGTCCCCTAAACAGTAGCTAACCGAGCACACCCTAGCCGAGACCAAGAGAAACTAGTTCACGGAATGGGCCCCCACACATGTGTTATAATATGTGTCTTTACGTCGTCAATGTGTGCGTGAGAAGCCATGACCGACGGAAAACCCAAATATCTTCTTCTTCTTCTTCTGTTGGATTTTGTTGGAGCGTCGGAGAGTGTGATAGAAAGCCGATGAGTTGAGGAGCAGAATCTGTTAGAGCGGATGAGTTGGGACTTGGGACGGAGAGCAGGAAGAAAAGAGAGGTTGCATTTGGGAAATGAGAAATTCTATATGCACCCACTAAGGGCCTGTTCTTTTACTAGAATTCCTGACTGGAATTCTAGGGGCACGTTTGTGTACACACCCTTTCCGCGGAAAGAGGAAATTGCCACGTCAGCATTTTCCATAGAAATGAAAACCTCGGAAAAGAGTTTCCGTAGAATTTAGAAATCCATGTTTGGTGCAAAAAGAGTTTCCTCATTGAATTGGTGCAGATGTTGTTTGGTGCGACTGTGGATTCCTTATAGAAAATCAAAATTTCTTATTTGGTGATATAATTTTTTGAAAAAAATAACATAACATGTATATTATTTATTTAACATTAAATAATAATTTATATAAAGAAATGAAAAATGAAAGAGTTATAGGATTTTTGGGTTGAAATGGACAAAAGTGAGGAAAAGATGGAGAAGTTTTCCGCGGAAAACCATTTCCCATACCCCCCCATAGGAAACTCATTTCCACAATTATCAAGGAAAATGCTGACGAGGCAGGAAAACATTTCCGCGGAATTGTTCCGCACCAAACGCCGGAAAAATGGGTTTTCCGCGGAAAACCGTAAACTTTTCCGCGGAAAAGTGTTACACAAACATGCCCTAGTGGTTCGGGTTTTTGGGGACATGATGTCACATCATGTCCCCTGGGGTTTTCAAATTCCATGTTTCTTTGCAGGAATTTATAAATTCCAGCACATGATAACCTTTAGGAATTCTTGGAATTCCACCTTCTTTGCATTTTAGTGGAATTCTAAAATGCTCATGCCCTTAGAAGGATTTTGGAATTCCACCTTGTCTAGGAATTCAAGAATTCCCCAGACAAGAATTCTAGGAATTCTTGTAAGTGAACAGGCCCTAAGACTCCTGAATACACCCACTTGCTGAACTCACCACAACCATTCTAATTTTGGCTTGATTTTACTGAGCTCACCCACCATAATCCCCAAACTGCCCATCCAAGCTCACCATTCGTTCCATTGCCTGAATACATTCCCTCGTTCAGAGTTTTCAAATTTCTGGCCATTTCGGAGTCGTCGACCTTCTCCACTTCAGATCTCTCACACCCTCGTGGACGGTTGGTGAGCTGCGTTCCTTCTTCTTCGTCTTCTTCATCAGCAGGGACACTCAAACAGGTGAGAGCCCTTCTTCTTCTTCTTCTTCTTCATAGGTTTATCATTTTCACAAATTTGTTTAGGTTGTAATTTATGCATTAGAGAGTATAGTTGTGAGACCTCTGCAACAAATAGGGAAGAAGTCCGTAATGAAAACATGAATAGTTTCGAACTCCAATGTTTTCCATTTTTGAAAACATGGATAGTTGTTCGCGATCTGCTCGGCAGTCCAGAAACGTGCATGGATTTTATGCACGGTAAGTGTAAACCGTGCAGAATACATATGCACGGTTTCATATTACAGTGCAAACAGATTTTGCACGGTACCATTTCGCCGTGAAAAAAGAATTTGCACGGTACCATTTCGCCGTGCAAAAAGAATTTGCACGGTACCATTTCGCCGTGCAGAACAATGTTGCACTGTCTATTTAAACCGAGCAGTACAACAAAATATGATAATCTCTTTTATTGGTTTTCATTTTTAACAGATTGGATGAAATGCCGAGAAAACCAGCTCGCCGTATTGGTGCCAGCTCACAGATGACAGGGGGACGGGCCAGTTCTTCTCGCGAGCCATCGAGAGTTCGGACGAAGATTGGTGTCTCAAGACCGCGTTCCCGAGGTGTGCATGCGAGTTCTTCGACCGCCGGCCGTCAACGGCCAACGGCGTCTGAACGAAGACGAAAAGTGCAACAGGATCCACTCCCGGAGCAGGTTGAGGAGCATCTTGACAGTTCATCAGAGGATGATTCCTCAGAGGAGGAGGCACAGCCATCCAGTCCCCGTGCATCGGCACCAGGAGAAGAGCATGGTGACAGTTCTTCAGAGGATGATTCCTCTGAGGAGGAGGCACAGCCGTCCAGTCTCCCTGCAGGGGAACCAGGGGAGGATGATTCCCATTTCGAGGAGGGACAGCCATCCAGTCCTCCTGCTGCGGCGGCAAGGGAGGGTCCTATCCCCGGCGGTCCGGCCGACCTATCTGTCCTTATGAGTTTTAGGACACACGTAGCCTTGTCCATATGGGACGGGGAGGTACAATTGCTTTTTTTAATGTTTTAATTAATCGTTTTTCAAATAAGATGTGTTGAAGTCTATAATAACAGATATTAATGAAGATTTATACTTGTAATGTGCAGAAACGTGAGGCACTCAAATGTATCAATCATTGGCGAGGGCTGAAGGATTGGTACATACCTCAGCCCGGGGATGGGGCCGATATCCATGTTCCTCGGTTTCATGCTATTATAGAAGAGTCTGGATTGGCAGATTTGAAGCGTTTATCTTATCGATATATCTCCAGCCCTCTGGTATCCAGCTTTGTAGAGAGGTGGCAGCCCGAGACAAATACCTTCCACATGCCATTTGGTGAGATGACGACCATCTTAGATGATGTGGGTACTCTCCTCGGCATCCCAGTAACGGGATTGCCTGTCCACGCATCGACTAGTATGAGATTTACTGATCAAGTAGATTTACTTGAGCGTGGATTGGGCGTGGATAGGGCATCTGCGTCAGCTGAGTTGAGAGTAGCTCGTGGTGGGGTAGTGAGGATGGCTTGGATCAAACGGGTGTGCGGCGAGGTGAGTCCTGCATCGTCTGTTGAGCAGGTAGAGTGTGCAGCTAGAGGCTATCTTCTGTATTTGTTAGGCTGCACACTCTTCGCCGATAAGTCAGCCACTCGAGTCCCCATTGCCTACCTACATTTACTGATGGACTTGCCACGGGTCCGTCGCTATGCATGGGGGGCTGCCGCACTTGCATATCTTTATCGCCAATTGGGGACCGCCACGAGGGCAGACGTGCGACAGATTGCTGGATATCTGACACTGCTCACGGTAATACATATACATATACATGTTCCATCGTAATTGATCCTTTAAATTGTATAATTAATAGTTGGTATCTTTTGCAGTCTTGGGTGTACGAGCACTTCCCATTTACACGTCCTCCTGCGCAGTGGGGATATACCGCTGGTATGCCTCAAGCGAGCCGCTGGAATCCTGGACAGGATTCTGGGATTGCGAGGGAGAATATAAAACTGTTGCGTGAGAGGCTGGATGACCTACATCCGAGTCAGGTGAGCACCCATATGGGGTCCTTGGTATCATGTTGCACTTATTTTTCAATGGACAAATTTTTATTATAATAGTGAGTTCTTTCATTTACTTGCCACAGGTCCAGTGGGATCCGTATACTGGTGTCAGGGCTCATCATCCATTCCATCAGATATCTTTCTTCTGTGGTTGCTTGAGAGCGCTAGATGTCATTGAAACCTACCATCCACATAGGGTTCTCCGACAGTTTGGATATGTACAGACCATCCCACCTGCACCGCTCGCCCCCATTCGTGCGTCTCGGGGATCTACTGCTGGACAATACAGGGTCTCTTACGCGTTTCTAGACCAGTACTGGGTTACTTGGGAGGATCATGTATTGTCCTTAGCGCACCGCGGCCATCGAGCGCAACATGCATGGGAGTGCTCACCCGACTACCTAGTGTGGTTTTTTAGGATTTCACACCCTCGAGTACAGAACCCCCAACGTCATTCCCACTATCACCCTAATGAGGGTGTAGATGACCCGACTCCAAGAGTGGTGAGTGTTTGTACTTTATCGAAACATTATGCATCCATTTGTTATACTTATCTTAAGTATTGACACAGTTATTTGTTTCTTACAGATCACTCGGGCGAGGGACCATCTCCGCGCTACGATTGCACGAACGGAACAGCCTGCAGATTTCTATTACCGGGCACTCCAAACCACCCTCGAGATCCTGGAGGGCTTGCCAGTGACGTACCGACGACGTACAGATCCATGATGGCATGAGGGTTTTTTTGTTTTTTTGTCTTATTCTTTTGTTAAGTCTGTATGGATGGGAATTTAAAGCATATACTTTAGAGGATGTATGGATGGGTTTATCCATTTTTTCGATGTAAGGAATTTTTTGGATATGTATGGATGGATGGATCACTGCACGGATGTATCCATTTTTTTAATGGATGTTTTGAGGAAACACTTTCTTATGTTTGAACTTGTATGTTTTATATGGATATGTATGTTATGTGCATCTGTCCGAATAATTGATAAAATACACTGCACGGCCACCATGTTCCGAGCAAATAGTGTGTGCACGGCACTCTATTAAGGTGCAAATAGTTTATGCACGGCAACTTTTTGCCGTGCATTATATATTTGCACGGAATATGGTTGCCGTGCAGAACAAATTTGCCAAGCCATATTTAACCGAGCAGTTGTTAATGAAGTAATACCTTCTGTGGAATATTATTAATGAATTTATACACAACATAAACACATAAAGACCTCATCGAATCCATTGGCATTTCAATACAAAATATGTAATATGTTTGTTTACATCAAATGGATAGTACACATAATCAATCGCTGTCAAGATTGACCGACTCCTGCGTTGCGACACTGTTTCCAATCAATTCTCTGAATTGTTCGATGCTCTTTGCATATGGGAGCTGCCATCCGTCTGCTTCAGGATGGTGGTGTCTATGCCAATTTGTAGCAATGGGAGGCATGGGTGATTCGGGCTTCATGAAGACCTGAACAAAATGGTTTCCATTGACGAAACCAACCGCGAGCACTTTGTGAGAACTTGATGGAATCGGGGATGATCTCAAAGGCAGGAAAGTAAGGCACTGCTGCAGTGAAAGAAGGACCAACACAACGTTATAATATGAAGATATTAAGTGACCCATGTCCGGCATTGTCATCCATCGATCAAATGAAGGATTGCTTTGAAAGTAACACAATGCGTAAAACAACTCCCCAACCCTATCCTCTCCTCCATAGACCTGTGCATAATAATTTTGATACCTCTGCAATTCATTGCTCAAATCCATTCTAACCTGCATCCATTTATCCTCGCCCAAGCCTAGGAGACCAGCTATCGCTTTGAATCCACAGTTACCATCAGCTGCAACATCCTTAATAGTGTGGATATAGGGGCCCAAAGACTGAGGAAGCAAATGCATAAACGTACATGACCGAGTGCGACGGACAGTCATTTTCTCCTTATTCTTCGTTGCAACTGTATTGTTTAATCTAGCTGGAACGCTATCTTTTATCGACAGTGCGTATTCAAAATTAGATGGTTCCCGACGCGTAGATCTATCCAACTTCTTTCTTTTCGATGATGACCGACCGCGGGTATTCAATTTTACGCCTGGTTCGATAAGAGAAGTAGATGAAGGACAACCGAGTTCTCTAAGTTTTCTTAAAATCTGAATTTTATCATTCTGATCACTACTTTGAAATCTCTTACTGATCAACTCGAACTCTGAAGTTGTGGTCAACTCAAGGGCTTCGTTCACCATAGTGGCTTCTAAATTGAGCTTCCGCCAATAGTGGTGGACACTACTCAGTGGTATATGAGAACCTTCCCTTATGTACTCGGCAATTTCATGTGCACATGGCAAACCATGAGTCCGTCGGATTACGCACCAACATGATGTAGAATCTGGACCAATATCACTAGCCCTTAACGACTCATTTAACACTATATCCAAAGCATTCCTTGATAGAAATCCTCTCAATTCACGAAACAGTGCCGGTTTGAACTTATGTTGCACGGTGTTCAAACTCTTTTCAAAAGAAGCCTTTATTTCTGTAAAAAGCAACTCTAGCAAGGCATGTATAACCTGCCAGGACGAATCAAAGCTACAGCTCGATGTGCCTAGGTGTCTCTTTAATTTTGCATGTGCACTCTCAGCTCTGTTAGTAGTGACGTTCCCAAAGTGCATATGCCGATCCGTCCATGCAGCCACAAATTGCTCCTTATGCTTATTCAACCATGAGGTCTTCACATAATCAACAGCATGTGGATACCCGCAGTAATTCCGTTCCAAAGCACTTAGCATTTGCGTGTAGTCGCTTTCAGTTGGAGAGACTACCAACGTGTTCCAACAAGAGATAAATGCAACCCATCTGTCGTTGGTCTCAAAACACTTCTTACAATTTGCCAAGATGTTCCTAGAAATATGCCACCTGCATAATAGGTTTGCTGCATTCGGAAAAATAACATTTATTGCATTCATCAGCGCTAACTCTTTGTCTGTGACAAGGACAAGGGTCGTGATGCATCCATCCATTAATTCCTTAAGCCTCTCCAAAGCCCATCTATAATTGGCCTCCCTCTCTGATTCAAGGTACACAAAAGCAACGGAGAACGTCAATTGAGTAGATGTGACACCAACAATCTCAAGCAAGGGAAGTCGATATCTATTAGTCTTGTATGTGGAATCCATTATCAAAACTTCTGGAAATGCACGTAATAACTGAATAGATGATGGATGTGCCCAGAATAGGTTCATGATAACATCTGTAGCATCGTTGCTAGTATGATACTCAATGTAGTTGTTCTCTTCCAAATGCCTCATTAGTTGCTGTATTTGTGATCGACCGGCCATCTCTGTCACCCTAAACTTCTGGCGAGCATTGTAGATACTCTTAATTGTAGTGGTGTTGTGCGCATCCCTTTCCTGCAATGTTCGAAGGATGTTCCTCGGTTTCACCAAACTCTTAGACATATCAATCAAAACGTTGATTTCTTCCACAGAAAGCCTCCCAGCAAACGAGTGCCCCTCTAGATGCTGTGCGTTTGGATGATTGTGCACCCCACAAACCACTGTTAACATCCAATCGTCGTCAGTTGCCAACTTTCGACCCTTCAAAGCAAAAGGGCAATTACACTTCTTCGTTCCCGTTGCCCTCTTAGGATTTCTCTTCTCGAATACCTTCGATGGACTCCTGTAACTACCACTTCTCTCACAAGATAAAACGACTCTCGGCTTCCGTCCATCTCCACCAGCATCCGAAGTCTTGATTACAATTACCAAGCCATGTTTCTTTCCAACATCTTGGTAATTGTAATCAAGACTTCGGATGCTGGTGGAGATGGACGGAAGCCGAGAGTCGTTTTATCTTGTGAGAGAAGTGGTAGTTACAGGAGTCCATCGAAGGTATTCGAGAAGAGAAATCCTAAGAGGGCAACGGGAACGAAGAAGTGTAATTGCCCTTTTGCTTTGAAGGGTCGAAAGTTGGCAACTGACGACGATTGGATGTTAACAGTGGTTTGTGGGGTGCACAATCATCCAAACGCACAGCATCTAGAGGGGCACTCGTTTGCTGGGAGGCTTTCTGTGGAAGAAATCAACGTTTTGATTGATATGTCTAATAGTTTGGTGAAACCGAGGAACATCCTTCGAACATTGCAGGAAAGGGATGTGCACAACACCACTACAATTAAGAGTATCTACAATGCTCGCCAGAAGTTTAGGGTGACAGAGATGGCCGGTCGATCACAAATACAGCAACTCATGAGGCATTTGGAAGAGAACAACTACATTGAGTATCAAACTAGCAACGATGCTACAGATGTTATTATGAACCTATTCTGGGCACATCCATCATCTATTCAGTTATTACGTGCATTTCCAGAAGTTTTGATAATGGATTCCACATACAAGACTAATAGATATCGACTTCCCTTGCTTGAGATTGTTGGTGTCACATCTACTCAATTGACGTTCTCCGTTGCTTTTGTGTACCTTGAATCAGAGAGGGAGGCCAATTATAGATGGGCTTTGGAGAGGCTTAAGGAATTAATGGATGGATGCATCACGACCCTTGTCCTTGTCACAGACAAAGAGTTAGCGCTGATGAATGCAATAAATGTTATTTTTCCGAATGCAGCAAACCTATTATGCAGGTGGCATATTTCTAGGAACATCTTGGCAAATTGTAAGAAGTGTTTTGAGACCAACGACAGATGGGTTGCATTTATCTCTTGTTGGAACACGTTGGTAGTCTCTCCAACTGAAAGCGACTACACGCAAATGCTAAGTGCTTTGGAACGGAATTACTGCGGGTATCCACATGCTGTTGATTATGTGAAGACCTCATGGTTGAATAAGCATAAGGAGCAATTTGTGGCTGCATGGACGGATCGGCATATGCACTTTGGGAACGTCACTACTAACAGAGCTGAGAGTGCACATGCAAAATTAAAGAGACACCTAGGCACATCGAGCTGTAGCTTTGATTCGTCCTGGCAGGTTATACATGCCTTACTAGAGTTGCTTTTTACAGAAATAAAGGCTTCTTTTGAAAAGAGTTTGAACACCGTGCAACATAAGCTCAAACCGGCAGTGTTTCGTGAATTGAGAGGATTTATCAAGGAATGCTTTGGATATAGTGTTAAATGAGTCGTTAAGGGCTAGTGATATTGGTCCAGATTCTACATCATGTGGGTGCGTAATCCGACGGACTCATGGTTTGCCATGTGCACATGAAATTGCCGAGTACATAAGGGAAGGTTCTCATATACCACTGAGTAGTGTCCACCACTATTGGCGGAAGCTTAATTTAGAAGCCACTATGGTGAACGAAGCACTTGAGTTGACCACAACTTCAGAGTTCGAGTTGATCACTAAGAGATTTCAAAGTAGTGATCAGAAGGGTAAAATACAAATTTTAAGAAAACTTAGAGAACTTGGTTGTCCTTCATCTACTTCTCTTATCGAACCAGACGTAAAATTGAATACCCGCGGTCGGTCATCATCGAAAAGAAAGAAGTTGGATAGATCTACGCGTCAAGAACCATCTAATTTTGAATACGCACTGTCAATAAAAGATAGCGTTCCAGGTAGATTAAGCAATACAGTTGCAACGAAGAATAAGGAGAAAATGACTGTCCGTCGCACTCGGTCATGTACGTTTCTGCATTTGCTTCCTCAGTCTTTGGGCCCCTATATCCACATTATTAAGGATGTTGCAGCTGATGGTAACTGTGGATTCAGAGCGATAGCTGGTGTAACGCCCCAATTCCGGATACCGATATACTCGTTCGACTACCCGAAATTGGCGCGCTACTTCCCAGAAAATCCGAGAACTTCCAAGATCGTAGGCCGCAGTGAGGTCCAATTTAAAACTTTTTGACCAACATAGTTATAACATTTAATATTGCGGAAGCATAACGATTTAAACAAAGCGGAAGCAATAGGTATCGATAAATATATAAAGTATGAGCAGAACATATGTCTAATTAAAATGATTCAATGTTAATCAAAGTTATACATTTTCATTCTACCCTTCTCACTACAAAATTTCCACTCAAACCCAAAATAACAAAGTCCCTCAAAACCCTGGAATGAACTCCTCGCCCTCCGGCTCGACGTCCGTGTCGGCCGGGCCCCAAGCGTACTCTCCTGCCACGGGTGCCTCCACGAGGGCTAATGCGTCGTCATGGATCTCTGGGTCAAGGCCTAAGCACCATAGAATGGGTCAGATCTAAACGATCTGGCAAGATACAGCATACTACTAACATAGCATATATATATCGAAGGAATAAAGACGAGTACATAATTTAAATGAATAACAAGGAAAGAGAACTAGGCAATCGTGTATGTAAAGCATAAGGAATCAGTATAAGGAAATCAACTAAACTACTACACAAGGTGGCACATTCACACGAGCTGGAATACCGCGGGATATTATGCCGCGGCCCTCCCATACTGAACACAGTCGCGGTGGGGAATCTAACCAGGGAATAACTAATCCCGAATATCACTCATCAACTCATCATCTCATCACTCCAGATCGGCACGGCATGACACCTTGCCGTCTTAACCACACAGCTCATCATGATAGCTTCACCATACTCAACTAGCTCCTACCGGGGATGATCAGTCCACAGGCTGAGTTTAAATCAACCGAGTGAATGTTCATGCCGACTCGAGAATAACTCTAAGGTCTGTGTCTGTCTAGGCTTTGCCTTGCGTGAACAAGGTCCTAACAATACCTCTATAAGGTCCACACATCTCAATACAGACTCTGGATCTCATTCAAGATCCAGGCCCACTCGTCGGATCCATACCAAGGCCCATCAGTACATGGCCTGGTCTAAAACTGTCCAAACGAGGCAACTAGTCCACTACTACTGACAAACAGTTCCATCATAATCCATATAACTTAACAGTCCAATAGAAACTATCTCTTCAAGCTAAAGGGTTCATATCACCACACTTAGGCCCAATAAGGGCCCGCCTAGACACAGACACGGGTCGATGATCTCCGGAATCACACCATCGGGTCACCTCTAGATACCCTAGGTTCAGGTCTTCCAATTATGTTTAATTAACAGTAAACAGCTAATCTAAAGATCTAAGAAAGACAGAACAATAATAAGGAAGTATAAACTTCAACATAGGAATCAATAGGGAAAAGCAACGGTCCAATCCTAGGTAAATGGGCCACTTTAGGTTCGGGTCTATCTCCGGTAATTCGATCTCTAAGCGATGTCATTAATGCCGTAAAATATTGTATTTGGTGCTTAGTTAGTTGAATGGCATCTATGACAACTTTTAGAGGTCGAATCATCTTAGATTATCAACCAAAACTCTAAACAGTGGTCCCCGCGAGTCAAGGTTGAGCCACACCGTTGACTCGGGCTTAAGACACTGACAAATGCTCACTTGGATGGTCAATGGGCCCCACAACTGATCATATCTCCTAAGTGTTAAAAACTGGAACAATCAGGGTTTTCCAGGTGAACCTGATGTGTTGTGAGCTCGGTGGATTTCCTGGCCGGGAAGATCAACCGAGTGCACTAACTAATCTGAATCAGGCTTCCTGGACAACTTATATCGTTTCTAAAGGCTTACAGCGTGTCCGGTCAAACAACCAGGCCTAGGTGATTGACCGCATACTCTGAAAACCTTAGAAAGATTGATGATCCAGCTTTAAACACTTTCTAAAGTAAAATCCTAAGTATCAAGTCCATTTGGGTGTAAGGAGTCTGAGTTTTGATTGAAGAACCAACTTTCAGTCACTTCCTGCACAAACAGCGTGAATCGGGTCAACCGGTGCGAGACCAGGTCAACCCGACTATTTGAAATGAAATTTGTGCAAGAAATGGCTAAGGGCCAGTTTTCCAAGAAATCTCAGTGTGGCCGGTTAACCGGCCTGCATAGTCCGGTTAACCGGCTGCACTGCAGCACTTCCTGCAGAAGAAATAACTGGGAGCTGCCATTTCTGCAATTTCAGTGTGGCAGGTTAACCGGCCTGCAAAGCCCGGTTAACCGGCTACACTGCCGGTTAACCAACCGGTTAACCGGTTACACGAAACTGGGACAAGACCCAGTTTCTGCAGTCACTCTGTTTTGGCTCCATTTCCACCCAAACTACTTCCAATCTCTTCCAAACTTCACCCAAACACTTCTAATCAATTAACAACACAAAAACCATCCATCCATCACCTTATGGCCCACTGATCTTCCAAATGGGGGGTGAAAACCCCCATCCATCAGTGACCTTACCATCCAAACAAACACAACAAAGCTCAAATGTAATCTAGACTGAACTGAGCATGTTTAAGAACTAAAAATCACTGAATCATGAAATAAAACATACACCCTAAGTTATTAGTATGATGCACTTGCCTTTGATAATTAGAGAGTGAGTTGTAGAGAGAAATAAAGCTAGAAATGAAGGATTTCCACCCAACCGAGAAGAAGAAGAGCAGCAGTAACAGTGGAGCAGCTCTCCAAATAAATTTCCAGCTGTAGCTGGACCTCCCAGGTAAGAAAGTGAAGAAGGAGAAGAAGAACTCAGCAGAGTAGCAGCAGTAGCTGCTGTAGCAGCAACTCTTCAATATAATCTCAGCTCAAACAGAGAGGGGGAGGAGAAGGAAGATGATGACACAGTAGCTGCTGCCCCAATGGAATTCCAGCAGAGTAGTGGCTCTGGTAAGCAGGGAAAAATGAAAGGAAAGAAGAGGGAAATAAGAAGATGAAGGGGGTGGCTGCTCCAGCTGAAGAAGAGGAAGAAGACAGCAACAGCAGCAGCTCCAAGACTGAAATCCCAGCAGTAGGAGGAGGAAGATTACAGCAGCAGTTCTCAGAGGGTGATTCCAGCACAGGTTCAGCAAGAGAATGAGAAGATGAAATGGTGGCTGCAGCTTCTCAAATAAAATCCCAGCAGGGTAACAGTAAATGGAAAGAAGAGAAGATGATATAGCAGCAGCTGTAAGTGGAGTTTCCAGCACCAGCAGAGGGGAGAAATGAAGAGGAAAGATGGAGTAAAAGGAGCAGGTGGCTGCTGTAGCTGGAATGAAGGAGACACAGCAACAGCTTCAAGATGGAGTTTCCAGCAACAGTAGCTGGTTGCACTTGCTCAAACGTATGAGAGATGAAGGAGGAGAAGAGGGAAATGGGAAGGAGGCAGTTGGGCTGGGGCAGTTTTCTTGGGAAGAGAGCTGGAAGGTTTCTTGGGATGGGGGCTGAGATTAGGTTTAGGGTTTGCAATTGGGTTTAAGAGATGGATTTATAGCTTTTAGTGAGGGTGGTTAATTACTAACTTTAGCCTTAGGGTTTAGGGTTTATGTTGGGATTAGGGTTAGGGTTTGAGGGTAGTTGGGTCATTAGGGAAGAAGCTTCTAGAAGTGAGGCACCTTAGCACTAACCCACTTAATTAACTTAATTAATTAGACTCTACTAACTAAGCCTAAGACTAACACAACACCCAACTTAATTAAAAACACTAACCCACTAAGTTAACCTAACTAACTTAGGAAATCAAACTAGTCCATCTAATTAGCCCCAAATAAACTCAATTAAAACAGTAATTAACAATGATTAGCCAAGATTAGCAAGGATTAGCAATAATTAGCGAAGATTAGAAGAAATTAGCAAAGATTAGCAGAGATTAACATAATTAAACAATAATTAAGATAAATTAAGATAAATTAGCCTATAAAATAGCCCTTAGAGGGCCCACCAAGGGTGGGACCTCACAGCTGGTCTCCTAGGATTGGGCGAGGATAAATGGATCCAGGTTAGAATGGATTTGAGCAATGAATTGCAGAGGTATCAAAATTATTATGCACTGGTCTATGGAGGAGAGGATAGGGTTGGGGAGCTATATTACGCATTGTGTTACTTTGAAAGCAATCCTTCATTTGATCGATGGATGACAATGCCGGACATGGGTCACTTAATATCTTCATATTATAACGTTGTATTGGTCCTTCTTTCACTGCAGCAGTGCCTTACTTTCCTGCCTTTGAGATCATCCCCGATTCCATCAAGTTCTCACAAAGTGCTCGCGGTTGGTTTCGTCAATGGAAACCATTTTGTTCAGGTCTTCATGAAACCCGAATCACCCATGCCTCTCATTGCTACAAATTGGCATAGACACCACCATCCTGAAGCAGACGGATGGCAGATCCCATATGCAAAGAGCATCGAACAATTCAGAGAATTGATTGGAAACAGTGTCGCAACGCAGGAGTCGGTCAATCTTGACAGCGATTGATTATGTGTACTCTCCATTTGATGTAAACAAACATATTACCTATTTTGTATTGGATGAACAATGAATTCGATCAGGTCTTTATGTGTTTATGTTGTGTATTAATTCATTAATAATATTCCAAAGAATGTATTACTTCATTAACAACTGCTCGGTTAAACATGGCTGGGCAAATTTGTTCTGCACGGCGAATATATTCCGTGAAAATGGATAATGCACGGCATAAAGTTGCAGTGCATAAACTATTTGCACATTAATAAAGTGCCGTGCACTCACTATTTGCTCGGAACATGGTGGCCGTGCAGTGTATTTTAGCAAATATTCGGACAGAAACACATAACATACATGCCCATACAAGTTCAAACATAAAAAAGTGTATCCTCAAAACATCCATTAAAAAAATGGATACATCCAAAAAATCAGGTGATCCATCCATACATATCCAAAAAATTCCTTAAATCCCAAAAATGGATAAACCCATCCATACATCCTCTAAAGTGTATGCTTTAATTTTCCATCCATACAGACTCAACAAAAGAATAAGACAAAAAAAAAACCCTCATGCCATCATGGATCTGTACGTCGTCGGTACGTCACCGGCAAGCCATCCAGGATCTCGAGGGTGGTTTGTAGTGCCCGGTAATAGAAATCTGCAGGCTGTTCCGTTCGTGCAATCGTAGCGCGGAGATGGTCCCTCGCCCGAGTGATCTGCCAATCCACAATTAACTGTGTCAATACCTAAGATAAGTATAACAAATTGATGCATAATGTTTCGATAAAGTACAAACACTCACCACTCTTGGAGTCGGGTCAACTACACCCTCATTAGGGTGATAGTGGGAATGACGTTGGGGGTTCTGTACTCGAGGGTGTGAAATCCTAAAAAACCACTCGAGGTAGTCGGGTGAGCACTCCCATGCATGTTGCGATCGATGGCCGCGGTTCGCTAAGGACAATACATGATCCTCCCAAGTAACCCAGTACTGGTCTAGAAATCTGTAAGAGACCCTGTATTGTCCAGCAGTAGATCCCCGAGACGCACGAATGGGGGCGAGCGGTGCGGGTGGGATGGTCTATACATATCCAAACTGTCGGAGAACCCTATGTGGATGGTAGGGTTCAATGACATCTAGCGCTCTCAAGCAACCACAGAAGAAAGATATCTGATGGAATGGATGATGAGCCCTGACACCAGTATATGGATCCCACTGGACCTGTGGCAAGTAAATGAAAGAACTCTTTGTTATAATAAAAATTTGTTCGTTGAAAAAAAGTGCAACATTAAACCAAGGACCCCATATGGGTGCTCACCTGACTCGGATGTAGGTCATCCAGCCTCTCACGCAACAGTTTGATGCTCTCCCTCGCAATCCCAGAATCTTGTCCAGCATTCCAGCGGCTCGCTTGAGGCATACCAGCGGTATATCCCCACTGCGCAGGAGGACGGGTAAATGGGAAGTGCTCGTACACCCAAGACTGCAAAAGATACCAATTATTAATTATACAATTTAAAGGATCAATTACGATGGAACATGTATATGTATATGTATTACCGTGAGCAGTGTCAGATATCCAGCAATCTGTCGCACGTCTGCCCTCGTGGCGGTCCCCAATTGTCGATAAAGATATGCAAGTGCGGCAGCCCCCCATGCATAACGACGGACCCGTGGCAAGTCCATCAGTAAATGTAGGTAGGCAATGGGGACTCGAGTGGCTGACTTATCGGAGAAGAGTGTGCAGCCTAACAAATACAGAAGATAGCCTCTAGCTGCACACTCTACCTGCTCAACAGACGACCCAGGACTCACCTCGCCGCACACCCGTTTGATCCAGGCCATTCTCACTACCCCACCACGAGCTACTCTCAACTCAGCTGACGCAGATGCCCTATCCACGCCCAGTCCACGCTCAAGTAAATCTACTTGATCAGTAAATCCCATACTAGTCGATGCGTGGACAGGCAGTCCCGTTACTGGGATGCCGAGGAGAGTACCCACATCATCTAAGGTGATCCTCATCTCACCAAATGGCATGTGGAATGTATTTGTCTCGGGCTGCCACCTCTCTACAAAGCTGGATACCAGAGGGCTGGAGATATATCGGTAAGATAAACACTTCAAATCTGCCAATCCAGATTCTTCTATAATAGCATAAAACCGAGGAACATGGATATCGGCCCCATCCCCGGGCAAAGGTATGTACCAATCCTTCAGCCCTCGCCAATGATTGATACACTTGAGTGCCTCACGTTCCTGCACATTACAAGTATAAATCTTCATTAATATCTGTTATTATAGACTTCAACACATCTTATTTGAAAAACGATTAATTAAAACATTAAAAAAGGCAATTGTACCTCCCCGTCCCATATGGACAAGGCTACGTGTGTCCTAAAACTCATAAGGACAGATAGGTCGGCCGGACCGCCGGGGATAGGACCCTCCCTTGCCGCCGCAGCAGGAGGACTGGATGGCTGTCCCTCCTCGAAATGGGAATCATCCTCCCCTGGTGCCGTTGTAGGGAGACTGGACAGCTGTGCCTCCTCCTCAGAGGAATCATCCTTTGAAGAACTGTAACCATGCTCTTCTCCTGGTGCCGATGCACGGGGACTGGACGGCTGTGCCTCCTCCTCTGAGGAATCATCCTCTGAAGAACTGTCAACATGCTCCTCAACCTGCTCCGGGAGTGGATCCTGTTGCAGTTTTCGTCTTCGTTCAGACGCCGTTGGCCGTTGACGGCTGGCGGTCGAAGAACTCGCATGCACACCTCGGGAACGCGATCTTGAGACACCGATCTTCGTCCGAACTCTCGATGGCTCGCTAGAAGAACTGGCCCGTCCCCCTGTCATCTGTGAGCTTCCACCAATACGGCGAGCTGGTCTTCTAGGCATTTCTTCCAATCTGTTAAAAAAGAAAACCAATAAAAGAGGATATCATTTTTTTTTACTGCTCGGTTTAAATAGACAGTGCAACATTATTCTGCACGGCGAAATGGAACCGTGTCAGTTCTGTTTGCACAGCTCAATATAACCGTGCAACCTCTATTTGCACGGCAATATGAAACCGTGCAAATTATATGTGCCCAGCTTATATAGGCCGTGCATATATATTCTGCACGGTTTACAATTGCCGTGCAGAAAATCACTGCACGTCTCTGGATTGCCTAGCAGATCGCGAACAGATGTTTTCAAAAATGGAAAACTGGAGTTCGAAACTATTTCTTTTCACACCAGATTCTTCCCTATTTGTTGCAAAGGTCTCACAACTATACTCTCTAATGCATAAATTACAACCTAAACAAATTTGTGAAAATGATAAACCTATGAAGAAGAAGAAGGGCTCTCACCTGTTTCACTGTCCTGATGAAGAAGACGAAGAACAGCTCACCAATTGTCCACGAGAGTGTGAGAGCTGTGAAGTGGGACGACTCCGAATGGCCACAAATTTGAAAAATGCAAACGAGGGAATGTGTTCAGGAAATGGAACAGGGAACGAACGGTGAGCTTGGTGAGCTTGGATGGGCAGTCTGGGGATTATGGCGGGTGTGCTCAGCAAAATCAAGCCAAAATTAGAATGGGTGTGGTGAGGTCGGCAAGTGCGTGTATTCAGGAGAATAGGTGGGTGCATATAGAATTTCCCGTTGCATTTATTAAGCCTGTTTCTTTTATCTGAATTTCTGACAAGAAATTTGTCATTTTGTTTTTTTTTTATATAATATTTCCTGCAATTTATAAAAGGGGTATTTTATTTGGCCGCATTTTTATAATACCATATGTTATTGTAAAAGGTCCACGTTTATTTTCACAAAAGCAAAGTTCTATTTTCAAATTTTAAACAGTTAAAAAGTTCAAAACGTGCCTCGTCGATACACTCTCCGCCTTATTCAAAAACGCTAAAAAACCGGCCGTAGATTTTGTGAAGACGAAACGCTGAAAATCAAGCCATAAAGTTCGTGACAGAAAGTCGGATAAATTTATTTGAGTTTGTTTTAAAACTCATATAAATTCATACCGAATTCAAATAAACTCACTTTAGACTAAGATAAATTCATAACAAGTCATCTCATTTTAATAAGTTATTTGCATTTCGAACCATTTAATATGCACATCTAATTCTTAAAATTTGAAATTTATTTATAAGTAATTATATATGAGGTTCAAGGTTATAAATTTTAAAATGATGTTTGGAATGTAATTTGAAGCTTATATTTGATTTTTTATATTCGATATTTGGACTAACAAATTATGTAATATGCAATATTTTTTTCTTTTATTTTCTTTATTGTTGTACTTTTATTGCATATATAAATTTATTAATTTAAATTGATTGTCATGAATGTATATATAAATATATTTCTATATTTTATAAGCAATGGATTCATTTTTAAATATTATTAAAATCATTAAAAAAAAACATGACTCTCCCAAATCTCCACGTTGACTCTATCCCTGTCAATAATTTTTTCATTGGACGAGTCCAATCCAAGTAATGAGTTTGCCAACCTTGCTCTTTCATCAAAACTTGGCTGTCAATGAAGTGCAATATAGTGGCAAACAGAAATTTCCCTTTTTACAGTTTGATTTGACAATCATCTACCATCCAAGAGAAGATGTTTTTTTTTATTTTTATGAGAGCGAATCTCATCCTTTTAACTCATCAACGCTAGGCCTTTGGTATGATGCTTTGCATTGAATTCTCATCAATTAATTACCAAAGAAACAAATGGATTCAATAAAAATGCCTTGTAATTTCATCTACAGCATGTCATTGGGATTTTGTATAGTTTTCCAGACTGCAGGCCATTCAAGATGTTGGGTCATTGAAGTTGAATTTAAATACGACACTTAAACATTAGACCCAATAACTAAAAAGAGTGATTATATGCTTAGTAAGAACCCACATAAGAAAATAAATGCATATAAATTATCAAATAAATCCAAAAACAACTATATGTACATGAAAAAATTTCAGTTGCCCACGCACTAATGGAGTGCACATCCAGACCGTCGGACCCCTGAATTTCAATGGGTCCCACGTGATGAATGGCACCGATATGCAGTTCACAATAACGTTGGAGGAAATCATCCACACGTAAACAAGTCATTGAAACAGAAAACCACATAGGTATCATGCATGGCTTTAAGTGGAATTTGCGTAAGAATCGTATAAAAAGACAAATATAAGAGTCATATAAGAATCATGCTCAAATAAACCCACGTACATGCTAAAAAAATTCCACATGTATAAATAAAGAAATTAAGAGGGCGGGGCTGAGCTGGGCCAGGGCGAGCCTAGTATTGTCAAGCCTAACCATCATATTGGTGGGCATACAAGTAGAAGCTCTCTGGCTCAAATTGGCAAGCCTAGTATTGTCCAAACTCGGCTCTCTAGGAAAAACAAAAGCCCTCATTTTATAAGCTTTTTGAGGGGCGGGTACCCTCATTAGAGGGCCCAATTGACAGCCATAACCAAGAGAGAATCATGATGCTTGTAAGCGAGACCCACTTATTTTTCATGAAGTAGATGGTGTCATAGGTGCAATGAACAGTATATAGTCCACTTGGGGGGCATCACAATGATGGTGAAGGTGGGGTTGGAAAGTGCTCGAAGAGACCTATTAGTTGCAAATATCACACATTAGATATTCTAGCTCCTTGATCTATGGCCCTTAAGTTAACAGTTTTGAAATGTATCATTTTTACTAGATTTCTATCAAATAGTACCAATTCGATGATTGTCAAATTTGGGTTTGTGTCAATTCATGGGGTTATGTTTGTGAGGAGGGTAACTTGATCGCATGATGGTCATCTCACACCCATTGCATGAAAATTCTCTTACATTGGAATTTTATGAAAATACATTAAAATTGCTCAAATTGTCTCAAGGAGGAAGATGGAATCCTCATACTATCTAAAAAATCATATCTCTAAACCGATATGGCATTTTCTCTTCATTTAGTCTTCCTCATTGGGTTGGGCTTGGGCTTGGGAAATAGAGGAGGAGGAAGATGACAAGAAATTACTTTTTTCGTGCGGGGGGTCGGTGGGGTGTTTCAATATCGACGCACGTCTCATTTCACAATGAAAAGAAAAAAAAAAAAAAAAAAAAAAAAAGTAGTCCCTTCCGTGCTAGGGAAAGTAAGAGGGCTTTTCTGGTGTAGTCGGCATCTAAGGTGCTTTTTTTTTTTGGGATAAATTCCTCTGAATAATACTATAACTAACTTTTATTTCTTTTTTATTGATTTACATGCCTATGCTTTAAGCGCGGGTGGTCCAGCTATTAAGTATTAAAACATTTTCCCTTTCGCTTAGAGCTCTCCATTTTGTGATAATAACACATTACGTCACTATGAAGGTACAATATTGCTCCGTTCATCAAATGAGGCCTTGTCAGATACCGCACCATCTAACCCCAAGGGTTGGTCGAGTGGTCAGAACCACGGTTCCCCCCTCTTTCAATGCTAGAGGTCTTAGTATCGACCTCTAGGTCTCCCTTCTTCATGAATCGAAGGTTGAGTCCACTAGTGTTACCACCTTGGGGCCACAAGGGTATTTACCCGGCTTCCTTCTAGGCCCGGAAGGATTAGTCCAGCTCAAAGGGTTGGGAACCCTCCAATGACAAAAAAAAAATATATATCACGCCATCTCCTAAAAAAAACACGTCACATCCTCTCACTTGCAATTTTAAAGATTATGACCAAAACACCCTCTACAATTATATAACTATTACCTTCACCAAAATGATTAAAAGAATTGTGCACTTTTTTAAGTTCCATTTTTTGAGTTTGTAAGTGGGGTCCACATAAAT
This sequence comes from Cinnamomum chago, assembly GCA_038049695.1. NCBI lineage: Eukaryota > Viridiplantae > Streptophyta > Magnoliopsida > Laurales > Lauraceae > Cinnamomum > Cinnamomum chago. The sequence continues at coordinate 28,716,528 of CP142451.1, read as the reverse complement.
TAGAGAGAGATTTGACGATAGGACTCTTCACAATTGCAATTTGACCTCCAACTGGAGTTAGACTCGTGTAGGATTTACCACATTTGGAATCAGATTAGTGTTTAGTTGCTTAAAATACTCGATCAAATTTGTAAAAAAAAATTTACTTACCAGCCTCATGATCAAACATAGGCTTTTGCATACCTCCAATAGTTTTTTGGGCATGTTTGTTTTGCATAAGCATATGAATGAAGTAAAATAAATGGTCCAATCAAGAGTAGAGAAAAAATGCATTAAATAACAAAAAATTACTTCTCTCTAAATTATAGTGTTTTCTCACTTAGTGCCATTTAATAGTAATTTTTTGTCATTTAGTGTCAGCTTTCTTCAACTCCCTCCTCTTTTTTTTTTTTTTTTTTCTCTTTATCTGACTTTTATTTTACTCCACTCCTGCTTAGGAAGCTATATTTTATTCCAATCGAAATTTGGCCGGTATTTGATTGGTCATGCTTAAAATAAAAATAAGCCTATGTTTGGCATGTTGATGAGGGTATCCTAGTATTTGACCCAATAGAACTAATCCCACTTGTAGGGCGCATGCAATACACAACATTGTGGGGAGCAAATCAACACTCAGGTGGGTCTCTCTTATCTTTATCCTTAATCCTCGTATCTTATTCTCATCTAAATCTCTTTCTATTCTTATCACATTGTCTAGCAGCCTTAATCCTCTAATATCTAATTCTCATCTAAATCTCTTTCTATTCTAATCCCATTGTCTAGCCCTGGAAGTAACTGATTCAGTTAAAGTGCAAAGAAAAGGTGCTCCCGATGAAGCCATGGACAGCATAAGACCCAAAGACATCCAATGTAGGGCAAAACCTAACCACTCGGGAGAAAAAGGAGAGACAGTTGATTGGGACCAGTAGCAGATCAGTGAATAAAGCAAGCGGTTGGTTAAGTACTAAGCAGAAGATTGCAAGGTTGACAATTTAGGCAAGGCTCTAGATAAGCCGGCACATGTGATCCACAAGTTGAGCTCTGATAGCTCAGATGCAATTATGGCTCAAGCCTCTGAACCCCAAAACTTTAATCAAAAGACTGGGTCCTGAATATCACACCCTTGTCGGAGCTGCATGGGTCCAAGTCCAAGAGATTAACCTGTTCCCCTCCCTAGTCACAAAATATTGGTGATGGATAATTTGAATGCCAATGTCGTCCTCCGGCCTCTGCTGGCGCTTGGCAGCACCCTTAACTGCAGTCAAGCCTCTTTTTTTTTTGCTACTGTTCTGAAATGTCTTCCCTTCCTGTGTTATGCAGACACACTAACTAGGCTCAACCTGTGACCATACCAACCAGACTAAACAACTTGATGAAAATTTCATATGTAACCCCAAATACCAGAGCAGTGGACAGTATGTAACCCCAAATACAAGAGCAGTGGGCAGTATAATACTATTCCTATTCCAAAGTAAACAAGTATTCTGAAAGTTTTAAACATAAAAATGCAAGTGATTAAGTTTCAAACAAGTGAAAGATAACAAGGATCTCAGTCCAAAAGGAGCCTGTGTTTTAGCTTTCAGTTGTACAGGTCATCATCATCTGCAGCAGCAGCAGGAGTAGAGAACGGATCTGATGCAACAATGGCACCAGGATTCTCTGCGCGATCTGGGAAGCGGAACTCGGATCCAAACCCACGAGATTGCTGCAGGGTCTGAGCAAATAGCTGATATTTGCGGATATCAGCATCGCTCACACTGCGCCGGGCAAACTTCATGGATTCCTCAAAATGCGCTGCGTTTATCTCAGGTACATCATCAGTGTCATCTTCTTCCATTGCCTCTGGGTTTTCTTTCTGCTTCCTCTCCCTCTCTATATCCTGTGAGCCACATAGCAAACAAATAAGTCGACAAAAAAAGGCCAACCCGTGTAATAAACATTTACATATTCATACTCACTAGCACACAACTATAACATTATGATGACGACAACGACATGCAGTTTTATTATCAGTCGTTTAGTTTGTACTAACATTGGGGGTCATGGAGTTATTGATGATCCTCACCAAAAGACGTCTAGATGGAAGATGATAAGAGGATATGCATTGCATTCTCAGGCTTTGAGATTTCATTAATATGTGGGATCCATGATCAAGTAACCCTAATCTTTTTTTTTTTTTTGAATGGTAACCCTAATCATTAATCTTGGGACTCACATTGATTAGACAATGCAATAAAAATACATCCAGCAAGGAGATAATCTTAACCTGTCAGTTTGCCTATGAGGAGATACTCGAGCATAAATACAGCAAGTACTCTGCATCCAACAAAGGAGACCAAACTCTGATTTGCCAATATCACCCAACAGAAGGAGGGTGGGAATGAAACAAGGCACCCCCCATGCAGATGGATCTAGGGCCCTAAAATACTATGAATATCCCTAGTTGGAAGTTCAAGAAATGCAGATGAATGGTTTGGATCACCAGGCAGCAAACACAGCAAAGAACATTAGACCTAAGCATACTTAGCATATCCTTAGATTTAAGAAATCACACAGTAGTGCAGCAAAATAGCATTAATAAAAAAATGGAGTGAGGTTTATGTTCCTAACCTTTTCAATATTTTCTCTGATAGCATACTTGCATGCACGCTGACAGATTTCTGTAATATCAGCTCCACTAAAACCATGAGTATATCTCGCTAAAGCTGAGAGGTCGACATCCTTGGAGACTGGGGACTTGCGCAAACATGCTTTGAATATCTGGAGACGGGAAGCATCATCTGGCAGAGGAATGTAAATCAATTGATCCAAACGACCTGGCCTCAGCAACGCAGGGTCAATAATATCAGGTCTGTTCGTTGCCCCGATGATGAAAACCGTTTTCTTTGCATTCATTCCATCCATTTCGGTCAGAAGTTGATTCAAAACACGATCAGCTGCACCACCAGCATCTCCAACAGAACTTCCACGCTAAAAACATCATCATTATATGATAAAAAAACTGTCAGTATCAGAGTATCTACAATCACTAAAAGCTGTGATTTGTATCTAAAATTAAAGGTTTCAATAATCATTAGTTCCAAATGGTGGGGGTCCAGCGTCAACCATGCTTTTTTTTAAGCACAGAATATTTCATTATATGGATTTTCTCCTCATATTGAATATCCAAGGAAAATATATATAGAAGCATACCTGGGTTGCAATTGAATCAAGTTCATCAAAGAAAAGCACACAAGGAGCCGACTGACGAGCCTTATCAAATATCTCCCTCACATTAGCCTCGCTTTCTCCAAACCACATTGTCAGAAGCTCAGGTCCTTTAACACTAATGAAATTTGCCTGGCACTCATTAGCAATAGCCTTGGCAAGGAGGGTCTTACCACAGCCAGGAGGACCATAGAAGAGGACACCTTTGGATGGAGACATGCCAAACTTCTCAAACTTCTCAGGGTGCTCCACCGGGTATTGCACAGTCTGACAAGGGTGCACGCAACTTTTTTTAATAATTGGAGGTAGTAATCATGTGATGCACAAGTAAAAATTAATACATAACTGTGCACTAGAATGTCAGTGGAAAAACATAAAAAGCTACAATTAGGCTGGATCCAATCTGATTTCACTGGCTCAAGCACTAGTCATGGGCATGAATTAGACCACATAATTAATTAGGCTAGGCCTGGACCAATGTGTCTGACACAGCTCAATCAGCAGAGAAAAATAAATATTAAATATCATTGGAGTGGGTGGATACCTTACCAAACCTATCCCTCAGAATTTGTGTTGCTTCTAAATTAGCAGCCCTAAGGCTGATGCTAAGGTATCCTAGAAGAGCAAACATGATGTCGTTCTTCTCAACTCAAATGGATACAAGCTGGATTGCTGGTAGGACATTTGAAATATATTTTGGTGTGAAAAGGGAGTGAACATGTATTTCAAATGGCTACAGTTTCTTTCTTCTCCACTGCCCAAAACAATGGACAATGAATAACCACTCTTCTGTCAGACAAAGTTGCACTTATTGTTAGACATTCAAACTATATTTTGGTGTGAGAAGAGGGTGGACATATGTTTCAAATGGCTACAGCATCCTTCTTCTGCACTTCCCAAAACAAAGGACAATTAATAACCATACTTTCAGACTATGTCCAGTTGAAGGTACCATCCACAGAGACACATAATTCGCACTAAAATACCTGTTTGTTCTAACAAAAGCTTGACACATGATTACTACATGAGTGTTCAAGAACAAAATGACATTCGGTGCAACACTAGCAACTAACTATATGAATGGGAAGACAATTCGATTTCTAATTAACTCAAAAGTGAAAAAATAGTGAAGTTGAAGAAAGATGTACCTCCTGAAGTTCCCTCTTGACATTTTCCAACCCACCAATGTCCTCCCATGAAACATTGGGCACTTCAACAACCTGCCAACCACATTCCGTTTTAGCCACAGTTCACATCATGTCATGGGAAAGCACTCTAAAAAACAAAGGTCAAGACTGAAATATAAATTACCGTCTCACGTAAAGCAGATGGATTTGATGAACCCAAGGCAGTTTGGAAATGTTCATTTGTTACTGCCATTGAATTTAGAATCTCAGCATCAATTGATTCGTCCTCCAAGTCAATAACATCCATTTTCTCTCTTATACACTGAAGAGCCGCCTCTGTACAGAGGGCAGCAAGATCTGCCCCAACATAGCCATGGGTATCTTTTGCAACCCGTTCTAAGTCAACCTGCAAAAATAGATCAATAAACATAAGTTGCATATTTCTCTTATAGAAGTTGCTAAAAGGAGAATGTAATAAAACCAAGAGTATAATCTTACATCATCTGATAGCTTCATATTCTTTGTATGTATCCTTAGGACTTCTAGCCTGCCAACCTCATCAGGAACACCAATGTCAATCTCACGATCAAACCTTCCAAATCTTCTCAGTGCTGCGTCAATACTGTTTGGCCTATTTGTAGCTCCAATGACAATGACATGGGCACGGGTTTTAAGGCCATCCATTAAAGTCAAAAGTTGGGAAACAATACGCCTCTCAACTTCACCATGTGTTTTTTCTCGTTTGGGGGCAATAGAGTCAATCTCATCAATAAATATGATGGAAGGTGCATTCTTTTCAGCCTCCTCAAAAGCCTTCCTCAAGTTACTTTCACTTTCTCCGGCCAACTTTGACATTATCTCAGGCCCATTAATTAAGAAGAAAAAAGCACCAGTCTCATTAGCAACAGCCCTCGCAATCAAGGTTTTCCCAGAACCTGGTGGCCCATAGAGCAAGATGCCCTTAGGGGGCTTTACACCGATGGACTTGAAAAGTTGTGGGTGCCTAAGAGGAAGTTCTACCAACTCACGTATCTGAGCCATTTGCTTCCTAACACCCCCAACATCATCATAACCAACTTCATTTAATCGCTCTTCATCCTCGCGTTTGATAGGTTCTCCTTCGCAGAATATCTCTGTGTCAGGCGCAACAACACAATACTCACCAGGATCTGTCTCAATGACTTTAAACTCAACACTCCGCATGCCACCCCTTATAAGGAAAAGATCACCTTTTCTGACAGGTCGATAGGATTCCAAGAAATATGCTGTTGAAACAAGAAGACAATGCTCACAAAAATGATTGAAAAAGAATGGAAACAAGGAACAAAGAGCTAGATTGAAAGTAAGTAGGTGTGGTTTCACTCACGCTTTAAAAAAGCATCAAACAGGTTTCCTGTAACACCCTCAATCGTATCATCAATTGGAAGGATGTGAACACGCTTTCCATACTTCACATCAGGGCACTGATGAACAGATACAACATCACCAAGACGCACCCTAAGATTAGCACGCACAACTTTGTTCATCCGAATCTTGGGTTCTTCACAAAGCTCATCAACAAGAACAATGCACACTGTGTCCTTCCGCTTCTTTCCCTGTTTTGTAGACATACATATGTCAAAAAAACTCCCAAAAGTATTCTCGACAACATATAGCAAAAACGAACAAGAATCACTAGGAGAAGACAAAAGGTATCACCTTAATCAGAATTGTGTCTCCACGGAAAAATTGAAGCTTTTCCATCGTTGCAGGGTGCATGGAAACAACAGAGTTGTCATCATTAACGGCTTCATCAACAACGAGACGGTTCGGTGCTTTTTTGCGTTCCAAGATTTTAGTGCTAAAATCCTCCTTTTTAGTTACTTTACTGTATAGGAAATAAGCACAGAAACTAATAGTAAGAAACAAAATCTGAAAAAGTGTATATTGAAGCATATAACACAGATCATGGTACAACCATACACACACAGCTGGAACAAAATATTTCACATGAGAGATACTTCCCACAGTTTTGATGAAACATATTGATTTCAGCCCCCCAAGGGATCCACCTAACATCAATCCAACCACCTCATAGCCGCTAAACAATGGTTGTTTTGTACAACTGATCTATGCCCATATCCCAAACTGCTGCTTTTATTCATTTTTTACTTATTATATCCTATTTTGAATTTTCTACATCCAAGATGCCAAGTTCTTCAAGCGGGTAATATTCAAATTTATTGTGATAGGAGTAAGAAGTGTAACTAATCAGAGGATTTGGCTCAAGATAGATAGGAATGGAGAAACAGAATTCGTGTAGCCGATGAGTAAAAAGGCATAAAAAAGAACCGAAATGGAATACAATTGAAAATGCAACCAAATCATAAATTTGGATTGACAAATTTGCATTGATCATAAAAGAATGAATGTAGAATAGGATACGAAGCATACAACAAACAAGAAATACCATTAGGATAAAACTAGTAAACTACAAAACCAAGTCATTCACAGCCAACATACCCTACCTTAGGCATCTTCATAAGATCCTCTCAATATATGGTGAAACATGAAATTTGTAAATTGTAATAAAACTTTGATTTCATTTTGTATAAATAATAAAAATAGGCACAACCATGGGACGATTCCACTAAAATTGCTCATGTAAAAGAGAATATACTGTGTTCAGCCCTTCATTGAATGGCAGAATCCCCAATGCCACTTGGCCTGGAAAAGGCCATAACAACTCCATTCTCATACTCACAACAACAATCCCTGAAGGTCCCTGATTTCACTTGGAGCTACCATAAACATTTAGTTTGCATCCCACTTGCACAAGCAATGCCATGCCACCACATCTTCATCAGGTTGTCTCAATATATGGTGAGACATGGCATCTGTATCTTGCAAAACTGCATTGATTTCATTGAGGATAAAGAAAAATAGACATGACCATGAGGTCCCCGATTTCACTTGGAGCTACCATAAACATTTAGTTCACATCCCACTTGCACAAGCAATGCCATGCCACGGCATCATCTTCAGGTTGTCTCAAATATGGTGAGACATGGCATCTGTAACTTGCAAAACTGCTTTGATTTCATTGAGGATAAAGAAAAATAAACATGACCATGGGGTAATTCTGCTGGCCCAAGCAGTGGCATCCTAAACTCACCTTCTACTACAATTGACTCATTTAAAAGCAAATATACCATGTTCAGCTCCTCAATGATCGGCAAATCTCCATTGTTAATCTCCATGCCACTTGGCCAGGAAAAGATCATAACAACTCCACTCCATCCTCAATCACACCACTTGTGTCTGAAAGACCAAGATTTCACTTGGAGCTACCATCATCAAAGCCTTGTCCCAACTATGTTGGGGTCAGCTACATGAATTCTGTTTCGCCATTCCAGCCTATCCTAGACACACTTTCACATTATAAATTTGTTAAACCGACCATGCATCACACCATGACACTCTTTCCCCATGCACTAAATTTGTTAAACTGACATGGAAACATTAAACACGTAAAACAAACTACTTGAAACAAACACCTTCTATGAAGGAAACTATTACCACTTTATTATTAACCTATACAATTCCCATGCAAGAATATGACTTAAAAAATACACCATACAATGAACTCTCCTAGATACTAGCAGCCTACATGAAACCATGCCACAAGAAACTCTGAAATATTAAATGAAAATCTTGCAAGACATAAATAACCAACGCATGCACAACATACAAAGTGGCTTTTGATCTTATTGCTTCTAGACTCAGATGTCTTTGCTTTCTAGTGTTTCTTAATCTTCATCAACAAAAGTTAACAAGGCGGACCATCATCAAAAGTCCTAACCAAAAGACTATCCAACCCAATCTTTATTCTATGAACAAAATTTTCAAATTATCACCAATGGATCAACCAAAATGATCATCAATGACCATCCACGCAAATCTAGAAAAGCTTAGAGGCTTTGGTCATACATGATTCAGTTAGCTTCAATTAAAACTTCCCCATCCTCAATCTGCTAAAAAGCATGACATGTGCAGGTATCCATTATTAAACACATATGTCTGTCTCATTCTGCAGAGTTAAAATGATGTCAAGGGTGAGCGATCTGAGGCTTCCTACAAGTCTCATCTAAGAATTATGGTGGGTGAAAGCCAAGAACTTACAATGTACTTGCATAACACGATAGAATTTTGGTGTTGTTCTGCAATAATCTAGACTATTCTAAATGAATGTACCAATCCAGTTCTGTTCTTAAATTTCAGGATAGCAATAATCTAAACTGCGCTCACTTATGTCATTCCTTATCGATCCTGTAAAATACAAAAAAAAGGGGACTAAAAGTCACAAATCTGAATCAAAGTTATTGAAGTCATACTCTCCCCCTCCCAAAAAATGTATGAGGAAAAAATATGTGTCCAAGTTAGAGCTTCCTTTATATCTGTCAGAAGATGCAAAACCAGATATGACGTGGGATGCAATTCTGTCTTTGTAGGTTGACTTAAATTAGAAACCTTCTACATCTGAATTGTTCCAAATAAGTTCTTTTTTTAATTGGTAACATGACTTGAACCCATAACCTGAAGGTTGCAATAGTGAGCAGGTCTTCCACTATGCATGGGCTCTTGTCTAAAGAAGGTCTTAAAATTAGAGACCCTTTTGTCTCAAGTTCCCTAAATTAAAAAATCCATACTTGAGTTAAATATCTATGAACACATTCCTAAATTCAAATAGGAGTAAGGTAAAGACTAACTCAATTTAGAGCTTCCTAATCTCATATAGAAAAATCACAAGATCATCCATGTTTTTCCTTTACAGGTTTTTATCTTAAATTACAACATGCGTCAAAGACTCATGCTCTTCCTTTGTCCTTAAATAAGGCTGTTATTGGATTGGATTTGGATCAGGTGCACTCAGACCCAGACATAGATCCAATTATATTTAATGGGGTCCTAGTTCAGGTCCAAGTTAAGATACATCCCGGATCCCATTGGGTAGGATCCATGTTTTATAACATAAATCACATGAAATACTCAAACATTAACAATAATACAGTGAGATATATATATAGGGGAGGTTTCAAGTGCATCCATCCCTCACCATACACTTCCATAATTGGGCATTTTCAAGTACAAAAGTTACTTTTCAAGTACATAGGGCGAGGTACACATCCTTGTCTTCATGTGCAAAAATGGGAAGTGTCTCTCACCCTATGGTGAGGGATAGATGCACTTGAAACTTTCCCATATATATATATATATATATATATGTATAGACAGACACACATATGAAGACAAATCATCCCATACATCCTGGGTGATGCGCCTGCTTTCATGGCCTCATACTCCATGGATCTCTCTATGGAACTGTCTCAAATCTCACTATAAACATAGTGACATGTGTATGTTGGACAGCATGTGCAGAAAACAAAACTTTACTCTACCTAGGATCAATCCAACAGTCCATATCACTGCAATGGAAGTGAAATCAGACAGGTTACTGTAAAGATGTGCCCGTGTGACATGAAGGGGTTTCACAACACTAAGACAGGGACCACACATGAAGAAAATCTATGTCAGCTTTTAGCTGCAAAAACTGGTAAAAAGGGATCATTCTCACTAACATAATATTTGGATCTAACACTATACCATCGTCATATTATCCCCAGTCCATCAGATCTTGATCCCTCAACTTATACCCCACTTGCCCTAGTTCTTCAAAATTCTGCCATGTATTGGCCCATGCTTAGGTTAGAATCTCCCTCTCTCTCTCTATCTCCAAAAAAAACCCCATTCCACTCTCAACCACAAAAAAGCAATCTTCAACAAACTTCCCTATGATCATTGCTCAAGTTGGATTCGAATCCTCCCTACCCACAAAAATTAGGGTTTCCTTCCGATCTCTAATTAGCTTATCAAACAAAGATAATCTACATAGTTTTGAATTCAAACCGAAAAGAGCTCATAGAAATCAGCAGAAACGAGAAGAGAAACTCGAATTTCAAAGCATAGGATTGAACAACGCAAATTCAAGCTAAGGAAAAACATACGAATCAGATGAAGAAGAGCTCGCCATTGCTTCGTCCGCAGATTTTGAAACCCTAGCGCTCGCTCTGGGTCGATGGAATGGAGAGAGAGGAGCAATTGAAATAATTTATAGAGATACTTCTTGAAGAACACGAAAAGAGGAGGAAAAGGACTTTCCTTCCTAGGTCGGGTTTGGTAGGGTTGGGTACGTATTGTAACCGGACTGGGACTGACCCAAGCAATCGGATCCGGACATCATTAAGTTAGATGAAAGACCTAAATCAATGTCTCCCCATGCCACCTAGGATTATACGCAATACTTGTTCAAATACATCACAAGACAATCATGATGGTATTGAAATTGAGATGAGCAAGGAAGTTACAAACATATAAATTTTTTTAATAGAGTTTAATTTAATTTAATCATTAATTTTAGAGGATTTTACTGGAAAATTTCCAGTATTTGTCCGTTGTACTTGTTAGTTCCTTGGAATACTTTCACCATGGTAGAATTCCTCCCGCCACTTTTCCTTTTTTTTCTAAAGTATTTTTCGAGAATAACAATAGCGTCGATTGATATGAAATTAAGTGACGCTATTGTCACTCTTCGTTATATTTTCCCACCTTTAAAACCCTCTTTTTCTCATCTCTAATTGTCCGCATCTTCCTTATACTTGCACGTTTTCGCATAACAGACCTTCCATAAATAGAATCCTGCAAATTTTCTTTCTATTGCTCATCTTAGAGGTTGTCGGCTTCCATTTTAAGAGGTCGATGCTCGTTTTTGTACGTTTGTATACGCTTTACATTAAACTATTACTAATATGTTCATGTTATTTGCCACCCATTTCCTTTGGCCTTGTATAAGAACCATATCAGATGGCTTATATGGATGCCAATGATAAAATGTCATTCCAGATTAAATGACTTTCGTTTGAATCCCAAATAAGATTCCGCCAACCCATCTCTTTCCTCAATTTTTAACTTGTCGGCAGTCGTCTCATCCTCCAATGTGTTTATGTCCGTGGAAATTGGAATGGTTGTACTGGAATCGAAATAATTGGAATTTTTCACAAGAGCAATGAAACTACCCTTATTGTTTTCTACCCTGGATTGCGTTTACTCTTGTTTAAGATGCAACATACATGTGTAATGTCATAAACATAAACAAAATGTTGTGTATAGTCTGCTACTGCAATTCTCTCTAGTGGATATATGTTCTTTCAATGGTTAGGATATCGAGCGATGAATTAATAGTGATATTCCACTATGAAGGGGATCTTGAGTTTGACATGATTCATCCGTTATATAAAGGTGGAAAGCAAAAGATGGGGTCTATTCGAAGAGATATAGCATTTGAATCGCTAGTTAAAGTTACTAACGAAACATCATATTGGGAGGGTAACCACGAAGACATAAGCATACATTATCTACATCACAATGGTAAAGTGTTTTCATTGGTTGGCATCGAAGATGATAACGACATTAAGTGCATGCTTACACTCTCAAGAGTTGGAATAAATGAGATTTATTTATATATCAACAGAACTCCAGTTGTTTCTGTTCTTGGTATTGGAGAACAACCAAGGTACGCTAGTTGACATTATTTTCTTAAGCAACACATTCATGTCGGTGTATTGGCATAAGTATACATTCTTAGTTCAATATTAATGTTGACATTTATCATGTACTTTCTGAAGGTTGCATGGGTTGAAAACACGTCTGCTACGAGATGAGAAATTTGCTGGTACAATTGGCAGTTATGATGCAAAGCGGAAGGGGCCATATGTCCGAGACATAAGATGTCCTAATGTAAACCTGAGTGAAGACGACAATATGAGATTTTCCTCCGAACCGAAAATTGAGCTGGATGAATTGGCACAAGAGAGTGATACCATCTTTCACAAGTACCTTGAAGCAGTAGAGAGTGATGATGAGGTAGAAGCCATCAACAAAGAAGTTGAGTACCCTGGAAGTAGTACTCATGGCGGTGCATACCTTAAAGTAGCCTTGAATGCTAAATCAAATGTAAAAGTGCCATCAACCCACAGGCGTGAAGTTATTTTTGAAGATAACATTGTTTCAATACAAGTTGATCACCTTGGAAGTAGTACTCATGGCACTGCATGCCTTAGTGGGACTGTAAATGCGAAATCAAATGTTGGGGAGCCATCAACCCACAGGCATGAAGTTATCTTTGAAGATAATATGGTTCCAAATGAGTTTCCTACAGACTTATACCATAATACTTCGTGAGAAATGTGGTTAGGGCACAAATTTCCGGATCACGAAAATTTCAGGAGGACTATGCCAAGTTTGCAATATACAACAACTTCGAGCTCTTTCACTTGAAGACAAGTAAGTTCAAAGTCACAGAACAATGCAACGACCGGGGTTGTCCATGGTGCATCCATGCGTTTATAAGTGAGAGTGGACCACGGTTTAAGGTTCGAACCTACAACCATGTTCATAAATGTTCAAAGCTAATGATGGGTACGACACATAGGCAAGCGTCTTTAGAGTTAATTGCATAGTACATTTTGAATAAAGCTCGTCTAAATAATGATTTGAGACCGAAAGAGATACCGAATGATTATTAGATGGAGTTTGGGGTTACTATATCATACAGGAAGGCGTATATCGCTAGAGAAATGACACTCCGTATAGTTCGAGTTTCATACGAAGATTCATTCAAACTCCTTCTGCTGTATTGTGCTGAGTTGAAGATGATGAACCCAGGTAGTGTGACAAATATCTAGACGTCTGACGATGAGAGATTTAAGAGATTTTTTTTGGCTTTTGCTCCTTCTATCCGTGCTTTCACATTGTCTCTTAGGCCAATGATTACAGCCGATGCATCACACCTTCGTGGTAAGTACCCTGGCGTGTTATTGGTAGCCATAACACTGGATGAAATTCACAAGCGTTTTCCAATAGCGTTTGCATTCGCGGAAGCCGAGCGACGTGACAGTTGGGCGTGGTTCATCGCAAATGTGAGTGTGGCTCTTGGGGAACCAACGAATCTTACCATTGTCTTTGATCGACAAAAGGGACTTGTCCTTGCGCTTGCAAACGTCATGCTCACTTCGACTCATTGCTACTATTGTCGCCATCTCGCGGAGAACATCAAGTCAAGATTCAATGATTCCGCAATTGTCATGAAGTTTTAGTGCGCTGCAAAGGCTTACAGGGCTTGTGAGCACGATGTGTTCATGAAAGATATTAAGGCTGTTAATATTGAGGCATATAATTATATACATGCATTTGGTAGGCTACATTGGGCAAATGCTTTTGTTGAGGGCTGAGGGTATGACATGCTTACAAGCAACGCTGCCGAATGCACCAACAGCATGTTAAAGGATACCAGAATTCTTCCAATTGTGAAACGGGTTGAAGAGATAAGGGTCAAACTGATGGAGTTCTTCCAAAAAAGAAAGGCTGGATCTTTGTCTGTCAATACTCGTTTGATGCCATATGCTGAGAAACAGTTGAGCCATGAAACGAAAGAAGCACGTAGATTGCATGTGCGTGTTGTCGGGTTGTAAGAGTTTCAAGTTCAGTTTGCTAGCTTCGTGGATGTTGTTCACCTCGATCGTCGGACTTGCACTTACCGCAAAATGGCAGATTATTGGAATCCCGTGCTCACATGCCATCGCGGGTATGAGGTTGAAGAACAAAAATCCATATAATTTTTGTGATAATTGGTACCTTGCAAGTAAGTACCAGTGAACCTACAAAGAGGACATTCATGTAGCTCATGATAGCAAATAGTGGGAGCACATATCAGATGAAAGGGTGTTGCCTCCTCTATCTTCAAAACAACCCAAAAGACCGAAGAAAAACAGAATCCGTACAGAAGACCGCTATAGACATCGTAGGGTTATCACTTGCTCTCATTGTAATGAACGAGGTCACAATCGGGCCTCCCGTCGGAATCCGCCCCCTTCGCAAAATATATAGCTACCTCTGCAATATGTTTTTTGTGATGTTTTGAAAAAAAAGAAAAGTACACACCTAATTTTTTTTTGAACATATTGGTCTTTTCTATGCTTTTTTTTTTTTTGCTCTTTTTAACAATGGATTTTGTTGTATAAAGTTGTATGGTCACAAAGTTGTACTGTGGATAATCACATGAATATAAAGTATTTTGTATTAAATGGTGTTCTTTTGAATCACGCATTAATTTCAGAAGTTTGGTGTTCTCTTGATAGTACGAATGCATTTGGTTTTCTCTTCAATCAAACAATTAAATTGATAGTGTGCAACCATGAAATATAAGATATATATGTGTTGTTTAGCTGCATAAATGAATTGTCCTATGGATGGCTTCAAGTTGATGGAAGTTTGTAATAATTTTTTTTTTAAATATTGATTTAAGCAAGGCTAGCATCACTAAATTGCATTAAAATAGATGACGCTAGTGTCGTTCTAATGTAATTTAAATTACAGTTAGACGACGCTAGCATCCTTCTGTGTTAATTTTACTTACAGTTAAGTGACACTAGCGTCTCTCTTGAGGAATTTTTTTTTTCAAATGGCTACAAAAAACTTCGTGCACGATGCACTACAATAATTTGTATTATCATGACATTATACTTCATTGCAGCAACTGATTCCTACAGTTCAAACCTGTTTATCTACATTCATACAACAAAAAATACTTCAAAAAATCTGAAATCCTCCCATGTAATCACTTATGCATAAATCTGATGAACAACCCCATGTAACAAAAACCAAAGTTAATTGATTTCCATACACCCAAAAAATTCTACTTTCCATACACCAAAAAAGACAATGAATTTAAGTGAAACCAACAAAGTTCAACGACTCCCATAAGTTCAAAAACTATTCTAGAGTAATTCCAATTCATTGAGTCAACGGGTCAATGTCCAAACAGTGACTGTTAAGCTCCCCACTAAATCCATATACGTCGACCACAATCTTGCTCCTAAAATACATTATATCTGACTGTTTAAAGTTGATTTCTTTGTGCGTAGCACAATGTTCAGCGAAGGCCAATGCAAAGACACCGCAATCGTTCCCGTTCTTTTGATAAGGTATTTTCGTCTTGACGAGTAAACTCCACAAATTGGTGTCCTACCATCCATAGTTGGAGAACTATCCTCCCAAGAAATCAATCTATGGAAACTACGCCAATTAAAACGTGTAAGTGGGGCCATTTATATTAAAGTGTAATCAATGCATTCGTGTGAAGATTATGAACATATGGGATAACTCACGAATCCTTTGCAGAACTGAAAATGAAGTCTTGTCAGTCTTCATGCTAGTATAGAACTCCCACCTCCACTCTTTTGTGTGCCCAACTAATAACGTAAAATGTGCATCATGCCATAGGATAAAGATCAACATACTTCTCCCAAACCCTGACACCATCCTTACCAAATACATTCTCTCGCAATGCCTTGACATTATTGTTTTCCCACCAACTTTGGTAATAGAAAGCATGACAGATCCATTGATCAAATTATTAAACACTAATGTTCCCATTAATGTTGCTGAAAACACGTGAAATACTTTAACTTACACAGACACTAGGGTCATAGAAGACCACATGTGGATATCTACCCTTCAATACTTCAAACCACCAGTACATTATATTTTGTGTCTAACCATGTACCCTCATCAAGTACCTTCTTCAGAGCCTTTCCGGACACAAGTGTGCAATATATATATCAAGCTCATCAAGTCTACCAACAACAACAACAAACAAGATGGTTAGCCTACGTTAAATTCACAAATCAATCTGTGAGTGATTAACATTATATTCACAAATCATAATAAGTAAGGACAATACTTTTTAGCATAAAAGCCGAGGAATCCCTCTAGTAGGGTCAACTCTTCATCGGTCAGCACATACTCCGACCTTTTCAAAGAATGGTCGTAGTCCTCAAAATAATGAGGAATCTTCCTTTCACGATCAACCGTTTTATCCTCCAAACCAATGTGTTGATATCCGACTTTGAAGTGTGTACAATAATCGACATCTCAGGAGGTGCATTAACCGGCGTAGTGAAAATATCATCCACAACTGGAACCGATGGAGAGGTGAATTCGGTGTAATGGAGTCTACGTTTACCACTGCATCTGAATAGTCCAATTTCTTTATGATGGGTGATGCTCATGTCATTTGCCTAGCCTTTGGAACAGCTCTCTTCCGTGTTCTAGAAGGTGAACCCTATATCGAAAGGATAAGGATATAAGTCATATCACCTTAGCATGTTGGTAGAGGAAATTATGGACTATTTCGCTAAATTTACTACCTTCTTCTCATCATCCGATTGGGAGGTGGAACATAACTCCCCTCCAAAATTATTGAACGCCAAACTAAATGCTTCTCTAAATTTTTTAATTTCTTTTTGCAAGTGTGCCACGAAACCTTCGATTTTGACCTTCTTCTGGACCGCCCTATTTAAAGACCATTCCAAGTGGTCCAGCAAAGCATGTACCTAAGTCAAGATGTTTATGCATTAAGGATGAGCTCTAGGTAATAAAATCGAAGGGAAAGAGAAAGTAAATATGACATGATGCTCACATGCTTCTCGGTGGTGGATGTATCTTTACAATGGGTGCTTTCTTCGGGCTTTGACCATTCCTTAATTTCCACATCTGCTTTTGGTGTGGCTGTTTAGGTCTCATTGGGTGATTGTCTTCCTCGACCACCCATCCCACATACAATCTCTCTTATGGTTTCTGATGAATGCCAAACACAATAGGAAGGTGAGTGAATCTTTGAGTAATCCTTCTGCCCGCGTAGGACATTGCTCTCCCTTACCTCCCACAGTTTAGTAACTTCATCTCCATACTTTTGATAGTCCACTTCAAACCTTTCCTGACGCTCAACTCTCCTAAAAGGCATATAGAAGGGTGGGGGGACAACTTGTTTAATGCCGAACTATTTTGTTACACGTTCGGCGTTGTGCCTTTCGACAATCTAGTAATGTAAAAGGACCGTCGAAGAACCGAACAACCACTTATCAACCTCTAGTATCTTTAGGAACAACTTCTTAGGCATCTTAGCATATGGCTTCCACGTGAATTGTAAAATTAGACCAACTTAATCATGATACTCAGAAATACATCAATAAAATTGGGAAAGTAATACATTGTTATTAATATTATTACCTCGTCCTCTTTGAGACCATTGATGTGCTTCTGAATCTCTTTCATGTTTGTTACTTGATTCCTATCTCTCAGTCCCGATTCCCTTGTCTTGAACAATGGGTACTGCAGGTCTTTATTTTAGCTATGACATGGTGCAGGACATCTCCTGATCGACATTCTTGAATATGCCCAAATCTGCAAGCCAACAATAAAAAAAATTAAATGTTAATTACAAAGTAAACTTAGCTAAAAAGAACAAAAACTTTATTAAAAAGAATTGACATTGTATTAAATAGCATTTTGCATCACCTGCAGCAGCTGTAAGGGGTTTGTTAGAGTCTTGAAAAGGGTAATTTTTGAAGTATCACGTTTGTCTTCACCCTCGTCCTCTTCCGTACCCTCATCTTCACCTTTTAATAACCTTGTAGCCCTTCCAATCATTATGTACAGGCTTGCAAAGCAGGCCGGACCCCATGTGTAGGGCTTGAATTCCATAAATAACTCCAGATGCCAAGCTGGCCCTTTGGCACTAGAAAAATTAGCAAAAAATTGTTTAGACACCAAAATGAACAAATATGCTCTCGTCTTGTGAACCTCGCTCCTCTTTTTAGAGGGCTTGAAGTTTTCTTCTAGCTACTTGAATTTAATTGTAATGCCAATAGTGTATTTGCCAAGACATGCAGCAATGCCAAGTAACTCCTTGCACACTTCCGGGATAAGCGACTTGGGGAAAGTACAGGTATACAGTCAATCGGGAGCCCATATGTATGTGCAACATCCTCCAAAGTTACCATGGCTTCACAGGTAGGTAAATGGAACGTGTTTGTTTCAGGCCTCCATCGTTCAAGCAAGCCACTAATGAGGACATGATCTATTCTCATATAGTCAATTTCTGAAATATGCGCTAGACCGACATCCCTAACAATCTCCCTCTGTCTTTCAGTTAGAACCCATATGTCTTTATCCGGTTTCGTATTAATGCATCTATATGACCCTGGCTCCACCCCATTTAATATGGCTTTCAACACATGTGAGTCTTGCCCACATATCAATTTATCCTCTTGTTTCAGCTTCGTTCCTTTGGCCATCTATTCAGTTTTGGCAAATAGAGACACAAGCACATATAAAACATAGGATTAAAATACATAAAGAGAGAGCTCATGTGGTGTGTATTAAATCAGTGGAGTGGAAGTAAAGGGAACCTAAAGATCTTTCAATCATAACTGATGGGTCAGGCCCAAATGACTCGGTCCATGATGACGGGTTAGGCCCAAATGACTCGGTCCACGATGGCGGGTCGAGTCAATGTGACCCGAGCCCGTGATGAGCCCGGGTCTAAATCCACCCATTAAGGGCTGGGTCCAGATCCACTAAATGACGGAGTCAGTGCGTCGTTCCCTTAACCGGCTTTTACCAAGTCCTACGGAGGAGATCTTACCTGCTCGTCTGTTGAGGGCGGTTCGGAAGACTCCACCAGAATGGAGCGTACGTCGCTGAAGAATCGTCTCCATCCGTTAGGGGAAGAGTATAAAAAGAGAGTCCCACCAACACTGGAAAGGGGAGGCAACTCTTATCTACTTTTTCATTATCATAGTATTCTTCTGCTTTGTAATCTCTTCCCCGGAGCAGTAAAGTCATCAATTGAAGTGGACGTAGGTTACACTGACCAAACCACTATAAACTCTTTCTTTCTCTCTCCATTAATTTTCACATTAATTACTCTTCACTTGACCGGTGGTGCCCGAATACACTTTTTGGCATCATCAGTTTGGCACCGTCTGTGGGAACGAAGGAAATTTCCTTTTTTCGAAACTATGGTGATCACCACAAGGTCAACAAGATGTCAAGATGACAACCCCTCTCGGGAAGGCGAGGGTAATCTTGCACCAAATGCTCCTGCTCCCTCTCTTCAACAAGTGCTGGAGACCATGCAGCAGCTGGTGACCCAGAACCAGCAGATATTGCAGCTCATGCTGGCAGGGCAGGGAGGAGCACTAGCTGGTGTAGGACCATAGGAAGTACCGCGCCCGGAGCATCCGACTGCTCCACGCAGAAAAGCACCTCACCCGGGCGCCCGTCCACATGGTGCCCGGGGCCAAGGCGCCGCCCGCCATCATCCTCACCTGGGCGCCCATCCCCATGGTGCCTAGGGTCGAGGAGTACACATGGGCGCCCATTCCCATGGCGCCCAAGGCGCCTCTGGTGGAGCTCCCCCTGTCGCCCTGCACGGAAGACTCTTGGTCGATCCTCAAGGTCACACTCATCTCGACGTGCCTCCACCCCCGGGTGGAGCCTTAGGAGGGTCAAATCACGGTGGACTTCCACCTCCTCCCTCTGCTTCCAATGATGAGGATCCTCATTTCCAGGAGGGGGGAAGTGAAAACCATAGCCTGGAAGATGAGAGTCATTTCAAGGCCAGTCCAGAGAAGCTCCCAATCATTGGGATGAAAAGATCAAGGAAATGTAGAATCAGATTGGCGATGTCTTCAATGCCATGAAGGCACAGGTACCAGAAACAATTGACTACCTAGTACAACGAACGGACACACCGTTCAAACCCGACGTGGCGAACTATCCGCTTCCTAAAAAGTTCAAAATGCCAACCATGGAGACCTTCGATGGGACAAATGATCCACTGGATCACCTGGAAACTTACAAAACTTTAATGCAACTACATAACATCTCCGACGAGATTATGTGTAGAGCATTCCCAACCACATTGAAGGGTTCCGCACGGCAATGATTTTGTATTTGCAATTTGTTGGATACATTTTCACTTTAACATCATTTTATTTACACACACTTGCATTGATTTAAAATATCTTGAAATCTTGATTTTTACATGCATTGGTTTTAGACTTGAAGAAATCTTGTTTTATGCATGTTTTGCTTTTAATTCTTGGATGCATTTGTTTTTGAAAAAAGTTTTTAGAAATCAAGCTAGCCTTTGTTTTTAAAGTTTCGAATCATTTTTGGCTTTGTGTGTTTCATGTTTTTAAAACTCTTAGAATGTTTTAAAACATGTTTTTCAAGCTTGATTTAGTGGCCAAAAGTTTCCCTAAGAAAAAACTTTTAAATATGATTTTTTGAAAATTTTGGCCCCAGGGGGTCGGCCAGCAGCCGGTCGACCGGCGACACTGCTGGCTGACTGGGTCCCTGGAGCTCCAATGGTCACTTTTTTTACCGTTGTGATCCCGGTCGACCGAGGCCTGTGTGCAGGTCGACCGAGGACTAGCCGTTGGGCACTTTTTTGCTATAAAGTCCATTCATTTCCAACCTTTTTCAAGGCTTGATACATGAACTTTTGAGACCATATTGGAGCCAAAGAAAGGGGAAGAAGTTGGAAAAGCTAGAGGGCTATTTGGAAATCAAATACTTGAGTTTTAAAAAGGTACACTTTACTTGTATTTTGATTTCCCTTAAAACTAGAATCTATGCATGTTTAAATCTTTGTATTTTCTTTTTATGCATGATTTCTAGTTTGTAAAGAGATGTTTAGCAAACTCAAATCATCTTTGGTAAATTAGTTTGGTTTGCAAACTCTCTTATTCTAATCACATGTGTTCTTAGACTTTAACATTCATACAACTTGTTTGTTTCATTTCTTCAAAGTTGTTTGAATCTTTTATGTGATTAGTTTTCTCTTCAATCATCATTTTATAAGCTTTGATTTTAAAATGCATCATGCATTCATTTAAGAGCTTCATTGTTGAATTTGATTGAAGAAAAGCATTCATACACTTGTGCACACACTTTAGCTCATTTAGTGTATGTTTGTAATTGAAATTTCACTTTCATATAAGCCTATTTAGAGGCAATTCCATTGTGCTTAAATTGTATCTCTTAGAGTGATCTTTTGTAAAGACACCTTCTTAGAGAAATCTTGATTTGTAAAGGTTATTGCTTAGCCTAAGAAAAGCATATTGTAAGGTTATTACTTAGTCTAAGAAAAGCATTTTGTAAAGGTTATTGCTTAGCCTAGAAAAGCACATTGAGAGGTTGTTGTTTAGCCTAGAAAAACAACATTGTAAGGGTTATTGCTTAGCCTAGTAAAAAGCATAAATAGTGGAAATCCGGTGGGGTGATTAGATCACAAGCCGGTAGTGGATGTAGGCATTGAGGCCGAACCACTATAAACCTTGGTGTTGTGGTGCTTGCTTTTGTGGTGATTGTTTATATTAGCTTCCGCATATTGTTTGATTAAATCATCACATGTGACTAGTTTTTGTTAAGAAGTTAAAATTGGTTAAAATTGGTCACAATTGTAGCTCACCCTATTCGCCCCCCCCTCTAGGGTTAGGATCCCAAGGACTTTCACATGGAACGAGCTTCTCTACGCACAGCTGCTGGTCATGTTATAGTCATTAGTCATATGGTACTCCTAAAAGGAGTGTGGTGGTTGGTGGACCACACTCATAATCACATTCACACACTTTTTGTTTTATTTATGGGTAAGCGCACATGTACAACATTTGAGTACACAGGCTATAAGTCCAGGTTCTTATTAACCGTCCATCTGATAATTACTTGTTCGACGGTTAAGATTAAGGGTTTCATACTTTATGTAGTGGGACCCATTCAGAAGGTTGAGATTGTGATAGATGCTTGAACAAGTGCCACCTTAAAAATAAAAGAAGAAGTCTTTTTTAGTGGTTTGTTTATTGGAAAATAATGATGTTTCAACCTTTAAAAAAAAAATGCTCGTCCAACAGCAGCAGCGCCCCAGCAGCAGGCTGGGCGCCCACCACCAGCGCCTAGCAGTAGGCTGGGCGCCTAGCACCAGCGCCCGACAGCAGCACCCAGCAGCAGGCTGGGAGCCCACCATCTGCTGGCACCCGCGCTCCTCGCCCAGCGCCCGCGCCCGCTCCCCGCGCCGCGCCCTCGCTCCCCGCGCCCTTCGCTTCCACCTCGAGCGGCGCCCGCGATCCGAGCGCCCTTCGCGCAAACAACCAGCTCGCTCATCTGGATTGCGCCCCTAGCCTAGATTGCCACTCTTCCCGCCTGGGTCTCCTCTCCCGCATCGCCCCCACAGGCGCCCTTTAGTTGCACGCCCAACAACGGCCCATCATTAAAAAAATGGAAAAAACTTGAGGTGTTTAGCGAAGCAAAAATATATCATGAAGGGAAATAGTCATCTAGCAGAAGGAGTCTCCACCACCCAGAGCTAAAAAATTCAAGCTAATCCCCCTTCTCCAAATTTTCTTAGACAAGGGGCATTGGGGGGCAAATGATGGGTCAGACCCAAATGACTCGATCCACGATGGCGGGTCGAGTCAATGTGACCCGAGCCCGTGATGAGCCCGGGTCTAAATCCACCCATTAAGGGCCGGGTCTAGATCCACTAAATGAAGGAGTCAGTGCGTCGTTCCCTTAACCGGCTTTTACCAAGTCCCGCGGAGGAGATCTTACCTGCTCGTCTGTTGAGGGCGGTTCGGAAGACTCCACCAGAATGGAGCGTACGTCGCTGAAGAATCGTCCCCATCTGTTAGGGGAAGAGTATAAAAAGAGAGTCCCACCAACACTGGAAAGGGGAGGCAACTCTTATATACTTTTTCATTATCATTGTATTCTTCTGCTTTGTAATCTCTTCCCCGGAGCAGTAAAGTCATCAATTGAAGTGGACGTAGGTCACACTGACCGAACCACTATAAACTCTTTCTTTCTCTCTCCATTAATTTTCACATTAATTACCCTTCACTTGACCGGTGGTGCCCGAATACACTTTTTGGCATCATCAATAACCATAACCATAAACTTTCATCAGCTACGATACCATGAAAAGTTTGGTACTTTGATCAATTTCACTACTTAATGTGCAATATACAAGTAGTTTTATCTAGCTAGTTATAGTGCTCGACATGTGGGGCGTTCAATAGAACTATAAAACAACATTTCACTCTCATACACGCACACACATGCACACACACAGATACAGTGATACACACATTGGTGCATTCCAATCACAGGGGCATGGGGATTAGAAGATCCTGGTGTGAATCAAACTGGGCCAAAAACACATCTGAATGATAATCACTGATGGACATGAGGGTTTGAAGGGTTCATATGATTTAAGAATTAGATTTTTCTAGGTAGTCCTAGGAAACTAGTTTTTATGCTACAATTTAAATGTTTGATGTCTTTCTGGTGTAATGGAGAACCTAGAAGTTCAAGGCCAGTTACCACAACAACTATTTAGCATTCAAACATTGAAAACTTTGTGAGTATCATCAGAGCCGAACTCGTGGATATGTTGTGCTCTTTCATAAAACTTTGACATCAGATTTAAGTAAACAATTTATCTAACATTAAGCAAAAGCAAGTATTTTCTGCTGTTTGTAGATGATTTTAGTCGCATGAGTTGGGTTTGTTTTTTAAGAGAAAAATTTGAAGCTTTCTCTAAGTTCCAGTTTTTCAAGGCACAAGTTGAAAAGCAAAGTGGGTATTTATCAAAACTTTGCGCACTGATCGAAGGGGCGAATTTGTTTCTAATGATTTCAACTCTTTTTGTGAAGAGCATGGAATTCGCAAGCAACTGACTATAAGTTACCACAGCAGCAAAAAAGTGTCACAGAAAGAAAAAACAAGACTGTGGTTGAGATGGCAAGAAGCTTGTTAAAGGCTAAACAACTACCAAATTTTCTATGGGCTGAAGCAGTAGCAACTTCCATTTTCATTCTTAACAGGTTGCCCACTAAGGCAGTCCAAAATATGACACATATGAGGCTTGGCATGGAAGAAAGCCCGAGGTAAGCCTCTTGAAAGTTTTTGGGTGTGTTTCCTATGCATTTATAAATTTTGAAGTTCGTCAAAAGATGGATGACAAAAGTGAAAAATGCATTTTCATTGAATATAGTCATGAATCTAAGGGGTGTCGTCTCTTTAACCCTAAGATGAATCGATTGATTATAAGTCGTGATGTCATTTTTTATGAAAAAAACTGTTGGAATTGGAATGAAGATGAAAAGTTGAAAGGTTAACCAATGACATCACGACTTATGTTCAAATGAATGCAGACGAAAGGTTAACCAATGAAGATGGAAGTGGCAGGGCCGATGCTAAGGTTTTTCGAAGCATAGTTGGAGGATTGATTTATTTGACTCACACTTGTCCATATATTGCGTTTGCCGTGAGTTTGGTATCAAGATTTATGCATTCACCCACTAGGCACATCTTGGAGCAGCAAAAAGGGTTTTGCGATATGTTCGAGGAACAATGAACTATGGTATCTGGTATTATCCTGTTACTAATTTCAGTTTAATTGAGTTTACTGACAATGATTGGGCAGGTTCTTTACAAGACAGGAAGAGCACGACTGGCTATATGTTCAACATTGGATGCGGAGTTGTTTGCCGGTCATCAAAGAAACAAGAGATTGTTGCACTATCATCAGTAGAAGTTGAGTATGTGGTTGCAACATCAGCTACTTGCCAAGCTGTATGGATGAGAAGAATTCTTGAAGATCTAAATCAAAGTCAATCAAGTGCCACTGGATTGTTTTGTGACAACAAAGCAATAATTTTAATGGCAAATAATCCTGTCTTCCATGGGCGTACAAAGCATATCGAAATCAAACATCATTTTATTAGAGAAGCCATAGCAAATGGAGTAATCGAGTTGAAGCATTGCTCTACAATTGATCAAATTTCAGATGGATTTACTAACGCACTCTCAATAGGAAAGTTTCTTTCTTTTAGAAATTTACTTGGTGTAACTATTTTTGCATCAAGGGGGAGTGTTGGTTAGTGGTGCAAAACTTTAGGATTATGGTAGCTTGATTGTTTCAAATATTTCTGTTTTGTTGTTAGAAAAGGTAGGAATCAGTTTGTGATGTGGCAGCTAGAACCAACATTCTAAGCCGACTGTTTCTTTTGTAAATGCCTATTTATAGGTATGCAATTGTTAGTAGTAGTACATCATTTTGATTAATATATTTCTAGTTTTTTTGTGTATGTACTCTGTTTTCCCATTATCAAGGGCCCAAAATATATCGAACTTTTGGCTGACCAAGTACTTTTAGCTGCATAAATTTGGATATGTTTCATGTTTAGATTCCTAGGATTGTATTTCTCTAAGCAATTATAAGTGAATACTATATCGAAGGCTAATTCTCAAACATTTGACGAAGTAACTTTTCATATAATGAAAACTGAATCTAGGAAAGATATAAACGTAGAGACTCCAAGCTAGGCAAAATAAAGCCTAATGATGCACAAAAGATGCGGTGGAGTTTAAAAACAATGAATTTGTTACATATTTCCTTAAATAAAATACTAAGGCAACCCAAAATTATTGAAGAACAAAGTTTTACTCTTCTTTAATAAATGTGTGAGTTTGCTCCATGTCCACCTAAATGCATGACAATTACAAGACTAGAAGCGACGAAACTTTCAGGTGAATTAAGGGTTGGCCAAACATTAGGTCATCCTATCCTCACATATTATGTAGTTGTCCTTTACTTTGATCCTTTTCTTAATGATGAGGAAAATAATAAATCAAATAAAAGAGCAGTGAATGAGTAATAAATTAGAAAAGGTGAGAATGAGGGGTTGCTTGGTTTGCAACCCCGCCTCTGGCCTAGTTGTGGCGTTCCCCACAACTTGCATGTTCAAGTCTCTT
The DNA here is from genome assembly GCA_038049695.1 of Cinnamomum chago. Lineage (NCBI taxonomy): Eukaryota > Viridiplantae > Streptophyta > Magnoliopsida > Laurales > Lauraceae > Cinnamomum > Cinnamomum chago. The sequence goes on along the minus strand of CP142451.1, from coordinate 28,690,456 downwards.
GGAGTCCTAGCTCTTTAAAGAGCGAAGTTGTTTTCGCTCCCTCCAAATCTCAAAATAAAACATTAAGAGCCCAGATAGCGTAGGGGTTAGGGGTTCAGAGGAGGGGGGAACCATTCGAGACTCGGTCCCTGAAGATAAGACCTGCCCCAACAGTAGAAATTCCCTGAAGATAAACTGAATCTTGAAAAGAATTTATGACGTTCGGGATTTTTGGATAATGATGTAATGGTTGTCGCTTTGGTATTTTTTCATTTTATGTTTCTTTGCTAGAATCCCAAATTCCAACATCATGAAAAGTTCACTTTTATAATTTAGAATTCTCAAATCCCAACCGCTTAGCATTTGTGCATGCTCCATCCAAGTGGAGGATTCACAAATTCCACCCTAGAGGATAGCTTTTGGAGAATCACAAATTCTCCATGCATGATCAATTCTATGAGTCCCAGCTAAACAATTGCCCCTATCAGAATACAACACTTCATGCACAAATTCATCATCCTAACGCTTGTGAGAAGCAAACATACAACCACAACTTTACGAACAACAGAAGCATTCCATTCGGGTCTCATATAATATAATGAACTCAAGGCTTAAGGATTGTGTGTGCTTGGACAACATAAATAACTTGCACCCTATAAATGATTCCAAAGTAGGCAAAGAATTGTATGGCATGGTGGCAAAGCAAACCCTAATTCTTTATAAGGAATTGAAATCAAAACTATTGCCAGATCAAAGAATGTAGAAAAGAAAAAATAATAAGCACAAATAACAACAAATGTACATTAACAAAAAATGCAAGAATGAAGATGGACAAATATCAAATATCATACATCAAAGAGCAAAAAGATGTCAAACAAGAATAGAACAGAGAAGAAGAAAATGCATATTTGGGTAATGTAAACCTATTTCCGGATTTTAATCAATAACCAAAGAAGCATCAATAAATCGAATGTGCACGTCCCAAAACAAGTGAACAAAAACTATTGTGACTGCTTCGTTCTTTGAGAAAAACCCCAAACAAACATTGTATTTAAGATACTAAACAAATGTGCAAACCGTATCAACGTCCCATACCTTAGAGGTGATGTGTGATATCAGAGCAAGGTTGATTCAAAGTGGGGAAGGAAAAATGCAAAAGGAGTAACGGCGTCTACGTACGAGGGTAGAGGAAGGAATGGGAGAAAGGAAGGGGAGAGGAAGAGTGGGAAAAGGAAAGGGTTTGAGGTTTAAAAAAAAAAGCCGAAGAGCAACGCTAGCATCTCTATTAACAACACTGAAAGACACTAGCGTCACTCATCTCAAATTGAAAAAAAAAAAAAACCAAACGGGGTCTGACCCCGTTTGTGTGGTGCTAGTTGCGAGGATCTAATAAGTGCAACTGACAAATATTGGGAATTTTCCAATAAAATCCTCTTAATTTTACTACTTAAGAGCGTTATTATATACATGCTTTATTATCCCGAGAAAAAACCCCAAATTTTTAAATATTAATTTTCCCAAGAATGATATTTGTGACAATAACATTAGGGTGCTTATGGGCCGGGGAATACAAGGAAAACCAAAGTTTGAGAACACCCTAATACTTTTCGTGAGATGATAATTTATTAAGAAGAATATTTGTGATAAAAATTTAGAGAGGTGTATGTATGTATGTGTATGGGGGTGGGGGGTGTTCATGTGCAATTGTGCATCTATCTCTCGTCATAGGGTGATGGATACTTACATAATCAGAAATATTCATGTGCAAAGAGTGAAATCCATATAAGTGTCCCTCACCATATTGATGGATACACGCAAATGCATCCATCCCCAACCGTATTATAGTGAGGGACAACTTGATGGTGCCCACCTAGAGCCCCACTAATTACAGGACTAGGGGGAATGGAAATAGGAATTTTGAATGGGTCTAGATATCAAGTTTGGATCAATTATATGCCTCTAACCTCTTCATCCAACAACTTGATATTAAAGAAAAAATTTGACCTTCAATCCAACGGCCCAGTCCATTCGCATCGATGAAAACACGATGGATCCAGGGCAATTGAGGGGGTCTCATGTGTGTGGATGGTTTGGATTGATCATAAAGTTGGCCCACTATGTTTCCCTACAATGTGTCCCTCACCTTATAGCGAGGGATGGATGATGAGGGATGAATGCACATGAATACATGCCTCATAGTGCCCGGGCATTTTGTTCTAAAACACCCTCCTCCTAGTTTGGCTCATTAGGATGAATGATGATCATGGAAGTACATTGGATGAAAAGATGAGGCGTACCTACATGCAAGATCTTGAGCCCAAAAAATCATCCTAACTTTTTGATCAATGGCCCTAAAATTTAGTGGTTTAGAGACATCATTTTTTTATGATTTCAATCCAACGGTGAGGAAAAACTGAATAAATGTCAAACTTGGAGTTGTGACTATTCATTGGAAAGGTAGAGTGTGTGTGTGTGTGTAAAGATTTGATTGACACAACATGGGCCTTATAACAAAAAAAAAAAAAAAAAAAAAAAGAGGGGCGCAAAATGGGGCATTTTAAAAGTGGGCCGATTTTTAGAATTTCCCTATATATATAAAACAAGGGAGTTTTACGAAAAAAATTAATTTAAAATCTTAATTCAATGGTTTTATTAAGAAAAATCATAAAATGACAAGAGAGTTGTTCATACATTTTCTTTTTGACAAAACTATCATAGTTTACGATATCATCAACTCGTCTCCTAGTAGATTGCATCCCCACCATTCGACCGGATGCGGGTCAGGTGGGAGTCTTTCATGTGGACAAGATGGAGAAATAGGAGGAAGAGAGGAAGAAGAAGACATTAGGAGATGCTCTGACGAGTGACGCTAGTGTCGCCCATGGTGTTGCTATCGTCGCTGAGAAAAAAGTATAAAAAATATAAAAAATTGGTGAGAGTACCTCGTTAGTGCTACACAATTTGTGAGGACCTTTCGCGATAAATGACTCAATTTTGAGATTTTTTGAGTAAAATCCTCTAGAACTTTTTAGGGAAAAAAATATATGATCATCATGATCAATGAAATTGCCTTTATAAAGAGTAGAATAGAAGCATTTACATACTACTCATTGCACACATCACGAGAGACTCCAGTTAATTAGTGGTGATAAATTTATAGTAATATAAAACTAAAATCTCAAGCCGATGTGATCATTTCACAAATCAATTCAGCCAATTCCAAGGGCTATGAGTATGTCGAGCTCTATTTATTAAAAAAATTAATTTCCTTATAAAATAATTTATATTTTGCCCATTGTGGGGTCTACCTATATGAAATAAATACTACAATGAAATCATAAGCTTCGAAAATATGGCCCTAGGTAGCATGGGCCTCCGCGTGTTCTTATCAAGTTTCAAATTAGTTTTCCGTTTGTACTAAAATAGTTTTTATTTAGTAAACTTTATTATATTTTAAGTTAAGTTCGCTATAGATCTTATTATGTTTTTTAGTTTCTTTCCCTAACCAATGAAATGGGATTGAAACTTGAAGTAAGAGCTTATTTGTATTTTTAGGCACACGCTTAGCACGAGCGTTTGTTGCTAGTGTATATTATTTTATATATATTAAAGCAAAGGCTAAGCCTTGGCTAAACTTTGGAAATCTTAATGCCATAATGCCTTTCAAATCCTCCTAGTCATTATCCTACTGTAATAATTCTTGCTAAGAAGAATGCCCATGTTGTGGCAATTCCACCCAGAAGGTATTGGGTTACTCCTACAGCGCGTCCTTGTACAATGCTCAAGGCTCTAGGCTGAGTAGCAGGAGCAACTTTTAATTTGTTATGAGCCCAAACGATGGATTCAATGAGTTCTTGCCAATAACCACGGCCGCTGAATAGAAACATTAAACTGAAAGCCCAAACAAAATGAGCACCTAGGAAAAAAAGGCCATATGCCAATAATGAAGAACCATAAGACCGAATTACCTGAGATGCCTGTGCCCATAAAAAATCGAGGGAGGTGAGTTGTGAGGGGTGCCACCTAATCCCTAAAAGTCTCTCTAGGCTGTGAGGGCTGCCACATCATCCCTAAAACGTCTCTCTTTTTAAAGAGGGCTACTTTTTCTCTCTTAAAACCTCTCTCATAAGAGATTTTTATGAACGTTTGAATTTGAGTCCTATTTATTGCCAATATCCAAATTATAAGCAAATTTGTACAGTCGGTTTGTTTTCTTTTCCTTAGATCTTCAATCATCAATGGGTCCCATATTAAATATGTTTTGTGGGCCCTACCCATGATTGAAATCCAAATTGTTGCTCGTTTACTCTTATTTCAGTTTTTTTCCTAAATGGATAAATCCAGTAGTGGGCACCAGTTTGTATTAAATATATTTTAAGATTGAACTCCAGTATAAGATGCAATCCTAATGGCATTCTCTTAACCCCTTTTTTCTAAGAGTGGGTCCCACTGATGGAGGGAGGCAAGCCTATTGGCCGTTGTCTGGTTTCTTAATGGATGTAAATCAATTAGTGGGCCCCGCACATTTAACCTATTTCTGGAGTGGGACCCACTCATGGATTATGCATAAATATTAGTTTTCTATGTCAATATGGATTATGGATTATTCTCTCTCTCTCTCAACACCATTTATCTTCCATCCTCTCAAGATTGTTATCTTTTTATTTTAATATTTGGAGCTACCTTTCAACAATTCACACTGATAAATTTTTTATTAAAAATATCCTTTTCTTTTAGTTGTCAAATAGAACTCTACTATATTTAGAGATTGTCACATGTGAACGAAAATCAGATCCGACCTTCTGGTAGACCACCTTATAGATGGGTTTGTGATAAAAATGTTTTGAGATTGGAGTTTTTTTATTGAATCTTATAGGCATCATTTTCTGATTTGATTATATAGACAAATGACCCTAGGTTTGCCCTACCATAATTACACTTCCGTGGGCCCACATAGACCCATAATTAAGAGATATATACATTGATCCAAGGTGAGCCAATTATTACTGAGATTAAATAACACTAGCATGTGGTTTTAAAGTCTCATAATTTATAGCTTTTAAAATTAAGATGTTTATACATTTTTTTTTTAAATCTGGAGCTAAAAAACAATTTGATCAATTCTAAAATGGTATTGGGGGTACTTCAAAGGGATAGAGAAGAAATTTGTGTGGAGGTATTGAAATGACCATTGGCCTATGTGAAGATAACACTTGTATTTATGATTGAAGATGTGTTGACTGTTTTTATGTAAATATATATGAATATATTCTTATATATTTATAATTAATTTTGATATCTCATAAATTAAAAATGTAATATCTTATTTTTTGCCCCGGGCTAAGCACGGGGCGTTGTTGCTAATATATATGTATAATTAATAGCCCTTTTCACTGGAAAGTGACATGTGGCGACATGTGGTACACTCAATCATTATAGATAATGAATCAGATGACAAATCATCTTGAGATCCTACATTGTTAGAAATCTCATAACAATGAGATATGTTTATTTAGCTCTATAAACCCATCAAGGTCCTCTAATTTCTCATCTTCGACCCTTATACGTAATGTGGATCGCATCACCGGCTTGGAGAGATCCAACAAGACAAGAAAATGCCATGAGAAAAACTACCAAACCCTCCATATTCCGAACTGCTGCTATCTCATGAACAAGAGGGAGAAAAAGAAACCTATCCAACGAATGAAGAGATCAATTCTTGAAAACAAAAATCCTGCTCCTAGGAATATAAACAAACAAATAATAGACCTGAGACCTCCACAACCATATCAACTAATCAAAACAGGAATGTGGAATTAATTCCTCTTGAGAGGAGGAGGGAGGGTAGAAAGATGGAGAAAAAGATGAAGGAAATCAAATTCGATGGCTTTTATCTAATAAAAGTAAAAGTTAGGTAAAACCTCCATTTTCCAGACAAGATGTCACATTAAAAACACTTTAATTCAAAACTCCCTCCATCTTTAAAAAAAAAAGTAAAAAAATAACCACCTTTATCCACTAAAAAGTCAAAAAAATACTGGAGTTTTCCATACAAAAAGTCAAAAAGATTTCATAACAAACAATTAAAAACAAAATACCATCATAACCCACTTATATTTTATTCTTTCTTAAAAATCAACTTTACTTCACTTGACTCTATTAGTAGAGTTGCCAAATTGATCTTATATGCACAAGTAGCCTAGCCATGTTGTGTACCAGACTTCCACCCAACTGTTTTAGCCTTATGTGTTTCCAATGGGCGGGCGGGTTTATTTAAATTTCTGTTTTTTATTTTTATTTATTACATTCATTCCTTTTCTTAGTACTATTATTTATTTATTTTTAACGTATAAGTTATATATATATATATCTATATATATATTTATTTGGTGATTTGCAAGGAGTCTAAGTTTTACATTGACTTTAGCTGATTGAGTGATTTTATTTTGATTGGGAGTGTATGGGTTTAATAGGTTCCCATTGGAATGGGTTGTAGTGTCCAACTTTTTATTGTATTTATTCTTAGTCATTCAGTTATAACCTTTTCTAACATGTTCCTCTTTGCATGACTACCATATATAGAATATTGGAGGTTGATTATGGTGAAGAGGAGGCAACTCCATCGAACGACATCCGCCTTGCATTAGTTTGTAATGTTTTTAGTCATAATTAATGAATATTCCTCGCTCTTTTTTTTATGGGGAAACAACGGGAAAAAGCCCCATAGTGAGCCAGGTGCAGTTGGACGACCCAGTAGGAGTTAATACACTAAAGGGGCCCCTCTAGGCCCCTTCCTGTTTTTTTTTAGATGGTTTTTGGTATTGTCGATATCGACAATAAATGCGGTTTTCCATTAACCGCAAGAAACCCCTTCTTCCCCATTTCGTCATCTTCCTTTTTCCTTTTCCCTCTTCCATTGTCGCTGTCAACAACTTCCCATTTCGCTGGTCCCTGGTAGTGGTCCCAAGCATCGTTTGGCGCCTTCTTTCAAAGGTTATACACAGTTGGCAAGCACATGGAGGTATGTATTCTAATCATTTTCTCTTGTTTGCATTCGGTAAAAACAGAGATTCCGTTTTTTTTTTCCTGCATTGTTCGAGAATGCAAGTTCATTTTTTTTTCCACTGTTCTTTAACATGAAACCCAATCTCCAGATTAAACGAACCCATAGTGATTTTGACTGATTAGGTTTGTTGATTGGGTTTTCTGAAGAAAAAAAGGGATTGTATGGCATTGTTACCCAACTGAGAAGAGGTTTTTTTTATTTTTTTCAAACCCTCTCAATGCACAGAGACGTTAAAGACTCAGTTCGCTTTTTTGTTTTTTTTTCAAACCCTTTTAATACTCAATTACTCTTAATATAACCCAAACGTAACTCTTTAGGGCCAGCCAAAAAACATGTGCCTATGTGTTTCTGTATTAAACAGGTCCATGGCATAATAGAGCAGGGCATTGTCTTCATCATTTAGAGCAAACAGGGCAGCCATAACTTCTTGATATTGGGCGCCAATAATCTTTTCCTGTTACTGGGAGTAATGAGTTTCAACAACACTCATTACTCTGTCAAACCTCTCATTACTCATCTCTTTAGCTAAAGACCTCTTCTTCCTTCTTGCCCCAGACATAGCAGATGATGACCTCTTGCCACTGGATCCTGATTCATGCACAGATGTGTTTGCACCAACTTTGACAGGAGATGAACCTATAGATTGCTCCTCAGGATTCTCATCCAAATCCAAATTATCCATGCTTTGAGCTTCTGGAGTGTAGCATTGATCATCGAAGAAGTCTTGAAAACCATCAGGTTTATCATTATTAAGTACTTCAGTTGGGAGTTTACTTGATGTTGAGACCACCTTGTCAACTCCACTTGCTCGTTTAATTGTGAACAAAAAATCAAGATCGTCCTCTCGTGGTAGCGGATTGTCACGAAACTTACCTATAGCAGGGTTTACCTACATAAATAAATGACAATAATGTAATGTAAGTGAAAATTAATCAATTTAAAACTAAACAGAAAATAAATCAAAAAATATAAAAGTTTTTGGTTACCTCAATCATTGCATCCCACCATTCAGTACTTCCCCTCACAGAATTGTTCTCTGAATCCCATCCTAACCCAGTTTCCCTATTCAGAAGTTTGTTCCATGTACTCCATTCCCTTCTCAAACTATTAAGTTTGTTTTTAACTATGCGTGGAGCATAATCCAATCCAGTCGCTCCATTGAACGTCTTAGCAATGTGACCCCAATTGAACTTGGCAGCACTTCCCTTCTTTCTAACTATAGACACACATATGTCTATAAGAATTCTTGTATTTTCAATCTTCCATTCAGTTTTCTTTTTCTCCCAAGCATTGTCTTCACTTGTTGGGAGAACTTTTTCTATGCCCTTTCCCTTACCACTCATTGTCAATTTCTAAAAAATATGAATCAAACACAAAAATTCAACCAATGAAAGGCTTTCCTACACAGAAATGGTCAAGATGATAGTGCCAACAGAACAGATTACCACGTGAACTTCTCTGAATTAAAACTCCTCTGTATGTCAAGTCAATCTTCCATTATAATAGCAATTCAGAGGAACAGTTAAAACAAAACTTGACTCATAAAACCAATGAATGAAAAATTGAGAACCCATAACCCATAATCAACACCCATACAACCATTTGAACACAGAATAATAAATTCCTAAAAAGCAATTGTCCATCATAGAGTGAGAGATTTCGAACCTGTAAGAAACTCTGTACAGAGTGCTGAATGAAAAAAGGTTAAAGAGTCCATGCACAGATTGTCTTTGCATTATATTACTGTTTATGTATCTCCATCACATCTTTAATATTGTTTATGAAACCTATATGACCGAAAAAAAGAAATTGACACATATATTGACTAGTACCTGACTTGCTGGTGGTGGCTGCAATTTGGGTACTGTGATTGTTTCAAATTGGGAAAAGCCAATTTGGATTTCTGTAGTTTTTTACCTTTTGGTGGGTGCTTATGCTTTTGGTGTATGCTTATGCATTATTAATCATATCCATAAATCATATTATCATCATGTCTCCAATGTACTAATTGTTACGTTTGTTACTTTGCAGACGACAGCAGAATAGACCGCCGAGGCTCCGAAAGTTCTCCTATATAACCAACAAAATCATATATCGGAAGGAATTCGTCAGGGAGAGGTATATTGTAACTACATATAGACTTACTTCCTTAACTTTCTCAATCAGTAATGTATTTCCTTTTAGTGTATGATTCCTAACTATCCTTGTAATACTCGATACTAGCAGGAGTTCGGTCGCCTCAGGTGCATCCCAACAAACCCGGACGCAGAAATATGGGGGCTTACAAACACCCAGAAGGAATATGTTACGCAGACGGGTCTCCATCATTTGGCGGAGATAAGTCGTATGGTCATAGACCACGCGTTAATCACTGCATTGGTAGAGAGGTGGCGTCCTGAAACAAATACTTTCCATTTTCCATCCAGAGAAGCCACTATAACACTTGAGGACGTGGCTTATATATACGGTCTACCCATTGATGGAGACCTAGTAACAGGTCGAACTTTCCCAGGGAGGCTAGTTCAAACAGTATGTCAGGAGTTGCTCGGTATTACCCGACAAAAGAAGCTTGACTTCGTCGGCATGACTTTGAAATTTAAGTGGCTTGAGGACAATTTCAAGGCTGAGGAACTGGAAAAGAAGAAGAAGAAGAAGAAATACAAGGACTATGAGATTCAGGCTACACGGGCCTACCTCTTCTTCTTGGTGTCCGGTCAAATCATCTCGCAAACTTCTGGTGCCCGAGGCTCTGCCTATCTGCTAGAGTTGTTTAAAGATTTTAAACCGTACGCCTGGGCACCGGCTTGTCTTGCGAATCTTTATAGGATGTTGGTAAACGCTACTCGGTGGAATAAGGAGAAGATCGGGGTGCTTGTTTGTGATTTGTTACAGGAAGGATGAGTTGGATAGCATCTGCACAATGATCTCAAGCTCGGATCTGAAGAAGGTTCTTGAAGAAGGGACTTGGATGGACACTAATGTCATGTATTACTATTTTGAAATATTACGGGATGAATGTGATACATGTTTTATCGCCGATCCAAGTGTCTGTGTAAGTCAATAGTTGTGAAAGAGGAGCATACTCGTAAGTGTATTTCCAGTTATAGGCTGTAGCTGACTGTGTCCAAACATTTACTTGCAGAGTTGGTGGTCGGATGGTTCTGATTCTGCTGTGGAAGCTGTATTTGGGAAGCATGGACATAGGGTGTGGGACGCCAGGGAAACACGCACGCTTATCTTTATAGTCTATCACCGATCACATTTCTCCTTGCTTGTCGGATTGGTTGACGAGAAACGATGTGAGTTCTACAATAGCTTGGCTGGCGATCGGCGATCGGTTAAGCACGCATCGAAATTTGTATGTTATGTTACCTAAAACATCATAACTTTTCCAAATTCCGCATCATATGCATCTGCCTATTGGCGTAAACATATATTATTCTTAATCTAAAAGTGCATTGTAATAATGCTTCACGCAGGTTGCATGGTTGAATGAAAGATATAGCCAATTTGGATGATCAGACCCTTATCTTTGGGGTTGGCTTGTAAAGAATGGCATCCCTCATCAGCAAAATGGAAATGACTGTGGAGTATTTGCAATGTCTTTCGCGGAACACTGTGTGCACTGCCGTAGCATCAGCTTCACCCAAGAAGACATTCCCTATTTTCGCAACAAAATCGTCGTAGAGATATTCAAAAGGAGCTGGCGGTTGAATGCCAACAGACTGGGGTTGACCAACTTAAGTGACTTCCCATGACTTAACTCAAGAAGACATTGTGCAGAACTTTTTATTGATTCTCGCAAACTTTATTTTTGCCCATTGTGCAAAATGAATATTAATTGTATATATAATCCTTTTGTTGTTGGACAATAGAATGGTTGAATGCATGTTATGGTTTAGAATGGTTTGAGTACAGGTCAATAGCAGTTTATTTAATTTGGGATGCTTTGGGTTCCACTTGGAGTCTGTATGGTGGTGGGATTGATGGTGGTGGGGTTCATGCCATGTTTGGGGTGATCATTAAAGGAGTCCAATACTTAATTTTGCAGGGAGGTGATGATGGTTGCTGTAACCATCCCAAATATTGTATGCCAATTTGGTGGGTTGAATTATAGAAGCAAGTAGGTCTTGTAATGTATAAAACTCATCGATATCGACAACTTAAAGTTGTCGGTATCGACTAGGTCTGTCAGTGTTTTAAAATAAAAGTTGTAACTCTATGTGGATTGGAATGTACAAAAGTTGTCGATAACAACAAATTTTGGTTGTCAGTATCAACTAGTTTCGTCAGGCGTCTGAATTAAAAGTTGTAAGTAATCAGCTGCTGGAATGTATAACGACAACTTTTGGTTGTCAGTATCGACTAGTTTCGTCAGAAGGCCGAATTAAAAGTTGTAAGTAATCAGCTGCTGGTTGTCAGTATCGACAAGTTTCGTCAGAAGGCCGAATTAAAAGTTGTAAGTAATCAGCTGCTGGAATGTATAAAAGTCAGTATCGACTAGTTTCGTCAGAAGGCCGAATTAAAAGTTGTAAGTAATCAGCTGCTGGAATGTATACAAGTTGTCGATAATGACAACTTTTGGTTGTCAGTATCGACTAGTTTCGTCAGAAGGCCGAATTAAAAGTTGTAAGTAATCAGCTGCTGGAATGTATAAAAGTTGTCGATAACGAAAACTTTTGGTTGTCAGTATCGACTAGTTTCGTCAGATGGTCGAATTAAAAGTTGTTAATAATCAGTTGCTGGAATGTATTAAAGCTGTCGATAACGACAACTTTTGGTTGTCAGTATCGACTAGTTTCGTCAGATGGCCGAATTAAAAGTTGTAAGTAATCAGCTGCTGGAATGTATCAAAGTTGTCAATATCGACAGATTGAAGTTGTCAGTATCGACTAGTTTTGTCAGGTGACTGAAATAAAAGTTGTAAGTAATCATCTGTTGGAATGTAAAAAAATCTATCAATACTGACAGCTTATAGTTGTCAGTATTGACTAGTTTTGAAATGTCAGTTTCGCTACTGACAGCTGCAGGAATGTAAATGTATATTTGCATTTCATAATTTTGAACAGAAGGAATTACTTAATAAGAACAACATGGATACAATAATCTAAATGTATATAAACCCCATTTATATCACCATTCATTCACGTTCGAACATTTTCTAGGAACCCATTTACATCACAAACCGGACCATAAAAATAAATGCAATCTACAATTCCCCATGGAACCCATTTACACCAAAATAAAAATAAAAACAAAAAAGAACTGCACTGTTCGAGCTTTGAACAACCCATGTACATGACAAACCATACCAGCAAAATAACTGCAATCTTCAATTCCCCAATGGAACCCATTTACACAAGAAACCCCAAAAAAGGCAATGCACTGTTCAAGCTTTGAACAACCCATTTACATCACAAACTGTACCAAAAAAATAACTGCAATCTTTAATTCCCCAATGGAACCCATTTACACCAAAATCCAAAAACACAAAAACCATGTACTGTTCAAGCTTTGAACAACCCATTTACATCATTTATCTTGAATCAGCAATTCACATCACGTGGAGGATTGCGACAACCTCCACGGTTATGCCCCCTCTCTTTACAATTGGAGTAGGTAACTACCCTTCGTTGGAGGCCACGATTTTCGGTACGAATCCTATTCTTTTTAGGACGCCCTGGTTGTTTACTTGCTCGTGGTGGAAGAACTCTTTCTTCAATTGTGTATTCCCATTGCTTGCTGTCCCGGGTAGCATGTAGAACTTCATTATACGTTGCACGATAAACGCTTGATAGGTACCAATGCTCGCAAAACTCATATGGATCATAGTTCCTTACCTTCATTGATGCAAGTGCATGACAACATGGGAGGCCCAAAATCTCCCATTTACGACATGTACAAGTTCTGCGTTCGAGATCGACAACGTCCACGTACTCTGCGGATTGTATTTGAAATTCGACCAGGCCACGAACGTACATGAACCCTGCGTGCTTCCTCCATTTCTTGGCTCAAGATTTCTCAAGATTTTTTCCGCATACGGAGTTAGACGAGTAGTTACACTCTCTGACTGAAGATGACGCTTTTGATAGAACTCCATTAACTTGGCACGTATCTCCTCCACCTGTTTTACAATAGGCAGTACCCTTGTGTCCCTTAACAGGCTGTTAGTACACTCAGCCGCATTACTAGTTAGCATGTCATATCGACGGCCTTGCACGTATGCATTTGCCCAACGCTGCCTCCCAATTGCCTCAATGTAGCTGAAAGCCTCTTGGCTGACTGCAAGTATATCCGTCATGTATGCCTCATAAACGTAAGGCCTTTAGGACTTTGCGGCACGCCAGAATCTCATAACGATTGCGCCGTCACTGAAAGCGGTTTTGATATTTTCAGCTATGTGACGACAACAGTAGCAATGCACTGCGGAGGGTATAGCGTTATGGAGAGCTGGAATAAGAGCCTTCTGACGATCTGAAACAATGGTCAAATCGGGTGGTTCTCCAAGCGCTATGAATAAGTTCACAAGAAACCACTCCCAACTATCACGCCGTTCTGCTTCCGCAAAGGCAAAGGCGATGGGTAGTAGCTTATGATTCGCATCATATGTCACGGCTACAAGCAAGACACCAGGATACTTACCTTGTAGATGTGTACCATCTACAGCAATCATCGGTCTCAGCGAAGACGTGAAAGACCTTATACAGGGTCCAAATGCCCAAAAAAACCTTCTGAAACGGTCATCAGACGTGGTGTCTATGTTTGTTATTGTGCCAGGGTTGGTTTTCTTCAATTCAATACAGTAGAGAGGCAGAAGCTGGAAGGATTCCTCGTATGATCCTCGCACAATACGCAGAGCCATATCCTTTGCTATAAGTGCCTTCCTATAGCTGATGGTCGACCCAAATTCCATTTGGTAGTCGTTCATTATCTCCTTCGGCTTTAAATCTACGTTTTGTCGGACTCTATCCATGATGAATTCAGAAATAAGGGCCGAAGTTGCCTGTCGATGTGCCATGCCTATCAATGGCTTCGAGCATCGGTGGTTAGGATTGTATGTTCTAACTTTAAATTGTGGTCCTGATTCTACAATAGAAGCATGGATCCGCCAAGGACAACCCAGATCTTTGCAGCCAGCTGTCACCTTGGTGGAGTTGGTCTTCAGGTGTTTAAGAGTAAAGTTGGCATAAATTGCAAACTTGGCAAGAGTATTCCGAAATGTCTGACGATCAGGGAACTCACGGCCAACCCACATTTCCTTAGCCGAGTTATTACCAACCTTCGTGTTCACCTCCTCAGGCTCCATTCTGTCTTCAAAATCAACAACTGAAGTTTGATTTGAACAATTTGCAGTGTTAACTAGCTTGACCTCGACACCATTGCTTTCGACCTTCACATTTGGGATCTGACGAATCTGTCCGATGGCAGTATGTTCATCGGAATGAATTTCAGCATGACTGTTTGTTCCAATGTCAATATCATCAATAACATCATCTTATACTGTAGCCTGATGTGGACTGCATTCATTACTCACATAAGGGAAATGGATGTCTTTGTCTTCATGTAGATCAACGGTAGGCAGCTCTGTAGCGAGCGTTGGCTCTATGCCATGGTTTCCCATACAAGTTCTACACGGGATCCTCACTTTTTCTTCACAGTTTTGACCTCGAACGTTCTTTTCATACCTACAATGAATCAACAAAGGACAATAAGCAACTAGGAAGACATACTTAGTTTTTGGTAATCTATTGATTTACCGATAAAACCTATGCACATACCTCCATTGTTCTCCTCCTATACTTTGCCGGTTCTTAGTATCTTTGAAGACATATAGATATATCTCATTCACATCATTTCCCGATGCTTTGAACATTCTCTTCACATCATTGTCGTCGTCGATGCTTGCCATTGAAAATGCCCGTCCATTGTGATGAAGGTATTGTATGCTTAATCTCCGAATGGATGAATTCCAATTAGATGCTTCAGTTGCTTCGTTAACCAGTGAGTCATATGTTATATCCGTCGGTAAATATCTCATCTTTTGATTTCCTCCATTGTACACCGGATGGATTATATCGAATTGGAAGTCACCATCATAGTTAAATATGACCAACACCTCGCTCACTGACATGCAATCGTCAAATCACAATAACTTTGGTTAGAGAAATACGAAAGTTCAAAACATTTTTAAAAACAGAGCAAGTATATATTTCTAAACCATTAGCCACTGTTAAAATGCCCATGCTGTGCCTTATTTGAACATAATGAAACTATACTAAGTGTCACTTACTAAGTGTCACTTACTGAAAGAACACAACAGAGAAAAACAGTTCATACAAAAAATAAACTCCTTTTCAAACCCTAAAAAACCCAACACAAAAGTGATATTAACCAAGTACAAAATGAAATTGATATTTACATCACAAATGGTAATATTCAAGCAAAGCTATATACAGATATGTATTTACACAACTGGTATAGTATTAAAATGGCTCCTTTTAGGGTTCAGACAACAACTGAAATAAGTCATTACTGAAAAGGAATCAGACTTATGACATTTTAGGGTAGATGATGCAATATAGAGAAAAACAGTGCCTACAAAAAAGAAATCCCTTTTCAAAACCTAAAAACCCAAAACGAAAGTGATATTAACCAAGCACAAAACGAAATTGATATTTACCACACAAATGGTAATCTTCAAGCAAAGCTACATACAGATATGCATTTACACAACTGGTACAGTTTTCAAATGGCTCCTTTTAGGATTCAGAACACAACTGAAAGAAGTCATTACTGAAAATGAATCAAACTTATGACATTTTAGGGTAGATGATGCAATATAGGAAGGTGTTTAATGTGGGTACCAACCTATTAATGGAATCGAACCACCACTTGGAGTAATTTTTGAGCTGTTTTTTGAGAAGGAAATTCGGTAGAGCACTTGTTGCAGACGATGAAAAAGTTCTGACAAAGAAATGAAGACATGGGGCGATGTATAAAAGGTTTTCGCATACTAGTCGATATTGACAACTATATTGTCGATATGGACAACCTCGCTAAAGAACAAAAAAAAATAAAGAAACCCTCCCAAAGGACCCCTCCCGTCTCATAACTAATGCTGAGATCTTTCCTTACTTCGGGCGTGCTAGGGGGATTTTTCAGGTAGTTTTCTCTTTTTTTATTCTATTTCATAAAAGGTGGATAGTAAAAGCCGAAAACATTGAGAGGAGCATGAATTGCGTATTCATACAAATAGAGAAGAGAGAGAAGCAAGTGGAGAGAAATGGTGGTGGTGGATAGAGTTAGGATCCTTTCAAACTTAGATAAAACATTAAAATTGCTTTCCCTGCAACACTTTTTTGAATTGTTCTATTTTTTTTTATCTTTCATATACTCTGATATTTCTTTCATGTTGTGTTTAACTGAATTTGTTAAATATTTATACTGTTCTTTCTTTACGTTTGCCTAAAAATCTTATGTATTTTTCTTACCATGCTTTGATTGTTTTACTTCTAATATGCCATCAAGGTAATTTAAGGTACTCCTTTTCCACATCTATATTTTTTTTTACATGTATTTGTTATTGAAGTGTTCTATGTACTTTTTTTAAAAACTATGCTTTCCTTTCATACGCTTGATATTGCTTTGAGTGGGTTTGGTAAACTTAAATAATGTTCTTTTCTTTTGTTATATATGCTTAGAAAAACTATATAAGTATTTTCTAATATATTTTGATTGTTTGAATTCAAATATGACTTTGAAATAATTTAAGGCATTCATTATTTGCTCCAAAATCATTCATGCTTCTATATACCCATATGTATGGATAGATCATTTTTGTTATTAACCACTTATATCTTATTATTATGGCTTAGATTTTTTTTCCCTTTTGCCCTAGGTTGGGCCTGGGTCTCTTTTGCTATATATAAAAATTATCCTATGTGCACTGTTTGCAAAGTGTGCACCTATAGTGGGGCCCACTTGAGGGTCCATTTGATTGAACCACACACGCATACCTCCTCCTAAATTTCAAGTCCCTTGGGTTTGCACCCTTTGAATGAATGGGAGCATTGGATCGACTTTACACCAATTTTAAATGACTGTATATCGTTAAACTTGTGGACCCCATATGAGGATGATGGGATGATCGGTTGGAGCTGATTTTTTTTGTAGAGAAGAGAGACCCAGGGAGATCTTTCGATCCCCTAGGTCCTAGTCTCAGGTGTGGGCCCATGTGGGTCTCACAATGAGGTACGTATATCATCAAATTTCATGTTTGGGTTGTGACAAAATTTTACCCGGCTATCGGCTTACCTAACACAACCCTCTTCCTGTACTTGGGCTTGGGACAGACTGTAAAGACTATCGAAGTTGTAAAGCTCATTTGCTTGTGATGATGCCAAAAAGTGTTTTCGGGCACCACTGGTCAAGTGATGAGCGATTAATGTGAAAATTGAAGGAGAGAGAGAATTTATAGTGGTTCGGTCAATCGTGACCTACGTCCACTCTTGAATGGCTTTGGTTGTCGGGTACTTTATTAGCTCAAGGGTGCAGGGAGCAAAGAGTACAAGCTTTGAGAAGGAGATGAGAGAGTCGTTCTCAGGTAAAAATGTGATCTGCCCCCCAAGTATTGGTGGGGCTTACAATTTATAGTCGCCCCCTAACAGATTGGGGCGACTTACTAGCAACTAGATAGCTATTGTGGTGGAGCTCACGACTTCTTCTCAACGGACGAGGTGGTTGAGGTGCTCTCAATGAGACTCGGTCAAAGATGAGGAGAGGGCTGACTCCTTCCAAGGTGGCGAACTTGGACCACTTTGGGCTTGGTGGGTCTTTATAAGATTGGGCTTTCCACATGGATTGGGCCATTTGGGCTTGGCCCATCATTTGCCCCCCTATGCCCCTTGTCTAAGAAAACTTGGAGAAGGGGCATTAGCTTGAATTTTTGAGCTTTGGGTGGTGGAGACTCCTTCTGCTAGATGACTATTTCCCTTCATGATATATTTTTGCCTCGCTAAACACCTCAAGTCTTTTCCATTTTTTGAATGATGGGCCGTTGTTGGGCGTGCAGCTGGAAGCGGGCGCGGGCGCGAGGAGCACTGGGCGCGGGCGCGAGGAGCATTGGGCGCGGGCGCTGGGAGCGCTGGGCGCTGGGAGTGCTAGCGCTGGTGCTGGGCGCCCAACCTGTTGCTGGTGGAGGACGGGGCTCGGCCTAGGGCGCCCCTGGCGCTGCTGCGGGCGGCGGTGCAATTGCGAAAGGTCATCTTTTAGCAGGGGCTGTCGCACGGTCCTTCATCTTTCTTCTTTCGGCCTTGATCCTTGATGTCGGTATTCTTCGTAGATAGGTGGTCATCTTAGTGTAGAGGAATTTGGAAGTCAAAAGTTGCCGAGAGTTGGGACGACCATATTTTTTTATTTGTTTCAATTAATCCAAGAGCCACCGGCTGCACTTTTCGAAGGAACATAGCAGCTGCCAGCATCTTTTTAGAAAAGATGGATTATGTCTTCCTTGACTTTTGTTCCCTGGATCAAAATAATATATATACTTTTTTTTTTGTTGGCGGGCGAGCACGTGGATGAACCACGGGCAGGGGCACCCATGTGGTACTTTTTTTTTGTTGGTGGGCGAGCACGTGGAGAGGGCGCCCCTGCTGCGTCTGCTGCCGCGGGGAGACACGGGCGGGGCGCCCTGGCCACTGCGCCTGTTGCTGCGATGACGGGCGGCGCTGCTGCGGCGGGCGGACGAGGAGCTGGCGCCGCCCTGGGCGCTCTGTTCCAGCTGACTCAGGCGAGCAGATCAGGCCAGGAGAGCAAATTTTTTTTTAACTTCTGGAGGCCAAAACAGCGATTTCTGGACCTTTTTTGGACTTTTGACACTATTAGTCACTGCCATAGGTAGTGTGTTTTGTAGGGCTCATCGAGAGCTTCGATTTGATATATTATACGCCCCGTTTGGAGCACCTTGGGCGAGCCGGGGCTGCCTTGGGAGCTTTGGGCGCTATGGAGAAGGCTGGCGTTGGCGTGCAGGCATCGAGAGGCACCACTTTGGACGAGCTAAGTGGGCCAGGCGCCCCTCCAGGCGCTGGTTTGGCTTGTTTGGGCGGTCAAACAGTTGGGTACGCTAATTTAATGTAGTCCCTCGGGTTGCAGATGACCTAAGTTTCAAGATCCTGCCTTTTGAGACCATGCTTTTGGCGCCCCCTGAGAGAGCCGCTAATCTGGAGATAGGCTGCCTGTTTGAGAACAGTGCAGAGGTAGGCCAAGCTTTTTTGGCGACCCGCGAGAGAGCCGCTAAGCTGGATATATAGGCTGCCTGTTTGAGAACAGTGCAGAGGCCAAGCTTTTTGGCGACCCGCGAGAGAGCCGCTAAGCTGGAGATAGACTGCATGTTTAAGAACAGTACAGAGGCAGGTCAAGCTTTTGGCGATCTACGAAATGATTCACCTCGCCTGGACCTGTTGATTTCCTCAGCATTCATATATTTTTGAGCTTTTTCCAATAGTTCTGGCATGCTCTTTGGTGGTCGCTTCATTACTGAAAAGAGGAAACTGGATGAACGGAGGCCTCCCAGAAAGGCGGTCATGGTGACTTTGTCATTGGGCTCCTCGACTTGGAGGACCTCCTCGTTAAAACAAGTGAGGTAACTCCTCAGACTCTCATCTCGATCCTGTTTTATGCTGAGCAGGTGTGTGGCAGGCTTTTGGTGGCGGTGCCTACCGATAAAGTGTGAGACAAAAAATTTGCTCAACTCTCCAAAGGTGGCTATGGATGCTTGGGGGAGATTGGCAAACCACTGCCGAGCAGAACCCTTCAATGTAGTTGGAAACGCCCTGCACATTATCTCGTCAGGAATATTATGCAGCTGCATTTTGGTTTTGTACGTCTCCAGATGGTCCAGTGGATCCTTCGTTCCGTCAAAGGTCTCCATGGATGGCATCTTGAACTTCCGAGGGAGTGGGTAGTTCACCACGTCAGGCTTGAACGGAGTATCCATTCGCCCGACCAGATAATCTACCGTCTCCAGTGCCTGCGCCCTTATGGCGTTGAAGACATCGTCCAGTTGATTCTGCATTTCTTTGATCTTTTCCTCTCAACAATTGCTGGGTTCCCTGGACAGACCAGGGAAATAACTTCCATCTTCCATGCCGTGATTTTACTCCCCCCTCCTGGAAATGAGGATCATCCTCGTTAGAAGCAGGGGGAGGAGGCATCTCGTGATGGGCGCGGCCTTGAGGATTGACCAGGAGTACTCCGTGTGGGGCGACATGGGGAACTCCAGCAGAGGCGCCCGGCGCCATGGGGATGGGCGCCCAGGTGTACTCCTCGACCCTGGGCGCCATGGGGATGGGCGCCCAAGTGAGGATAAGGACGGGCGGCTCCTCGGCCCTGGGCACCATGGGGATGGGCGCCCAGGTGAGGTGCTCCTCTGCGTGGAGTAGTCGGATGCTCCGGGCGCGGCACTTCCTGGAGTATTGCACCAAATTGTGCTCCTCCTTGCCCTGCGAGCATGAGTTGCAGTATCTGCTAGTTTTGGATCACCAGCTATTGTATGATTTCCAGCATTTGTTGAGGAGAGGGAGCAGGGGTATTCGGTGCAGGATTAGTCAGTGAGGGATTACCATCTTGTCATCTCGTTGATCTTGTGGAGATCACCATTATTTCGAAACAGGAAATTTTCTTCGGTTCCCACAGACGGCGCCAAATTGATAATGCCAAAAAGTGTTTTCGGGCACCACCGGTCAAGTGATGAGCGATTAATGTGAAAATTGAAGGAGAGAGAGAGAATTTATAGTGGTTCGGTCAATCGTGACCTACGTCCACTCTTGAATGGCTTTGGTTGCCGGGTACTTTATTAGCTCAAGGGTGCATGGAGCAAAGAGTACAAGCTTTGAGAAGGAGAGGAGAGAGTCGTTCTCAGGTAAAAATGTGATCTGCCCCCCAAGTGTTGGTGGGGCTTACAATTTATAGTCGCCCCCTAACAGATTGGGGCGACTTACTAGCAACTAGATAGCTATTGTGGTGGAGCTCACGACTTCTTCTCAACGGGCGAGGTGGTTGATGTGCTCTCAATGAGACTCGGTAAAAAATGAGGAGAGGGCTGACTCCTTCCAAGGTGGCGAACTTGGACCACTTTAGGCTTGGTGGGTCTTTATAAGATTGGGCTTTCCACATGGATCGGGCCATTTAGGCTTGGCCCATCAGCTTGAAAAACAGAGTCAATGACTTCTTTGCATATAATAGAAACTCACTAAAACTATATAACTCAGCTCTCTTCTCATTTTATTTCATTCCCTCATCTACTACAATGAAGCTCTCCTCTTTTTCCCTCCTTTCTTATATTCAATAGATCAAATGACTTCACTAAATCCAAGCTTCAAGGACCCTCGATCATCACCTTCTTCATCAAGATCTCCTTCATTTTCTCAATTCTCTTTGGTTGATCTTCTTTGATGTGCAATTTCCTTTCCAATTTCTCTCTCTTATCTGGATCTAGGAAGAAAATAAATTTGCATATATGGATGATGGAACTTTACATCATATAAATATGCAGACCCGACAAATAATTCTCCAAGTACCACATCAGCTTTCACAGCCAATTAACTATAATCTCTTCCAAGAAAGTCATTTCAGTTATAACTTTTAATTCTCTAATTAAATAACCCATTTATTCAAAAACAAGGAAGCAGCTGGTTCACCTTCCCAAAATGCTCAACCCTCTCTCTCCATGTTCACCCTAATTTATTCATGAGCATGGAAGTCATTCAACTTCCCAAAATGCTTAATCCTCCTCTCTCTATAATTCCTCCAATCAACAGGACCAGGACTGCCATCTTATTTTTCAATAGTAAAAAACCCCAGTTCCACTTCCCCAAACCAAACTCTATCCAACAAGTGAGACCCACAATACAAATGATAAGGCTCATCCAACCAGCACATTCATGTAAACAATCTTTCCTTAGCTTTTCTCTTCTTTGAGAATTTTCTTTATCTATTGTTTGTCTTGAGGGAGAGGCAGGTGCATTTGGTTCGAAGTTATTTTGATGTAGGGGAATGTGAAGTTGTATTCCCAGCCACCATGCTTTTCATGGACAATGTGAGCTCTTGATACGCTCCGTAAACGGTTTGCTACGGTTTTTATTTTTATTTTTTCTTCTTCTTCTTCTGATGAATTCGAACGAGTGATCATACTAATGTCTACGAATGAAGATATTGTGGTTAAAATCATTGCCCTTCCATGACGTGAAGGCAATTTACTCTTTATTAATTTGTATCATAGTTTTCAAGGCCAATTTTCTTTTTCTTTTTTTATTATTGTCATTACCCCCAGATTTAATTAAGGAGTTGCAGCCCCTGTGGAAGGGAATTAGTAAAAACTTAGGAATTTTCCGTGCGCTTTTACCCACTGAACTTTGTTATGTGAGGATTACCAAACCCTGAGATCCTTGATGGGATTCAAGGCGGAAACTTGCGCGAACCATCTCAAGTGCACATACATAAATAAAATCATCAATGGCATCATATGTAAACTGATAGCAGAAAGAAATGCATTTCTATACATTAACATTCAAGTTTGCACAATATTAACAAAATAAGTTATTTACAATCCCAAAATAAGGCCTACAATAACATTGGCCAATATATACACAAAATTACAAAAGAATAAACTCCCAAAAAGAACCCAAAAGATGTTGTCGCTGGCTCCAAAGCTCCTAATGCTCTAGATTACATTATTGGCTATCTGCTTCAAATAATTGGTAAATCCTCTTGGGCGGCCTCAAAGATCTGTTCAGTGGCATAGAGTTTGTTGCCAGATTATACACGAATGCTTGGCAAATTATATATATAATGACATCAGCTCTCTTCATGGGAGAGAGAAACGTGGCACTCCGGATTTCATAATGACATGTGGCACACCCATCTCATCACAATAGAAATCGCTTCCATATTTAATCTCCGTCCCTAATTTCTCTCTCTTATTATAATCCATCTTCTTCTATGGATTTTTGTTATATGAGTTTCTTCTTTTCAATTTGTTTTCCGTGGGCCACTAGACATTTGACTTTTATTAGGTAAGAACTGGCCACCAATTTTTTTTTTTTATATTTTTAATCATTCGCCCATTGTGCATTTGACCAAGTTTGAATTTGAGAGGTGGGCCCCACTGACGGATCAGCCACAAGGTTTTTGTCACCATTCTTTCTTTTTTCTTCATCCATTAATGGGCACCATCATTGATTTTTATGATAAGTGGGCATTATGGGATCCTCATGTTAGATCTAAGATGCAAAAGTTAGGGCCCACTAATAGATCATAGTCGGCTTCATCTTTTTTGTTTTTTATTAATCTATGGAGCCCACTATCAAAGAGAAAAAAATATGATACTAACTTCTCTTTGGACTTTCTAAATTATTCTCCAATATCACATTGACCATTTACCCTCAATAGGCCCCATAGACTATTAAACTAGCAAAAAGAGGGGAAAAAAAAGGGAACAAAGGCCTTTTGGCTATGATAGTGGGCCCTACCAAGTTGGCAATGATTTTTATGATAGGTGGGCATGTATGGGTTAAATTTGATTATAGATCAATTTGTTGGGCCCTCATGTCAAATCCAAGTCGTAGGAATTTGGGGCCCACTTATAGATCATAATCATCTTCATATTTGTTGTTTTTTTAATCAATCTATAGTGCATACTATCAAAGCCAGTTTTTTTTTTCCTTTTCTTTTATTTATTCCAAGTGCGAACAATTTGTGGGTCCAATCATGAAAGCCAAATTACTTTTTCTTTCCAAACTCATAATTTATGGAGGCCACTTTCCCACTTTCATTGGTTGCATTTTGGTACTTTTTTCTCTTTATTTTCCTTTTAGTATTAGGAAGGATCATTCTATGGGGCCCATTGTAAAAGCCAATTGATTTCATTTTCCCCATTTAAGTTTGAAATCAACACTCAATTTATGCCTAAGCGCAAATCTAATCAAATCAAGGCCTTAAAATCTCTTTTCTTTACTTGGTATTCCTCTAATTATCAGCTCGATCCCTAAAACTTCTCTCATGAGTTTCCACCTTTATAACAAATTTCTTTATTATTATTTACATTTACTAACTCAATTAAATAATAAATATGCAAAACCAAAGAAGCAGAAAAAAAAAAAAAATTTGTTGCAAATTTAAGATGTTGGATCAAGTAATAAATAGAGTCTTCTAAGCATGAAGAGTTTTTATAAATCACCTTTAAAAAAAAAAGCTTTTATAAATTAATTCACTTTTCATACGATCAACAATTCAAATTGATTATTCTTTTATATGTTTTCTTCTTCATTATATGTTATATTATGCATAATTACTCTTCAATTTTTCCATTTTCTTTGACCCGTTAGCCTATATAATTGAGCAATTCTTTCAATATCATGTTCAATTTTAATAGTGTTTGTATTATAAATTATATGTTAATATTCTTTTATAACTAATTTAAATATTTATAAGTATTTCTATTTAAAATTCTAATTAATTTTTACACGCAAAATTGTTGCACTAGTTATGAAAGCAAGCAAATCTCCCTAAATACCCATCACACCATCCTTGTTTTTTCTGGAATGGTGGTGAAGGAGTTTACACTAGTTGATAGGAAGTTATTTTCACTAGAATACACCAACGAACAAATGAATGGGTAGATCAACAGATGGGGCCCGTGGACAAGGTCAAGTGCTGGATATTTCATGATGTCCAGACATCAAATGTTCATAATGAGATAGTAATAGGGAATTCGAGATTATGACAGACAGTCTGAAGATTCCAAGAGCAGATTCTTATCTCTGATCCAACCCTTCGAATTCGTAGTCATTGATTTTGATGATTTTTCTGTTATCATTGGATTGAGAGTCTCTGTTGGGTTTTTTGGTTGTTTCCAAAATTCTAAAGGTGTTTTTTGTAAAAGGTGTTTTGTCCTTTTGTTCTTTTGCTTTATGGGTAGTGTAAGCTATTGAAAACAAGCCATCCCACATTGCTAAAATTCATCTTTTGAAGAGGCTTTATAAGTGTTTACATTCCAATACTTTTTAAGAACTTTTAAAGACTTTTGTCATGAGCCATATGCGCGCATGCGAGTCGGGCTTGACCCGGGTGGTTGGTCCCAAGAAGGGAACTCGTCCTAAAGAGAGCGTCATCAGATGTGCCTCGGCCATAGATCTGCTGCTCTTAGCCCCTATTTTATAGCAAATACAACAATCTCTATTTTATTACACTTTGGACTTTTGACCGTCATTTTCACATAGTTATCAAGAGAATGAAATCAATTTTAACTTTTTTCCTCAGTATAATAATTATAATGGATGAATATCAACCTTAGTAACTATATATATCCTTTCATTATCATTGCCTATTTTGTCTATTCATTTTTTCATTAAATCTTTTACATGTAAATAAATTTGATGGAGGAAAGCATTCAAATACCATACAAATAGTTTTGGAGAATCTTATCATGCTCATAGGTTGCAAATTAAAGGTTAAGATTTATGTTCATACTCATGATTATTGCAACCACATCATAGCACATTATTCACAAGTGACTGGATGTGATTTTTGTGTATTGAGAAGGGCCAGTTTTTGCATATGAAATCTATGTCAGTAAACTACAGCAAACAATTGAAGCACTAGAATCCATCGCCATTGGAAAACTAAAGTGCACTGCAAGTTGGCTCACTTAGAGGAGTAATCGACTCATCGCCATTGGAAAACTAAAGTGCACTACAAGTTGGCTCACTTAGAGGAGTAATCAATTCATCGCCATTGGAAAACTAAAGTGCACTGCAAGTTGAATACATGTGGATTCAAACCAATCCATGTGTTTGGTCATCCATGATCTATCTGAACAAATGCAATGCAGACCTTGTGAATGTATTTAGTCCTTTTGACATTGCATTTATCAGAGTTTCACTGAAAAAAAAAATGAATAAGTCCCGAACAAACTTCTTAAATGATTTACATTGGAGAAACTTTTATTTTCTTTCTTCTTGCCTAGAGTTTTTTTCCACTTTATATTTGTTTTTTAATTTTCATGCTTTACTTTTCTTTGATATCTATTTCATTGATAATTTTTTCACCCTTTCTTGTTACTTTTAAGAAGTCTCTCTCTTCAAATGGTAGCTGGGGTAGGTATATGATTTTTTTTCTACTCCACTAGTATAAAAAACAAAGAGCATGCATGTATATCAAAATGAATAAGGACGAGTGAGATTATAAGATGTCAAGTAAATAGCACAACTAGGCAATTTAGGGGTGTAAAAAAAAACCGGAAAATCGTCTAACTGAACTGAACCGAATTGCGGTTAATAACCGTATTTTACGGTTCGGTTACAGTTACGGTTAATGAAATCCAAAAACAGCACGGTTCGGTTTGATTACGGTTTTCCATAATAATTCACGGTTATTAACCGAATCGAACCATATAATACGGTTCGGTTAACCATGTGCGGTTAACCATACCATTTACAAATAAAAGAAAAAATAAGGGGGCTAAATGAAATATTTCTTACCTTATTTAATTACTCATTATGTGTCATTTTACCTTCAATAATTCACATTTATCCCCTTATGTGAGGAAGGCATTCCACGGTTATTAACCGTAACCGAACCGTTTAATACGGTTAACCGCGGTTACGGTTTTCCATGGTTTTTGTGGATACGGTTACGGTTTTAAAAGATAGAAAATATCGGTTACGGTTCGGTTAACGGTTTTCCCAAATTGACCGGTTAACCGAATCGTTACACCCCTACTAGGCATGATGTTGCAAATTGAGTAAATAACATAAGAATGATAATTACACATGTAGAAGCATAACAAAATGACATCCCCATGTCTAAGTTTCACTAGTAATAACATGGGCATATAGCTCACACCCCGGAGCACGCTGCACAATAACGAGGGCATACTACTCATAACCAAGGGCAACAGCGTGTGCCAAGGGCATACTGTTCGTGTTCGTGAACAAAAGTGCGTGTCAAGGACATACCGCTCTACCTAGAGTAACAACGAATGCAAATGTTACATGCATACTACTCATCACCAAGAGTAGCAGTGCAATAAACCAGGTGGGATAGAGCTAGGTGATTCCAACTCAAGGTTTCCATAAGGACGGGCCTAGCTAAGCTTCAAATCAAGGAATAACTACAAAATAAAAGGACTACTCCAAGAATCGAGAAAAAATGGGTAAAACTGGCATTCCAAGCTTAACATAACTTAAACAAGTCTAAATCAGTGAAATACACAAGTTTTGGGTAAGTTGAGACATTGAGTACGTAAAACAACCAAAACTAGTAAATTATGCATGCTAAAACGAAGGCAAATAGCACTTTGAAATTCTAATAAAAATCAGCAGCATTTCAACTAGAAAATGGTGGCCCCAAATGGGTAGGAAAAGTAGAGTGATTCAGGTAATTCGGGAGAAAGAAAGTCATCGAGTGCCCGCTAACCAACCCAACAACCCAATAAGGATCCAATAATCCAAGGTCAAAATAGGGCAATAACAACGCACTAATCCCAATTAGTCTCGTAAGTTAAAGTCTATAAGGCTGGGTAAGTCCGGTCCTGAGGGGAAGCGATAAAAATAGAGCTGGGGGATTCTTGCGTAATGCACATGAATAACACATAAATATAATTCCATGACCTATACCAAGCTAAACAACATGCAAGGATCCACTACGAAATTATTCTAAGTCATGAATTGCCTTAGACATGCAAACCCGATGACATTCAATTGTATTCACTCTTAGGTCTTAGATGTTGAATTTCAATGTACTTGGTGCAACCGGATGGTATGAACACCCTAAACCTTAGGTTCGGATACAATTGATTGTCACTGCCCCATATGTCTTTGAGTAATCTAGAATTGCTTATTAGCTCAAGGACCCACTTTCATCAAGCCTTAAGTGAAAACGATATAGGGCAAGGTTAGGGTATAAGAATCCACTAAATTCTAGGTTTTTGGTCCCCTAAACCAAGGGTAGCCAATTATAATGGGTTGAAACAAGTTTAAGAACCTTAAAGAACCTCAAACCAAGTCTTTCGGATGTCCACAACACATCCTAAAGGTGGGCAACTGGTCATTCAAATAACCGGTCAGTCATGGAAAAGATTTAAACTACAAGGGGCATAATTCAAGGTATATGGTAGAAGTTTGATCACACTTGGAGCCCACCAAACATGTTTCTAATTGTACAAAAGGGTTAGGAAGAGTCTCAGGGTCAATTCCCAAAATACGGCCCTAAGTTGAACTACCGACTAAACTGGGTGGACAGCTGGTTGTTAGAAATGGACAAGAAGTATTTCTACGACTACCCTTGCATGGAAAAATCGAGAAGTTTCACACAATGGTCGGCTATTCACTGCGAGAATGTGAATCTTAGGTCCTTTTTTCATAACTTTTTAGATTTATCAAGTTTGTGAGAAATTCTAAAGCAATTAGAGAGCTAATTACACTCAATTAAACATGCTAAACATAATTAGAACTTGGAATACAAGGCATTCAAGCACATAAGATTAGAAAAGGTAAAACCAATGAAAAATCAAACCTTGCATGCTACGAGTCTAAAAAATGGCACTTGTCTTAGCTTCAACACACTCCTAATCAACTCTAAGACACCTCACGAGCTTGCAGAGCTCCTCCAACAAAAATCCTCAAATCTACAACCACGAAAGGCCCTAAAAAAAAAAACTACGCAAACAATGGAGGGAGCACTTGCATGTTGGATTCTTGGAGTCATACATGCTCCTGAATGCAAAAACGATGAAGAAAGCTCAAGATCTCACCTCTAGAAGACCTATTCAATAAGAAACCACAAGCGAAAGAGGTTGCTAGTGGCCTGAGCTAAAACGAAAACAAATGTATAGGGAAGGACGAGGGAAAAGAAAGAAGAAGAATGGTGGGTGTTTTAGGTGGTTTGGTGGTGAGATGAAAGAGAGATGACATGGGGCCTTCAAACAATGGGGAGTTTTTGGTTTTGCTAGTGCAAAGGAAAGAAATCAAGAGATAGAAAAGGAAAGAAGAAAACGGGTGGTTGGCCTTATATATGCCTCGGCATGTGAGCCCAACAACTTAATAGATCTTGCATCGTGAAAATGGAGGTTTCTGGATCTTGTATGGACTTGGGCAAAAAATGAGTTTCTCAAAATGAAAAGATCTTTCTAACAAACCAAGAACAAGAGTTTTTCGAGGTCGTTTGCAAAAACTCCAAATTTTCAAAAATGACGAAAACACCCATAGAAATTGAAGTGAGGCCAATTATGGGTTTTCAGGACTTCGAATGAACATGGGCTAAACACAAAAGTTGTTGGGCATGACAAGACCTACCTTTTGAAATCAGAATGGTAATTCTTTGAAATTCCCAACGTATCTTTGATGATTTCGAAATCTAAACTAGACCCTTCCAACTACCGAACTTGGTGTGAAACCTCTCGAAACTTTCTGAAACTACCCAAACATCATTCTTACCTTACAAACACTCGATTAACATCCAAAATCATCTAGTTAACTATTAAATATAATTAATTAATATTAATCATAGTAATTAAGGTTTAGGACCTTATAGTTGTTTTGACATGTGGTTGCATGTTGCTAATGCGTGACTTCATTTATTGAGACCTTTTTCTTATATGTCTTTGTTTGTTATGTTGCAGGATGAAGAACTATATTAGTTGTTTTGTAAGGCTAACTAGTTGGGAACTATCGTAGAAGTCATTCTAGACATAAGCCTCGGAAAGGGTTTTGCTTATTTTATTCCCTATGTGAAATACTTTTTCAAATATTAAGTGAAATATTGGAAATGGGTCTAAGGAGAGAACCTTTTCCTAACTATTACCGATTGGGCTTTTCTCATGATAATCATCGAATCCATGATTATATGTTCACTTGTTTTAACAAATGGTCCTTTTTCCAATATTTTTTACTATAAGGAATGTAAGAACTTTGATTTGACCATTACGAAGAAGGGAATGCCAATGATGATGTCTGTAGAGCCACCCATGACACCCCTACGTGAAGTTAGCTGATTAGTATTTTATAATATATATAAATATATATATAAACATTAGTATTTAACCCCAAAAGAATAAATACTAATATGCATCATTCATAGATATTCATATAATTACTTAATTAGATGGATCATACCATGCGAATGTCCCTACCAATGGTTCATGCCCTTTCAAGTACTACAAGTCTATAAACTTTCCATCACTTTTCATATGTTCCTTCACCTTACCTATGCATTAAATGCAAGGCATGCAAAATGAAAAAGGGAGGGTGCTTTCTAATTGTTGCTAGTTTCAAAATGAGTTATCACATAGTGAGTTTACCACACCTCTACATGCTTCTAACATATCTCCTTAGTGGAATACAAATATGTGCATTAAAGTGTGGGAGACAAGCATCCAATTTAAAAAAATGCAAAAGATCTCGCTCTCTTCTAGTCTTCCTTATTCGGTCGTTCCTCATTTACATTGAACTCCAGAGAACTACCATTTCCCTGCCATTTACCTGGTACGTTTGAAACTTTTGCAACATGGGTTCTACTATGTCCTTCTTCCTCATCAAAGCATGCTCCATCAAAGATTCATAAAAGGTAAAAAGATGCGCACATTTTATTTAATAGTTTGTCATTCTCATCTTCTTATTATGTAGTTGATTAATGGATTATTATTCTTCTTCTCCTTATTCCCATACCAGCTCTCTATTGGCACCTTAAAGAGGATTCACGTCATCTTCTACCTTCATCAAGATCAAGCCTTTATACAAGAATCTTCTGGTAAAGCTACTATTTCTTGTTTCTTTTTAATGGATGAAAAAAGGGATAAAATAGAACTGGATGCCCCAGTGTGGAGATATTACATGTGTTAGTTGGTGAAACTATGGGTGGTGGTGCTAATAGAACTAAGACATGCAATTTTTGTAAGAAGTTATTCAGTGGGTTATACTCTAGGGTAAAAGCTCATCTATTGAAGATAAGGGGAGTGGGAATCCAAAGTTGCTCAAAAGTAGACCTAAGACTTAAAGATGAATTGGAAAAAGAGTAATTTGATGTTCAAGTCATGAAAGAGCAACAGAGAAGAACAATGGATGAAGGCAAAACTAGAAGGCTTTCAGAAGGATCGATTGAGCAATCATTCAAGTTGAATATAATTAATGAACTTGATAACAAGTATGTAAGAATGTTTTGCTTGAGAGCCATTCCATTTATGTTTTTAAAGGATCCATACTTCATTGATTACATTATATCCATTGCCAACTCGCATTTAGCGGGTTATAATCCACCATCATATAATCAGTTGCGCAATTCATTATTGGTGGAAGAGAGGAGCAATAAAAAACCTGATGAATGCATTTAAAAGATCATGGGATGTTACAGGAGTTTCTATTGTGTCTAATGGTTGGACTGATGTTCAAAGGAGGCCATTGATTAATTTTATAGCTGTTTCATCTCATGGAGCAATGTTTTTGAAAGCAGTAGATGCGTCAGGAATTTACAAAGACTCAAAGTATATGTTAGAGTTATTTTTGCAAGTTGTAGACATGGTGGGTCCATCCAAGGTAGTGTAAATTTTAACAGACAATGCTGCAGTTTGCAGGGTGGCTGGAAAACTCGTTAAGGGTAAGTATCCTCACATATTTTGGACTTCATGCGTAGTTTATACTCTGAATTTGGCATTGAAGAATAATTGTCAACCCAAAACTACACCACAGAATGAAGGAAGGTTTGCACAATTAGTGTGGATAGTTGAACTTGAAAGAGCGGTAAAAGATATTAGAAATTTTATTATCAACCACAATATGGCTCTTTCAATTTTCAATTCATTTTCAAAGTTGAAATTATTACGTGTGGCTAAAACACGCTTTGCATCTACAATAATAATGATCAGGCGAATTAAGAAAGTAAAAAATGCTTTACAAGAAATGGTCATCTATCGAGATTGGAAATACTTGAAAAAAGAAGATGAGGAGAAAGCTCAATTCATAAAAGAATGTGTTTTAAATGATGAATGGTGGGATAAAATTAACTTCCTTTTGGATTTTACGGAGCCTATAATTAACACGTCAAGAATTGTAGACGTAGAAACACAAATTTTACACTTGGTATATGAAATGTGGGACACAATGATTGAAGATGTATAAGTTAGAGTATTTCAATCTGAAAAGAAAGACATGTTAGTTGGTCAATCGAATTTTTTTGATTTATTATATGAAAATACTTGTTTCGAGGTGGAATAAGAGTCTTACTCCTCTACATTGTGTTGCACACTCACTCAATCCTAAGTACTTTGGTTATGCATGGCTTATTGGAGCAGGTGGAGGAGTCAAACGTGTTGCACCAAACAAGGATGCTTAAGTATCATGTAACCGAGTTACGTGTTTTGATCGTCTATTTCTACCATAAAAAGTTAGAGGTTAATGTGAAGTTTGAGAAGTTTTGCACACCTTCTAGTTATTTTAGTAACCAACATGTGATGGAGGTTATGAACACTTCTGATCCTCATGTATGGTGGGGAATGCATGGATTTAATGCTCCAATGTTATCAAAGTTAGCATCAAAGCTTCTCTCTCAACCTGCTTCATCATCTTGTTGCGAGAAAATTAGAGTATATATTCTCAAGTCCATACTATCAAAAGAAACAAGCTTATAACTGGAAGAGCAGAAGATTTGGTATACATGCATACTAATCTCCACTTAATTCAAGAAGGAAGGAATAATACAAGTAAGTAATTTTATCTCATAATAATGCTCAACACATTTAAGTCGCACCTACTATATTTTTTTATTTGGTTTAAAAATATTTAGTTCTTATGATTACTCAATTCATAAAACACTAAAACTTGGTTTATTATTTTGCATATCAGAACAGGAACATCTCAATATTGGGATGTGAGAGTTGGAGATGAATTCCATCAAGAACTAGGCAACAGTTGTTTAACATTGGATGATGAAGAAGAAATCATTTTGGAGATTGAGGAAGATAGAGAAGAGAAAATTCAACAACCATTATGTGAAAATGATGTTGGCACGTCATCCTTAGACATGCATGCAAAAGAGAAGGAGGGAGCCCAATTTGAATAAGTATTTGATTCTGATGATGATTTTTGAGGTGGACTTGAATTTGGATGATAAATTTCTTTATGTTAGTACACTTGTCACTTGTTAGACTTTGTTGACATAATTTTTAGCTTGTTACTTGTTAGTGCGCTTTGTTAATATTATATGAACTTATGTTGTGTTTTTAATTCATGTATTATATTTTATGCTCAACTATTTTCTTTGAAAATAGTAGACTATAGAACTATAATGCAGATATACTTATATAAGTGAACAAGCAAGGGAGCTCCAAAATTTCTTCATAAATCATGACATGCTGAAAATCAAGGTATGCAAAATCAACTTTTATTTGATCTATACTTTTTTTTAGTAATGTATGTGTGCTTATATTAATGAGTTTCTAGGCCTAAAAATTTGAATTATCTTTCAATGTACTTGTTTTGAATAATTATTATCACATGATGTCTGTGTCTGTATCCGTGTCGTACCCCATGTCCATATTGTAATTTAGGTGATACTGTACACGTATCCGTGTCCCCAACTTTTTAAGTTGGCATGTTGAGTCCCCGTTCCCCGTGTCCGTGTCTGTATCTGGGCATCATATGTTATGTTCGCTCCATTTCTTAAAGACAAATGCTGAAAGATCAAACTGCATGTTTGCTTTCCATTTGGACATACCCAAATTAAGTTAACTTATTGCTTGGTTCCAGTATTTTCAGTTTTTTAGATTGGCTTACAAAGGGCCCGTCTTGATGTTTTATTGGCTTATTGCTTGGTGCCAATATATCACTGGGTGATATAATTATGTTTTTGTCTTGGATTTTTAGCTTTCTTTTTTCTTTATTTAATATGTTTATTGTTTGAATCTGAATACTAATGTTAAAAATTATTAATGACATATCACTTACACATAACTTACAGATCCAAGCTTAATTACACATCAATACCTACTATTAATTATAAACTAATTACACATATATATATATATATATGTAAAAAATGAGTAGATACTTGTGGCTTCCATCATTTTATGCTCATTTTAACAGTATGGAAAACACATCTTATATGCAACATTCCCAATTTCTAACAACCATATCAATACTTGCTCAAATGGCCACTTCACCAAAGCCACAAGTCTTATAGAATTTAAGTTTAATTACATATCAATACCTTTTATTACTTACATATTAAGTACATCTATACAATTGGCAATTTATTCTCAGATGGTCATTGTAACAAAATCATAGCAATCAAACTTAGTTACGTAGTAATACTCATCCAGATGACCATTGTAATACCAAATTCATAATAGTTATCGACGGAGAAAGAAAATTGACAAACCTGCAGCTCTGTATGTACCTTCTATTAGTTATAAATTAAGCACATATATATATACCTGCTCAAATTGAGGTAGTATATATATCATATGATTGCCATTATTTTGTGCCCATGTGTAACATAGAAGAAACACATTTTACATGCAAACTGCCAAATTCAAGTGGTCCTATCGAACTTAGAATCTCTCTCCTCACTCTTCCCTATCAATTGCCTTACGTTTAGGGGTATTGCCGTTGTGTGGGACATATTTGTTTTCCTCATGCATTGCAAGTGAGGAAAAGGCCCATCTTAAAATAGAGTAAGCTTTTTAAAGTATTATTTTATGTAGTAGCTTAGATCATAAAATGCATTTTGCAGCATATTAGGATGTCTGTCCTAGCAAGATAGAAGCATGGAGCTCAGGTCTCTCTCTCTCTCTCTCTCCCTCCCTCAATTTTCGTTCAAGTTATTTGTAGCATTTTTTTCTTTATAGATCTGTATCTTTTCACTGTAAAAAAAAAGAAGGGTTTTCCAGTGCCCACTACAGCTCCATTGCATGATCATGTTGGATGTAAAAGTAAATCTTGCTAGGGATAGTGCTAATGATGCCAATCCCACACCTTGATAAAGGAGAAGCGTTGTGTTGGTGGGTTGACAACCAAAGTAAAAACTCTTCATGCTCAAACATGATGATGAGTGCTATGTGATGCAATTTGATCGAACAAAGAAATTTTAATTTAAGAAGGTCGAATTATTTATGGAACTATGGCAAAAGGGGGCAAGGACTGTTACTTGGGACGGTTTCATACTTTCATGTTGCTCACTATATGTATTTCCTTCTGAATTACTGAATTTCACTATTTGTTCAAGTTTGTCAAGAAGAATGTATTTGTAGGTGATGCTTAGAAGTTTTCTTTCTTTTTTTTCTAAATTATTAGATGGTTTTATGAAAAAGTCTAATTGGCCCGAACCTGGGGCCTAGGATCCAATGGTCCTCCCTGGGGATCGGGCCAGAAGCCGGTCCCCAGGTCGGGCCAAGTAGCAGTGCTGTGGTTTTATTGGCTCATCAATTTTTATTATTGATCCCAAGTTCGGATAAAAGAGGGTTGCTTTTGATAGGTTGGGAACGGTGTAAATTCTGTCACAATTTAAACAAGATTATTCCAATTGAATGTAATTTGAACAAGGCTTTAATGAAAATAACAATGGTTATAATTGAGAACAAGAATTCAGTGTCCTACCTTATGTGGTGGGCACGACTATTTGTACTCTTATTTTCACTATTTCTAAATAATACATCATAAGTTTGACTTTGCATGTCATTATCATATTCTTTTAGGAATGAAGTTCTATGTTTGACCTATAAAAGGATTAAGGTCACTAGTTCATTTTTCTTCTTTTTCCTAGTAATCATAAAATATTATATAGAAATATTTTTATGTACAAAGTAAGAATTTATAATTTAATTTAACATTTTAAAAATAATCTTTCTTTTTCATTTATATCTTCTTTTTATTGAAATCTGAACATTTAAAAGTATTAAGGACTTGATACTGAAAGTCCTTGGGATCCTAACCCTAGAGGGGGGGGGGGGGGGTGAATAGGGTGAGCTACAATAGTGACCAATTTAAACCAAATTTAACTTCTTTAAAACAAACTAGTCACATGTGATGATAAACAATCAAAATGCGGAAGCTAATAAAAAAATCATCACAAAGCAAACACCACTACACAAAGATTTATATTGGTTCGGCCTCAATGCCTAAGTCCACTACCGGCTTGTGATCCAATCACCCCACCGGATTTCCACTATTTATGCTTTTTACTAGGCTAAGCAATAACCCTTACAATGTTGTTTTTCTAGGCTCAACAACAACCTTACAATGTGCTTTTCTAGGCTAAGCAATAACCTTTACAAATAAAGATTTCTCTAAGAAAGTGTCTTCACAAAAGATCACTCTAAGAGATACAAATTAAGCACAATGTATTTGCCTCTAAAATAGGCGGATATGAAAGTGAAAAACAACTCACACAAACACTATATGAATGCAAAGATGTATGCTCATGATGTGTGTGTGTGATGACTTCAATCAAGTTTAAAAAGAAAGCTTAATCAAATATATGCTTAAAGCATTTCAAAGTTTAAAGCTCATGAAAGATTTAATTGAAGTCTAATGCAAATCACATGTATGAAAATCAACTTGTTAATGACATGAAAATCAAAGACTCACAAGTTGTATGAAAATGACTAACTTAGAACATGTGATGCATGTGCAATGTTGTTTTCAAAACCAAATTAATTTTACTAATGTTTAAATGAATGAAAACAACAAATTAGGTTTCAACCAAGACAAGGAATCATGCTTTAAAGGAAATCAAAGACTTTGGCTAAGCATGATTAAGAAAGTTTTTTAAAACAACTTGGATTGAAACCAAGGTGAAGAATCCAATCTTAATTAGATCAAAGATTAAGAGAAGAATGGATTCAATACATCATAGTTATCATGCTAAAAATCATTTACCAATAATTTAAACAAAGCACATAACTTATGATTAAGAGAGGTAGAGCTTACTTAGAGATTTAACTTCATTAATCCAAGCTTTAGCTCTCCAAAAGACTCTTTGGTCTCTCTTAGTTCATCCCCTTTGTCTTGTCTCCAAATGCCTCAAAGAAGGCTTAAAAATCTCCAACATTTGGCAAAGGAAAGAACTCATTTTATAGCCAAAAAGTGCCCAACGGCTAGTCCTCGGTCGACCTGCAAACAGGTCTCGGTCGACCGGGATCACATAACGGTCAAATTTCTGACCGTTGGAGCTCCCAGGCACTTTCTGCCTGTAGTGTTCCCGGTCGACCGGGACCTCTGCGCCGGTCGACCGGCGACACTGCCGGGCCACCCCCCTTTTGACAAAAATTCCAATTTTTGCACATTTGAAGGTATTTCTTTGGGGGGATTTTTGGGCCACTAAACCAAGCTAGAAAACATGTTTTAAATCAAATGGAGATGTTTAAAAAACATGAAACACACAAAGCCTAAATAGATTCGAAACTTTAAATCCAAAGGCTAGCTTGATTTCTAAAAACTCTTTTCAAATGAAAATGCATACAAAGATGATTCTGAAAGTGATGAAAGTATGCAAGACACAAACCTAAATTCTCAATATGATTTCACAAAAGTAATGCACAAAGAATTAGGTTTTCAAAAGAGTTTTGATTCTAAATCCAATGCATCCAAGTTTAGAAACAAAACATGCATAAAACAAGATTTCTTCAAGTCTAAAACCAATGGATGTAAAAATCAAGATTTCAAGATATTTTAAATCAATGCAAGTGTGTGTAAATCAAATGATGCTAAAGTGAAAATGTATCCATCAAATTGCAAATACAAAATCCCTAACAGATACAAATATGAGAGATTTATTCTACTTTATATTAAATCTTTATTTTACATTTATGTGTAAGTTCTAAATTTACTTGGTATTTGATTTAAGACTTTATTTATTTCTCGTTCAGAGTAAAAAAAACTTCTTCATTGAGAAAGAGTTTTATCTTCTTTTTTTTTATACGGGCTTAACATGGGCCTCCTCTGCTAGTTTCTAATTAGTTTAGATGTTTGATATAAACTGTTATGCATAAAATACATAAAAGGAATGAGACAAAGGATTCAATTTCTTATGCAAGCATAATTTTATCATTTTAAAACTAAAATATAATTACAATTGGACCCAACTTGTATACTGGACGAGTTTGACATCACATAGAGATGACTTCTTATGGGGCAGGATGGGTTTAAATAAAGTAAACATGAGTGATCCGAACCAAGTCTGCTCCTTTTGCCATCATTATATATTAAGTTAGAGGCATTTTTGATACTTTTGACCACTTGATTTAATTTTGACCATAGCCGAAATATAACTGCCCACTTCTTATAACTACCCATTACGTTTTCTTTTCTTTTTTTTATTTTTGCAAAATTACCTTTTTGCACGCATCTCCTATTCCATTTCTACATATACTTTTTTTTGTTACCTCACTTCTCATATTCCCTTTCTACTTTCCCTGCTTTCAATTCTGAAAATAGATACAATCATTTTTTTTATTTCTAAAAATCCATTGCTATGCATGAATATCTTATTTGCATTGTATGAGTGAATATTTGAATTGCATTGTACGGACGTATCCGTGCTCAGCATGAGTTATTGTGCTAGTCCTATATTAAGATCATAGAAAAAGGACAGTCGTGATATATGTTCCCATTGTTTCTACTAGGTTACAAAGACATGAATTTGTAGAAGAGGAGTTTTATTGGCACCACACTTCTGTCTTTCCTCGTCGTAAAGAAAAAAAATCCATTTCATAAACTACCCCTCCCCCTCCTCCCTTTCCCTCTCTCCCTCCACCCCCCTCTCCCCCACCCCACCCAGTCTCCAACGGGGAGGGATCCGCAGTGGCAGCCCCAGCTACCCAGCCAGCGGCCTCCCTCCCCCCTCCTCTATTTTCTCCTCCTCTCCCTTCCTCTCCTCTATTTTCTCTCCCACTCCCCCCCCCCCCCCCGGTGGCCCTGCCGCCCGATCTCCCTCCCCGTCGACGACTGGGAGGGGTAGGGAAGGAGACAGAAGAAGAGGAAGGGAGAGAGGGAGAAAAAATAGAGGAGGGGGAAGGGAGGAAGAAAGAGGGAGAGGGGGGCAGGGAGGCCACTGGTTGCCGACCGGTGATCCCTCCCCGCATGAGACTGGGAGGGTGGGGGTGGGGTGGGGAAGATGGTGGAGGGAGAGGGGGAAAGGGAGGAGGGGGGAGTGCTAGTTTAGGAAATGGATTTTTTTTTCTTAGTGGTGTGGAGAGACAGAAGTGTGGTGCCAATATAACCCCCCTTTATAGAATTTGTTGAGTTTAGGACTGAAGTAGGCATGATAAATCATAGATGTACCCACTTGTATATTATCCAAAATAGTCTCCCAGAAAAAAGAAAACATTTTAAACAAGAAAGGTACACATGATTTTGTAAATTTCAAGTAATGTTGCGTGACAAAGAACCCTTTGTTTGGTGATCTAAAATAAATATGACTTGCCTCTGAATCTTCCTTGTGGTATCTCACTTGTAACAATTCAATTTTGTTTTTTTTTTTTTTGTTTTGTTTTGTTTTTTTTTTTGCTTGTGATGCAATTCTCGAAATGGTACTCTCTCTCTCTCTCTCTCAACACATATTTACCATTGCATCAATGGAAATTTTAGTAAAGTATACAAAACATGCCTAATATACAAAATGTTTGCCACTTTGATTTTGTGCTCCACAAAAACTCCTTAAATGTATGGTGTACAATTTGTAGTTTTTTTTTGTCTTTCAATCTAAGTTACGATGTTGACGCTTATATGTAAAAACACAAAGAGCATCGATATTGATGCTCATTGAAAACACAACGAGCGTCGATATTGA
Organism: Cinnamomum chago; assembly: GCA_038049695.1. Classification (NCBI taxonomy): domain Eukaryota; kingdom Viridiplantae; phylum Streptophyta; class Magnoliopsida; order Laurales; family Lauraceae; genus Cinnamomum; species Cinnamomum chago. The sequence goes on along the minus strand of CP142451.1, from coordinate 28,650,579 downwards.
CTTTTCATTGAAATCATAAAACAAATGAGTGTCTACATTAACGCTCGGCTAACATAGTGTAAAAAAAAACCTACAAAATTGGCCCACAAGGCCACTGTTGTTAACACATATCTATTGGGATCTTTTTTGTGCACCTTCCATCTAAGGAGGTTTTTTTCCATAAAACCCTCACTTGAAAATGATCAGTTAAACACTTTCTCAAGAAAAAAAATGTATTACACCAAATTGCTAAAAAAAAAACAGAAAAAAAGAAAGTTCCTTTTGCCAATGAATAAAAACTTCGATTTTGAAGTATGGTTTGAGGAAAACAATCTAATCAGATAAAACACGTGGGGGGGGGGGGGGGGGGGGGGGTTGGGTTTGAAAATGAGACTTTTGAGATTGGACTCAAGCTAACTTAATAACATATTTGGTAATTAACTAGTAAAGTTAAAGTGAAGTAAAACCTCCATTATGCAAACAAGAAAAGACAATAGGTCATATTTAAAGCACAACATTTAAAATTCCGTATTTCTTTTTTAAAAGAAAAGTAAAAAAGCAACATCTTTTCTCCACTAAATGTAACGCCCCAATTCCGGATACCGAGAAAGCCGTCGGAATACACGAAGTTGGCGCGCTACTTCCCGGAAAATCCGAGAACTTCCAAGATCGTAGGTCCGCAGTGAGGTCCAATTTAAAACTTTTTGAACAATATAATAACAATGGTTAAATTTGCGGAAGCTCAAAAGTGGAACGGAAGTAACGGGTATGATAATATATCAAGTGTGAGCAGAACTACAGTCTAGTTTAAAAGTATCAATTGTTAAGATCAAAAGTTAATTACATCTTTGATAGCTACCCGGCTCACTACAAAATTCGCTCCAAAAACCCAAACAAATAAACTCTCACAGCCTTGGTAACGGCTCTCCACCCTCCGGCTTGACTTCCGGGTCGGCCAGGCCCCAAACGAAGTCTCCTGCGACGAGCGCCTCTACGAGCGCGAGCGCGTCGTCCGCGAACTTTGGGTCAAGGCCTAAGCACCAAAGATGGGTCAGATCTAAAAGATCTGGCAAGTCACAGTATACAAGTAACATATGACATATATATCAAAAGAGTAAAGACAAGTGTATAATTTAAAGAATAACAAGGTAAATGAACTAGGCAGTTGAGCAAGATAAGCATAAGGAATCAGGGTAAATATACAACATCTAATCTACTACAAAATGGCACATTCACACGAGCTGGAATACCACGGGATATTACGTCGCGGCCCTTCCATACTGAACACAGTTGCGGCGGGGAATCTCACCAGTGCTGGGAATTACTAATCCCGAAAATCACTCATCAATCTCATCACACTCACCACTCAAGACCGGACCCGGTATCACACCGTCTGTCTAACAACATAGCTCATCATGATAGCTCCTCAACACTCATAATAGCTCCTACCGAGGATGATCAGTCCACAGGCTGAGCTTAAATCAACCGAGTGAATGTCTATGCCGACTCAAGGAAACTCTAATGGTCTGTGTCTGTCTAGGCTTTGCCTTGCGTGAACAAGGTCCTAACCAAGTCTCTAAGAGGTTTATATATATATCAACTAGTCAATGGATTATAATTCAAGTCCAAGCCCACTCGTTGGATCCATACCAAGGCCCATCAACGCATGGCCTGGTCTAAAACAGTCCAAACGAGGCAACTTAACCATTTCTACTGATAACCAACTCATTCTCAACCAACATGAGTTATAATCCCAATATAAACTACCTCTCCAATCTAAGGGTACACTTTTCCATACTTAGGCCCAATAAGGGCCTGCCTAGCCACTGACACGGGTCAATGTTCTTCAAATCATACTATCGGGTCACCTCTAAGATATCCTAGGTTCAAGTCCTCAATTTCCCTTTAATTAACAGTTATAAGTTACACTAACGATGTAAAAGTGACAGTAGATAAGAAAGGTGAAGTATGAACTTCAGTAAGAGAATCAACAGGGAAAATAACAACAATCCAATCCTAGGTAATGGACCACATTCAGGTTCAGGTCCATCTCAGGTAATTTGATCCCTAAATGGAGTCTCAGATGCCAAAGGATACTGTGTTTGGTGCTTCTGAGGTTACGGGCATCATTGACAACTTTTAGGGATCGAATCATCGTAGAATAAATGACCAAAATCCTACTTAGTGGTCCCCACAAGTCAAGGTCGAGCCACACCTTTGACTCGTGCTTGGCACATTGATGGAAGTTCATTTGGATGGTCAATGGGCCCCACAATCGAGCAATCATAAAACAAAGGCTAAACTCACATCTTAGTGTTCACAGTGTGGCAGGTCGACCTAGCAAGGGTCGGGTCGATCTGCTCCACGGAAATCAAAGTTGGGACTTGGTTTGGATTCTGGAATTTCCAGTGTACCCGATCGACCAGGTGGCCAGCCAGTTGATCTGGTACACAGGTGTACCTGAGCCAACAGATTCCAGGCCAAATCTCAACTTTTGCACTAAAATCTGGGTCTGATGGAAAAATCCAGATCATACACAAACTATTCTAATTGGGTTCATAAAATACTCAAGGCTTAATCAAATTATAAAATCTAATGAAATTTCTAAAAGTATAAATCTAAAGGGTCCAAACTCAATTTAGGTTAATTAAAGAGTAAGGGATCTATAATTTCTAATTTCTAAAATTAATGGGGTCAAGAAATATGAGAAAAGGTAACATGTCAAATTAATCTAATTGGGTTCCTTAAAAACTATGGGGCTTATTTCTAATTATTGAAACAAATGGGCTAAGGTATACATAGAAAAAAAAGTAAAAGAGTTGTGACAACTCACACCCCCCCCCCCCTTCCATGTCATTAGTGCTTACTTTCTCTCTTATCTCTCTCTTATTCCCATACACCTTCAAACCACATGGGCCACTCATCCTTTCTTCCTATTTGAAAATCAAATCCCCAGGTCACCACTCACGTGTCAGCATCACTCTCTCCCTTTTGAAATTCATGTTACGTCTATACACTTTTCCCATGCTCCCTTAGGCTACTGGACCACTCATTCCATAAAGTTAATCACATGGGGTGGCCACAGTTTTACAAGCTCTCACAAATCACCAGACCACTCAACCTATCTCTCCTTCACTCAACATAGAAATCGTTCTGCAACAGAAGCTTTATGCAGGAAACGAGCTCTCACCTGATACATGGAGAAGGCAATGATCGTGGGCCCCACTGGTCAAGGGCCCACGATCAGCCCTCATCATCCAGGTCGCCCAAGGCCCCACAAAGATCCTAAGGTCCTGATTTTACATTAAGTGATCCTACCAGGCCCCACAACCTGATGTTCATATAAGAAAAACCCCTTTGTGAATGACGCCCAGTTCTGTGAAATCCTAAGATGTGGGGCCAGATGGGATCCAATCCCTATGGGGCCACCTCCTCTAGGGTCGCCCGTGGGTCCTCTATCAGATCCACGGGTCGGATTGGTCATCGGGTGGCCCACATGGGTTCTGATCTCAATGCCAAAAACCAAAATCTCACTGTATGTTCTGCTAACAGTGACTATTTCAGTCACCCTCTTCATCTCATTTCTAACCAAATAGATTCTGCAGCACCTCCATTTATCAAATAATCAAATAAAATTATAAAAACACTACAATGCCCAACCATCCGTCAATCCATCCGGCCATTGATCTTCCAAATGAGATAAACTCACCCATCAATGGCCAATAATCCATGAAAACTCAGCTCAAGGTAAATCTAGCACATGTTATTGACTGAATTGAAAAATGTAGAATAAAAAAAATAGAAACATATATCCTAAGTTAAATCAATATATTGTACTTGCCTTTGAGAATTGAGAGATTGTAGAGAGAGAAGAGAAGAAAGAGTGACTCAATCCAATAAAGAAGATGATATAGCAACTCCTAGGTCTTTCCCAGCACAAGAGCCTAGCTCTAGAAGAGGAATGAGAGAGAGGAAGAAAAGGGAGATGGAAGAGAGTGAATAGTAGCTAGGTTACATTGGGAATAGTGCTGGATTTATAGGGTTTGGGGGTTGCTAAGGACTGAAATGCCCTTTAGGTTAGTATGGGATTAGGGTTAGGGTAGGGGGCAAATAGGTCTTTAGATGGGGAAGGTTCTAGAAAAGTGATTTTTTAGGAATACCACCCTATAGTTGACTCTAATTCTTAGCAAGGGCCTCCACTCACTACTAACCCAAAAAAAATAGCAAAAGACTCCAATTAACCCTATGACTATTACAACTAGGCTAATCTAACTCAACTTAGGGAAAATAGTACATAACTACCCTGATTAATCCACTAATTAATATAAATAGTTAATAATTAATATTAAATAGTATTCAAAAATCCAATTAGAGGGCCCACAAGGGGTGGGGCATCACACTAAATGACAAAAGAGTATCTTTTTGTTTTACACAAAAAATCAAAAAGATTTCTTATCAAACACTATGAATAAAAGACAATCATACCCCCTATATTTTATTATCTTTTGATTTGATATTTTACTTTAATTCATTATGCATCTAAACACGCCCTATGTCCTATAAAAAAACTACTCCAAGGAGCCATTTTAGATATTCTTAAAATCAAGGCTTGCAACTAAATTTCACACATGAGATAGTAGCTATTTCAAAATCATGAAAACATCCTTGCCTTAGAGGGTATTTAACATTATTCTGGAATCAGGCATAATAAATCTGGACTTTAAAAAAGGGATTGGATGGAGTGAGGAGGAGCCACGGAGAGGGAGAAATTTTATATATGTATAGGAACTTGATAGGCCCGTTTGGTAATTTTATTAATATAATCAAGTGAAGTCAAGTCAAGTTAAACATCCTATTAAAAGCACTTTTTATCAAAACTCCCTCCATCTTTAAAAAAAAAAAAAAAAAAAAAAAACAACTACATTTACTCACTAAAAGATAAAAAAATTCTATTTCCCAATATAAAAGGTCAAAAATGTTTCATCCCTAATAACTAAAATTAAAACATCATCACGACTCCACTTCACTTTATTTTAAAAGTATATTACCAAATGGGCGTAATTGGAACAACGGGCGTAAACGAAATATTCCAAGAATGATGCGAATCAGTCCCTACTCTGAAAACGACGCTCCCTTCCTCTCTCTTCCATCCCGGAAAAAACCATGACTTCCATCTTCCTTCATCTCTGATTTCAAGTTTTCAACCACTCCCAAAGAAGAGAAAAAACAATGAACGGATTCTACACCATCTTTCTCTTCCTCCTCTTCTCCATCTCCTCCTACTTCACCATCTCCTCCTCCCTCTCCATCCAAATAACCCCCAAAACCCTCCCCAAATCCGGAGACTCCGTCCAAATCCAATGGTCCGGACTCGATTCCCCCTCCCATCTCGACTGGCTCGGCATCTACTCCCCTCCCGACTCCTCCGACTCCGATTTCATCGGCTACATCTTCCTCTCCTCCTCCCCCACCTGGCGATCCGGCTCCGGCAACCTAACCCTCCCCCTTGTCGATCTCCGCTCCAATTACGCCTTCCGAATCTTCCGATGGACCGACAACGACATCGACCGGTCCCGCCTCGACGAGGACCACAACCCACTTCCCGGAACGGAGCGCCGCCTCGCCGTCTCGGAGGAATTGAGGTTTGAGGTGATGGGGCCCCAGCAGATTCACCTCTCGTTCACTTCTGAGGAAGATGAGATGAGGGTTCTTTTCTTGACGGCTGATGGGGCGGAGAGATTTGTGAATTATGGGTTGGAAGCGGGGCGGTTGGAGGAGACTGTGAGGGCGGAGGTGAAGCGGTATGAGCGGAGGGATATGTGCGATGCGCCGGCGAATGAGAGTTTGGGTTGGAGGGACCCCGGGTTTACACATGATGGGGTGATGAGGAATTTGAAGAAGGGAAGGAGGTACTTTTACAGGGTAAGATGGATCGCTCTCTTGCTATCTGAATTTTTTTTCTCTTGTAACAATGTTGTTTAGTCTTTCAATCTTAATTTCAATGTACAATTATTGTATATTTCAGTTGTTTTAAGTAGCAGTAGCGAAGATGAATTGTTTATATGGATGAAACAAAAACAAACACTGATATTGATAAGGATCCCATGATGATATAAAAGCTAAATTAACAATGAGGATGAAGATTATATTTTTAAAGTCCTTTTGCAAGTATTAGTGCCCTCTTAGGAGCATGGTGTTATTGTAGTTTGTTTACTTTTGATTTTTGAACTGAAGAAAGTAATCTTACTTTTCAGATTTCACTTTATTTGTCACTTCATTATCTGAATGTATTCTCAATTGTTAGGGATACAGATGAGCTGGATTTTGAGTGGAACCATTGTGAATTCAGACCCGGATATGTCTTTATAGATTCGATTCCAGACCCAACTCATAACCTATGTGTTTTATCCGAATCCAGCATCAACTTAATAAGACGGATCCAAATTTGAAATGAGATGTTGAGTGCATTAGTATAATTGGATGTTAAAAATACATGTGTGGCTAGGTATATGATTAAAGCTAAGTTGACAGTAGACTATCAAATATAAATATGATTCAAGCTACTTAGATTGCTTAAAACCTTTTTATACTTTTAATTTGAATTTAATCATCCTGTTTCTGGATCCTCGGGTCAGACCATACAAGGATCTGGTTCTGGATCCAAATGTTCCGGATCCTATATGCATTGATCTACCTTGTGTCTTTTCAGCAACTTTCTGATCTCTAGACTTTTCTCCGGCCTTCCCAGACCTCTTATATTCCAAGATAAAATAATCACTTAAAATGCACACCTAAAGCCCTACAAATTCCAATCAAGGAATACCAATTTTTTTATTACATTTTATGATAGTCAATATGCAACTAATACCAATTTTCTGAACCTAAAAGTAGGCATCGACTTGCAAACTTTGAAGTCCCATTTCCAAGGCATCTCCCTTGTTGCCCAACAATTGCTCTATGAATTCTTTTGTATTAAGAGGAAAGAAATGAAGAGAAGAAAAGGAGAGAAAATGAAGAGTGGGTAAAAAGTCATTATCTTCATCAAAGCCTTGTCTCGATATATTGGGTCAGCTATTAGAATTATTTTTCGCTGTTCTAGTCTACCATGGACCAAATCATTGGATAGGTAGCACTTCTTCAGATCTACCCTTAATATTTTCATCTTTGTCCTCTTTAGCCTACATTTTTTCCTTGATGGGGCCACAACCTGAATAGAGAAACTTTTCCTCACCTATCAAATGAGTCTTACTTTGTCATCTATCGATGCTGCTCCTAAATGCTTCCGAATGTGCTCATTTATGATTCCATAGGTCATAGTCGTTGTTTTGTAAAATTTTCCTTTCAATCTTGTTGGTATGTGTTGTGTTGATCACAAAGTATTCCAAAATCAAGTCTCCATTTCAGCCATCCAATCCTTATCCTATGTTCAACATCCTCAACCTCCCCGTCCTTACTAATTATAGAGCCAAGGTATCATAAGAACTCTTTTTATTGTATCTCTAATACAATCACCGTTTAAAAATAATAAAAAAAACTCACAGGAGTTACATCACTCTGCACATCTCCACTGATTTGCAATTTATATATTCGGTCTCTATATGATTTATTTTAAAAAGGCTCGCACCATTGCTCAAAGTTTTGCACTGATGTCATCTCTCTATTCATCTACCAACATTTACGAGTAGGTAAAAAAAATATAATAGAAATTATTTCGCATTTGATCTTCCTTTGTCATCTATCATTCAAGGGTGGTCTTGTTCTTTCTTTAGTCTTCTCTCTCCTCATTATGCTTATTAGGGGTAACTCTGTGAACTGCCTTGACAATCATTAACAAGGATCTGCAATGGTGAGTGTTTGTACTGCAATAAAAGGTGCAACTTTCTTAACCCTTAATGATATGTCCTTTTTTAAATGGGTAGTACATAGTTGGGACTTGGGACAAGGCTTTGATGATGATGTTGATGAGTAGTCTTGGTTGGATTCTAGATCTAATGTAAAAAATTAATTTTTGAGAACTTAATGGTTGCAGATTTGCTAAATCAAACACCAAAATTGAGATATGACTCAGACCATTACAAAGATGGTTTTGGTATTTTACCCTTTTTTCTTCATATTGGACGGGGTTTCATGTATAGTACACGAAGGGACTCTGGTTAGTTAGTCACACCTTTATTGCTTAAAAATTGAAATTCTGCAATTTGAAAACCTTTCTATTTGTATGAATAGACGTCTGATGATTCACGGGCACTGAACATTTACTTCTTTATCAATGTTTCAAGCCTTAATTTTAATTGATGTGTAGTTTTTTCCAAAGCTCTATTAAGTTGGGTCTCTTATCCAATGGTTTCAGAATTATTAATCTGCTGTTGATCACAGGTCGGGAGTGATGCCAGTGGTTGGAGTGCAATTCATAGCTTTATGTCTCGGGATGGATCCTCAGATGAGACAATTGCCTTCCTATTTGGAGATATGGGAACTTCAGTGCCATATTCAACATTTCTCCGTACACAAGAAGAAAGCATATCTACTGTGAAGTGGATCCTTCGCGACATTGAAGCTCTTGGGGACAAGCCTGCATTCGTGTCCCACATTGGCGACATCAGCTATGCAAGAGGCTACGCTTGGCTCTGGGACTCATTCTTCACTCAAATCGAGCCCATAGCTTCCAAGGTCCCATACCACGTATGCATAGGCAATCACGAGTATGACTGGCCATTGCAGCCTTGGAAACCTGACTGGGCTTCAACTGTGTATGGGACAGATGGAGGTGGTGAATGCGGTGTCCCTTACAGTCTCAGATTCAACATGCCTGGAAACTCGTCATTTTCAACTGGAACCAGCTCTCCAGCCACAAGGAACCTCTACTATTCCTTTGATGCAGGGGTTGTGCACTTTACGTACATTTCGACTGAGACTGATTTTCTCCCGGGCAGCGATCAGTACAATTTCATCCAGCATGATTTGGAGAATGTTGATAGAGCGAAGACCCCATTTGTCGTTGTCCAAGGCCACAGACCCATGTACACAACAAGCTATGAAATTGGGGATGCTCCATTGAGGGATAAGATGCTTGAACACTTGGAGCCTCTGTTGGTAACGAACAAGGTGAATCTTGTACTATGGGGCCATGTTCACAGGTATGAGAGGTTCTGTCCTTTAAGAAACTACACCTGTGGGAACTTGAATGAGACAAGTGTAGGCCTACCAGTGCACGTCGTGATTGGGATGGCTGGCCAAGACTGGCAACCCATTTGGGAGCCGAGGCCTGACCACCCAAAGGACCCGATATACCCTCAACCCGATCGCTCCATGTATCGTGGGGGTGAGTTTGGCTACACAAGGCTTGTTGCAACACATGAAAAACTGACACTTTCTTATGTTGGAAACCATGATGGCAAAACACACGACATTCTGGAAATACCGGCCACATTGGTTCATGATTTAAGAAGTGACAGCAATGCAGAGTCCGCATTCGCATGGTATGTAAAAGTCGGAAGTGTTTTGGTGCTTGGGGCCTTTGTAGGGTATGTTTTAGGGTTCATATCACATTCAAGAAGAGCAGCGGCCTCCAGACGGAGCTGGGCTCCAGTGAAGACTGAGGAGGTTTAAGTGATCAATCTTTAGCAGATGCGTCTGTGCAAGAACTGATGGGGGAGCATACTTTAGAAACCTGCAGCTGATTTTACTCTATTCTGCATACTTGTCATAGTTGCCTGACTCAGTGGCATTTCAATGGAGTTGGATTTTCTGGTTTGTTAAAACCAACTTAGGGGGCAGGATTACATGGTTTGTACAGTTGTTGGAAACTAATATTCACGAACCTGTTCACCCGGCCAGAAGAAGGCTTGTGAATATTCAATGTGTGTTGTTTTAATAGATGCCTGTAATTATATTCTCTTGTCATTACCACGGTGTCATGGAGTATGCCAGTACAATATGCTGAAAGAGATGTCCAAAAATATATATGGTATTATGAATGAGAAAATTTGTAGTGTGGCTTGGTGAATGCCTGTAATTGTTTTCTTGGCAAGTAGCATAGCGACTTGGTAGTATATTATTGCTAAAAAGTTTACAATTTTTTGTGGCAATGCACCGGCCGGGTTTGGGTTTGGATCTTGCGGGTTCTGGATGTCGAACCAGAAAGTCATTGAGTATCTTGGGGGTGAGTCTGACTGAGTTCTCAGGCTCTCTTAGTCTTTGCTGGCATGACGACCCAGAAGAACAAATGTCCCACCTTCCATGGCTTTCTCGAGAATAGTTAGTAGTTACTCGAACTATTCACTCACAAAAAAGAGTCAGAAAAATCTCTCATATATGAAATCTTTGACCGACTGAACACCATCAGGAGAAGAGAAGAAGTTAGTGTAGAAAGACAATGTAATTGAGGTGGTTATACTATTGAGATTTAACTTGGCTCTCTGCTATTGATGCCGAAGCCTTTTGAATTTTGATCTTCACTTCCCTGACCCATCCTCAAAACACCCCAAAATGACAAATGGCACACAAAGTAATCCTATCAGTATATACAAAATCACAGGGCCAAAACACAATGCCAGAACCCAGAAGCAGATTCTTTGACAATTGTACGTCAAACACCGAAGCTTATCTCAATTCTCAACCGTCCTTGTCCATAATCCCCTCATCCAACTGAAACAACAGTGCATAAGAACGAGAAAAATGCTCCATGAATAGTTGTGTACATGGGCTACCAAAATTGCTAGTTCTAAGCTCCCCACTTCACCATACGATTCATCAATTATTGTCATTCCATAACAAACCAATTTGAACACAACTTGAACTACAAAAATTCCAGAACAATATAATCTGATATCAATCTGTTGGTTATCTATATAGTTGATGCCGAGGACTGAAGGATTTCAATACCGAGAAAGCCAGCAGAAAAAAGAGATGCCTCTCATAGAATCATCTAAAATTCAGGGCATTTTTAGGATTTTTGGTGTGGTGTTGGGTGGGTGGGGAGCCATACTTAAACATGTAGTTAATGATAAAGAAGATGAGGTGTTAGCATCCCAATTCCAAATCTAAACGCAACTCTGGCTGTTGACACTCAATGTCCGGTAATAATATAGAAGAAAAAAAAAATAGTTTTCTTAATTTTAGGCCTTGGGGCTGGCTTACGCTTGTAGGGAAAGGGACTAGGTAATGGAGGCCCTCCGTGGCTTTGTTCTGCCTTACGCCAAATCTGCATATATTGAGGGCAAAGTCGGACAACATCGGTACAGGCCCGGCCCGGACGTTTGACAGCCCTACTTCTTGATGTGGAGGAGCACGCACATAGTCGAATTCTAATGGTCATCCAAAATATAGTTTCTTGATCTAGTGATATCTAAATCAGAGATTTCTCCCAAAACCATCATTTACAAATAGAAACAAATTCTCCAATTGCCCCACGCAAGACTCTTCAGAATCCTAATTGACAAATAGAAACGACGACAACAACAATTAGAGAGGAGTCCGGATTCTCTATTGGCTTTGTCTCATGGTCTGCCACGTCAGTCGAAAACACTGCATTTAGAATTTTTGAAGTGGATGGGGTAACAGGGATCCGGACTCATTAGAGAGACACGATAATACAAGATGCCCAAAAGAAAAGGGGCATCCAATCTGACACAGGCACCGAGGGATCATCCCTAGGTGAGGAGGTAGTTTCACAAGTTCTGTAACACCGTCCCAGCATAGCCCAAAAAAAAAAAATGCCAATAAAATTTTGCAGAAACCCTTAATTACATATAGAAACAAAAACTCCAGCTGACATCTAGATTATCCTCAATTACAAATAGAAACAACAATCCCCAAATGCCAATCCATGATCCAAAATTTTTTTTATAAAACTTCATTTGCTTAAATGAACCAAGATAAACTGAGTTTGAAAGAGCGAAGAATTTCATGAGCAATCACATAATTCTCATATGTAAGTCTACCTTTGACAAATGCATTTTGATTTGGGCCAATAATTTATCAAGCCTATGAACTATTATGTCATATGGATAATAACTATTTTTCAAATTCATTGACTCCATGGAGTCAGGGTCAGGTGAGGTGACTTGAGTTGATGGCATCAGGCAAGGCACGTCAACAAAAGCCCAAACGAGAACTCAGTCACTCACCCCCAAAGATCCTCCATGACTTTCTGGATCCTGCTAGATCCAACCCAAACCACACTATAATTGCTTCCATTCAAAAAAACCATACTCATTCTCACAGACTGATCACTTTTCAACATGCAGGACTGGCATACTCCATGGGATCATCATGATGGTATTCACAAGAGAATATAGTTACAGGCATCAATCACAACACACATTGCATATTCACAAGGCTTCTGGCTGGATGAATGCCTACATGAGTCTTAGACCACACACTATCCAAACCATCAGAACACTGCCCTTAAGTCAGTTCAAAAACTGAAAAACCAACTTGACAGAAATACCATTGAGTTGAGTGATCATGCCAAGTATAACAAATAACCCACTCATTCGAGTCGGTGACCTTGAGATCCACAGAATCGACCCAATTCCGTTGCGAGCTTTTAAACTATGCCCCCAGTCAGTTCTTGTTCTTTTTTGCCTTGAGGTAACATAAGGATTCATTAAAAAAGCAGATACAAGGAAGCACCAACAAAAAGATTGGGCCTCTAACGTATAAAAGCTTTATACCAGATTCACACTAAAAACCCAGCAAAATTACATGAGAACAACAATGAACAGTGATGATCTGTCCACCCCTAGGTTAGCCAAAGAGTCCTCTAGAGAATTAGTTGACCTCCCAACATACCTAAACACCACATGAAGCGATGAAGCCAAAACCTTGATCTCAATAAAGAAGAAATGAAACCTCCATGGGGCCGCAGAAAAGAAGATAACCAAGAAATAGCATTCAACGAATCACACTCTGCCACAAGTTCTCCATGAAAGTCAGACCTAAAGAGACGAAGAGAATCTAAAATGGCCAAGACTTCCGCCTCATCAGACTCCACGACCCCCACACTCCTAGAATTAAAAGCCAAGACAACCCCTTCATTGTTACCCCACCCACAACAAACCCAAGAAAAAAAAAAGTCCAGCCAGACCAGGTTTACCTCTAACCGCACCGTCCACATTGAACTTCATTATAACTTCAATACAGCAGTTGGCGGTGGCAACCATCTCGCCACCTTCTTAGACTTGTAAGGCCCACAAGACAATAGAAGCTTCCCAATTGTGAAAAATACCTTCCACACTAGAGCCGTTGCTCAAATACCTTCCCAATGTCCCAATTAGAGCCGGTTCTTGTATGAATGCATCTATCTGCTAAGATTGATCACTTCAATCTCTTCAGTCCTCATTGGAGTCCAGCTGCTCCTGCTCCTTGAATGTGATAAGAATCCTAAAACATACCCTACAAAGGCCCCAAGCAACAAAACACTTCCTAATTTTACATACCATGAGAAAGCAAACTCTGGGTTGCTGGCACTTCTCATATCATGACCCAATGGGGACGGTATCTCCAGAATGTCATGTGTTTCACCATCATGGTTTCCAACATAAGAAAGTGTCAGTTTCTTCCGCGTCGCAACAAGCCTTGTGTAGCCAAACTCAAACCCGCGATACATGGAGCGATCAGGTTGGGGGTATACTGGGTCCTTTGGATGGTCAGGCCTTGGCTCCCAACTGGGTTGTGCATCATGTCCAGCCATCCCTATCACGACGTGCACTGGTAGGCGTAAACTGGTCTCATTCATGTGCCTACAAGTGTAGTTTATTAAAGGACAGAACCTCTCATAACTGTGAACATGGCCCCACAGTGCAAGATCCACCTCGTTCTTTACCAGTAGAGGCTCCAAGTGCTCAAGCATCTTATCCCTCAATGGGGCATCCCTAGATTTAGTGCTTGTCGTGTACATGGGTCGGTGGCCTTGGAACACGATGAATGGGGTCTTCGCTCTATCAACATTCTCCAAATCATGCTGGATGAAATTGTACTGATCGCTGCCTGTAAGAAAATCAGTTTCAGTTGACATGTACACAAAGTGCACAACCCCTGCATCAAAGGAATAGTATAGGTTCTGTGTGGCCGGGGAGCTGGTTCCTGTCGCAAAAGAAGAGTTTCCAGGCATGTTGAATCTGAAACTGTAAGGGACGCCGCATTCTCCACCTCCATCTTTCCCATATAGATTTGAAGCCCAGTCGGGTTTCCAAGGCTGCAATGGCCAGTCATACTCGTGATTGCCTATGCATACATGGTATGGGACCTTGGAAGCTATGGGTTCAATTTGAGTGAAGAATGAATCCCAGAGCCAAGAGTAGCCTCTTGCATAGCTGATGTCACCGATGTGGGACACAAATGCAGGCTTGTTGCCAAGAGCTTCAATGTCGCGAAGGATCCACTTCACAGTAGATTTGCTTTCATCTTGTGTGTGGACAAAGGTTGTATATGGCACTGAAGTTCCCAAATCTCCAAATAGGAAAGCAATTGTCTCATCTGAGTCTCCATCTCGAGACATAAAGCTATGAATTGCACTCCAACCACCGGTATCACTGCCAACCTATGATTGCATCAGCAGATTAGTAATTCTTCAACTGCTGGATAAGAGGCACATCTTAATGGATCCTTCAAAGAAACTACACATTAATCAAAATCATCAGACATATTTATACCAATAAACGAGTTTCTTGCAGAATTTTAAAATTTAGGCAACGAAGCTGTGACTGATCAGAGTCCCTTTGTGCTATTAATGCATGAGATCCCATCTATATGAGCAGAAAGGGTACAACACTAAAACCATCTGCGAAAATGGTCTGAGTTAGAACTCAATTTTGATGCAAGATTTAGCAAATCTGGAAACGTAAGTTCTCAAAAATTAAAATTTTGCATCAGATCTAGAATCCAACCAAGACTACCTGTTTCAAAATGATCATATTATTAAGGGTTAAGAAAGTCATACCTTTTATTGCACTCTAGAGATTCACCAATGCTGATCCTTGTTAATGGTTTTGTTAAGGCTGTTCATAGATTTACCCCTAATGAGCATAATCAAAGGAAAAAAAAGCAGATCCCTGAAGACATATCCATTGTTTAGGCTACATAGGTACCTGTTGACAGCCTTCACACCCATCCTGCTCCTCGTTTCCGCAATGGGTCAAAGGATGAAGAAGAGAGAATCAGAATAGGACCACCCTAGAATGATTGAATGATGAAGGAAGGTCAAATCTGAAATAATTCTGTTATTTTTTACACTCTTCATTTTCTCTCCTTTTTTCTCTTCATTTCTTTCCTCTTGATACGACACAATTCTTAGAGGAATTGCTGGACAGGAGGGGTGGTGCATTGGATCTGGGACTACAGAAAGATTGTAGGTTCATGCCTACTTGTAGGTTCAATAAATTGGTATCAGCAGCATATTGACTGCAAGAAAATGTCAAAAAAATTGCTCATCGGTGCATCATGTATCTCATTTCATTGTCAACATCATTTGAACCATATCTCATTGACCTGGGGCCGGCCTAAAGAGAGGAATGTCTGAAAAATCCTTTCCACCCAACCATGGAACAAGAAAGTGAGTAAGTGAGCATGAAACAGCCAAAGGAAAATCTTGTATCCCACAACATGAAACTGCCAAATCCACTAACATGAGAGACTAGTCCATTCTCCATCAGGGAACCATTATAAACATCTATATATCCAAATATCAAAAAGTAGGTCGCCTTCGTGATTTCTGCTCTTTGTCATGTCTTTCCTCGTTACTTCACTGAAGATCTTTATCGGTCTCCCACTTTTCCTAGTTCCTTGAACTTGTAACCTTTCAATTTATCTGACATGCGCAACTTCTGGTTTGTGCACCCAAACCATTTCAGATGACATTCTTCTTCTTTTTTTCCTTCCATTGCGGCTAGCCATGTGATTTCTTGTTATGTTCTCACTCCTAATTTTATCCTTTCTTGTTATTCCACACATCCATCTTAGTATGCATTTCTTCGTCGCCCAACATTCTGCAATACACGATAGAGCAAGCCTGACTACCATCACAAAATTACCCACTTCAATCAAAATGGCACTGAACAATCGTATAACAATCCACCAGCTTTATCTCCACTGCACTAATGATATTCACTATGTCTTTGTCTATAGTGAACTTCAAAATCCTCATTTTTGCCTAGCAATAGATCTACATATCAAAATATTCTACAGTGTGCTACTGCTACCACACTCATAGATATTTTTCACTAATCTCATCTTCTCTACTCTCGAACCCCCCAATTTTTGTTATGCAAATTCCTTTCTCCAAAGTCTTAGGGTATCATTTATTTGCTCCCTTATCTCATTATCTTAATTAATTAGTACAATATCATTTGCAAACAACATATACCATGGAACTTCATCATAGATATTTTCATGTCCATAACCAGGCGAATAAATAGGGGCTCCAATAGTACCCTTGGTGCAATTCAACTTTAACAAGGAACTCAGAAATTGGGTCACACATGGTTCTCACGCATTATTCCTATTTAAGTCTCGTTACTCTTTTATGATTTCGATATACCAATTACTGACACATTTCCTCTTCAATGCCTGCCAAATTAACTGGCTCAACACCTTACCATACACCTTTTTCAATACTATAAATTTATAGAAACCATTTGTGAATCGTTTTTCTTCTTTCTAAACTTTCCTATAAGTTGTCTTAGTAGGAAAACAGGGCTTCTGCAGTAGACCAGACACACATAAACCAAATTAGTTCTCTAAATATTTAGAATTTCTCTTCTACAGATTGTTCTTTTACTCCTCTGAGTCTGAGGTTCCACCATGTGGTGCCGGAGTTAACAGTCATGTAATTTGCACAGTTCTGAGCATCTCCCTTGTTCTTATACAAAGGGACTAAGTGCTTTTTATCCATTCATTGGGCACATTCTAATCACACTTAAAATTATACTAAACAAACTGGTTAACAATCAATTCCAACTTTGCTAGTAAAGCATAATCTCGAGGTATACCATCTTGTCCTAGTGCTGAGAATCAGATTTTGTTAGAACACCAACAATGTTGTTGGTGCAGTGACAACAGTACTTCAACTGCAAGCAGAAATCTTGATTGATGCACTCCAGAACTCATACCATTTTGAAGAGGCCCTACCAACTACTTTCTCCTTTTGGAGATTATGAATGATCTTTAGTGTGTCACTAAAGATCATTTTGGGGCTACAGCAAACATAACATAATGATTTATACCTTACAGTAGAAATATAATGTATTATTAAAGAATGTTTTTTAGTGCATATCTATTGCTCAATTTGCTTTTGTTTTGTAATTCATGCACTGAATAGTTTTGAGCTTCAATCTATGGAATGAAATCTTATTCTTTAGATAATGAATAGAATGAATTATGAAGTAAATTTATTACAAGTGCTTTAGCTTTTATCTTTATAACTTTAAATTAGGAAGGTCAAGAGGTGGGGGATTTTTTGAAGCCTGCATTTTGAGAGGATTTATATTCCAGATAGAGAGTTATCTAAAGGAGTGGAAGACAATGTAAGAAACAATATTCAACATTTTGAGCAAAAATAATCTTTCCCTCCAATTTTTTCTTGGATTGCCAAACAAAAATCTGCATTCTCTTGCGCAACAAAAGAGGCCATTAGTTATAAAAAGAGAACAAAACAAAGAGCAGCAGGCAACATCATTATCAATGATAGAAGGGAGGGGAAAGGAAAAGATCCATCTTACCCTATAAAAGTACCTCCTTCCTTTCTTCAAATTCCTCATCACCCCATCATATATAAACCCAGGGTCCCTCCAACCCAAACTCTTTGCCGGCGCATCGCACATATCCCACTGCTCATACCGCCTCACCTCCGCCCTTGCCCTCTCCTCCAACCACCCCACTTCCAACCCATAATTCACAAATCTCTCCGACCCATTATCGGCCGTTATGAAAAGAACCCGGATCTCATCTTCTCGAGAAGTGAATGAGAGGTGGATTTGTTGGGGGCCAGTCACCTCAAGCCGCAATTCCTCAGAGACCACAAGGCGGTGCTCCGTTCCGGGCAGCGGGTTGTGGTGTTTGTCAAGGCGGGGGCTGTTGGACCAGCGGAAGATTCGGAAGGCGTAATTGGAGCGGAGATCGGCCAGGGGGAGGGTTAGGTTGCAGGAGCCGGATTGCCATGTGGGGCAGGAGGAGAGGAAGATGTAGCCAATATAATCGGAGTCAGGGGAGTTGGGAGGGGAGTAGATGCCGAGCCAGTCGAGATGGGAGGGGGAATCGAGCCCTGACCATTGGATTTGGACAGAGTCTCCGGATTTGGTGAGGGTTTTGGGGGTTATTTGGATGGAGATGGAGGAGGAGATGGTGAATCTTAGGAAGAAGAAAATGAAGATGAAGGAGAAGACTGAGATTGTATTGTTGTATGAAAATCTCATTTTCCTCTTCTTCTTTCTTTCTTTGAGTGGAGAAGAGAAATCAAATCAGTGGTGGAAGCAGAAAAACAAATACATGCTTTTCTCCCGGGATAGAAGAGGAAGCGGGTCAATTTTTGAAAGGGACTCCTTTTATAGTTTGGAACCCCTACTTTTCACAATTTTTAAATAACTTCACTCTCCCATTGAAATGAATTTGTTTGGTTCGGGCTTCTTAAAACTCGCCATAATTTACTTATTTAATTGAAATCATGAAGTCCACCATGGTCAATGACCATTGGCGGACTCAAGATTTTCATTTGAGGGGTGCGGGCCCAAACAAGCAAGTGGGGCTTTGGAACAAACCCAGTATTTTCTTGTGGGCTTTGGGGGCATATGTAGGATTTTTATGTAAATTTTTGAAGTAGAGATAGAGTTTTGATTGTGGTTTTAGAAGTAGATCGAGGTCCAATAGGTGCGTGTGCCCCCACATGGATGCATGTAGGTCCGCCCCTGTCAATGACAAAAGACATGTTTTCTTAGGGATATAAATGGTCCCTGATTTTTCGATTACCCGGAGATTCCAGCCCGTTAAAAATCGGGTTTAGGTTTTTATTTAGGCTTTGATAAGTAAATGAGTCTAGGCTTGGTTCCACCTTGGTTCGGATCTGTCGGCCTCAGACCTGACATATTACCTCAATTTTTGAAAATCTCTCCTAAAAACTATGTTTTTTTAATAACATTCTCTACCCAGACTTAGACCCGGATCCAGACCCGTTCCATATATGGTTCTGGTTCCAGTTCCGTAGCCAAGAAATTTGTTCTGAAATGGTTCCGGGTCCGAATCCGATTTCACCTTATCCTTAACGGTCCCGGACCGACCCATTTACAGTCCTATGTTTTTTAGAATAATTGTTTCACTCATAATTTTCTGTTTTTCACCTTTCTATTTTTTAATGCCCTTTTTTGTTATTTTCTTCCATTGATATACATGTGTAAATCTCAAATGAATCAGTCAGAAACCTACTGAGATGGATGAGCCGATATATGTAAACCCTACCCACCTTCATTTTATACGACTTTCAACCTGAGCAAACTCAAGCGGCACAAAAGCTTACACAGCATCAGATTCTGAACCCATCTGTTGACCCCCCGACCTAACCATTTATTGACACCCCACCTAACCAGCATAGCTTTAAAACCAAGTTTCACCTAACTACCAGTTGCACCAGCAATATAACTGTTCATTTGATTGGAGACTCTAAATAGAAATTATTAGACCAAGAGTTCAAGGTATTGGATTTGAGAAAAGATTGAAAGTTGCAAATGGGCAAAAATCAAGATGGTTAATCATGGTGGATTAGGATGAAGCACAGCGCAAAGCGTCTTTTGATGGTAGCTTTTATCCCTCATATGGGGCACTATAGCAGGTTTTGTCTAATGGCTCACATAGGAGAAGGGGGCATTTAGAATTAGCTTCATTGGTGAGGCCTATGATATAAGGATAATCTGCCGAAGTAGTTGACTGGCGTATGTCTTCTTAGTTTCTACTCTCTGTGCATGTCATCTTGGGAGGAGCTAAGGTCGGGATGTTCATGTCCAGGTTGGGGCGCCCAAATTTAGACCATTTTTTTAGTGGAATTTTTGTCAGGAATTCACCATGTTTTGAAATTTTTGGATATGATGTGACATTATGTACCTTTAAAATTTTGAATTCCTTGTTTGTTCGTTAGTATTTCTAAATTACAGTCACATGAAAGGTCTCTTTTAACCTTTGAAAATCTAAGAATTCCACTCCCTTTGCATTTTAGTGGAATTTCTAGATGCTCAAGCCCAAATGATCATCTAGGAATTCCACTATGTCTAGGAATTCGGAAATTCCCCAGACGGGAATTCTTGGAATTCCAGCGAAGAAACATGCCCTAAACTTTTGAAGCCAAGCCCGGGCTTAGCCTAAATCAAGCCATGTGTGCCTAGCACAAATAAAATAGATTGAGCCCAGTGAGGATAGATAGTATTTTATAAAAAATAAAAAAAAGGGTACCATTTACTGCAACAAGTTGTAGCTTAATTGGCGGGACGTGTGTACATTATATTTTAGGATAATAATGGAGGGGTGATCAAACCTACTAAAACTATCAATCATTGATGGAAAGGATGTTATATACATTATATTTTAGGATACGTTGCTTTTATTTAAAGCGTTTTTATTTTGAATTCCATTAATAATCATGTATTAAGGGTATAGTTATTAATTTCGTTTCATTTTGGCTGAAATGACAGAAATTTTATATTTTGATCGTGGCCAAAACAAAATGACACATAACACTTTTTCTTGAGAACTTCAGCATATTTCAACAGAAATCCATGGTCTTGGCTGAATTCAATGAATTTCAGTCGAAATGGTCTTTGAGACCATTTTAAAGAAAAAATAAATTAAATGTTATTGTGTAAGGAATAAGGAACATGTTTAAATATTAATCTTGTATGTTATAATATTGTTTTATTAGAATGAATTAAATCAGAACTTATATATATATATATATATATATTTTTTTTTCCTACTTATATATTATATTTTACTGAAATGTGTTTTTGAAATTTTTTGTTAAAATCCCTATTTAGCCGAAATTTAATTTTGAAGGGCAAATCAAAATGGGACCTAAAACAAAATTGACAACTATGATTAGAGGGAAGCAGAAGAAACTATAAAGTCATAATTTCCAAGCTAAAAGAGGTTAATCGAAATTCTATGAATAAAAGAGGTACTTATTTGCATAAACAACTGAGATGTGTGGTCATGTTTTGAATTGTTAGAACAACAGGGGATTCAATGTAAAGTATACCTTTCCAGTTTCCCCACACTCTGGATGTTAATTGTTAGAAGAACAGGTGCTTCAATGTAAAATATCCGGTCCCCAAACTCGAGACGACAGAGACAACGATCGAATGCAGTAGAGAGAGAGAGAGAGAGGGAGAGAGGATTTGCAGGAGATTCGAGGGTGTCTGAGATATCAATAGAGAGATGGCGATTTCAGGAGATTTGAGGGTCTTTGAGATACCAGTAGCTCTTTATCCTTCCAACTGGCTTCAACGTCCTTTCGCCCTTCCTTCAAAGGTATCATCACATCTTCTCTCTCTCTCTCTCTTCAGTTCCCCTTTCTTGTAATCCCCCCAGAAAATGAAACGAAATTAGAAAGAACATGCTCTATTCTTTCCACTTCATTTGAGTTTTAGATTTCTCGATGCACCCCTTTCAAATCTCTTCCTCAAACACCCAATTCAAGTATCCAAAGCGTTTCATCTAGATAGTGGTGCATTTGGATGTGTCCCAAATTGCAAGTGGACATGATGTGTGTCTGGTTGTTCAATCTTCTGTTTGGGGTAGTGGGTTACTCTGGGGATGGCACCAAAACACTTTGGGTATGTTTATGTGCGGAAATATTCCAAGGCATTTTATTTCCCTGAGTGATTTCATTTTCCATGGACAGTGGGGACTGGAGACCTCATTATTTGTGGATTCAGTTTCTGTTGTTTGGTGCAGCAAAAGATTTCTCAGTGAAATGTGGTTTTCTGCCTCATGAAAGGGTGCAGAAAAAAATGGGTTTCTTCCCTTGGGTTTGAATCTGCTTTCTGTGAGAATTGCGGAAAATGATTTTACAGTATAAATTGAAAGCCACAGAGAATTTTAACTCAACAGCAGAGAATCATTCTCCTATAGGAACTGTTTTCATTTTCTTTGAAACTCGTGCTAACGTTCCTTTTTTATGGTTACGCATTTGACATGAAAAACACAATTGGTTTCCTGGAGAGATAAGTTTTCATGGTTCCATATTAACATTTTCTGTGGCTTTGAAACAGTAAACAATATAAGTTGAAAACTAGAGAAAATGAAGTCTCTGTTGTTGTAGCCTATAATGATCTGTTGCCGACTTTTTATCTTTTGGGTATTTTTGAGGATTGATGCTTGTTTTCTCGTCTAATATTGGCTACTTTGGCATTCTGTTACATTTATTAATTGTTGGTCCCTTCAAATTTAGAATATGAACATTGCATCTAGTTAAACTATGGATGGGTTTCTAACCCTCTTTCTAGGAAGGTGGCTATTGCTTAGACATACGTTTGCGATAGTGGATGAGATTTTAGGAAATTCTATTACAAAGAAAGCATGATGGGACCAAGTTCTTTACTTAAGCTGGTCATTCGCTTCTTCAGGCTAGGGCTTTGTTACAGAGTTCTTCTTGTGACATTATGATGGTTGATGTATGCCACTAAATCTTCGACATGACCATGTTTGTTTGTTTCAAAATGAGGATAGGGTGTTTTTAATCATCCCACCACACTCCCGACATTCGTATCCATTACGAATTGATTAAGTTAATATTTCTGGAATTATTGGTAGAAGGCTCAGTTGAGAACTTTATGTCAAGGGTTTTAAATTTCTCCTTTTGAGAAAATAATAGAAGTTATTTTTGTAATCATTATAAACATAAATAATGTGAAACAAGGGCTTAGAAATAACTAACCAAGTAGAATGATATTTCTTTGTCTCTTCCTACTTGTCTTTAATATTTGAAGCTAATTAAAAAAAAAAGTGATGAGGTTCAATGGGTCACAGTGGATGAAATGGTTCAGGCCTACCTAAGTTGCTATGCTGTTTTGGACCAAGGGGCTTACGATTTCAAGAGCCACGAAGAGATTCAAGGTGAAGCATATGACAAGCTTGCTGAAGTTGAGCCTATTCAGAGCAGCTCCATCAAGCAAAGGATAGTTGGAGCAATTGTGACTGTGCCCACACCAAATATATTAGGCTCAATGAGCCCAATGCCCAGACCATACTTTGCATGACCAGCATGGCCCATGTGGGACCCCCTAGTCCAGGGGAACTATCTAGCATAGTTATCAGAATCATACGATTTGTATCTCGAATTCTGATTCATATCCCAAATCTTAAGGAAAATGATTCGTATCTATGCAATGAATTCCATTTACAAATGAATCTTAGGATTCATGTGTGAATCCTACGATTCGATACTTGTTTCATCGAATCTTTCGATTCAAGCAATTCGGCTAAGCGAGAATGGCTACAGCCAGTAAGTTAATATTAATAATCTTTTACCTTTTTTCTTTTTTTTTTTTATTCTCTCTTTCTTTTATCCCTTGTATTTTTAAAAGGTTATTTAGTAGTTAACGAAATCTCGTAAGAATTTTTTGCGGCTTTGATAAGGTTTTAAAGATGAATAAAGAACATGCATTTAACTAAAGCATTCGACCGTACGTATGGTGCTTGTCTATATCTGCTTCTTTTTTTAATTTATTTTGGTCTTTTTTCTTCATGAATACTTTCTTAACTTTAAGAGATATCCTACTGTGTAAGATTGATGGTTTGAATTTTATTTTATTTTTCTATTTTGATTTAAAGATAATAAAAAAAATATATTGATACTTTAAACTTATTTAACTATTTAGACATCATTTATTATATATATATATATATTAATATATGCCATGATGTTCTTGATATGATTGTTTGATATACTTACTTGTTAATTATTATATTTATATTACTATAAATGGGAAAATGGATGCTTATGAATAATTACTGTTTTTTCTATTAATTTTTAATTATTTTTCTTTTTTATTAGAAAAATAAAAAATCCTCCGATTCGCGATTTGTTTCATTCAATTCATGGGTGTGAACGATTTGTGATACAATTCCGATTTTGAAAACTATGCTATCTAGGTCCATGCTAGGCCTATCTATGGCCCTTCCAAGCTGGGCCTGGCACCTGGTTAGGCATAGTTGAGAATTCTTTTTCGAACTCCCTTTTGGTTTTGCCTCCAAACTGAAATGTTTTGGCCGATTTGGAATTTCGTCAAAACATTTTGGAGTTACATTTTGAAAAAATATAAAACTAAAATGAAGAGAATGTATATGTAAAAAATATGAAAAATATTAAATTTGAAAATAACAGAGAAATCATATGCATTCAATTGATTCTACCAAATCAATAATGTAGTATGTTATTTGTACATACAAAATGATTTATTTTTGTGGTTTCAATCTTCTTTAAGTGGGCAGCCTATTAGAGGATACAAGTATAAGAAAAAAAAATCTTTTTTTTTTCTTGCCCCCTTCTCCCCTTTTCCCTTTTCCCCTACCCTACAACCTAGCACATTACACGGTCCCCCTTTCTTTCTTTTTTCTTTCTTTTTTAATGATAAAAAAGTTTTAGCCGAAATCCGAAGTTTTAGTCGAAATCCGAATTTTGGCTGAAATGGTCCAGACCACTTTTTTTTGGCCAAACAGAAATTATTTGGCCAAGTCGGTTGAAACCAATTGAAATTCGCAACTATGCTATTAGGCCCACACGTTGTACCTGGACAGGCTTGGCCAGCCCTTTAGTCACCCCCATTGAGGGGCATTCTGAACCCTAATTAAATATGTTTTAATTTATTAGTTTATTTTAATGTTAACATTATTTCTTTGGTTGTTTTGCATTGAGGAAGATGTTGTTGACCCCAACATTGTTGGAGAAGGCTTTGATGATTATGATGACGTATTCAATAATAGACCACACAATCATGACTTTGTCTTGGAAAAGTTTATTTTCCATGCCCATAGGGTTTGAGTGAACATAGTTGGGGAAGACTTTACTATAACTGGGATTGAGGTAGGATTGCTTTGGGATTGTTGTTAGTTTCTTTTTTGCTTGCCTTTTATAGTCTTTGTAGTTTGGAGCTTTGGACGAAGCCTCAAGGTACTTATCGAGTTGGTAACTTCCCTCAATCTACAGATTATATATCTGTTATTCATGGTTCATAGTAGATAGTTGAGGCTACCATTCAAAAAAAAAAAAAGTTGAGGCTTTTAACAATTGGATTGCATCAGTTCGGTATCAAAGACTAATCCTTCTACATTGATTTTCTTGAAATGTTCCCTAACGTCCAACTTGCCATGTGTTCGAGCAATGGTTGAAGAGGTCAGCAATAGGAAGATGTATTGGAAGATCCAATATTAGATTTGTTCGATTGATTTTAGAAATAATTGCAAACGATTATCCAACAACTCATAACTTCGTGACAAAGTTAAAATTTCCAATTTTAAAAAGCAGTGACGATGGATCTGAGGGGACAGAGCAAGAAAGATCAAGGTCTTTGCAACCTCTGTAACAAGATTTAGATGGAAGATCTAAAGAGATGGATGCCTTCAAAACCACAAGCTTTAGCTCAATTGGGGTTGAATCACACCCGAATCCAATCTTAAATTACTTCTAGGGTTTGAGAACTGAAGGTTAACAATGTGATGCTTGGTAGGGCTTGTCCATCCATTGGCCATAACGGTGCTACCATATCTTGTCCATGTCTTGATGGTTGTTACAATACTTATAGTTTGTGCCCTTCATAACAAGTCTCTTTCTGCCTATCTTATATGTGGGAGGAGGTTCAGCATTGGTGTCGGCTATTGCCCGATAATCTATGATGCTAGATACGGATATGGATATGGATACGGACATTGATACAGGGATTGGGGATACAATTCCTCACTTTGAAAATTTAGGACACAGATATGGATACTGGTGTCTTAATTTTTTCTTTAGATCACGTTTTGATTAATGAAATTATCATTGTTTTCGTCCCTTCCTAGTATTTTTTATGGTATGAAATTATCATTGTTTTCGTCCCTTCCTAGTATTTTTTATGGTGAGAAGCAAAAATATTAAAAGAACTATATATGAAATAAAGGACTTTATAAGTAGGATATGTTAAACTTGTTCCCTAAAAGTATCGATGCAGTACCAGTTACCACTACAAGTGTCGTATCGGTCCTATACGGATACGTTGGGCTTGTATAAGTATCCGGATATCATAGCCAATAAGATGGTGATTTTGCCATGTTTGGCGGAATTCAATTGTAATGAAATATTTTTTTATATGGCCGACCAATTCTTAGTGCCTTGGTCTTCATGTCGTCAAGGAGAGAAATTTTGGGGTGTTTCACCCTCTGTTTCCTACATAAGAAAGGATCAATGGACCCTCTCAAATCTAATCCCTTGAATATAGGTTCGGTAGTGGTGGATCTTCTTCGTCTCTAATCCTTAAGCACTGGCTCCACCTTGTTACTCATCCAACCGAGCCTATCGTTGTAGGTAACTCTCTTAGCTTACTTTCAATGTGAAGACAATACCAATTCTAGTAAACCTAAGGAGCATGATATCTTAAATTAGGCATTCCCAAATTACCATTGTATTTTATTCTCTTTAAACCCTTTTCCAAGGGTATTCATGTAATTGTACTTTGTGATTGTTAATACAAATACAATGGCCTCAATAGGAGGGTACGACAGATGTTATGCAATTGTCACATTGTCATTTAATCCTGATTCTAATTCCCATACCTCGTCATTGTCGTCGTCATCTTGATCATCATCATCTCAATCGTAGAATTCCATCCTTGCCACTCTTCCTTCGTATTTTTTCTTTTTTTTTTCTTCACCTTCTTCCCAAGTAGCACTGCTCTCATTTCTTGTTTGACTTTAGTAGGGGTGTAGCAAAAAGCATGAAATGATTAAGGAATAAGATCTCCGTCATTAACCTAATAACAAAGCCTTGAATTCACAAGGTAGAACTAAGGAAAACCCCAAAGAGAACTGAATTTCGTATCATTCCAACAGCAACGTCACAATGTCTATTATATAACTTTAAAACCTGAACTTGTTTAAAATAGTAAAAATACCAAAAATAGTTGAAACTCTAATCATATAAAAACCCGCAAATCAAAATCTAAATTACTTTTCAAGAATTTCGGTTCATATGGACTCTAAACGCCCTAAAATAAGCAGCATAATAAAACTAAGTTTTGCACAAAAACTGAATTTTTACCTTTGAAATGTCCCAATTTCGCCTTGGAAACCACAATTGCCTATCAGTAGTTGCCCATGTCATATGACACGTCGATAGCTTTTAAATGAGTACTATTGTGTGGTGAGACGATACCGGATCAAAAGTTATGTCCGTTTGAAGTTGAGTACACGTGTGTGCCCGGCATCAATTATTAAGAGACTAGAAAGGCTGCAGAGAGAATTCTTGTGGAATGGAACTGGTGCTCATAAGAAGTTTCACTTGGTAGATTGGTCTTCCATATGTAAACCCAAGGAAATAGGAGGCCTCGAAATTAGGCCTCTTAAGCAGATGAACCAAACCCTTTTGGGCAATTGGTTGTGGAAGATAGGAGATGGATCAGAAGGGCTATGGAGAAAGGTTCTGGAATGGAAATATAAACTTTCAAGACATGGGTGGGATGTCTAGGAAGCTCCAAAGAAGTCGTCTGCAGTTTGGAAAGGTATCCTCTCGGTTAGGAGGCTTTTCATGGAGAACATTAGATATCAGGCCGGATCTGGGGAGAGGATTCTCTTCTGGAAAGACAGGTGGATCGGAGACAGGTCTCTGAATGCTCAATTCCCAGATCTTTTCAAGTGTGTGCAGGATAAGAAAGCAACAGTTAACTCTTATATGAATACAAGTGGAGATCAGGTGGCATGGTGCCCGACTTTCAGAAGAAACCTAAAGGAAAATGAGGAAATTCATTTCTTTCCTAAACTTCCTGAACGAAGTAAATATTCAAGATAGAGGGGAAGATGTGAGGGTGTGGGAAGCCTTAAAGAATGGATCTTTTTCAGTGTCCTCTTTCTTCAAGGCTATCCTTAATAATTCGGGGGAGATGAGTGCTTTGAGCAGCATTTGGAAATTGAAGGCTCCCCCAAGAGTGCTAGTCTTCGGGTGGCTGGCTCTCAGGAACAAGATTCCTACTATGGATCTTTTAAGGAGGAGAGGGATGACTATTGTTAATGGATGTCCTATGTGCTTGAGATATGAGGAATCCGTAAACCATCTTATGCTGAATTGCAGAACAGCTCAGTTTATCTAGATGTCAGTGGTGGGATGGTTTGACTATTGTTGGGTCCTCCCTAATTCTCTTATCGAGCTCTTTTAGGCTTGGAAGGCCCCTATTGGGAATTCCAGAGGAAAGGAGATGTGGTGGTTATCTTTTCTGTCAGTGATGTTTTGAAGGGATAGCTTCTAGCAAAAGCATTTTGGTGGAGAAGTCAAAGTTTCTTGTGGCTCTCTGGGTGTCCATCAACCCATCTTTTTAGAGGATATTCTTTACAGTAAATAGTGTGCCACTGGAAAGAGCTGGCATTTTCTATCGCAGGGCCTTAGTTTGTTGTTTTTGTCGTTGGCTTTCTTGTGTTTTCTTGCTTCTTGTCTTTTGTTGTCAGTGCTTATCTCTTGTACTGTCTGCTCTTTTTTAATGAAAGTAATCAAAAAAAAAAAAAGAAGTTGACACTATCCTTCTAGCTTGATTTCTTATGATCTTCACATTGTAGGAATTGTTCCACCACTTGTTCTACATTACGCCCCTCCACTTTAGAAGAACTTGCCCTTGGGTTGATTTTTGGATAAATTGATTCCTCCGAGGCATGATGGAAATCAACAACATTGAATGACGAGAAGTGGCCATGTCCTCAGGAAGTTCAACAACATATGCATTGTTGTTGATATTCTTGAGTATCTATTAAGACTCGAACTTTTTGTTCTTTAACCTCTTGTGCTTGTTTGCATTCACCTTTTATTTTGCATTAAGACTCTTGAAGTTGTTTCTTGACATCTGCATGCATAGCCTTGATCTATCAGCCATGTTTTCTGTAGCAATGCCCAGCTTGGGCAAATTCATAGGGCCTAATGTATGCTTTGGGATTGGACTATACACAATTGCAAAAAGGGACTTTCTGGTTAACCCATTCACCATATTGTTGAGGTTAATTCGGTCTGAGCGAGAGAGAAGTCCCTCTGTTTGGGCTTATTACTAGAAATGCATTGTATGATGTTTTTTCATGTTCTATTCATGACCTCTATTTTTCCATCCGTCTGTGGGTGGTATGTATTACTATAATGCAAGGATGTATCAAATCTTGTCCATAATGCCCTCCAAAAGTGGCTAAGAAACTTGGTGTCAAGATCTTAAGTTATAGTCTTCGACATCCTATGCAACTTGATAACCTCTAAAAGAATAAAATAGCTAAGTTGGTAGCATCCATTATGTGCACGGGATGAAGTGGGCCATCTTCGAGAACCTGCCAACCACCACAAACAAAGAATCCGTACCTCGTGAGTTTGCGGATGACCACATTAAATCCCAGATAGATATTCCCATGGAGATTTTAGCAATGGGTGTAGAGAGCAATATTTTGGGTCTGGTCTTAAGCAGCTTGACACTGCACAAATTTTCCCTCATCCTTCTTTAATTAAAGCCAATAGTATCTCTACTCCACGAGTGCAATACTTTTGTCATGTCCAAGTGTCCACCTAAATCATCTCCATGAAATTCCTTGGTAACTCATTGTCTCAATGAGCACCTTGGAATGCATAATTGATTCCCATTGAATAAGAAACCATCATATGCAAATCTCCACCTGGCTGTCTCATCTGACACCTAGCCCAATTGTCCTTAAAATTTTTGTCTTCAGCGTACAACACAATAAATCTGATATATTATTCTATTGGCCCAACTTACGCTCCAGCACAAAGGTAAATTCCTGTTGAAAAGCAATCCATCTAGCATGCATCTGATTCACGTTAGTCTAGCTGTTGATGAATTTCAAAGCCTGATGATTTGTGTAGAAAATAAACTCCCTCTGAATCAGATAGTGTTTCCAATGTTGCAATGCCTGAACCACCAAGTAGGACTCCGTATCATATGTTGACTAATTCTTGTGGGCCTTATTCAACTTCTCATTGTAGAAGGCAACTTACTTGCCCTCTTTTGAAAGCTCCGACTCCAACATATGAGGCATCACTTTCCACTTCAAATAATTTTTTGAAGTTTGGTAATGCTAAGACTAGAGCAAAAGACAACCTCCCTTTTGATAAATGCAAAACTTTTCGCAGCTTCTTAGACCAATGGAACTTCTCCTTTTTCTTGCACTATGTAATAGCCTAATAGGAGCTACAATGGTGCTAAAGTTTCTCCACCTCAAATAATTTCTCGAAGTTTGGTAGTCCTAAGAAAAGAGCAGAAGACGGCCTTTCTTTGATGACTGCAAAACTTTTTGCAGCTTTCTCATACCAACAGAACTCCTTTTTCATGTACTCTATAATAAGAGCTACATGTTAAGTAGTTAGTTTGCTGCACATTTAATGCCTAGGCTGATGCAGGATAGGCCCATGGTCCCCCGTGGGTCGACCCGCCCACGCGCCCAACCCAGTTATCCTGCCCAAGCCTTTGGGCCTAGCCCATTTATTTTATGTTATTTAGGGCTTTAATTATATTTTAGATTGCTTATTAGGATGTTTTAATCCTAGCCATCAGCGTGTTTGGATGGTCCAGATTAGTCTTAGGGTTATTTATTTTCCTATATAATGATGTGTAAAGCCTCTTTGGCTAAAAAAGGATTGATGATTAATGAAAATGAGCTTTCTTCGAATTCTCCTCCAAGAAATCCCTAACGCCTCCTGGATTGGAGTTTGGTGAAAGCCCAATTTCCGAGTCTCTTGAGCCCTACCTGCTCATCTGACGTAACGCCTCCGGATTGGAGTTTGGTGAGAGCCCAAGAAAAGGTATCCTCTTCTCTTTCTCTATTTCTTTTCCTACGATTTATCTCCCTGCCCTAACCCTAAATTTCCATTTAAGATCCTAATCATCAGATTTGCGACTCTTGTCGCTGGATCTCAACCCCAGGGTTTTTTCCATTAGACCATCTCACCTAGCCCAACCCCTACCCAGATAATCACAAGAAATAAAAGAAATACGAGTTTTGCATAATTGGGCCTTCCCTAAGCATTTTGGGAGTTTTATCTTCCATTGAGATCCTACTCATTCATCCCTATCTTTTCTATCTTCATCGCCCTCCCGCATCTCTACCTTTGTTGTCCGCACCATAGGCATTGTGGACGTATTGGTTAACAACTTGAGATGGCATCAGAGCCAATATGTCCTAGGTTCGAATCTGCGCAGGGCAAAAAAGGACCCCATGTCGCGTCTTGTGCTTCGAGTCCTGGTGGTGTCCTGCCTGATGGGGGTGTTAATTAGTTACTTTACCACACCTTTAATGCTTAGGCATTTTGGGTGTATTGGTTAGCAACTTGAGGTTGCAGTGGTGCTAAAGTTCCTAATAAATCTCATGTAAAAAGTTGCAAGTTCGTGAAAGCTACTCGCTTCATTGACTGTCTTTGGGGTCGGCGGCTCCCTATAATTTTCAACTTTTCCTCATCCCTGTAAGTTTCAACTTTTCACAATATAAATAGTATGTTTTTTCACGAAAACTACGTTTTGACCTTTGAAATGGTTTCATTTTATCTTGGAAATGGAAACTACCTCTTGGCAGTTGCCCATGTCGTAGGGCCCGTCACTACAGCACTCGTGCATGGCGAGATGATACTCGGATCAAAAGTTATAGCCATTTGGCATTGATACTAATTTTCCGGCTTGATTTCTTACGATCTTCAAGCTCTATAAATTGTTTCACCACATGTTCTACGTTAGATCGGGACACTTGGACAAGCTTTTGCATCAGCATAAACATGCTTTAATGATATTTAAATCCATGAATCCAACTATGCATGACTTTACAACAATATTTACACTTCACCCTATGTCAGTTTCGACCAGTCATCCCTCCATGAGCTCACCCAGGATCAACATATATTTTACTCTTTTTTTGGTGCCATTGCAAATTATAATATGCAAATAAAGCATTATGACATGAACGTTAGATCTTACACACTTATAGGAGAATGAGAAATATGAGTTTTTCATGTAAATGTGTAGATTTGGATAAAACCATTGATCTACATATTACATTACTCCCATATTAACAAATAAATAAAAGAATTAAAATAAAATCAATTGAACTTGCTTATAAGCGAATGAAAATTTTGAATAGTCATGTAAATGTGTAGATGTTGGTGGGAGACCAATTACTTCCATATTGTTTCTAAATTGTCATTTTAAACAAATAGATAAAAGAATTAAAATAAAAAAAAATGTTCATATGCTATTATGAATGTAGATGCATAGAAAAAAGGGAAAAAAAAAGACTTCTTTCCTTATTTTTGCAAAAGAAAAAAAACTTAATATGAGAGAATTGTTTTCTTTTTTTTCAACAGATGCATGGTAAATGAATTTTCTCTGAGGAAAAGCTACACCATTACATCTAATCTAAACATTCTATGCAAACTAAACATGAAAACATATGAAAAGCCCTCTTTTGGATGAATAGTGCTTTCAATCTTTTTCGGCTAGACCTCTAACAAAAAAGAGAAAAAATGAAAAATGAAAAAAAATGAGGGCCTTATAAAGTCTCCGAGTCACATGACTGCAACTTGGTTGAGTCGCCCTTGTCCCAATGGCCTTTGTTGAGTAGCAAGTCACATTATCCAAAAATCCATATAAAGTCCATGTCAACATCAACTCAACACAATTAGGACCACGTCTGAGTCGAGTTTACCAAGTCAATTCAGTTGACTTGACTCAGACGTGGAGTTTTATACCATCTCTCTAATGTCATTTGAGATGGCTTGAACTTGTAAATAGAAGAACAGAACCATCCTTGTTTGAAAGAATTATTGTTTTGCAAGTACATGAATGATGAAACTATGAGGAGATCATTTTCACAATTAGTTCACATGGTATTTTTCATGCTAAGAGAGTGATGTGGAGGGATTCTATGTAAACAATAAAACTTGCAATAAAATATAAAATAGTTGCTTGGTCATGAAAAGAGAAGGTGCGATCTAGAATCGGAGTGCCAAGATTGAAATCCATCAGTCAGTTGCATGACGTATCTTGACAAGAGGATCTTATCTTGGAAACAGGATACGGTATTTAGTAGGGTAAGAGGAAAGGTCAGGTTGTGAGGAGGTTTTTTGGCTGGAGAGGGGGATCTGGAGCTGTTTCTAGGTTGCGTAAGGTGTCCGCACAAACGAATTTGTTTGGTGTGTCATTGTTGAGATGTAAAGGGTAAAGCTTTTATGGTCTGTCTTTTCAGAAGGAAATTGTTATAGCCTGGCTGTGTTAGATATGTCAGCCTGTTGGGTCTCCTTAACCCTTAACAATGTATTCTTGTAGGTGTAAAGAAGATGGGAGAATTGGAATGGTCTTTAAATGGGTTTGTTTATGTTTAAAGCTGATTAGTGACTGATTAGCAGTTGTGCAACTTCTTGGAGTTGTTGGGAAGGTTGTGTTTTTGGAATCTTGTTTTCTTTTATATTCTGTTATTATGCCTATATTTCATATAATCTTAGAAATGTGCAAAGTATTAATATTGGACCCATATTGGATGTGATACTGTTGGATTCCTAAAAGATTTTTCTAGTGCTAATTTAAAAAATAATTCATGGTATTGTTACAGATTTTCTTCTTCTGGAATCTACTTTTCTTTTTCTTTTTTTTTTTCGATAACCTAGGGTACCTCCCGCCTAGCCCAGGAGCCTTTGGCCCTGAGCCCGGGGGACACTGCTTATTTACATATGTTTATAAATGACTGTTTGGAGTAAGACTAGCAAAAAAAAACTAGTGCACTGGAAGGCGCTCACAATTACAACCTTGAGGTTGTGTGTTCGAGTCATGTTATAAAAAATATGAATAGGCTCTGGAAATAAATAAAAAGAAGATAAATTCCTTGGGGTGTGTGACATATTTAGACACAACAAAATTAAAAAAAATGGAATATTAAGTTCACAATTTTTTTGAGAGAAAGAGAAACTAAATAAAAAGAAGTACATATTGAAAGCCAGTATAAAATTACAGTAAGAAAAGAAAACTATAACAAAAATATAGATTCAAGTATGATATGTGAATTTTTTAAAAACTATGGAAAAGAAAGAGAGAAAAGGTTTGATGACCTATACATGATGACAGAGGCAAATGAAAGATATAAGATAGGAAATGTGAACATCACTAAGAACTTTAGAACTAAATAAAAGTAAAACAAAGATAAAAGCTGAATTGATATTCAAATTTGACATCTGCAAATTTTTTTTATTTTTTCCAAAAAAGAGAAAAAACTGTAGAAAATCATGGCAGTATAGGACACTTGTGGATGGTGCTGATGTTCACGATAGTTAGTGGTTACAAACACAATGATGAGTTGAAGGGTGATGAAATTGCGTTGCTGGTAACATGGGGGGAGTGACATCTATTTAATTAATATGGACACATTATTATTTCTAAAACTTTATACGATGTTATAAATTTAGTAAAACTATTGAATCTTATCTGTCCATATCCCAAGTCTTTTTTGGACATTTTTCCTATTGGAAATAGGTGGGCCTCGTTGATAGGTTTTCAAAACTTTTGACCTACTTGACACGGGGATCAACTATCCAGAAGGCTATAAAACCCAATCCAAGATCCATGTCCTCAATCTCAACCATCATGATCAGTAAATAAACCTATCTATAAGATAGAATAGCAGTCAACAAGCATTCATAAAATCTACAACATGCAAGGAAGTAGATTATACCTTAGGAGCTCGGTTGTGCTCTAATGGCGAAGTTGCGTCTTTCTTTGATGATGAAACTCTTTCACGTATCAAACAAGAATCTACAAGACCTATTGATCTTCCACACTATGACTCTCTATCAGATCTCTTTTCTCAAGAAGAAGGGTGGAATCTCCAAGAGAAAATCCTACTAGAAACTTCAAAGAAACTAGAAGAGAGAACGGAGGATAAGAGTTGTGCAACTATTGCACAATAGGGTGCTGGGCATGGATCTCTAGTGTAGGACGTCCAAGGGGTTTTCTCCCTTATTTATAGCCCTCAAATCTCCTCTTAAGACTCTCTTACTAATTGCATTAGAAGTCACACTTCCACACAAATTAGTAGCTTACTATTACCACTATTAGAAGTCCCACTTCAAATAGAAATAGTAACTTTCTAATTCCTTCCTTTTAGAGTTCAAGTAAGATTAGTAACTATCTAATATCTTGGGTTAGAGTGGGGACCACTAGGGATTCCTTAGAAAGTTGGCTCCAACTGAGACTCGCGACCCCACATCTAATGTGCAATCCGGGCCTACAGTTAATTGCAAATACCATCACTATATAAATGCAATTGCACTCCAGTCTTAAGAATAAATTACAATGAAGACCCTAAACTTTTCAATTACCACAAGTAGGCCCCTCTATCAATATACATGGATCAAATGGAATAAATCTGTCACATCTAATCTTAAATCCACATCTTATTATCCTTGAGCCCCAATTAATCACAGTGTTCATCTGTACCATCCAATTAACTCTTAATCGAGATGGGTGCGCACTTACTAATGACAAACCCATTAATTGACACAAGGTGATAATATAGATAGATTCCATCTTGACCATTGGATGTTCCCAGTCCTACTACCACGCACCCAAGACACCGAGGTGTTGACCTATGGTTGGCCTCACTCATTTGTGACTCAAAGCAAATGAATAGACGGAAACTTGAGTTCATCAATGACTCAGGATTGAAAGCCTATTGCTAGGCAATTATGAGAGCATTCCTTAAAATTGAGACAGAATTTCATAAGGTGCTTCTCATGGTCCTTCAATACATTCAATGTACCAGCACTATGATCCAGAATCTTACATTTTGATGTTCGAGACAAATCACACTATCTCATAGTGATCAAAGTGTTGCAACCTTATCAAATGAGATGCCCAGTCTCATCAATGGTTGTGAAGATATTTTTAAGTATAAGATTTGTGACACATATCTCCCGTATGTAGATCTCATCTATATACATATATCACATCTAATATACTAATGGGACGCGGTTTATCTCATGAACCATTATGTCATATGTATTGGTTATGTGCGTTAAGTAATAAAATATCATTCATCTCATGAAAGGAAAGCATGATTTCATTGATAAATAAAGAAATTAATCAATTTATTACATCAACTGATGGATTGAGTCCATACAATCTAACAATTTCCACCATCAGTAAGTTGTCATTCTCACAAATTGCCCTATTTAAGTTTCCATCCAAATCCTCTCTTTTGAGTCTTTATATGATCTATCCTTGGTCATATTCTGCAGTCTGCTCCTCAGCTTTGTGTTGCGACTAGAATTCCAATTCCTCCGAGGTTGACTTATCTCGCTCAACTTATGTTTCGGGTGTTTATTTCACATACAGGTAGGGTTTAGTGGCTACCTTACAGGAGGGTGTAATGTTCTCAAGATTACACCAAAATGGCCTGGCATGCAACTTTATGGCCATGATGTGCGACACCACTGCACCACCCGATGTCTTGCGATCACAGATGATAAGCTCTCCCCCATGCCCCAAAATCAACAAGCCGAGGGCTTCCTCCTTGATGCAATAAACATGAGCTTCTTTGAGCGTTTGAACTTGGCATGGAAGATATTATTTCCTTCAACCATAGCAAGGAGGAGCTCCAATGCGAGGATTGCAAAGCAGCGTCTGAAAATGATCCTTTTGTCAGACAGATGCGCAGTCAGTGACGAGGCTAAGCGGAGAATTGTGAGCAATATTGTTGGTGCTTTATCTGACTTCGTAGAGATAGACTCACAGGACAAAGTTCAACTAAGTGTCTCGGAGGATTTAGATCTCGGCACCGTGTACTCTGTGACTGTCCCAGTTCGGCGTGTTAAGCCAGAATACCAAGAGCACGAGGAAGACTACAGGGGAATAACCAGCATCAAGTATAAGGATACAGGAGAGCAGTCGGGCTCTGTCGATGTCAGATTTGATTTTTTCATGCCCAAAAAAAGGTCTCAGTAAGCAGATGATTAGAAAATCATTTGGTTGGATGCACCTAGGGCTTTTAATGCTTAGATCCATCCTTCTGCCAATGAATGTAGCAAATGTTTGTCGATTTGAGTGCTTCGGACTTTCTAAACTGTGGAAACCAACCCTTCAGTTTGTTGTATATATTAGATGCTGCTCAAGACAAAAGCCTGAAGAGTTTTTAAACCTTTTTTGTTATTTTAATGTGTACTTTTGATCATTGTCACGTATATCTTAAATTATTAAAGAAATTTTAAAAAAAAAATAGAAAGAACAGATACCCGAGTCGCTGATAAATGGCGACGACCATGCAATGGTTGTCACCTTCAAGAAGGGATGTTGCTTCAAGAAGTGTTGATTCTGTGAAATTTATGAAGATAAATGTGTCTGGTGTTGGAAATTGTTGGCTTATAGGATGACCCATGATTGGGTTAGTTTGATATCCATACCAGGTGTAGGCCATACATCTTCTAAACCGATTGAGAACAGTGACTCAACTTGTGGGGTGGTCTGGCAATACAAGCACAATATGAAAAGTGTAAACAACTTCACCCTTACGAGCTAACAACTGCAATGATTCCTACAAGGAAACCTCTAGAGCAACTGAGCAAGGGTCAAGATTAGGCCGCTCCACTCATCTTATAGTTGGTGCTGTTACTAGGTCTTTCTCATTGTTTCTGAAGGTGCAATTCTCTAGAGTGGAGCAATCCCCTACACCCTTTTAGGGTCAAATAGAGATGCACCAGCCAAGGTGGGCCCCACATAGGCCCATCTGCTTTTTTCCGTACATTTTCTAATCTTTGGCTCTACTGTGATGACATTTTAATGGAACATATTCTTAAGAAGGGAAGCGATCATCTGACTAGAATACAAAAATTTTTAAGTTCTTGCATAGGGATGTAAACAGGTCGAATATGGGATGGGTCCGGGTCCATGTTGGACTCGGAACCGGAACCAGTAATGAGAAGATGGAACTAGAACCCGAAACGGTTCCATATATGGGACGGGTCATGGTCCAGTTTCGGGCCCAGGTCTAGGTAGAGAATGATTTGGGGAAAAAACTAACTTTTAGATGGAATTTTCAAAAATCGAGGTAATATGTCAGGTCCTGGGTCCATGGGCCGGAACCAAGGTGGAACCGACCCAGACCTATTTATATCATGGGTCCAAAAAAAAAAAGACCAAAATCCAAACCCGTTTACTTATCGAGACCTAAATAAAGACCCAAATCAATTATTAACGGGTCGGAACCTCCGGAGAATGGGGGACCCATTTACATCCCTATTCTTGAGGTCTGTCTTAGACCCGCATGAGACCATACTAGAATGAGCCAATTGCAACATAAGGTGGCTTGCACCTACGTACACATTTAGTTATCTACTTATTAAAAGTTAAAGAAATGATTTGCAAAATCACAGTTCTTGGGGAAAAAACACAATATCTATATAGATACAACTTTTAAAGAGTGTTTGCAGAAGGAATTTCATAGATTTATAATGCTTTAGTTGATAAATTTTTGAAGTGCGTTTCTGTCAGTTCTTATTGTTAAGGGATGTTTCATCTTGCACACAAATATGGAAGTTGAAATTACCAAGCTACTTTCCCAGCAGTACATTGAGTTGCTTATTTGCCTTTGTCACACACATCAAAGTAACAGCATTTGGTCTCATCCTTCTCAATGTAGAGTTGAGTTGCTAGGGCACGATGGCCACCTACTTAACAACCATTAGCACTATGCTCCACTAACGGTGCATCAGGAAACTCATAGGCAAAGGTCCAATCAATATACATGGATGTTCAATCATCCCGCAAGGTATATATTGCATGGTATATGTTGTCCTACGAGCTACTGCATATGCAGTCCAGTGGGCCCCATCTTAGATCAGTGTAGGCCCTTTCACACTCTCCTCCCCTCATTATCTAGTACTAGGCCCAGGTTCACTATTATCGAACATTTATCTACCGTTGGATTGAATATCAAATAAATCTATGGTTAAATAGACCTCTAAAGTACAAGCTTTCAAAATCAAGGACTAGAATTAGGATTATCTTACAAGGCTGATTTATTTATTTTTCATTTTTACTCGCCCTTATATGCAGGGGAACCTTTTCATGTACCTCACCCCAGTAATAAGAGGGCATCTCTGAAAGTGTATGCTGGGCCATTGTAAATCGGTTAAAAAAAAAAAAAAATTTGATCAAAGTTTCTTTTTCCACAGGACCATTAGTTAAAAAGGAGGTTTTAGCAAAAAAGAAAAACATAAAATATAGGGGGCCTTTTTATTATAAGAAAAACTCTATAATGTAACATATATCTAATAATATATACAATATATAAGTCCTTTGAGTTGGGCCAGCTCCAATTTTGGTTAGTGAGCGTAGGTCCATGGGTCTGACCTGGCCCAAACCAATTTCATTCATTGCCCAACCAAATCAAACCGAGAAATGATTAGATAATTCGACCTATGATCAGGTCGATGCATATAAGACCCATTTTTATTCATGGCAAAGTCTTGGATCTAAGCTTATGGACATGATATGCTATAAGCTTGAAAGTCACCAATAGAAGAGCATCACTGGATGAAACTTTGAATAAGATCAATTGAATTAACTTCATCTTCAGGAATAGTAAAATCTAGCTAGGGTGATAGAATTTGACCCAATACACTAACATGACCTGTATATTCCAACCCGCATTAGACCCATAAATTAGACTTGCAATATATACGGGTCAGTCATAGGTCAAAAAAACCTGACCTACATTTAAATAGGTCGGGTTTGGATTTACCATACAACCCAATTGACTCAATAGAGTTGGAATAGTCTACCACATGCAAAAATCTTCTTTGATTTTATTAGAAACCCACTTCAAGAAAACGTAATTCTCAAAATCTCATAACCACCTTGCCAAGGAAATGGCTCTTCTTTCCCTTCTTTCCAAATCTTTTATTTGAAACAAGCAACACAATTCACTTCAAAAACTACACTTCTAATCCTAAAATGGAAACACCAAAACAGAAATCCTTTATTCTCAAAGTTTCAACTACAGTTACACCCTCCAGAGAAAAAGAAACTACGGTACACCCACATCTAGAAGACGATCTGAAAACACAATTCCTCCTTAACAAAAGAGACCCCACTTCAACCACCCTGCTAGGTGGAAAAGACAAATATCCACTGAATCCTTTTCTAACCATAGAAGATGTAAAAGGAACTATAAGAAGTCCTACAATGAGGTTGTTCTTCCAAATTGCTTTAGCTGAGGACCTGAACGTTCACACCTAGAATGAGCTCCTTCTCATGATATCCAAACATGATTCACGAGAGAGAGAGAGAGAGAGAGAGAGAAAGGTGCAGAAGGTTCTTTTTGTGTTTTCCTTGTTCATTCTTCTTCCTCCTTTTCTCATGTAGATTATTCTTGTCGGGTTTGTTTGACCGACAAGAGGTGCGGATTAAGATTGCCTGATACATTTTTAAATCGGGTTCGATACAGGTTGGACTTCAAAGATACCCGTGGTCAACCGTGTTTGCCACCCCTAGGTCACGAGACAACAAATATTAATGCTATCAAGTTGAATTTGGAGCCCAATTTCTATATCACGCAAGTCTATTGATATTCAGAGATTAATTTTGCCTTCGGAGGTGTAGCCACCACCATACTAATTTACTCATTCTTATTCAATATAGTCATCAGTCAATAAAAGCAGCCCTTAATTCACCAAACCAGTTTCCCTCTGGTTTTGATGGAGTAATTCAGCTTTGGCACTCTTACCTTTCCAAGCCCACCACCATCTTTCTCATCCTTTCTTGGGCCAATTTTTCTTGGGCCAGTTTGTCAACTCTACTAATAGAGTCAAGTGAAGTAAAATTGATTTTGAAGAAAGAATAAAATATAAGTGGGTTATGATGAT
Source organism: Cinnamomum chago (assembly GCA_038049695.1). Classification (NCBI taxonomy): domain Eukaryota; kingdom Viridiplantae; phylum Streptophyta; class Magnoliopsida; order Laurales; family Lauraceae; genus Cinnamomum; species Cinnamomum chago. The sequence goes on along the minus strand of CP142451.1, from coordinate 28,609,502 downwards.
ATTTTGTTTTTAATTGTTTGTTATGGAATCTTTTTGACTTTTTGTATGGTAAAGTGGAGTGTTTTTATATTTTAGTAAATAAAGGTGGTTGTTTTTTTACTTTTTTTTAAAAAAGATGGAGGGAGTTTTGAATTAAAGTGCTTTTAATGTGATATCTTGTCTGAAAAATTAAGGCTTTACTTGACTTTTACCATGTTAGTAAAGTAACAAACTAGGTAATGTGAAGTATCAAATCAAGAGAGAATAAAATATAAGATGCTATGATGGTGTTTTGTTTTTAGTTGTTTGGTACGAAATTTTTTAGACTTTTTGTATAGAAAAGTGGAGTTTTTTTGTCTTTTAGTGGAAAAAGGATGTTGCATTTTTTTTACTTTTACTTTTTTGAAAAATTCGTAGGGAATTTTGAAATAATGTACTTTTGATATAACCTCTTGTCATTTCTTGTCTAGATTCACTTTACTTTAACTTAACTAGTTAATTGTCAAACACGCTTGGGAGGGGAACATGGTAGGTTTGGGTCCCGGGTTTGTCTCGTCCAATTCCAACCAACCCTGTGATCGGTCAATTGCATGTGATACCAAATCCGCCCCATTTGGACAAGATCAAGTCAAATTTAAACCTTAAAGACTTTAAAATATATAAATGCATGGTAGTAATAAAATATATATATATATATATATTATATATTCGAGGCTAACCCAAATTTCCCCTGTTCCAAGAAAACCAATATCAAACCCGCCCCTAATAGGAATGGGCCAGAGTGGGTCCCCATTTAAACTCGACCCATTGTCATCCCTACTTTCGCCTAACATCTCCACTGGGGTCAGTATCCTCTTAAGCTAGATCCACATGATATTCGTGAGGCTCTTTAGCGGGGCTCACTGATTAAAAATATAAACCAAGTAACATAATTTCCCCTTCTTGCTTCGCAATCTAACAAGAGTTGAGTTCCTTTGAGATGGATACTTATTAAGGATTTGTTCATGTAGAGACACAAAAGAGGTAACCATTTCGTCCTCTCTTCCGAGGAACAAAAAACATTCCCTTCCAGCCATTTCATTGCAATGAAACGGGCTGCACTAAAAATTGAAACACCCTCGGACTGAAAAGAAAAATTTTGCTTACATGGAAACTGTGGTGCACAAATGTGCCCTTGATCATGTGAACAAATTATTAGAAAGACAAAGTGTATAATAGTTCCAATAAGGCTTTGATGATGAAAATATATGATGTCCCGATACGGCTTGGATACAATAGGAATACACCATGGACATGTAATTTTACACATAAAAAGTGAAGTATCAAATACAATATAGCATAGTATTATGTTAGACGTGAGTGGTCCTCATGACCACTTGTGCAACACTGTTGGGACTCACGGTTTGAGCCCACTAATTTAAGTTACTTTCCCCTTTTTTTTAGTTTTTAGTTTTAGGGGATTTTGGGCGGAGGTCCTGAACATTTGATTTTAAAGGCTAATGTCCACAATAACTTTTCGTAACGGCTGCAGTCCTCTTGTAAAGATGATGCAGTGAAAAAGACAAAAAAGCCCATGTACACGTCAACAAAAGCAGAACTCAGACAAATTTATCTGAGTTTTAGTAAAACCCAAATAAAACTCAGATAAATTAGTTCTTATGCACTGGAATAACAATGATTCATCATCCAGTTTCTACGATTATTAATGATAACCAATCAACTTATATACTAGAATGTTACATGAAGTCAGAAAGAAAACATGAATTTGTTACTGAGCATTGTATCTATTGTGGGTCTTAAATAAAGAAGTGAAGTGTTAAAAGGACAAGGTACTAAGAGAAAGGGCGAAGCAATTCTATTTTTTTATTTTTATTTTTGTTATTTTTTTAAGTTGGAAGATTTGATAATGATTTGTTTACCACCTCTTTTGTTTGAGTTGTTTATATTTGTTTTATGTTGCATGCATGCTCCTCATGTATTGTTGTGTTGTATATGTGCACCAGGGGATTCTATGTGCCTAATAACAGGAAGTGCAGATCAGTCTATGAAATTGTGGAATGTTCATACTGGAGTTCAGCTTTACTCTTTTAGTTTTGATTCTCCGACTAGATCTGTGGATTTTTTCTGTTGGCAATAAGCTCACTGTGATCACTACTGATGCATTCATGAAGCAGACTGCTGCCATCCATATAAAACGCATTGCAGAGGACCCTAGTGAACGTATGAATTTATCATCTTTTTCTGATGGGTTTGGAGAGAGGTTAGAGGTAACTGATGAGCAAAAGTTGTTCAAAACTCAGATAAATTTGTCTGAATTCTGCCAAAAACTCAAATAAATTTGTCTGAATTCTATCAGAAACTCAGATAAATTTGCCAAAATTTAGATAAATTACCTGAGTTTTAGTAAATTTATCTGAGTTTTTGTCCAGTTTATCAGAGTTTCTGTGAAATTTGTCTAAGTTCTTGGCAAATTTATTTGAATTTCTTAGAAACTCTGATAAATTATCTAAACTCATATAACTTTTTAGAAGAAGAAGGTTGTTGCTATGTGTAGGCTTCTGCTAACAAGAAGAACAAGACAACCCATAAAACAAAATAGAAAAATCTCATTCCAAACTACTTATTTTCAAAACTTAGATAAATTTTTAAAAACTCAAATAACAACAATATTCTTCCAAGAAAGAGACAGAGACCCCATTTTTTATTGTTATGATTGCAAGACGTAGACTTACACGAAACGAAAAAAGCAAAGAAATAGCAAGACAGCAATGAGTTTTTGTGTTATGTAAAACCCGTCGCCTTGGTCGCGTTTTCATCGCCGGGCCATCGCCATTGTAGCTGGTGTAGTCGGAGATTGTCGAATTCGATTTGTAGAGTTCTCTAGTAAAGTCCCTCGTTCCTAGAGAAGAAGAAGGAAAGAGTTGTTGGAGACAACAGAGAATAAGAAAGAACTTGGCCTAGGAATGTGGGAGAAAGGGGCAAATTGGTGATGAAAATATATGACGTGGCATATTAAAGACCTTTCACTAAAATATCTCCAACTGTTTGGACTAGAGACATTAGAGAAAAAAATTATTATCCTTGATGCCTTAAAAGATTGTGCCCAGGGACTGTTGGCTAATTTAGCCTTAGTTTTACTGAGTTTATCTTGGATTCAATTTTAGTAAACCCAATCAAATAGGACTCTTGTGGGCTGATTTGAGGGAATTAAGAAAACTTACCTTCATTAGATTTCTTTGATGGGAAGAAATCTCTCTAGGACTTATCCATATATATGGTTTTCCGGTCCTTTCTCTTAACCTAGAATAAGTGATATGGGAGATGGGAGAAAACCTTATTTGAGAATTAAGATCATGGTGCAAGATACGCTTTTATATTTTTGAGATCATATATTGTTTAATGCATAAATCTGGATCCATAGGTTTGATATAAATTGCAAACATTAATTTTTTAATGCATAAATTTAAGTCATTTTCTCCTCTCTTTTTTTTTAGTTTTTAGTTTTATTAAGTTTATATTGAATTCAATTTTACTAAGCTCAATCAAATAGAACTTATTGGCTGATTTGAGGAAATTAAGAAAACTTATCTTTATTAGATTTATTTGATGGAAAGAAATTTTTCTAGGATTTAGCTATATATAAGGTTTTTACCGAATAGGTTTGAATTGAATTGCAAACCATATCATTTTGTCAATTGAATTGCAAACCATATAATTTTGGAGTAACGTATAGATAGGACTATCGTACAGGAGGATGACAACCACGATGACGACGATGAAGTGTCCTATAGCCAAAATTTCCCAGCACGCATTCAAAAGGTGGTTGTCTATTTTTGAAGGGTTTCAACTTTCAATTCCCTACAAGTGGGCTCCACCGAGAACCCTCACCAATTTCCCGTGAGTCCTTCCAACCCCCTCTCTCTCCTACGTCCATCGCTTTGAATGCAACCTGTTTTCACCGCTGCTGCTATTCCTAAAAACTACTGCCTTTCACTTGCTCTCACTAATCTCTCTATCTCAATTCTCAACCAATCCCATTCCACCGACCACTATATCTTCCCCTAGACTCGTTTAGAACCCGCGGAGCAAAACACACGGACGCGAGAGTTTACACTCGGCACGGTTTTTCAAAACCCGCGCGCGAGAAAGCGACGCACGTCACGTCTCTTCCGCAACCACCAAGCCTCCCTCGCTCAATTCCTCTCTCTCTCTCTTCCTTACAAATGTCATGGTCAAATCAGGCGGCTTCTTCTTTCATCGCCCACCTTCTCCGTTTCTCACTTTCTCTTTCGTCACCGTCTCCAATGTTATTTCTTTCTTTATCTCTTTCTCTTATAACACGTTTCAAACAAAAGGACTTGACATTTCTTTCTGTGCTTCTTAGCTTTGGCGTTTTGTTGTTTCCGGGATTTTATATTACAACTTCTTCTAATAGGTACCAACTGGAAAAATCTAATCTGAGCACTTGCAAATGTCTAAAGCTCTGTTGAAGAAAAAATAAGGCGACATCTCCAGGGATAATATTGCAGCAGAGGAAATAGAAGAAAGAGAAAGATATATCATGTCGGAAGAAGATACAGACTTTGGCTGGTTGTGCTCTCGGATTTTCTTAATCTTTCTCTTAATTCTAATTACAGGTATAATTAAACTTCTCTCTCTCTCTCTCTCTCTCTCTCTCTCTCTCTAACATGAGAATCTTAGCTTTAAATTCTATGTTTCTGAGAACTGCTTCAGATGAATTCTATCTGTTTGTTTGCAGTTTGTTTGCAATAACTACTATACACAGAATATAATCAGTTTGTTTGCAATAACTACTATACACAGAATATACTCTCTCTCTCTCTCTCTCTCTCTGTGTGTGTGTGTGTTTTGGTTTGACCAGAATTGTATCTTTCACCTCTACTTCCTTAATTCAGGAGATTTGAACTCTCTTTCATTTCTGCAGTCTTTTTTTTCTCATAACCCATGTTACTACTGAATCTTGGTGTATAGATGCTTTTCTTTCAGTGGAAGTGGGTTTCTTTCTGAATCTTTAAGCTTCTGCTGAATTCTCATTGAATGATTATTTCGGTTCGGATTATGAAATCCTTGTTCCTTTTTGGTTTGAAAATTCATCTGTTTAGACTCTAGTTTATATAGATATAATCATTTAGAACTAGAAGTTTAAGATTTTTCTGTCATGTGATTGTTGAAGTTTATTAATCTTTGATCTACTGAATTCTCTGTTTTGATGCCTTTTGTTGTATTCATTTCGGAGTTTTTGAAGCTTCTTCTGGAGAATTCTCTCTAAAAAAGATAAAGAGGTCTCTGTTTTGAGAGTAGGAAAGCTCTTACATTTGACCTTTTCTGTTTGGTTGGCAGGTCAGCTCGTTGCGGGAAGCTCTCTGCAGACAGACAGAGAAGTGCTCCTCCAGCTTAAAAGTTTCCTGGAGGACAACAATAAAATTCGACAAAACAGAGGACGGTATGTTGAATGGGGCAATTCATCGAAGCCCTCTCTGTGCGACTGGCCAGGAATTGAGTGCAGCAGCGACAAGTCTAGCGTCACCGGCATCGATCTTTCGGATGCTAACATTTCTGGTTCGATATTTGAAAACTACTCTGCTCTTTCCGAACTCTCAAGGCTTGATCTGTCAAAAAATGTGATTGGAGGATTGATCCCACTGGATCTCAATCGATGCCAAAACCTCAAATACCTTAACTTATCTCATAACATCCTGGATGGAGAACTCAACTTGAGTGGACTGAACAAATTGGTGGTGCTTGATGTCACTGTCAACCGCCTCCTTGGAGGAATTCAATCGAATTTCCCTTCAATGTGCAATCAGTTGGTAACACTAAACCTCTCATCCAACAACTTTTCGGGTGAATTGTACAACAGCTTTGATAAATGCTTGAATCTGCAGAATCTCGATCTCAGCTCGAATAATTTCAGCGGACCAATCTGGTTAGGATTAGCGAGGCTCCGCGAGTTCTCGGTGTCAGAAAATAACTTCTCCGGGGAAATCCCACCGTCAATATTTTCTGGGAACTGCGTCCTTCAGATTCTTGACCTTTCAGATAATAAATTCTATGGAGAGATCCCAAAAGAGGTTTCGAATTGCAAAGTATTGGTTTCATTGAATCTATCGGGGAATCGATTTGCAGGCAAAACCCCATCCCAGATTGGATCTCTCTCAAGTCTAGCAGCACTCTACCTAGGCAACAACAACTTATCAAGAGAAATACCCATTTCGCTTCTAAATTGCAGTAAATTGGCATTCTTGGACTTGAGTAAGAACAACTTCGGTGGCACCATCCAAAACATCTTTGAGAAATTTGTACAGCTAAAGTTTTTACTACTCCATGGAAATAATTACACAGATGGCATAGTCTCTTCTGGAATTCTTAGATTACCGAACATTGAACGATTGGATCTCAGCTCTAATATGTTCAATGAGAAACTTCCAATTGAGATCTCCGAAATGAGTAATCTGAAATTCCTGATCCTTGCTCACAATCAGTTCTTTGGAGGCTTACCATCTGAATTCGGTAAACTGTCGGGTCTCCAAGCACTTGATCTGTCCTTTAACAAACTTACAGGAAAAATCCCACCATCGATTGGAAACATGACCTCGTTACTATGGCTGATGCTTGCCAACAACACCCTCACTGGAGAAATCCCACCAGAGATTGGAAACTGCAGTAGTATGTTGTGGTTGAATCTTGCATATAATGAACTATCTGGAACCATCCCAGCTGAATTGTCGAGGATTGGTGCGAACCCTGGACCAACATTCAAATCAAATCGACGGGCTACTGGAGTCATTGCCGGGTCAGGAGAGTGCCTGACCATGAAGCGGTGGCTTCCTGCGACGCATCCGCCATTCAACTTTGTGTACACTCTTCTCACCAGAAAGAGTTGCCGAACTATCTGGGACCAGCTGCTCAAAGGCTATGGCCTCTTTCCAATCTGCCGTGGCTCGTCTTCTGTTCGTAAACTTGAAATCTCTGGCTACCTCCAGCTCACTGGAAATAATCTTTCTGGAGCAATCCCTCATGAGATAGGGGAGATGCAGAATTTCAGCCTCTTTCACTTGGGAACAAACAGATTCTCTGGTCCACTCACACCAGCCATTGCAAAGCTGCCTCTTGTTCTTCTTAATCTCTCATTCAATGGATTCTCAGGACTGATTCCAGCTGAGCTTGGTGACATAAGGTGCTTGCAGAGCTTAGACCTGTCTTCCAACAATTTCTCTGGGGAATTCCCATTGAGTCTGAATCGTCTCACCGAATTGAACAGATTCAACGTCTCATACAATCCACTGATTTCTGGGGAGATCCCAGCAACAGGGCAATTGGCAACATTTGAGAATGACTCTTTCATTGGTGATCCAAACATCATCCTTGGAAATAGTAAAAGCACCAATTTGCAGAAAACATGGCCATCATTATCAGGAAATCCAAAGACAAAGAAATCTTCACCAGCGAGGAAGGCGGCATTCTTGGTATTCCTTGCACTGACATTCACATTCATCATCTGTGGGGTGCTATCTTTGATAGTCTGCTTGTTTGCAAGAGGTCCTCTCACAGATTCTGGGCATTTGCTAGAACAAGATTCAAAGCACTTCATGTCATCTCCATCAACATCAAGCGCTGCTAAGGTATTTAATTTGGATGACAGCACCCTCTCCTTCAACTACGATGATATTGTAATGGCTACTGGCGACTTTTCCGATGACATGGTCATTGGGAAAGGCGGGTTTGGGGTGGTGTACCGTGGGGTATTGCAGGACGGGAGGAAGGTCGCAGTGAAGAAGCTGCAGAGGGAAGGGAGTGAAGGGGAGAGAGAATTCAGGGCAGAGATGCAGGTGTTAAGTGGTGGGAGTGGTGGAGCTTGGCCTAACCCAAACCTTGTAACTCTTTTTGGCTGGTGCCTTTATGGGTCTGACAAGCTGTTGGTGTATGAATACATGGAAGGGGGAAGCTTGGAGGAGTTGGTGACTGATTGGGAGAGGTTGGGATGGGCAGGAAGGGTGGAGGTGGCCGTCGGAGTGGCCCGGGCACTGGCGTTCTTACACCATGATTGCTTCCCTGCTGTGGTGCATCGCGATGTCAAGGCCAGCAATGTATTGTTAGATAAGGAGGGGAGACCGAGGGTGACCGACTTCGGGCTTGCAAGGGTGGTCCGGCCAGGTGATACCCATGTTAGCACAGTGGTGGCCGGGACGGTTGGGTATGTGGCACCAGAGTATGGGCACATGTGGCATGCCACAACAAAGGGGGATGTCTATAGCTTCGGAGTGTTGTTGATGGAGCTTGCAACGGGGAAGCGGGCAGTGGATGGGGGTGATGGGGAGGAGGAATGCTTAGTGGAGTGGGTGAGACGGGTGGGCGGAGGGCGTAAAGGGCCGAGGGGGATTGTACTTGCAGTGTTGTTGTGCAAAAGGGGAGGGAGAGATGAGGGGGTGAGGGAGATGTGTGAGTTGCTGAAGATTGGGCTGCGGTGCACAGCAGAGACACCACAGGCTCGCCCAGACATGAAGGAGGTCCTGGCAATGTTAGTTAGGATTTGAATTTCAGGTAAAAAGAGTTAGAAGTGTTGAGGTTTCATGTTTTCTGTTCATTACTTACCATCACATTTATTACCTATCCAAGTGACTGCATTCTTCTTTCCATGATTACTTCTATCAAATTTTTGTATGTATATTTAAGATCCATTTAACTTTCCCTCTTGTATGTATCAGTGTATTTAGTAAGAGGGATGCCCTTAGGCTCATGTTGTACAGGCCAATTGTGGCTCTCTTATTGTATTATGACATTGATGGAATGTTACAGAGTCCAACCATCCATTGTTGCAACTTCTGTTTTGGCCCAAAAATATCATGTCGCTTTTAGGTAGTAGCTCTTGATGAAGAGAGAATGAGGAGGTGAATCCATAAAAGATGGAAAAATAAGGAGAAATCTAAGGTTCAAAACCCTTTTACAAGACTCACCATTTTTATCTGAGTAGTGATTCTATAACATGCTTGGATTTGAGAGGAGAAATTTATGTAGGAGAAGACTATTTTTTTCAAAAAAAAAACCAAATGGTTAAATGTTACCTTTAATCATTATAAATTCAATTACCAAAGAAAATGATGTTTTCTCCATCCCCACTAGAGATGATGGAGGAGACTCACCACTCCTAATTAAATATTTCTTTTATTTTTATGTGTTTTTTTTTTTTTTTTTTTGAGGATTTTACCGAAAAAATCCCCTCAGACTCATTGAAGATAAAAAGAGACTTAGAAAGTCTTCATACACTGCAGTGGTCCTACAAGCCTGATTTTGTTTAATTTTTTTCAGTTTTCCTGGGGATATCGCTGCTCATCTTGCCTTATTACAATCGATCAAAACTCATTTTCCCCATTTTTCATCTTCCTCCTTTTCCTCACCTCCTCCATCGATCTCAACCCAACTGGTCCTAGGCGCCTCCCGTCTATTGCATTACTTCCTCTTGCACCTCTTTTTACCTTCTAGCAAGCACGTGGAGATCATAGTTATTTTTTTCCTCTTCGTGACTTACAACTCATCCGAGACCTACACCTGTCATGAGCGGGAATATCCCCACTCACCCACGATTATCCCTACTCTTATTTCTTCTTCTTCCTCCTCCACTCATTTTTTATCTTCATCTTCTTCCTCTTCCTCTTCCTTCCTCAGCTGTTCGTTTTTCATCTTCCTCCTCCTTCCTCCAACTCCATCTCAAACTCAAACCTCACATATTAAACGTCACAATAGTGGAATAGGGTAGGATATCTTGTTCTACACTCCTTGATCTCCAACGAGTTGTAAGTCACGAAGAGGAAAAATACAACTAAGATCTCTGCGTGCTTGCTAGAAAGTGAAAAGATGTGGAAGAGTTGCAATCGACGCAAAACGCCTGGGACCAGTTGGGTTGAGATCGATGAAGGAGGTGAGGGAAAAAGGAGGAAGATGAAAAATGGGGAAAATGAGTTTTGATCGATCGTAAAAAGGCAAGATGAGCGGCGATACCCTCTCTAAGGAAAAACTAAATCAAATCAAGCCTGTAGGACCACTACAGTATATGGAGACTTTCTAAGCCCATTTTGAACTTCAATGAATTAAGGGATTTTTTCTGTAAAATCCTCTTCTTTTTTTTTTTTGTTATCTTGATTGTCTAGTTTTCTTCATATGGTGTTTGGATTTTGGCATTTGATTCAACTGAAATGGTGAGGAGACAAGAGTTAAGATCCATGCCTCTATCCCAACAACCAATAGTCTCATATTGGTTCGACCAAAAGAAACTGAGACTTGAAAGGAACAATATAGGCTCAACGAGTGACTACAATGCAGAGCATGTGAAAGCAACACATCTTGCAGTTTGCATATTGGCATCCCACATCGCTTGTATTCTAAACTTGTTACTTCTTTATATTAAATGATAGAAGCATAAGTCATTGTGTTCGTTAAAAGGAGAGACGGTTGGCATCTCCCCTGACAGGGACGGGAACAGCCTTCGGGCTTACCTGTTACCACACATACGGTTAAGGCTCTCCACCTAGGTGGATCTTACCCAATTTTTTTTCCCAATTTGGCAATCAGAGCTGTTCATTTGGTGGTCCGTGTTTTAAGGGGATTTGCATCTGATAAAAAGACTCCCCATCTTGGCAGTCCAGAATTTTATTGCCCAAACAGGACCCATTTGATCTTACCCAATTTTTTTTTTTTTCCAATTTGGCAATCAGATCTGTTCATTTGGTGGTCCACGTTTTAAGGGCATTTATATCTGATCAAAAGGCTCCCCATCTTGGCAGTCCAGAATTTTATTGCCCAAGCAGGACCCATTTATGGGATCACCTTCCAACTTGATCACCCAAGAAATCTGGAACAGCGGACCCCAATCTGGAGCTGATTATCAAACAGGCCCAAATTAAGACCCACAACTACTTTTTCATTATGTGAACATGGTCTAAAAAATTAGGGCTTAAGCCCAACTATAATATATTAAGCTGGAAGATTTTAGATCTAATTTTGACCAGAAGTTATTTTCGATTTCTACGACTACTAGCAAGTTATTTTCGATTTATACAAACATACTCTCCCTCCACTTTCCACTAATATACTTCCCCTACTTAAGGACTCTCATCTTCCCCCTTTCTAGCATACATAGATTCTTATCTCTTGATACATACCTATGATTAGCACGGGGTTTTTGTGCTAGTTATGTCTATGCAATAAAATCAATTGTTGTCTGCAGCTGTTGCTCAGCAGGATAATGACATTGTCTACAGTGATTGGGTGCCTGAGTTGGAGTTTCTTATAAGGAACAAAAACCCAACAGGCAGTTGTTGTTTGCAAGTCTTTATTTTGGTCAAAACAAGTGGGCCCTCTGTAAAAACAGATTCCCTTGTGAGAGTGAGCTTGATTTCCCCAGCCACAAAAAAATTATCTATTCCACACCATCTATGAACAGTTGTAGTGGGGTCCACAACATCTATGTTCAGTTTCTATCGCTTTTGTAAGCATCAAATAATTTTCCAATGCAGCGACGTGGTTGCACCAAACACCAATATATTGGAATCATAAAAAAATATCCATCGTTGCACCAAACAGCCTTTTTCCTTCCATGCACCAAAGTCCATACACAAAAAAAATGCCTGCTTGGATTTTTGTTTCAAGTCTTTGCGGATTCCAATGAGGCCAAATTCCTCACTACCGACAAATGAGTAGGGGTGTAAAAAAAAAAACCGAAAAACCGACTAACCAACCGAACCGAATTGACAGTTAATAATCGTGTTTTACAGTCTTGGTTACGATTATGGTTATTAAAATTGAAAATCCATACTTTACGGTTCGATTTCAGTTTTCAGTCGACTCACGGTTATTAACCGAACCGAACCATAATATACGATTCAGTTAACCGTTTTCTCAAAACACACGGTTAATTGAACCGTTACAACCCGATTTAAGATAAAAAAAAGGTGGTATTGTGTAATTTTATAACTTAAATAACCCATTTTAACTTCTGAGCCCTAATCATTAGAACAAAAAACAAAAGACAGAAAAGCGAAGGATCATGGATGTGTTTGCTAGAAAAATGCACTTTATTATTTCATTTGTCTATGTGAACATTTTAATGCTACTTTAGTATTATGAAATTATATTGTTATCTAGGATATTTGATTTTAACTTTTGAACATATCTTTTGTATTTTGACAAAAAAAAAAAGCATTTTAAGTAACAATTAATTGCAACCAAACCGTTTAATACGATTAACCGTGGTTCGGTTTTATAGGATACGGTATGGTTTTTAAAAACTGAAAACCCTAAAATATGATTTGGTTAACGATTTTTCCAAAACACAACCGTTACACCCCTACAAATGAGTCCTTCATAAAAACAGATACTAAAATTATGGGATGATTTCGTGACTCTGCATCTCTCACGCATTCAGAGTCAAATTTCTTAAACATGATGTGAGAGATGCCATTTGAGATTAGACTCACCCCTACAAACAACTCATACTGGATTGGAATCGGTATAACAACATGGACCAACCTGACCTGGCCTGCTTCCTGACTTGAAGGGTAAATTCCATGGTCTGCCCACCCAAAACAAGTCCACGGCCCAGCACAATGGCCGAGGTGCACTGCTCATTGTACTTTGCCTAAATCTAGTCCACAGTTAAAATTCATTGTACTTTGCCTGAATCTAGTCCATGCTGAGACCTTTCTACCCTCCTTATCTGCTGATTAGCATGCATCCAGGTGGGCCCCATGAGTCCGCATTATGTGGTGGCCCATGGAAGAAAATTAGAGCACATAAATATAGGACTGAAGAACAAAGAACACTTTCCATCACTCTTTGGCATCAACATGCCAGAATAATCTTCTGACTTAAGGCATTATTCCTATAACTTAAATAAGAAGAAAAAGAAAAAAAAAAGGTAAAACAAGCATGGCAGCATCAGATCCTGTCCCATTAACAATAGTTTTTTTTTTTTTTTTTATTCTTTAGGAAGGAATATCGAATCATTCTGAAGACTAGTTCAGCTCTTGTTCTGCTTACTGAAGTCATTACAAACACGCAAAAAAAAGCATCTGTTGTCTGCCCCCTTTCAATCACCCAACTAAGTTCAAATCACATTCAAGAGGGAAAAAAAAAGGACAAATGATATTTTATTAGAAGAAAAATTGAAGTTCACAATTGTAACCACATTACGTTCATCCGAAATGTACCACTGTCCTTTCTTTATAGCTTAAAAGAGTGCACACAAAGCACTATTTACTTAATATATGAAAGGTTATTTTACATTTTCATATGCGGCTTATATCACGACCAAATATGAAAGTGGTGGCCCAGTTGATTGCCACGTAGAATCTGTTCCTCCAACTCACTACACGTGTGAGATAAGCCGATCGCCAAATAAACCAACTAATGAATCCAGCAAGAGACAACCCTTTGCCCTCCTGTTATAGAATGTTGCATGAGTTAGTCGCTGAATTTAACAACTTAACAAAACACGATGGCAATATTCACAGGGAATGCACCTTGCTCTGCCGAAGATCCACAAGAGCTTTGTAGCTGCCAACTGTTGCCATGCTTCCCAAATGCTTGTAAACAAATGGATTCCCTAAATCCACATCTCTTGCGCTGTCTGCATGTCCTCCCCCAGATTTACCAATTTGGTTTAGTAGACTGGCAAGATATTTTCCTTGTCTCTCTGCAACCTGTTTCAAGTGGCATGTATGATGGACAAATAGCTTGGAAACTCACTATATAATATATCGCAAAGCATAGTAGTATCAGCAGTTGTAGGTTCTTCAACTGAATCTACCCATTGGCAGAGCCCCGGATCCTCGATCGAACCAGATCAATCTCCCGAATGATTGATTGAATCCAAGGGATGGATTCTGAATTCTAGAACACGCTCACAGCAAAAATGAACACCATATTGAATGAAATCTTCTTGATTAATTGATTACGCATGAGTAATTACAATGGGAATCAACTATATATATATATATATAAAGTAGCATTCTTTCTTAATAACCAAGAAATTCTAAAAGTAAGAAACTGTCTAATCCTAATCAAAATAGAATTTAGGTAGCAAATTAACTAATTTAGAAACTATCTAATTATGGGATAGGGATCTCTGATCACTAGACAGATCATTGACCAAGTGGGGCCCATCAGGGCCTGCGGGCTTGTGATCTGGGCCTAATCTTGGGTCAGGCTGTATCAACTTTCCCCAGCTTGAAAGAACTCAACTCCGGTGAGTTAATCGTTCGACAACGCTCATAAAGATAAGGATTCAGGTGCTGGAAGTCTGCAACAATGATCCATGTTGTATCGGAGAGAGGATTATTCGGCGCCAACGAACGTAAAACTTCTGAAAACTTCCTTGACGAGTAGAAACAATCTGGTCATCAAGAACATCAACAATCTCGTTAGCAGGTGGAAGATTAGCATGTAGGGTAATATCTGCTCTTCAATATCTCCATCGGTGTCATGGCCACGGTGGAGCGTAAGATCCTCTACATTGAAAATAGAACTGACACCTGAATCTGATGGTACATCTTGCACATAGGCGTTGGAGCCAATCTTCTTTAGAATTTTGTATGGACCTGTATTGCATGGATGCAACTTCTTGTTAGCTCTTGGAGGCAAACGCTCTACACGGATAGGGACCAATATCACCTTTAGCAAATTCAACAAATTGGCAATGCTTATCAGATTGCTACTTATATGTATCATTGCAGGCAGATATATGTCAGCGTACTTCACTGTGCACTTATTCATGCGTTTACAGGCAAAGGCACAAGATTAACTAGTAGTCACGGGCAAAATCCTGTCACGGCTTCAAATGGTGAAGTACTGGTGGATCGATTTGGGGCTACTAGGGTTTCATTGAATTGAGAAATCTAGGCAGAGTTTTGTGAATAGGTATTAAGTTTTTTGGCAGAGGGGTGTCGCTGGGGCGGGTTACGGAATGGCTAGGGTTGACATTGGAAGGTGGATGACGATAGGGGAAAGAGACGTATGGACGGAGAGCCGGGGAAGACAGTTGTTTCCCCGACAACTAGATCACGACTCTGATACCAATCTGGCGCAGCCCCGGATCCTCGATCGAACTAGATCGATCTCTCAAATGATTGATCAAATCCAAGGGATGGATTCTGAGTTCTTGAACACACTCACAGCAAAAGAAATCTTCTTGATTAATTGTTTACGCATGACTAAATACAATGGGAATCAACTATATATATAGAGTAGCATTGTTTCTTAATAACCAAGATATTCTAAAAATATATTTAAAAAAAAAAGATATTCTAAAAATAAGAAACTATCTAATCCTAATCAAAATAGAATTTAGGAAGCAAATTAACTAATTTAGAAACTATCTGATTATTGGATAGGGATCTCTAATCTCTTGACAGATCATTGTTCAGGTGGGGCCCATCAAGGCCTACGGGCCTGTTATTTGAGCCTGATCATGGGTCGGGCTACATCACTAATGTTTAGTGATAATCAAGCCACAACACGTGTCATGGCCACTCCTAAATTCCATGAAAAGGATGAGGCACATAGATGTTGATTTCTATCTCATCCAAAGCTATCTTCTTATGAAGAGAGAAACTTCGATTCCGTTTGTCTCTACTTATTGTTGGGATTTCCGAACGTGGATGTGGAGACTCCAACACTCGGATGGAGCCCTATGTGTTTTCGGGTGTGAGATAGACCCTGCAAACTCACTAAAAATGCTCTAGATCTTTTGGATGATCAACCAAGGGCTACCATCTCCCTTAAATAGATCAATCCCAAAGAGTCACGACCGTCATGAATTCTACCCCTCCTGGAATCCCAAATCCCTTGGCCAGGGAGGAGACAAGCCACACCCGAGTTAGATGCCGATTCAGGACTCTTTACTAGAGTATGATCCCAATCCAAACTCTCCTAGGGTCACAGATTAAGACCTAATCGAGAAATTCGCCCATGGTCTTAGCCACATGATTAATCCAACGTGGGTCCCATGGCATTTGTGCCAAGTGGGAGAATGAAGAAATAGCGTGGCCTGCCTACCACGAGACCCACATCGGATGTGACTAATCTCCTAATTAAGTCTTTAATCTGTGATCCTTGGAGAGTTTGGATTAGAATCGGACCGTTAAAGAGTCATAGATCGGCATCTAACTCGGGTGGCTTATCTCCCCGATAGTCAAGTGATGTGGGCTTTCAGGAGGGGTAGAATTCATGATGGTCGTGACATCTCCGGATTGCTCTATATGAAGGAGATGGGAGCCCTTGGATGATCATCCAGAAGATTTGAGAGCATTTGCAACGAGTTCGCAGGATCTATCACACCAGAACGCACATAAATCTCCGGCCGAGTGTTGGAAAGAGTCCCCACATCCACATCTAGCAATTCCAACACTTATAACGAGCTAGCAGTTTCAAGTATCTTTACAAACTTGGAGATGAGATTGTTTCCAAGATGGAAATGGTCAATATCCATCCATCAGCTTGAATAGGAGTGAGATGGAAAGATATAGGTCAAAACACACGCCTAATTGGGGTTAGGCATAGGGGTGCACAAAAGATCCGCCAATCCGTAAAACCTATCCGATCCAATCAGCAGATTTTTAACCGAACCAAAGGTAAACGGATTGGTGATGGAATGAAAATCTTGTAATCCATTAGCAATGGAATGATGACAGATTTCACCCTCAATCCGTAGATTCAATCCGATCCGATCCGTTGACAATATATATAAATAAAAAAAACTTAATGGATCTAAATAATAGAAGAAAAAACTTTAGGGGTCAAAATATAATTCACTTTTATATATAAGTATAACAAATGAAACCCTATACCAAATTTCACATTAGCCTTGAGAGCATGCTCTTTAAATTTTCTTTAACATTAGATTTAACGGATTGAACGGATTAAACCGATCCGATCCGGTCCGCGGTTTTCAATAGCCACGGATTGGTGACATATTCCAAATCCATCAATCCATAGGTAACAGATTGGTGACGGATTTGCCCTAATCTGCACCAATCCGATCCGTGGACACCCCTAGTTAGGCATGTGTTAATGTGTGATATTCTTTTAAAAAGTGCTTTTAGGTATTTAAAAAATAACCGAAGTTCTTGTATGATAATTATATGCAAACAAATTTCTACACTGCCCCCCAAGCAGGTATGTATCAATGCCTACTTAGCGATTTCCAAAAGCTTATATCTTCAAATGCCATGTATTCAGCTTCACACAAGAATAAGCAACAACAGGCTGTTTTATGCCCTTACAAGCCATTAAATTTTTTAGGACAAGGGGCCAATACCCCCTGAAGTCAAACTTCTATTTGTTTTGCAACCAAACTAATCTGCATCAGTATAGACGTCCACATTTAGACATGTTAAATGTAAAGTAAACCCTTAAGGTAGAATTCTTCATATACTCACCAATTCTTAATAAGGAGCATTCAGGTGAGGAGAACAAGGAGAATGCAGGAATGGGCTTATAAACCCAACAACATAACTGATGTTAGATATTTATAAGGAAAAAAAAAAAAACTGATGCTAGGACTCTTGACAATTAGATATAGTGCTTGTGACAATAAGATATGTCTTATGTCCCAAATAACATTTGGTACATATCAACATCTTTCAAGGAATCACCTTCATCAGCCTGTGGATGATGATTGGCCTCCATAAGTGATGTCTTATTTGTGACAATAAGATACGTCTTATCAGCAAGCGTTTGAGCCGGGCATACTAGGCTTTAGCAAGTCCAAAAGATATTTTCCTACAAAAGGCTATGCCTCTTCGAGATCAAGCAGTTAGCCAATAGCCATCCTAAATCTTTGATATCAAAAATTATTTCTCAAATGATCATTCAAATTATCTCTTCTAAAGTATGATTTTGTGATGATGACACAATCAACATAAACAATGAATCCTTCATTTGATACTTCTTTCAATGAAAACTTCATTTGACACTTCTTTCACTCATCTCCACAAATGGTGTAGTTTGTAATGCTATGCCTGAAACCCAAATTTGGCATTGTATCTCTAAACTTTTGAAACCATGCCCTAGGAGACTACTTCAATCTATAAACGTCTTTAATCTACATTTTATTTCCTACTTAAGCTGAAATCCAAGGGAAACATCCATGAACACATCCTGTAGGTTGCCATGTAGAAAGACAATCCTTACATATAGTTGAAAGAGTGGAAAATCTTGGTTTGCTGAAATTGAGTAGAAAATGTTGGTTTACTAGAAGAACCTAATTTGGCCACAAGAGCAAAACCCTCCAGATAATCCAATGCACAGGTTTGTGTCTATCCCTTTGATATTAATCTGTCTTACATTTCTTAACAAATCCGCAAGGAAGGCGTTTGACCATAAATACCAAGTGACATCCAACTGCCCTCTTCCCATCTGATTGTTTAGTAGTTCCTAAGTTTGACTTCATTCAAGAGCTTTCATTTCCTCAACCACGGCAGGCTTCCAATGAAGAATGGACAATGTTTGATGCTACCGTGGGAATGAAGGAATTTGACTGCAAACAAGATATCTAAAAAGTGCTGATGACTGGATTTTCTCATGATTTCTAGATTCTCGGCATAATGAATTCTTAGGGTTTTTCTATGTACATGATTTTTTTTTTTTTTTTCAGATTTGCTCACTTAATCATGTTACTGGTCTATTTGTGTTAATGATTTTGGATGAATATGTGATGTTGGGATATGATGTAAGAAACCCTCAGGTGGAATTGGCAATACCGCAAGTATGAGGCCATTAACCATGGTCGCACCACCTACATTGAAAAAGAGTGATGGCCCAACCCTATTCATACACTTTTGGAGGTTTTTACATCGAATTCAATGAGATTCTACATGGTGGTTCTATGGGTTGTGTTTCTTGATTTATAAGCATGCACCATACTGATTGATTTAGTCATTTCAAATCTGAACTTACATGTAGCCAAGGCCTCTATTTTTTTCCTCTATATCTTTGTTGAAATTCCCATATGCTATGTTGAACTGCTACATTATGAGTTTGGGTAGTTCCATATGTCTTCACTTGTGCTATATCAAATATGTATGGTGTTGACTTACATTGAAGGTGAAGGTAATGTGATCAGACCTACACAAACGGATACCAATTATGAAGGGGCAAAACTAAATCCAGACATGTGTTAGGCGCTGGTTACACGCTGAAAATTTGAGGTATGTTACTAGGTGACTTATGAGAAAATGGTAGAATTTCACTAAGTTTAAAAAGGAACCATGGAGCCCCTAGTCTGCTAGCATGGTGTTGGAAGACGCCCCAGCAATCGGGTCATATGTTTTATGTGAGCTCTATGGGAGATATTTTCTGACACCGGCTGTGATATGAACCCTCGTGGTCAATCTATATTATGCATATTTTATGTATGGACTATGTTTATGGACCCCCTGTCGGTCATTATGGATTATGCGATGGACCCTTAATGGGCATTAGGAGATATAAGGTGTATGATGGTAATCTATGTTATGATTTGCACCTTTTAGGGAAAAGACTATGTTGACCTGTTCCACAATGCGAATAGGTGGTAATCCATGGGAAAAGATAATAATAACCTCCACAAGCCACACTAATCAGACTCAATGCACCTATGTGAATTTACATGCTGTCTATTTTACTGATGTTCTTCATGTACATTATATGCTGATTGTTTATCATGTGCATGGTAGATTAGGAAATCTATTCACCGGTTTATACTGATGTGTGGTTTACCAATTGCCCCACTTCAGGTAACCAGAACCTAGAGAATGAGCTAGTGATGATTAGGATGATGTAGACTTCTGGCAGGCACATTGAAAGGGTGAATGTCAGCATAACAAATAGAAGAACTAGAAACATAATGTTTTAATTTCCATTATTGTGAACAATACGAGTTTTGGTCTTTTCTTGCATTAGTTTTCTTTATAATTTCAAAATTTATTAATTTATGTGTTTGAATCTGAATTATTTATTTGACTTATGCATATGGAGAATAGATGCATCATACTTGCATTCGAAGGGGTTCAGATTTCGAGTCGTGACATACTGTCTCATATTCTTGATACGCATCCTCTAGCAGCCCAAATAAACATTGGACTTCTAATTCTTGCTCTTGTTCCTTTGCACAACAAGGACATCTACACCAATATTGGCTAAGCTCATGCCACATTCCCATGTTTGGCATCAAGGTTTTCAAAAAACGGAATCGGGACCCGACTCACCCATGGCCGAGTCCAAGTTGACTCGGCCGAGTCGGGTCACGTCCCAAAAAAACTCACATAAAAATTTTTTTTAATGAGGAAAAAATAGTAAAAAAAAAAAAACTCACTGTCCCAGGCCAGAATCCAGTGAAAGCAGTTGCGTGCAGATAATGTGGAAAAGGAGAGGAAGAGAAGAAGAAGAAGGAAGAGCAGTGAACCTGGCAGAGCAACAGCAACAGAAGCAACAGCAGCAGAATAGAAAATCAACATCTCACAGCAGAAAGCAGCAGCATCTGGCAGCAGGAAAGCAGCAACAGCAGGCAGGCAGGCAGCAGGAAGGCGGCGGCGGCGGCAATAGGGAAAGGTCGCAACAACAAAAGAAAGCAAGGCCAGTAACAATTAAATGCAAAGCAGAAACAGCAGGCCAGCAGCAGTGCAGAGAAACATCAGGCCAGCAAAACCCAGCCTCCTCTCTCTCTCCCTTTCTTAACCTAACGTCCTAATCTGAAACCCTTCCCCCTTTTTTAACCTTTATATTACTCTTACAGTCCTTTAGATAAAGATTTTACAAAAAAAAACACCTTGTGTTTTATTTTTTTCAGAGCCGAATCTGAGTCACTATGATCCGACTCAGTCATGACCGAGTCCGAGTCGACTCGGCCAATTTTTTAATCCATGTTTGGCGTAGCAACCTTCAAAGGATAAACCTCTTTTTCGAACTATGCCAAATTCCTTATCAATTGATAAACCGAGCATTATTTTTCTTGATTTCATGGGCTATAAAGATTGAATCCCAGATTTCTTTAATGGTTCTGCAATAACTAAAACTAGTAGCAATTCCATCCTCAATGGAATTCAGAATCCATTCATGACCAATGTTCTCAGCTTCCTAGTCACCATATTTAGATCATCAATAGGTGGCCCTACAACCTAGCCATATATGTATTTTTGCATCTTTTAATCACCAATGGCCATTCTAGCTAAATATGACTGTTCCTTATAATTCTTGTCATTAAACAGATTTACAGTGATACGGACATCAGGGTTTACAATCCCTGAGGTTTCTAATTGATCCTCTTCCCTAGTAGTTGATGGATCTACTTCAAGTTCAGATGCTCTGATGCCAAGTTAGAAAATCTAAATTGAAGAGATGTCGATTGAAGTGGAAGAGGAAAAAGAAAAGGTGAAAAATAAGAGAGGAAAAGAGGGTTATAGAGAAAATAGGAAAATTGGAGAGAAAGAAGCTTATGGCCATCCATCTTAGGGTTGGTTGGCCATAAGAATATATTTATAATTACATAGTTTTCAGTATTCACAAAAAGAAATCCCCCTGTATTTTACATATCTGCATCTCAACATCAGGGACTGCCCAACAGTGGTCCCTGGACATTCTTGAAGCTAAAGCCTTACAAGTTACTAAACTTAGAAGCCTTAAATGGAATATGAAATCGAACCTTGGTAAAAGCATTAGTAAAGATTATTGTTAATTTGATGCATATGAACAGTAGAATCAAAGAAATGTGAAGTGAAGAAGTTTAAAAGAACTACAGATGTTCCTACTGACCTGGGCTAATGCTGGTAGTACATGTTTACCAGTACTTTCAAGAAATCCACTACAATCACCAATAGAGAACACATCCTGCTCGGAAGGAACACGTAACCACTCATCAACGCCAATCCTGTTAACAAAGATCAAAATCATTGGATAATGACTAAAATGCATAAAGCTGTGGCATACAAATGTAATGCACTGGAAGAAGATAATAGGAATTTATTTTCCTAGTAGTGCAAATTGACTTTCTTAGGATTTAGAAACCCTAGTTTCAGTTTTATTTTCTAATTTGTTGAAATTTTATTTAATCCTTAGGTTTCATCACAGTTAGTACACTTTTTTAAACCATGCATAGCTTTTCTCAATTTCCATGCCAAGGCCATGCAGCCAACCTAACTTTGGTGGACCTCTACTGAGGGGCTAGGATTTCAGATGTGTGCTTTCTACGCGTGCTTAGAGTAAAGCATGTGTGTGCTTATAAGCATGATAAGATTTCAAATGGTTCTAAATTTCATCTGCCATCTGGTCTACTCGTTCGATTTAACTTAGTGTAGTCACTTCCGAAAAGGAATGACATCCAATACTAGGTAATAAGGCCAAATTCAATTTCAGATGAATCAGGGCAATTCATCCTTGACTCATTCAGAAGTAACTGGTACCAAACGAGCCATCTCTGGCAATTCATAGAACTCAATCAATACAGGCTCAAAGCACCTTTGAAGGCTTCTTTTGCACCATTTTTCAACCCTAACTCATTTGTTTTGCTTCCTTTCCACTGTTAGGCTCCCTCAAGTTCATTTTGTGAGGCTCCCTCAAGTTCATTTTGTGTCAGAAACTTCTTCGTAATGGCAAGATTTTATCATCATTCATGATCTAAGGGCCTATTTATTTGTCATGGAATAGAATAAAGACAGAGTGAAACATAACATAATGGTTACATTAGCCATTCAAAAAAAAAAAATTAACAGTTGCACTTTTTTTAACTCAAAAACGTGTTCGCAAAGATTGCAAGTGACAGGTAAAATAAGCTATCCTTACTTGTCGCTTGCAATCTCTGCAAACACATTTGGAGTAAAAAAGTTTGAATGCACCAGTTAGATTTTATTTCACCCCATCTTTATTCTATTCCATGGCAAATAAACAGGCCCTAAAGTCTTACCATATTGATTCTTCTCTCCCATTTACACATTTACTTCCTTTTAGTTTTTTATTCTAAAGGCTTCGAGGGCCTAAACATACCAACTCTTGAGCTTGAGATCTAGACTATTTCTTGAGATTTAGACTTGAAAACCTCACACAATCGAAGGCGGCCTGGGGCCTTCTCTTAGATATATGTTTCTTGTGGTTTTGGTTAGTCTTATCGATGTCTGCATCATTTAAAAAAAAAAAAACATGCATTTCATATTGACATGTCTAAATACCTTAGATTAATTTATGGCATTTCATGATTTTATTATTATTATTTCTATTTTTTATATTCTTTTTTTCAAAATATTATGAAAACACACGATGAGATTAAGGGAAAATGGACCTTTCTATTAGCTACATGAAGCGATGGGCACCGCAACAACATTCAAAAAAATTAAGCATCTATACAATTGAGATGTGAAACCACTTAAATATAGCTTATTTTGCACATTTTTATATGTTTTCCATTATTTATTACTCTTATGAAATGTTAGTGATTTTTTAATACCGGCACAGTATTACCAGCCTAGCATAGACATGACCAGCACGGATAGCACTGACTCATCCCCGGTCCTTACCAACATGAAGACCAACACCAGAATTTAAACCTTCACTTAATATTTTCATTCTATTGTGGGCTGCGGAGTTGAGATAATATCAATCTATCCTCCCTACTCTGCCCTAGTCCAAGAGTGCAGTTGATTGACTTGAGCTATCCTATGCATTAATGACAGAAATTAGATTAACTAAAAACCTGTTTGCATCATGATCATATATGATTTCAAATGATATTTGAGAGATTGTGTAATAACCTGGGTCAGATTAGGCCTAGATTCGTCTGACCCATAAGTATTGGGTTGGGTTGGGTTGTACTAATTGTTTCTAGCCTGTTTCCAACCCATTAGTACCCCTTTTATTTATTGTTGGGTTGTTAGAATGATATTTCCTTGTGAGGAGGATACCGTTTGGGAACCGGGGGGCATTTCCCAAAGGATAGAGATCTGACTTTATCCCAAAAAATTTTAAAAACCCTTATTTGCCTTCTGCATTGATTCCGATTGTTTCATTTTGGGTTAAAGAAGAAGAGGAAAGGAAGGAGTGCAGAAGGATTTTCTTGGGAAGCAACAAAGAGGAATCACAGGGAGGAAGAGCCGAAAGATCTAGTAGATGCAATACTCAAGACCTCATATCAACTGTACCACAATCTGCTACACTGGGAGGTGAGTAATATTTCTGAATATATAGAGAAATATGGGTTTATTGTTTGTTTTCACTAGTCATGATTATACTCAAAAGGATCTAAGGGAATGGAATCTGATCACTGACAAATGAAGAGAATTCCATTCTCTTCTTGGTATGAGGATCTGGTGGGGTTTGACCAGAATCTGTAATCCTTAGATCAAGTTTGTAGTTAGATAATGAATAATTTCTTGGATTGATGTGATGATGAAGTCTTATTGGTTAATAAAACATCAGGTTCATATTCCATAGCAGAGAAGATAGTCTGAAGTAGATCCAAGACAGAAATATGGAATTTTCTAGCCAAGTCGATAGAAACAAATTCCGTCGATTGGGATAGTGGGACCATGTGGCCCACTCGATCGTAGATCTATCCCAAGGATCTGAAAGCAGACCCTTGGGCGACCACAGTGGTGATGGACCCATTTGGACTGGGCCCCATTTGACCCCCATCTAGAATTTAAAAACCCCTGCATCGGTACATTTGGATTTTCGGGTTTATTGGTGGATTGGGTTGTGGGACCCACTGGTTCACCTGATCACAGATCACGACCAGTCATCTGCTTGGTCCTTGATGGGCGACCAAGGAGGACCAGGTTCCAGGTGAGTTGGACCATGGATGGCCCACCATCTGAACATTGCCGGGGTGCATGAAACCTGTTCCTGTTTGCTGTAGACAGTATTGTTTACCATTTGAATTTCTGAAATTTTTCTTTTATGATATAACATGATAGAATTGAAATCCGTGTTGTTGTGGTTAATCCATCCCTTGAAACAAGTGACAGAGGAATGAATAACAGGGAAGAATACAGAATTTTCAGACCTACAGTGGCCTTACATTTTCAAATCGATGACTGTGGGACCCACTGGTCCACCTGATCAATGATCAGGATCAACCATCTGTTTGGTTCCTCATGGGCGACCAAGATGGCCCTGGACCCATGTGAATCTGGCCACTAGGGGACCCACTATTTTCTTTCTCCATGTGTTGGGCGTGAGACCCATTTTCTGAAAGTGACCACCCCCATTTTTTTTTTATTTTGTGTTGATTACTTCCAACATAGTCCCTGAGTATTTCTAGAATTTTTCCAAAGACTCCTCTTATGACCATTATGTACAGAAATTTACATCTCAACCCTATGTTATTTCAGAATTTATAAACTGATTATTACCCCTACAGATTCTATGATGGGCCGGTGATTTTAGTGTGAACCCTGATAGAATTATAGAATTTAGAGTTGTTATATTACAGGCATATACTTAGTGAACCTGAATCATGAAAAGGTTATGAAATAAATATGTCAGTCAATGGACAATTCTTTAGCTGACAGAAATTCCTTATATATGATTAGACTGGTAAGGAGGGTTTAGAAATTAAAGATATAAGAGTAGTGCCACATATGCGGGTACTAATTTTGAATTGGAGTAGGACATATATATATTTATATATACATATGACCCAATTATGTGGAACTAGTCCTATATCAGAATAATTAGTGTGTATAACTCCATAATAGTTCTACTACATGCATAATGAACATAAAAGAACTGATGATCATTTCCTAGTGTAATTAGGACATATTAATATGAATATGGTATAAGACAGTGACACCATATGTGAAACATCAATAAAGACACTTAATCTGAATATTGATTGATCAATGAACCCCTTCTGGGCACAGAGGGATAAGGTAGACAGGGATTGAATCAGTGATTATTGGACCAATCTCCTAAAGGAGAGTTTTTGATTAATTTGTAGAAAAGACTTCCTTTTGGAAGGGACTGAAATACTGAAACTCTTATGTTAGAGTCCTATTGTATTATAAGGACCCATAATTGGGAATATTGAACTTACCAAAGCTAAGAGATGAATATAAAATCTCATTAAATAATAAGAAATTCTATAGGACATCTGTTATCATCTCATGGGTTCTTCTTATTATTTCTATTATTGAATTATGCTATTCGTGACTCGTGTGTTTTGAATATTACTCACCAGTTTTCTAATAAGTGGTTTGCCCCACTTCAGGTACGGGTCATTTGGGGGAGCTTGGCAATGATGGAGATCAGCCATTGGATTTCAATTTGCGTGGCTGATGAGAAAGCATCACAATCGTATTGAAAATGATATATAGGATTTTAGAGATGGATTACTTCTTTCAATAATGTTGAACTTGTTTCTTTATGAATTAGGAATTGCTTGTTAGTGGACTTGTTATCACTTCTTTTCTTTCAAATTGATCACTTAAATAAATTAGAAGCATTGCTCAATGCTTTGTCATAAATTGATTTATGTGGTGATCCTGACTTGCTTGTAGCAACATTCCGGAATCAGATGAGCTCTAGGTTTCGGGGCGTTACAGATTGTCCACATGTGACTTCCATGCAATTGTCAATATAAGAATGCAAGTTATAAATGTAAATTAACAAAAACTATATACAAGCATTGACTATTATAGTAGACTCTCTGAAACTAAATACAACATTACTAGTGTCAACAACAAGATTTACTCTATGGAATTTATAATGTACCTTCCACCAGGAGACTTCGGAAACAGCAAAGAGCTTATAAAAGGCGAGGGACCAACACCCGTAGACCATACGAGCAACCCGTATGGAACTTCGGTGCCATCATTAAGAATTAACTTTTGTGGCTGAACATCCTTGACCACCCCACGAACTAGGCGAACTCCTGACTAAAGAATATGAGGAATTCAAAAGGAAACATTCTTCAGTACAAAATAGGAAAACAGCACTTCCCAACTTAAAATATGGCATAATATATGTAACTATTGCCTTAAAAAAATATACTGAAAATAGGCTTACAAAAGCATTTTTGGCCAAAAAGGTCCTAGAGTTGTTAACAAACCTGAGCCCAAAAGGCCACGTCATCACCACTTAGATGGCAATTATGTCATGTGGCATCATTACACATGGGTATATGAGGTAGTGACACATGTCAGTTAGTTACAGCTAATATCAGGCTATTTTGACACCTCATCAAATAGTTATAGGGATAAGGGTCATTACAACCCTGAGTACCCCAACTTCCTGACAACACCCAATAACCTCCCATAACTACTCAAAAACGTGCAAAACTGCTCCATAAAGGTTTCTAAGCCTCTAAAGCCTATCAATATCACTTCTCCAGTCATTTAAGGACCTTTTGGCCCACTTTTGGCCAACCTTTACTACACTTTCAATCTCTTTTTGCCTAAGCTTGGAGTGTCCCATCAGCATCCATTCTCTCAAGGTTATTTTTAAGACCCGTAGAGGATTACCTCAAGGGAAAACTTTAGCTTTATGACTTCTTAAGCATGGTTCTATGAGCCACTCGTTTTATCATATATCATGGGATATGATTTCGAGTTCTTGATTCCCTTTTCAGGTTATGCCATGCAACATCATTCATGAGAGGGATAACGTTACCAGATTTCTAGTTCCCCACAGGTTTCCAATGCTACCCATTATGATGTATTATAAATTTATAATCTTTGGAGTTGGTATGGCATTCCATATAATGATCTTCCATATGAGATTAAAAGTCCGTCAACATAAACTTGAATGAGCCTTTTGTGCTCGAGAAAGTGTACAACCCATTCATCAAAAAATCCAAATGGCATGAAACCATGGAAGGAATGTTGGAGGAGGCATCCAACACTCCAGACATCTTGGATTGGATCAATGTAGTAGAAGACTGCTTTATATGGAATCTGACAGTTCATGATCAAATATGTAATATAAAAGGAAAGCTTGAAGGAGATGCCCCAATGTGGTGGTACAATGTAGAAGTCCACTTAAAAAAAAAGAATCTCACAACCATGCATATTGAAATGGAAGTACATGAAGTTGTTATTGGTTGACAAGTATTAGCATGATGTTAAACCAATTTTCATGATATCAAAAGCCACATTAAAGCCCGTTAAGAAACACTTCAATTTTTCAAGCCGGGGGGGGGGGGGGGGGGGGGGGGGGGGGGGTTCAATAAAATAAATAAATAAAGGAAAAACGACTAATGAACCCCCAACCAAAAGTATTCTCCTCCATATCACAAGGTTACCAAGAGAATCCTTATCCTAGCCAGACGCTGATAGATGACAAAGGAAAGGATTCGTTGTCTAATCCATCAACACCATCTAAAACAAATATTTTAATTTGTCCCAAGTGTAGCAAAAAAGGACATTGTGTGATTGATTGTCCTAACGAATCAAACGGTCTCATGTGGTGGAAATGGACATTACATGGCTGAATGTCATATTGGATCAGCATGCGAAGAAACTTGTCAAGTTAAACAAGTTGATGTAGTATATGATGAAAGTGAATTAGAGGAAAAAGTGATAGAAGAGATGTTGACATAAGAAAAAAGAATCAAATCAAGAAGAGAAAGCTTTAAATCATTTGATGGATCAGGTGACAGCAATAATACCAGAAGTTCTTATGGAAGACTCAAAAGATGGATTCTTGATTACAACGAACCCTGGAGCATATCCAACCGTTGGGATTTCATGCATTGATTTTGTTTTTGGAGATCATGGTGGAGACATACAAATGGCATTTTGACAAACAGATTACAATCTTTCATACATCCAATGGGTAGATCTAAATCATTTGTCAATCCAACAATCAGATGGCACCATCAACACTATCTATGTCATTAATAAGCATTACCCCTCTGCTCTAAGTCTAGATGTAGACCCGTGAATCACCAAAGCGGCAACAAAACAAACGGTTCAGATGGCAAATCAGAAGATAATAAGGCTAATCTTCAATCCAAGAGAACTCTATCAAAACTTGTCGGAGTCAAGTTCTCTCAAGCCAGGGATAACTGATGTAACCCAAGTGCATCATGGGCCTCAAGACCAATAAAAGGAGGCCCAAGAAAAGGCCCATTGCCTTCCATCCCAAAGGGCCAACCCATCAGGCCTGACCATAGCAGGCTAGTCCAATGGCCCAAGCCCATAAATGACTGATCCATTGGGCCTACTCATGGATAGCCAACCCATTAGCTCAACTCTACCTACTTTCTATTTGTTTCCTTCTAAGTAAGGATTCCTAGATCTAGAAAAAATATCTTAAATCTAGGAAAATAATTGATTGACATGTCAAGATCAAGGATAATTGATTGTCATAGGAAAGGAAAGAAATCCCATCAAGAATAATGAGATTTGGATGTAATAATTTCCAATGAAAGGAAAAAAGAAATCATATCTAGCCTTAATAGGCAAGACCGACCTCCCTTCCTGGATAAACACCATTGTAATCTCTTATTTGTGATCAATGAAAATTTCTCTTTTCCTCTCAATACTATGACTTGTGACTTGTGAGCAAGTGTTTTCCCCGTGTGAAGACTCCTTAGCCATGATGCACAGATACTTCAAAATGGGCAACGTATCGTGTCGTGTCATATCTGATACTTCACTTTTTATGTATAAAATCCATGTTCACAGTATATCTTTGCCGTATCCATGCCGTGTCTAGGCATCATAGCCATAGTTGTCAAGTTCGGTTCGGTTCGGACGAATTGTCCGAGTTAAATCGTTTCGCACCAAAAAACGAACTGAACTACTCGTTTGAAAATATTCGGTTCAAGATTTGGTTAAATTTGCCCGAATATCAGGGTTTCGTTTAGAAACCCCTAATTTCGAGCGAACATTGTCTGAACCCTTTGATTCGGACGAAACCAAAGTGAGTGTTGAAGTTCCATCACAACAATTTGGGAATCGGACAGATCTATAGAGAAATAAATGAAACTATTCAACATAAATGAAACTATTCAACATACCTCTCTTCTAATCTATCATCAAAGAGTGAGCTTTATAGAGCTAAGACTGCGGGTGACGCTTCTGGATACTGTTGGATGCTTTCTCCCTTGCCGTTGCTATAGAGGGTTTTCGCCGTTGCCATCGTCAAACTTCTTTGCTTCGCCGAAGAACCAGGTATGTCCAATCGCTCCCTCTCTTTCCATTTCTTCTTCGTGTTTTTTTTTTTTTTAATTGTTGTCGTCTAGGTTTTGCCCAAATGGTTTCGAGAGGAGGGTTTTATAAAGGCACTGATGGCCTGATATGCTGCCTAGTGCCTACGGTTGTGATGGTGCCAAAACGTGAGGCCCACTGTATTCTTCTTTCTTTTCTTTTATGAGGATAAAACATGAGGCCCACTGTATACTTCTTTCTTTTCTTTTACGAGGATAGATTAAGTGAGGCCTCATTAGAGAACGGACGCGGTGTTCTAATGTGCCACTATCCAACCCTTGGCCCACTTTTTTTGCAATTTCCATTTAGTCTCAATTGACTGATGCTATGGAATCTGATTTTTTTTTACAATAAACATTGAATCTCAATTGATTATTTATTTGTGAAATACTTGGTGGCTGGTGCATCTCCTCTCTCTGAATATTTTTTTGATGTTATTAAATATTCCATTAAACAATATTTTCTGATGAGTTACAGAACGTGAGGCCCACTTATATGTCATTGTACAAATGTCTTCATTTCTTCAACCTGATGATGTGGCCCAATTTATTTTAATAGACATTGAAATGTCTCTCAATTGACTATTACTATTGCACCTGAGGTCTACTTGTGATTCTCCATCCATGTATTGACAAACATGGAACGGAAACAAATTTTCATATACTGAAATTTTCTATATATTTTTAATATATATATATGTAATTTTCTTATATTTTCTGAAACAAATTTCCGAATTGGAAAGCGAAATGTCCGAATAACCCGAGATGTTTCATTTTAGAACCAAACCGAAATAGTGTTCGAAACGAACTTGACAACTATGATCATAGCTCCTTAGGCTGCCAATGGTGATTACTCCAAAGGCTAACCATCTGTGATGAGTGTCTAAAGACTGCATCCATTATCAGGTCCCATCATAGCCCTTGAGCGCTTGGCTGGGGCTAAGGCCCGATTTGCATAAGTGGGGCCCGTTTGGATGTTTACAGAATACAATATTTACATACATAAATATTGCAGGAATAAATTATTATAAAATAGAAACATAAATAGAATACAACATAAATATTTCCGAATTATTATAAAATAGAATACAATATTTACATATTTAAATATTGCAGGAATAAATTATAAAGTAAAAAAGTGGCGGCTAGACTTTACTTTACCTCATCTTTACCATAATGTGACATCAACATATATTTTACTTTACCACACATATAAACAAACATGCCTTGACCTAGATGTGATATATTATCCCTTCACCATGTTTAGATGAAAAAGTAGTGTGGTAAAGTAAAGTCTAGCCACCACTTTTTTACTATAAACTTTATCACTAGTTACTTTTTCTTTACAATATAAACTATGGTAAAGTGTGATAAAGTAAAGTCAAATAACAAGAAACTACTTTACCACTCTCTCCCACTTTACTTCACTATATACTTTATCTCACCTTTACTTTACCTCACCTTCACCGTGATGTGACATTTACCTTTACTTTACTTTACTTTACCATATATGTAAACAAGTACATAATGATAGATTTGGTGAAGTTCTTTACTTTACTCTACCACTTTGTAAACTTTATTTTGAAAGATTTTTATATTGTAGAAAGTTTTCTACAGGAGAGAGCAGCAGGAAACAATATTGAGCCTATTGAAAGAAATAATCTTTTCTTCATGTTTTTCTTGGGTAATCAAACGCACAAAAAAAAATTCTTTAGAAAATGAAAGATTATATTCCATAAAGTATTACTTTCTTGTATTTTCTTGTGCATCCAAACAGGCCCTAAACACCATTGTAATCTCTCATTTGTGATCAATGAAAATTTCTCTCTTTTCCTCTCAATACTATGACTTGTGAGCAAGTTCAAACTATTGAAGTCCCCCATATTGATTGTGTCTTCAGGCATGAAAAATGTAGAGTCAAAGTTTGTGATATGATGGTACAAGGTCAACAATTGCAGCATCTAATGGTCCGTCCGACAAAAACTAACGATCAAAAGAAGCAACGCCAATGAACAACTTCTAGGTTGAGAAAAAGATCAAGTAAAATGTCAATGCAAAGAGAACAAAGATCAACAAGAAAATCATATGCTTATACGATGGATCTTCAACCCAAAAGGAGATCAATGGAACTTGAGGGAGAGTTCTATCAAAGACGGGGAGAATTTGATGCAGCCTAAAATGGGCTCCTACAAAATGGTCTTCAGATAACAGGTAAGATCCAATCCAAGACTCGTGGGTCAAGCCCAAGGCTCATGGCTGGCCTAACAAGCCCAGCTGTGTACAAGAAGAGGAAATTTCATATGCCCAATCCTTCCATTAAAGAATAGATCATATGTCCTTTAATATCTTTATTAGAATCATTAAGTATTTCTCATAATTTAGTTTTGTGTTTTATTAGGTTCTAGGTTCAATGAAGGATTTTTTTTCCCCCTTTAAGGAAAGAGAAATCTTGTCTACAGAGAAAAATTCTCTCTTTGAATGTCAAAGGGGTGTATAAGTATTTTAGGACCTCAAATTTTAGAGATTCCTTCTGAAACATTGGCTCTATAATTAAGGATGGAGAGATTGGGGAGGATGTCATACATGGGATAAGAGCAAGATAGTTGAAGTAAAGACTTTCTTCTGAAGTGCTTTGTTATCGGCTCATACCAACAAGATTAAAGGAAAAATTACAAGATAGAGATTAGACCCGCTATAACGTATGGACCAGAACGTTGGCCAATCAGGAAACAACACTTGCAAAAAATGTGCTGCAAAGATTAGAATGTTAAGATGGATGTGTGGTAAAACTAAGAAAGATAGAATCGGAAATGAACAAATTCGCAAGCATTTAGGGGCAGCATCAATACTTGATAAATTGAGAGAGACTTGTTTGTGATAGATTGGACATGTCAATCGAAGGCCGGCAATGGCAGTAGTGAGGAAAAGTTTTTCTATGCAAGTTGATGGCCCTTCAAGGAAAAGGAGTGGGCCCAACCACCGAACAAAACATGGACTAAGGATAGATCTGAAGAAGTGCGATTTATCTAAGGATTTGGCCCATGATAACTAGAATGGTGAAACAAAATTCATACAGCTAACCCTACCATAGTTAGGCGCAAGACTATAATGATGATAATGATGTTGAAGGAGCGTACTTTTAAAATACTCATCAATCGAATTTAGATTTCTCTTCACTTTCGTGTCTAACCCTAAAAATAATTGTATTACCTTGAAAATGCCTATGATCAGGCGGATCCTTCTATACACCAATCCGGTTACGGCTGCATCGTACACATTGAATTGTAATTGATCACAACTTTAATAATCAACGTTTTCTTTTTCCACATCACTGTTTTAATTTCAGGAATAGTTAACTCTTACGAAGATGGAACAACATCTCCGCAACTTCATCTATAACCACAACACCATTTTGAAGTTTGAATCACATGACAGAAACTGAGAATTTGAAGTTGATGAACTGCTTCTGCTTAACTCGGGGACATTCACTTGGGAACTGATTGCCCTCTGGGGCATAGTAGATCATCTCCATCCCTCAATGACATATTGTGTTCAAGCATAGATCAACAAATGAGGTAGCAGATAATTAAGCTCAACCTGAACCACCAATCACTATATCATGAGAAACCTTGCTTCCACTCCCGTCATCTCCCATGCAAAAGGGTGCCAAGGCAGTGTCTGCAATTAGGAAACAACTCTCATTGAATGGCTGATGCAGCACCGCTCTAGTAGGGACTACGGTTCTGTTTATCATGTCAATCCAAGAAACTGTCAATGCAATATTCTGCTTTCATTGATCAACCCTTGGGGATATTTATATCTAACAAATGGATGAGGAGAATATCAACTACATGCCCAATTAGTAGGCTGTTACAATCCAGAGATGATATGATCTTATCTAATTAGTTGTGAGCCTATCTAATCAGTATGGTATACTTTTATTCTACACTACAGAATTACAATGGCCCCTAATGGCTTGGCATGGTTATCCAAACGACTATTGAACAGTATTGCCACAATTCACCACTGCTCATTCTTGGCACATCGAGTGAGATGGAGGTTGAAATAATATTGGGGGCCGATCCGAATAACTGCTAATTAGGTCAGTCCAGACCAATCTCGGACTTAAATCTGATTGGCTCAGACCAATTAGTCTCAATCTTGAACGAGCCAATTACAGACTCAGTCAAACCCTTGATTGGTTTCGGAACTGATTCTTCAAGCACATTAACAAAATCTTAAATATCATGCCACAATTGAAGGATCAAACCCCCGGTCGTGTATAATGTACAGAAAAGTGAGCAAGATCCACCGGACAATGAAGATAGCACAGGTACAGCGACAGGGGATGAAACCCTTCAAAGTTTCCGAAAGACTCAAATATGAGGTTTATTCCAATATTCGATCTAATTGTTTGAGAAATCCACTACAACTCATTTATTGTAAAGAAATAAAAGCCTCTAGTAAATCTAAACCCCTGTTACAATCAAAGTCTGATCTAACCACTAAACAAGGAGAACCCAAGCATCCTATATATAAGAGTCCTAGTAAATCCAAACAAAATAAATTAAATCAAAAGAAGATTCGCTTGGACATGCCAAACTTGTAAATAGAGGACTCTTTTGAGATCCACACCGACCATGTGTCCCACTTGAACCAGTGATTGATCTGGTGCCTTTCAAAACTGCACCAGTATTGAACCACCTGTGGCCCAATATGAATGGTGTATCGGTTATTTATGTATAATTCTTTAGTCAATAAAAATAGAATGTGCTTTACCAAAACAAACGGCATCAATTTGAGTAGTGTTGATTACAGGGTTGTTTGCTTGGTACACTTAGAATTCCACCACTCGAATTCCTTCGTTTATTCTGCTTGTCATATCCAGAAACATGTACATACTACATTTTTTAGAGTAAATCATTAGACTACTAAAGAACCTACCACTATCATTTTAAAAAAGTTCCCAAAGCAAGCAGTAAAATGAAGATAACATGTTTCTCTCACCTTAGTCAACTGATTAATAGCATATTGCCTGAGACGAACATCAAAGGAAGATAATATTTCATTTGCCTGCCATGACAAAAAAAAAGTTTTTAAGTCATAAGATTCTGTCAAAGCATATTGTTCTTTTATGACAAAAGTAGATACTTCAGGGCATCTCCAGATGCACTAAAAAGCATAAGAATATAAAACATGCTGGTGGCAAACCAAGAAAAGTATTGAAGTCATAAGATTCTGTCAAAGCTTGTTCTTATATAATGCAAAAGTGGACATTTAAGGGCATCTTCAGATGTACAAAAAAGCAAAAAAATAATAATATATGATAGTTTCAATCCAAGAAAAGTAAGGGAAGATTGTTTTATTTCAGAAAGTTAAAATATATTTTCCTACAGCTCACTCCTGTAGATAATTTTCTACTACATAAAAATCTCTCAAAATGCAGGATTTAAGGAAATCCCCCACCTACCACCTTCCTAAGAGTGGGTGCTCTAGATAGGATGATGATGACCATCATGATGGTGGCGGTGTGCAGCAATGATAATGATGAGAGATTATGATGGTGATGTTGGTGGAGCTGGTGGAGCTGGTGGTGGTGGTGGTGATGATTTGGGAATGGTGGTGGTGGTAATGATGATGGCGGTGTTGATGATGGTGATTAGAGATGTCAAATGGGCCGTGCCGGGGGGGCGGGGGGGACAGCACGGCATGGGTCATGCCTGAGGCGTGCTGGGCCATGTCGTGCCTCCATGCCAATCGTGCCATGGGCTTCGAGTGGTTCTTACCTTTTGGGCTTCAAAAAACAAAGGTCTTATACTAACAAAATTAAAAGATACACACAAAGAAGAGTATGGCACATAAATTCAAGTGGTTCGGTCAAATTCGACCTAGTCCA
Organism: Cinnamomum chago; assembly: GCA_038049695.1. Taxonomy (NCBI): domain Eukaryota; kingdom Viridiplantae; phylum Streptophyta; class Magnoliopsida; order Laurales; family Lauraceae; genus Cinnamomum; species Cinnamomum chago. Next base: position 28,573,440 of record CP142451.1, on the reverse strand, counting down.
TTGAGAAGAGAACCATTTGGATCTTTTCTATTTGAAGAGTTTTCAATAGCATTACCTTCGAAACCTTTAAATCTTTTTTTATAATAAAAAAAATAAAAGACTATATTTTTTATACTTACACTAAAAATATCAAATATCTTGTGCCGTGCTGTGCTGCCTAGCGGGCCGTGCCCAATCGTGTCAATCGTGCCTGGCACAGCAGCCTAGCACGGCCCGTGCCCTAGGTCGTGCCTGGCGGGCCGTGTCAGGCAATGCTGGCCCGGCCCATTTGACATCTCTAACAGTGATGATGGTGTGGTGGTGATGACGGTGTTGATGGTAATGGTGGCTGGTGATAGTGATGATGGTGATCATGATGGTAGTGGTGGTGGTGGTGATTATAAAAATGATGATGATAGTGGTGGTGGTGGTGGTGGTTGACAATGATGGTGGTGATGGTGGCAGTGGTCATAATGATGTCCCACCAAGTTACATCATCAAGGAAAGTCTTACTCCAATCAAAGTCATTCCGACCATTAGATTCATGACACGTAAAGCATGTGATTTGAATTTTTTCTTATTTTAATCATGTTCAATCTTATGGCATAGCATGAGACTAATTAGAATGAAACATTTCCTAGACAACAGAACAAGGTGAGAAGTAAATTTGAGTAGTTTGGATTCCAAAGGAGGGTAGCATTGATGGATTTGAATCGACGAATTACGCATGTGTGTTTTAAGTGATTAATTTAATAACATACCCTATTCTAATCAAGAGTTTTGAAATTTTGTTGACGTCTTTTTGAACATATACTATAATCTGTAGCAGCTACCACAAACTTCATTTAGCATCTGTTGTATTTTTCAAAAACTGCCACACAGCAAAAATATGACTAAATTGTATTCTGCACTATTTTTTTGGAAGGTTTCTTGCAATTTTTATATCTGTAAATATTTACTTCTGCACATATCCATATGGCCCTGGAGCATCTACATAACTTCTGCCCCATCAATAAGTTTGCCTCAATTTCTTTAAGATTCCAACAAAGAAAACAATGTTATGTAGCAACTAGCAACATAATGATTCAATTTAATAATTCATGTTTTAGTTTTCATCAGAGAAAACCTCTATCAGAGTCACATTGATGTAATCTTTGACATGGGAGTATCTTTCATGAACATCTCTAATGATGAAATCACTAAGTTCCCCACTGAATTCAACACCTGTAGGACCACCTCCTACAACAACGCAATGTAATAGGCTGCTCTTTTCTTCCTCTGAAATGCCTGTATTCATCATGAAAAGAGAGAGTGGGAGAGAGTGAAATTGGTTCTAGCTTCATATCAATAAATATTAATAACATTTAGCTGGATAATGCACAAGCAACATCACAAGGTTCTATAAGCAGCAGAGAGTATGCATCATCATATTCTATCACTTAAATGGATAGCGTACAAGTAACATCACAATTTTCTACAAAACATAGCAAATACAGCCAAGCTGTACTTCGTGCAGTGTAGAAACAGACTTGGGACCCAAATTGGCCAAGTCGCCCCAAGTCCGAAACACAAACCCCCCCACCCCCCCTACACACACACACAGAATTTCTCTGCAAAAAAAAAAAAAAGTTAAAAAAAAAAGGCCCCACCTGTGTAAATTTTACTGAATCTTTTAATTTTAATATACTTTTCATGATTTAATTACATTTTGTGACTCAACCGAGTATTTAAGCAATTTCCCTTATGTTATTTAGGTGTTACCAAGTATCAACAATGAACATTAATCAGAGCTACTGAGCTACAGTTAATCAGGGCTAAAATTAATGACAAGGAATCTACAAGATTGCTACACAATATACATTACATAATAGTTAAAGATTCAATCAGACAACCATTCAAGTATCAATGACAATTTATAGTATTGAAATAAATGAAAAGACCAAAACTTAGCTCATACCATGTCATGTCCGCACAGTTGAAAGTCATTGTCTTCATTGTCATTTTGACTGACTGTACCCAATATTTATATCCATATTGTTGATAGTCGAAGTCTAAGAAGCCTCCACCTCCTCTTCCATGATCAAATGGATAAGCATAAGGAACCCTGAGAGGTTCATGTCCATATGCAGGATAATGTATTGATGGTGGTTGTTGCTTTTGTCCTTAATGGCCATATTATGATAAATATACCCTTTGTATAGCCCATACCAATGTGTCTGGCAATCACCATATGAATTGTCTGAATCTGTGGGCCTTGAACCCAGTGGCTCAGGCTATGGGTCAGATGGAGAATATCCTTCGGATTGAAACACGCCCCCCCCCGCCCTCCCTCTCCCCACAAACACCCCTGCTTTCATTTTTGCCCCAACCATCAATAGGCTCCTGTCAACCCCCATGTAAGGGGTCTTATGCTCGAACATGACTACGACACTCTCCACCACTTTTTGAATGTTAATCACTTTCTCCATGATCAGATGGTGTCGTTTTCTTGCTAGTACTAGATGATGAAGTCTTTCATTGTTTTTCTTTTTCTTCTTCGTGGGTAGCTGGCCTCTTACTCTTAAGTACTCTTAGCACCTTTTGTCAATCGTTTGTCTTAGATGCCAGGATCTTTAAGCCAAATCTTTTCTTTGGAAAGGACTGAATGTGATGTAGTTTAATCTTCGGGTCGGCAAGATGCTACCGACTTGTAAGTGATGAGGGGTCCTCACTCCTTACATGTTCTGATTTAGACCATGTCATCTTACTCACAACTGCCCAAAATTCATGATGCAACGATAAAGTCTGAAGGGCCGAGCATGTGAATCTTTAACTTTTAGTTGCAATACTCTTGCCCTTATCCTTCCTTGTAGAAGCTGGATGACAAGGTGCAGGTCTCGAAATAGGATCAACGACATCAATACTTCATTATTATTTAATATTTTACTGCAAATGTGATGATCGAGATGACAAATTATAGATCTACACCCAACATTACTTCATTCAGCATCACCATCAATCAAAGCATTGTCCCAACTATGTTGGATCACCTACATGAATTATGTTTTCTCCATTTGAATCTATCTTGAGCCAAACCCTCTAAAACGATGCACTTGTTCAAATCTATCCCTACTACTTCCATTCATGCCCTATTCGGCCTAACCCTTTTCCTTCATGGGCCATCAACCTACATAGAAAAAACTATTCTTCAACAGCACCATTGTTGGCCTACGTTGGACATGTCCAAACATCTCAAACAAGTCTCTCTTAATTTATCACTTATTGTTACTATCCTTAAATGCTTCCGAAAACACTCATTTCTGATTCTATCTTTCCTACTTTTACCACAAATACATCTCAACATTCTCATCTCTGCTACATTCACTTTGTGCATGTTGTGCTTCTTGATCAGCCAACATTCTGCTCCATAGGTCTTAGCTGGTCTAATAGCTATTCTATAAAATATTCCCTTCAATCTTTGTCGGTATGCACCAATCACAAAGTAGTCCAAAAGCAAGTCTCCCCTTCAACCATCCCTTTAATCCTAGATTACTCATTATTTTTCTAAATAAAAATAGTCAGAAAAATATATAAAAAAAAAAAAAAATTACATATAAAATAATAATTTCACATAAGAAAAAATTATTCAGATCTAAATCTCAAAACCATAAATCTATGAGGAAGACAACTCTTTCATTTCAAAATCTTAAAAAAGGAAAAAGAATCATATTTTTCAAAAAACTGGATTTGAAAACAAGAAATTTTAAATTTTTTGCAACAAATATATGGTTAAAAATTCTTCTCCGAGGAAAACCTACATCACTGACATTCACTTAGTCATAACACCATTCACACAATCACAAACTTGAAAGAGATTTCGTGGAAATTCTAGTGTCCTTCCTTGAGGATCAACCATCATATATAAAGATTGGGTAGACCCAATTTGGGCTACAATCAAGTAAGTTACAATCAAAGAAATCTCCTAGTATGGTATATTGTGCTGTACACGATTCAGTCAGTTGACCAGCCTGTTTTAGTATATATTACAATTGGGCTATTATATATGGGCCATGGGCTTTATACAAATGGATTATTGACAATCACAACATCTAATTCTTCACCAAGAGCATGCAAAATACCTTTCTTTCCTAGCCAAAGAAAAGGCTATTCCATTTAGAACTACCATGATGCCCTCAGCTTAATTTAAATTTCCAATTAGATCCATTCTCAAAGTAACCTTATGCACCTTTTTTAACTTAACTTCCTCATGAAATATTTAGTGAGTTCTTGTGTTAGAGAAAATACTTGATCCTAACCAATATGAATGGGGATTCTCACACTGTAGACGATTAACAGTATTTAAAGAACCAAAATTTGATGAATTATTGCATGTAAAACTTGAGTACAGTGTATGTTGTTCAAAAACAGCCCTCGTCACTATAAGCAAATAAAATTCAAACCATACTTCAGCCAAAAAAAAGAAAAAAACATAGGTAGTGATCTTTGGCAAATTACATGGTGTGAACAACATGTTTAAGTCTTCTATGAGATTAAGACAAGCTAAGCCAGTGGGCTGATGCAGGCTGAATTGGACTCACTCCAAACTTGACCCAAATTTAATATGGCTTGGGTTGATTCTGTTCTCAGATCGGGAAAATCACATCAAATAGACGTTCTGGATATATTACTATATTCCAATAAAACAAGAGCAACTGACCACCACATAGCCATGAATTTGCAAGTCAACTTGTTGGAAACTCATTTAGGAACCAGGAAATGTAAAGATTGATGGTAGAGATCTGATATGATCAATGCCCTAGTAGTAGGTGATCACCAGTCTTTCCAGTATTCCACAGATGAATAGGGCACCATCTAAAGGTGTTCATAGTCTTAAAAGGATCTCTTAATATAGATCCCACACGAGGTTTCAATAAAAATGAAAAAAAAAATCAAGTTTACAGAACTCTTCAAAAGAAACCTCTTCTGTTCCATGTGATCTATGATCTATCTCTATAAGGCTTTTATAGCCCAATTAAATATTCATTTCCCAATTTAAAAGATTTCCAAATCCTAATCAGCCAGTTTAAATATATGTGTGTGTGTGTGTATTCCCAAAGCCTTGTCTGCCTACTAAAAATCGTAAATAGAAATCCTAGCACACTTAGACTACTTAAGAAACGAAAGGGATATCTGAGTAAGATAGAAATCAACCATCATTGCTAGAAACGTGTGATGGAAGTTAAGACACCTTGTAGATGTCCTATTTGGTTTTACTTCCTTGTGGATGTGTTTGGGCCATGGCTTAGCTGCATTGGGCCAGGATCCTGCAGACCTGCATTAGTTTGACACCTAAATTGCAGGTGAAGGTTGTTGAATAAGCTTGCCCATCTAAGCTTAAAAACCTGGGAGAAAAGCAGCAAGGGAGTTATCATTTGCATTCGGATAGTGGACCGTGCAGGATAAGGTTTAATGGTTAGAGTAATATATGGAGAATATCATGAGTGCAATTCTGACTTCAAAATGTGCGGTTCCTTGTCATGTTTGGCTCCATTCTACCACTTCAGCTTGATTTAAGGGTAGGTGAACTCAACCTTTTCACAACTGTGAAAGGATACAGCAGATGACTTGGCCTCTCTACCTACTTCAAGTTACAAAAGTGAGGGGGTACTGATGCTGTAATGCTGTGGTTTCTCTCTAACCAGTGAGTTTGGAATTTCTGCATCTCAGCAGGCCTAATCATGTTACTTCATCCTGCTTGTTGCAAGCATGTGATGAAGAAAACTACCATCTATGATAATAAATAATAATAAGCAAGCAATGAGAAGAGACCATTGGAAGAGTAACCATAACATAATTTTCTAAGCAAAAAAGGAAATAACTACTTGGGTAATCGTATAAATGTCAACAGTCAAATAAGGAAAAAAATAGCGGTTGCAATAACCCATTAGCAATTAATAGTGAGAAATCAAATATGTTTTCCATAAAACCTGCCACATACCAGGCACATCAGATAGCATTAGGTTTAAAAGCAGCTTTCTACGGATCTCCTGCGCATGAGAAACTTCGCGAAGAAATATTGCATGTTCTTTCACACCATGGATTCCGAAAGTCGAGGCTTCAGCTCCTGATGCAATGACTAACTTATCATATGAAACCTGAAAGGGCCAAGGCTCCAGGATATTCGATCCAGATGCATCGGTAACAGTCTCACAGTGTACCTTGAAAGCAATAGGAAAAACTCATAATTATGCCACATACAAGTGAATTCCTTGCGATTCAGCAGACCTCTGCAAAAAATTTGGGCCTATTAGTCAGGAGACGACACTAAGTCATCAAGGATGTAAACGGCTCAGCAGGTACATGTTGTACCCAGACCTAAATAGTTTTTTAAGAGACCAGAAGTGACGCTGCACCCAAACCCAATACAGGTCCTAGGATTTGGACCCAGACCCTGATACTAAGATAAAAGCAAAGACCAGGACCTGACTCCAGCCCTGAGAAAAGACCCCCTAGACCCAGACCCAAACCCAGACTGATCCAAATGCCCAGGTGAGGAAGTCTAATTAATATATCTTGCCATTCATGTACACTAATGAACTTTAAGACTTATTCCTTGTTTGGTATCTCTACTTTATTCCAACGTTAATAAAAAAAAAAAAGAGGCTAAAGCTCATATTTGCACATACCCAGAAATAGGGCCTTTCATTTTAAGATGATTTGCCTCTACTTCTCTAATGCGGGTAGAGGGTAGAATCGCATGCCAAGCGGCCTGCTTTGGACATTTAGTTAAATTGCGGTTGGAAATAGAGATGCCAAACATGGGCTTAGTATCTTTAGTGTGGTGTCATAATTGCAGCTTCCAGCACTTCCTGTCAGTATTGTTCTATCAAGGCAACACCCATCTAAGACTCCTTGGGTGTAATATTCTTTTGAAGATTCACATTTTACAGATCAAATAAAGAATAAATTCTATTATATAATTGTTGAATCATCATCATCGTCGTCATCACAGAAGCGCTACACAATCAATCTGGGCTCAGTTTTGTAGTTCTGCTTACCCACTCGTTCGTATCTGTTTACATCTATCATCGTTGAATATAAAACTAAATTTACGCTAATATATACAGATTTGTTTTACCCTCAAAGTTGAGATGTATTGCATCTTGAACGTTGTTGCTTTGAAAAGGCGTCTAAGAAACTGGTTAAAGGCTAATCACAAAATTATCTTTACATTATGGAATCACTGGTTGGGACATCTCATCTTTAATAAATTGAGTATTATTTAAATTTTGGTTTAATTTTGTCAATGTCGATATTCCATTCTCTAGTATCTCAATGTTCGATTCTATAGTATCGACTTATCGAAAAGCAAAGTGTTACCATTGAAAGCAATCAGAAGTTTCTGCAGACTGATGGGTTTGAACTTTGAATTCAATCAGAAACAGAGTACTGCAGCATTTTTTCAACTTGTTTCAACAGATTGAATGGATCAGCCCTAGCCGAACTCACAGGTAGAGAAATTGAGAGAGGATCAATGGACAGATGAAATTAAAAATAGGACTACAAAGAATTCCAATAGAAAGTGTCACAAAGCTCAAAATATAGTGAATACTTCCGCAAGCACGCAGACACATGGATCAGGAAGATCTCCACTAGAAAACAATAAAAAATCCAGCAAGTTATCCCTCTTCTGCCGCTGATCTATTTAGATGCTTGATGAAGATCTGCAGAATAGAATCAAAGAAAATAATATAGACAGCCTCCAACCAATCTCTGATGCAGCACCGACAAATGAATGGGTCTCACACCCAGATCTATCACACAGAAGATCAAAGACAGCATTTTTGAAATGTAGGGGAAAAACTTGGAGCTTTCACACCAAGGGCCAATTGACGAATATCACTAATGCCCAAAATAAACCTCCCAAAAAGATGCCCTGGGAATGAGAGTGAGCACTACAATTTGATTAAATATGTTTTAAATAGCAAATAACCCTAAAAGCAATCCCAGCCAATATTCAAAGAAATAAACACAATCTCAGTCATCTGCCCATAAAAATAATTACTAAGAGTGCTAAAAATAATAGAAAGCCGTCAAGAAACTAAGATTAGTGCAAGTTGATATTACAAGCTATGAGAGAACATGATAATCGTGAAGAATAGCATAAGAGTACTAGCGTGAGCTTCTCATTCTTTGGTGTGGTCATGCAGGACATTATCCTTATAACATCTTGTTTAGTATGTGGGAATATAATTAGAGATTGTTTTTATTGCAATCAACCTTAGTTCAGTATTTTTATTATCCATAATTATGCTGAATACAGTGGTATTATACTCATTTAGTCTATTTAAGAGAAGCCATGCCTCAAATCGAGGCACTCTATTGAAGCAATATTCTCTCGAGCAATCTCATACTTAATCACATGGTATCAAAGCCACCGTGTGAGTACTAATTTTATAGGGGTATCAACCCTCATAAATCTCAGTCTATACACAACTTGACAAGTACTTCCATCTGAAAAGAAAAAAAAAAAAACTCTTCCATTGACTTGCCCACAGCCTGTGCAAGTCCCTAGAAATCCGACTATTCAACAGCCAGTGGATGATTCGAGTAGGTATCACATGTGGATACACTTTTTGCACATGGATTTCCTTGGGATTCACCAAATGTGAAGACCTTGTTTTTTCATGAGAAAAAGTCGGAAGAGAACTGTTGCATTTCCTCTCATGCATGACGCAGAACTCTTAGGACCTGTTGTTTACATTAGAATAGATAGGAGTTGAATACATAGGATTTTTGCTATAAGTGGCTAAAAATGAAGAACAAAGGTGAATTTAAAAGAATGACCGTCAAATAAAAGGAAGGGTGCTTAGTTGATGCTCATTTTTGGAAATTGATCATGGTCTTCATTTTTAACTACTTTTGGTATAAATCCTATGTATTCAATTCCTATGAATCTTAGTGCAAACAAAGATGCCCTTAGTGACTCTGAGATCCAATCTACCATTTTATCTTCGATCTCGTCTTCCTCTGCAATCTCACCAAAGGGATCATTTCTTTTGACAGATTTGTGGCTGCGATCTTTGTCAGATTACCTAGCAAACAGACATGTAAGATTGCTAGAGATTTTGGATTGAGAAATTGAGATCAATCTCAAGATTCAGGATTTTAATTATCTATGGCAATGCAAAAAGTTGTAAATCTTCAATGGCTCACATCATAACCCAACCATGACAGTATCGGAATGAAACTCCACCATTGCTATTACTGACACTCTCTATTCCCCTCTTCCAGTTGGAAAGCCCGCAACATACATATTTCGTCTCTGCATTCAGGCAACCACAACAATTGCATCAAACTGGTACCAGATCACAAATGCACCAGATTCAACATCAAACATCTATGCAGTGACCTAAATATCAAAATATCCAATGGACAACTTCCATCTTGAATTCCATCAAAAGGCCATGAATTGTGTCTTCCAAAACAGAAACGGAACAAGAGAATGCTCAACTAACCACATGCTTCTCCGTGTCGATGCCGCGACAATGAGCGAGAAAGAAGAAGGAGCCGGGGGCATGAGAGATCGCCGGCTGGATCCGGGCGATGGGCTCGGCGACGGAGCGGAATTCAAGAGTGCCGACACAGGTGGAGGCGAGGAGAGGAGTGAAGACCATGTGATTACGTGGAGAGATGCAGACCACATCGTAGATGCTGGTGTCGATCCCCTTCATGAGGCGGCAGCCCGCCCATCCGGATCCCAGAACCACGACCCGTGGCTTGTCGGAGGGCTTAGTCGGGTCGAGACCCGACGGGAAAGGTGAGGTGGCGGAGCTGAAATGGGAGGAGAAAGAGAGGGGTGGTGCAAGGCATTTTCTGATGGAGTTGGAGGGTCGAGTGGAGGTGGAGAAGAAAATGGTAAGGGTTCTTCGCCAAGACATTTCTGGTGTTTTTGGTGTGAAAACTGATAGGTTTTGGTTTTCAGCAGTGCTGAAATGATTTGTTTGGATTTGGATATGTCCTCCAGCTGTATGGGAATGCAAAGTAGAGAAAATCTCTACAGTGGAGAGATGGAGAGTGTTTGCTGAGGCGGCAATGAGGAGGGCTGAGCGGGTGACCCGCTCCCCAGTGACGGGTATTTATTTATTTTATGGTAAAGTCCTCTTGGCCCGACCCTGGACCGAATTCTGGCCCGGTCCCAGGGAGGACCCTTGGATCCCATTCGCTCCTCCCTGGGCACTGTGACAGAATTCGGTCTCCAGGTCGGGCCAAGTAGCATTACTTTTTATTTTATTTTATTTTGACCATTTATTGGTTGTTTACATTTTTACATGAATGTCAACAAATACCGATGGTGGATCCGTCTTAGGAACGCTGTTTGACTATTTTCGGTGCTCTTTTCGATTGAATATGAAGCTAACTGTGTGGAATCTTTAAATTTTTTTGTATTTTATTTTTCTATAAGCTTAATATTTTATCCTTTTAATGAAAAAACTTCTTTCAACTTATATTAATTATTGTCTATTTTATGTGATCAAATTGCAAAGTTATATTTTTTTTTATACTTGGATGTATGGATAAGATATATTTGTGTTCATTAGTTAATTGTTTATAAACTCACAAGCACTGTGTTATCTATGTATTAGAGAGGTGCTCTGGACATATAATTAATTTAAAATTTAGCTTTTCAACCATCTAGTTCCGCGCTCTAGGCACTTAGGTCTGAATCGTTCTTTTATAGAAACAAGAAGATATTGTTTCATCCGATTATAAATTGGGAATTAGGGTTTTTTTTTCCATCGAAGAGTTCTCAATCATTTGAGCTGTACTAATCCCTCCTGATCCAAAGCAAAGCCGGATAAACTTTCATGTAGCGCCAGTGTGGTAGTGCAGTTTTAAACTTATAACCTTTAGGTACAAAACATAATCTTGGACCAACTGAACTACCCTTGAGGTTAAATCAAGAACTCGGTGAAATCTATTCCTTGATTTTTCTTATTTCAAAAAAAACGCAATTGAGTTGGGGATCCGGACTCTGAAATAGATGTACATTTTGCGTTGGAGAAAAATTACCTACCTGTGAATCGACTACGAGTCCGGATCGTGTATTTCACTCATGCACGCTCAGCAAGTCCGGATCCTGTATTTCACGTGGGTTTTGTGTTGGACATGACAGGGTGCACGGGTCCACTCGTGGTGGTGCAAAAAGTGCGATAGAGGATTCCGATTCATATACTGCATAGCATGTTTATGTTTATGAGATATGAGATTCAGATCTTTGTACCCACGTTTTTATGGCATGGTACCTAATCATGGGGTAGGGCCTGCTCGGGACCATTCGTGACCTAAAGCGACAATTCTAAATGAGGCCTCAAATTATTTATTCTTTTTTCTTTTCTTTTTTTTTCAAATTTTGAGCAAATGGATCCGTATTTTTTAATAGATACATTTATTATTTATAAATTATACCTAATAATATTTATAAATAAAACGATCACTAATTATAATAAACATGTAATACGAGTATGGAATTCAAAAAAACTTAAAATCATAAAACAATTGAATATGATTTAGTGATTTATCATTATTGGCCATAAACATTGTTGACAGATTAATTTCGAATTTGATCCAGCTTTTTCATTATGAAAAAAATGAATTATATTTGAGTTAGTGGGTTATGATTAATATATATTATAAAAAAGACTCACATGTATTATCATAATATATCCACATATATTATCAAAAATAATACAAAACCAGATCAATAAATCTTTAAAGAATATTATTTTATAAATTAAAAATGTAATTATAGAGAGAGGGGGATATCTATGAGAGAGACAGAAGATAAGAGAGTAAAGAGTACGTGAGATGGAAAAGCATTGGTGGAGAAACGTTCATTTGAAAAACCTCACTGGTGAGATGGCAAGGAGATTGGGTTGAATTTGTTGGGATTTAAAAAGACACTGTATAGAGAAAAAGAATGTGGCACTTACTTTAATGCTTTTGTTTAAATATAAAAAAGATGGCTTTAATGAGATGTGATACTAATTACTATTATGGGGCATTGGGAGAAAAAAAATATGATAGTTGCTTGAATGATTTTTTTAAAATTTGAAAAGATGATTTTTATGGGGCCTTATTTTTTGGGAGCCTAAAGCAAGAGCTTTTCTTGCCCAATGGTCGAGCCACCCTTGTCATGGGGAATATGGGTGAGAAAAGCGGCTGGACTGTACATACAACTGGGCTCCTAAAGGGTACATTCTCTGTCATAAAATTGAAGTCTTGTTTTATCAATTGATAGGTTATTTTGTGGCTTTAGATGCAAGGAATATTTTCGCCTATCGGCAGACCAATGGAAAGGTCATGTGAACCATTTGATTGCCTGATTGATTGTAGGGTAGAGTCAAATAAAAATAGGATTGAGTGTCAAATAAAGAAAAAGAAAAAAAAGTAGAACAATTTGAGAGTAGAAGCACAAAATGGCAAAAAAAAAAAAAAAAATTAGTTGCACAAAAGGATAAAAAATATTATCTAAAAAAACACAAAATGACAAAAAAAATATTCTTAAAGTTGATTGGCCTTTATCACTATGCATGCTTTTCTAGATTCAATCCAACAATGCATGTTTCTATGAGCAAATAATTGGACATGGTTCAAATCAAGGTGGTAAGAGGTGGGTCCAAATAGCCCCATGCAATTGGATTGCACATGCACTCTGCTCATTAAAAAAAAAGAAATTCCTTAAGTGAAATGGCTAACAAATTTCTATACATCTTGAGTTTTTTTTTTTTTTTCACATGTGGCCGATTTAACTAACTTATTCTTGTTAGCCCCTAGGCCCCATAAAATAACATGTTTCTTTACTTTAAGAGCATGTTTGGTAACAGGTGAGGAATCCATAAATCTGATGATTATTCACTACCACTGGAATAAGGATTCCTCGTCAGAGATTTGTATAGTTGAAGATTTCACATTGATATTGGTGTGTATCAATGCATATAGCTAGAAAAATATGATTCGGTATGCATATCCACTTAAGTGGGGATTCTCAAATCTTATGGGGTATGGTCAGATCTGAAAATCTTAATAAATGAAGATTTTCATTCGCCCAAATCCTCATAAATTTATAGTTGTCAAACATGGATTCACCACAACTTTAGGAAACCCGAAATCTTTTTCCTAAAGATTTGGTTGCCAGACGCGACCTAAAAGAAAAAATAATAATAAAGAAATCTCTTCTCCCTTGTATCTTAGGGCCTGTTTGGCTAGAAGAAATGTGAAAATTATTGTCAGAGGAATTCTAAGAATTCTAAATGTGGCCCCCCAAAGTAGAATTTCAAATGCTCAACCCTCCTTTAGCATCTTGAATTCTATGAATTCATTAGGCTAAAAGTAGAGGTGGTAAAATGTTACCCAACCCGCTAACCCAACTCAGTTTTGACCCATCAAACCCGACCCACGACAAATACAGGTCGGTCAAGGGTTAGGATTTCCTAACCCGCATCAAAACATATCGGGTTAGGGTTGGCCCGACTAATCTAGCCGACTCGTCAATTGGGTAGTTTGAAAGCCCATAAATATTAGGACTTGTTTCCGTTTTAATTAGTTTGTCGTCTAATTAGTTGTAATTAGTTTTTTTAAAACATTTGCATAAAAGAATCGGTTGGTGTAGTGGTAGAGATGTTGCTGAAAATACAAAAGGCTATGGGTTTGAATCTTCAAAGCCATCTTTTTTTGGGGCAAGGGCCGCAAGGTGAAATAAACTGAGTTATGCGGGTTAGCCCCGCCCGAATCAAAATGGGCGTTGTAACCCACTTTAAAAACAGGTCAGTTACGGGCCAGGATCCAAAAGGTGGCCCCCACCTCTAACCCAACCCGAATTAGCTTGACTCATGCCAACCCTAGTTAAAAAGTGCCTTTTTCATGTAGTTTGGAATTGTGAATTCTTGCATCAAACGGAGCATTTGGAATACATGATGTCACATTATGTCATAAATCCCCAACAAGTTCAGTTCCTTGTCAAAAATGCCTCTAACCAAACAGGTGGGCCTGTTTGGTAATTTTACATGTAAAATAAAGTATAGTAAATCATCAAATCAAGAAAGAATAAAATATAACTGTGTTATGATGGTGATTTGTTTATAGTTATTTAATTTGGAATCTTTTTTACTTTTTGTATAGAAAAATGGAGATTTTTTATTTTTTAGTGGAGAAATTAGTTTTTTTTTTTTAACTTTTTTTTAAAGATGAAGGGGATTTTGAAAAAAAGTGCTATTGACGTGACCCTATGGAGGCTTTACTTGACGTTTACTAATTTAAGTAACGTGCCAAACTTAGGATCCAATTGTACATCTACGGAATCCGCGGAAATTAGCGGAACAGGGAGCCAGATTTTCGGGCGTGACATGACCATGTGGGCGTATCTATAAAGCACTGACATGAATGTGGGGCTGGATTATTGAAAAGGCTTAACTAACTAAATGGGGCATTTGGTCAGAAGTCCCTCAACTTTTATTTTTATTGCAAACGGTCCACATTATTTTTCCGTAGAGCCAATGATCATTTTCAAGTTTTAAGTGGTTAAAAGGTCCAGAGTGCCACTCAAAATTGATTTCGATAAGAGTTTTATTTGAAGAAAAAAAGGGAGAAAACACGTGAATTTTGCGAAGATTATTTGACTACACAAATGAAGGATTACGACAGATAAGAGAAAGAAAAGGGGAAAACTGATTCATTAAAGGAGAAATCATTTAGAAAATCTACAAATGGGACTGGGCAAAACTCATATAAATTTATTTGAGAATGAGAAGTCATCCGGAAAATCTGCACATGGGATTGGGGAAAACTCAGATAAATTTTTTTCAAACTCGGATAAATTTATTCGAAACTTAGAAAAATTGTTTAAAACTTGGATAAATTTGTCTAAGTTGTGCCCGAAGTTCATATAAATTTATCCGAGTTTAAAATAAAACATTTAAAAAAAAACTAAGATAAACTTATATATCTTTTCGAAAAACTCACAGTAAAAAAAAGAAATGATATATAGTAGCCACGTGAGGAAGAAAACTACAGAAGATCATAGAAACTCTCGTGCACGACTAGAACAGACTCATTAAAAGGAGTCAATACTGATCTTGTGTGGGGCAAAAATCAGTTCAATACTTATGCTATGTCTTGATGCAATTCTTCATATATGTCATACGGGGCGACGATCACACAGACTTCCACGCATAGAAACTCCTCAACAATGAGGTGGGGCAAATATCGGTTGGAAAAAAATAGGCTGATGATCATATATTGGGGCATGGTTATTTGATGATTAGAAAGAAAATCCATGGAAGCTTCTACAAGTAGTGCTTCTGTAGCAAATCGTACATTGGTATAGGAGGCTCGGAAACGTTCCCTCCTATTTGAATTTTGAAACTCGATATATTTCATTTCTTTTGAATTTCAAAACTTGATAAAAAACTAGGAGATAAAATCCGTTAGACTGTTTGACGTGTTTAAAGGGACAAATCAGTCATTAAATATTATGTTAAGGAGCTTAAAATTAGAGATTAAATGCATGACAAAATTTTAAATAGTTAAAAGGGTAAATCAGTTATATAAATATATAATTTGGCATACCTAAGGACCTCCGCTGCAATAAATCTATGTGATGGACCAAAAGCTTTAATCGAATATCCCTCGGATATGAGGCGTTAAAAGGAGTAAATTCCATTTTTTAACCCGAGTTGGCTGACATCAGGTCACACCAACCCAAGTCAAGTTAGGGCATTGAAAGGAGGCCTGACGTCTCTCCTCCCATCTTCTCCTCTTTGGCCCCGCCGAGAAACCACCACCCGCCCTTTTCCCATTCCCTGACTCAACATGTCATTGTCGAGTCATTTTTCTCCTCCTTTTGTTGCTCTCAATCTCAGGTATAAGTCTGATGGGTTTTGATGTTACAAATCGGGTTTTGGAACATACATTCCCTATTTTTTTTTCTTTGCTATTTCAATCTTTGTGATGATATCGACTCAGCAAATGCCGTATAAAGGAAAAAATGTTTCTACTAGTTTCAGTCCATTTTCCTTTTTCTTTATGTTGGACTGCCCATAACTTTTTTCGTTTATGATTCGTCGATGGAATATCGGTGTTTGGCTACAATTTCTGATAAATCTTTTCTGCCTTTTATTTCTTTACTATTTCTTACACTGATATATCTACTGTTGTTGCGGATCCACAACTAAAAGTTTCGGAAGTTTTTATATGTAAAGTTTTCTTCTCCAAAACTCCCATTGGATAACTAGTGTGGCTCATCTTCGGAAAATCTAAACTGATGGTTTATTCCTTACACCCATTCTTGTTTGACTGTGTCTAAATTACTAAAACCAATTTCAGTGACCAACCGTTAGATTGAGCAGTAGGTTTTACAAATGATCGCTCCAAAAAAAGGAACGAGAAAAGTGAAGGAAGTTGATTGATTGATCACGTGCTCAAAGATGTAGGTGGTTATCAACTACTTGGATTTTCTTCCACTCGTTCCTTTAAAGATAGTGCTGCAATGAATCTCAATGATCCTTGAAATGGGTTTAAATGTCTGTCCGCATCGTCATTAACTTTTTGAAATTTTGGTGTCTGATATATTTACAGATTTTTTTAGTTATCAATGGCCCTTTGAAACTTCTGGGAAAGATTTCTTCTTGTTTTTTAAAGAAAATAAGTGGCAGTGAATGTTATGCCACTGGCCCCAATATATACAAGATGGGTTACAAATTAATTCCTAATATCTAAAGCTCAAGCCCTCTCCACTCCGATATTGCCGCTCTTGATTGGATTCAAGATTGGTGTTAGATTTTATGCATGAAAGTTAAAAATAGCCAGCATGGAGTTAGATTGAGCAATTTTCCACTTCTATAATGTCCTTTTCATGTTTTCTGTGCTGCAATATCATCAAATTCTGCCTTGCCCTTAAACTTAAAGGGTAAACCTGGCATCTTTAAAACAATTGACCCAACTGAACTCATGGACTTAAAATGATGATCAAAACGGCATAGACCTCGCATAAAATTTTCTTCTTGGTGGTTATTGTGGCGTCCTAGAATTTTTTGGTCATCCTAGTTAGTGCAATCTTATCCTTTCACTCCCAAGTGCTCCGATGTGTATTACTACTATGGTTTTCTTTGACCCAATCATTTGTTCTTTCAATTTTTTTGATATAGCTTTTTTTATTATTGGTTTTTATTTTCCATTTTGTCTTTTTGTATATATCATATTATGAGATCAGCATATGTGGAGGCGGAGATAATTGCCAAAGAGGGAGTTATTAATCCTTCTTTGATAATTTCTATCCCTACTTAAGCTGTTTTGTCATTTTCGTTTGTTTTTGTCATTTTCGTTTGTTTTACCACTTGGGGCTCCGGCTCTTCTTAGATTTAGATGCTTTCCCCTGTTTTTTATTTTGGGGTCTCTTTGTGATCAGTATAGTACTCTTATACTGTATAGTTTTTTTTTGAGTAATATAGTCACCATTTAAATTATATATATATATATACACACACACACTCTCTTAAGTTTTTGTTTCTTATTTGTTTAAATAGGAAGGATATGCAAGGCTATAAAACAAGAGAACTTCATTTTCACATTGCAACTACAACATGCCTAAGGATTGAGTGGTATAGGAAAGAAGGTAATTTATTTATTCTTAGTTTTCACTGATATTAATTTTATGAATGCGTGTCTTTTTATTCCTTTACACACCCAAACACATTCACCCAAGTAACAGCCAGGGATTGTTCCTTGGTTGTTTCTATGGAATAGATGTGCCTCACCACTGACCTATACACTGATACTAGCGTTTTAATAGGATGTGATAATTTTGACACTAGTGAAGCTTTAAACTTTCATCTGACTCAAATTGTCCTTGATTGGCTAAAGTTCATAATCCATAAGTACCACAACTGAATTGATGAATATGCTTTTTTCAAATAATTCAGCTGATAGTAATCATTCATTTTATTTTGAGTTATCAACAACCCTTCACATCTTCTGTCATGACTCAATTCATTTGAAACATTCAAATCACGCGCTATGTTTTCTTTATTAAGCGAACTTCAATTTAACCATATCCATTATGTGAATGACTAGAATGGAAGTGAAAATCACACCATTGAGCAGTGAAAAACCACTGTTGGATGTAGTTTAGCCAGATATACTCATTTCTTAAGAACCTTGCAGTGGTTACTGTTAGACCCCGACCCCGCCTATGTTTGTTTTATGCCCAATTAATCTTGATTAGGTGCCTAATAATTATTTTGGATGGTTTTGATGATGGATTAGGCAGATTAGTGGTATTCTGACCTTGTGAGGCAGATTTATGACATTTTGAATATCTTGAGGTCGCATGTGTAATTTGTGGCTATTTCATATACCTCATATGCGATAAATGGATATGATTTTTGCACAGCGGATTTGGAAATATCGAAAACAACACAAAACAGTGGGGTCTCTATGAAAGCTCTAAGTTCAGATCTAGTGTCAACGACACTCATTTTGTGTCTGAGGAGGTCCCTTACTATGACATTGTCAAACAAATTCTTGAGTTAGATTACCATGACTTAAAAGTAGTAGTATTCAACTGTGATTGAGTGCGTATAGAGAACACAAACAGCATTAGAGTTGATCCAGAAACAAACTTGAGATATGTTAATTTAATGAGGTTAGTGAGAACTACAAAAGAATTAGATGAGCCAGTTATTCTTGCTTCTCAAGCTTCTCTTGACTTTTATTGCAAAGATCAAAGTTGTCCTACGGATGATTGGCATGTTGTGTTGGATGCTCCAAAAAGACTTAATCAAGACATGGACTCTTATGAAGATCCGTTAGTCTTTGGAGGCAAGAACGAATGAAAATGCATATATCGGAGCATTACATGATGATATTATAGATGTTGATATCATTTGAGGTGACAAGTTCATGTCAATATTCTTCTCATTGCATACTTATTTCATTAAATGGACCAATTTGTACATACCATGTTTCATTAAATTGGAATTTATTTCATGTTTCATTGATCTAGTTTCCTTATTTTTACATCTCAATGTTTTTTTATATGACAACAATATTCAAAGTTCACATTTTTTTGTTACAGCCAGTATGTCACATGATCAATCAACAACACATAATTCTACAGTGTTAGCAACTACACCGTCGGGGTGTAGTTCTGCGAGAGTACATATTGCCAACAATCATTATTTGTATTCACTTTTATTTTATTTCTTCTTAACAAACTATTCCTCACAATAGTCAATTCGAAACAGGCGTGCCTAAGTCAATCACTTTTGGCGAGCATGACCAACCTATCGGACCAGATGCTGCCCAACTGTGTTCGTTGATAGGAAATCTGGTGAGGACATATGTGTCCCCCATATATGAGGCATGGACAAATGTGCCGAGTGAGATTAAGGAGCAAATTTGGAACGACGTGATTGTGAGTACTTTTGCATTTATATAATTTAAAGTTTTATATCAGCATTTCATTATATTCATAACTCCTCATTCATAATCTTTGCAGAGCACCTAAATCATCAGGGAGATCCGTAAAAATTTCGTTATGATGAAAGCAAACATATCGTGGAAAGGTTGAAAGTGTGTTCTTCGTCATCAGGCAATAGACAAATACCTCACAGATGCAGGGAGGAAGAGCAATGT
This sequence comes from Cinnamomum chago, assembly GCA_038049695.1. NCBI lineage: Eukaryota > Viridiplantae > Streptophyta > Magnoliopsida > Laurales > Lauraceae > Cinnamomum > Cinnamomum chago. Next base: position 28,553,790 of record CP142451.1, on the reverse strand, counting down.
GCCCAAGTACGTGAAACCAGAAGATTGGGTAAAATTTGTTGACATATCCTTGACGTCGGCGGCCTTAGCTGCCAGGGAGGCTGGTAAGATTGTTAGGTCAAAGTTGAAGAGCCTGCACACAACAGGCAGGAAGGGACATGCCAGAGTGGCTGCAGAAGATTTGTGCACATATCTTCTTTTTGCAATTATACTATATTCTTTTATAAATGGTTGATTGCAAGACACATAAAAAGAATTAGACTGGAGGGCAAAAGTACCTTATGGTAAGTTAGCATTATTGAGATTGAGGATTTATTGATACACGAAAAACAAAGATTTGAGTATGAAAAAAGAGGATGTTAAAGTAGTTTTAGACCAATAGATTCAGGTTCAGTTTGTTCTTATTTTAATCCCCTTTAATAGAAAGGTGTTGCTCAGGAATTTATTACTATGCAAACAATCAAGCCCATAAAGAACATAAATAATTGTAGTCTTGTAGATGTACTGCTCAAGAAAGATTTTGAAAAAGAACATAAAGAATAAAGATAGAAATGATCCTAGTGTGTGTTATACGTACCATAATTCCATATGCAAAGCCTTCAATCACATTCCATATGCAAGAGTTGTTTCTGATAAGCTTCAATTTGTATAAGTATTGAGAATGTTGTTTTGAAATTAATTAGTCTCTGACTTTCCATTACTGCTTTAGAATTATCTTTGTTTGAATCAGTAATTCCTCATGGTTTTGAAAAAGACCAAGACCAACTTCCCTTTTTATTGTTTTGTATCAGTAATGAGAATGTTGTTTTGGAATAATGACATGGTGATGGATATAGAAATGAATGAACAAAAGTTTACATTGAAAGAGAACTTTTACCTGAAGTTGATTATCTCGTTTTAGCAGCTTTGGAATTCCAAGCATTGAAAATGGGATGTTATACATGGAATAACTGAAAATGGGATGTCATTCATGGAATTTCAATGATTCTTTTCCAATTACATGATTGTATGGACAGACTCGTGCTCAACACGGGTACTTGTGCTAGTATATTTTTAAAATATCCCAATTTTTTTTTACAGAAAGCAAAAAATCCGGATCAACCATTAACTTGCATGGATCTCTTCTTGGCCACTCATAAAAGGAAGGATGGATTAGCATCGAGCCCCCATGTGCTGAGAACCATTTTACTATAATTGATGAATAGGTTATTAATTTGAATTGCTAGTTGAGAACCTTTTTATTTAATATTCGTGGTGTATGTGTGAAGAAATCATTGAAGTGCTATGGTTGAGTGGTGACTGTTGTAGTTTGGAGGGGCACTAGTGGGGTGTTTATTTGAAGTTTTTTTTGTTATGCACAGGTCCCTAACAGATTGTAAAAAAAAAACTTGTTTAATATTCGTGGTGTAAGTGTGAAGTAAATTATTGAAGTGCTATGGTTGAAAGGTGAATGATTAATGACGTAGTGGTGAATGACTTTGTAGTGTGTTCGGGCATCGGGTTGTTTATATGAAGGGTTTTTTTTTTATTATGTTCATGTACTTAGCAGGTTGTAAAAAAAAATTAAATGTCACACATACAGGGGGGGCTATGCCGAAATTTCGAGAAATCTTTTACATTAGAAATTTTTCTTAGGAACTTTTTTATGAAGTATACGTTAATGTTTGCCAAAATGTGTTTATGCTTCTTATTTATCTTTTTTTGTTAGTGCAAGATGATGTTATTACTGCATATAAATCTGACAACTCGGTGGCACAAGGTGATTTAGACCATGATGCAGTTATAAAGGTATTTTTTTATTGCTTGTTGATCATAATATCTTTTAATGTTAGTAATCTTCAATTTTGTGAGTTTTATGGTATACTCATTTTTTTTTTTTTTTTTCATAGGTCTTTGGTTGTGATAGCCAAGGACGCGTACGTGGCTTAGGCATTGTTTCAAAAACGGCCATAAAACATTCAGCTCCTTATAAAAGAGCCTTGGAGGAGGAGCATGAATGCGATACACATCTTCAAACTGAGTACGTCAAAATACGGTATTACTGATGCCACACTACATGATTTAATGATTGCTGAAAACGGTCACATATTAGCGACTATTTCTTTTAAACAAAGACTCATTTCAACAGTCGTTTCTCAAGAAATAAAAATGGGTCCACGAGATTCCCGGGCTCACTACCGTCATGTTTGCATTCCCACCTTTTTTTTTTTTTTGTTCTTTCCCTCCGTTTTCTTTCTTTCTCCATCAATCGTGCCATCTCTGTTTGGGGTTTCTCTTTGTGCACTATTTTGGGATCACTCTCCTCATTTTTCTTTTGATTTAATGGGTAGAAAGGTTTACACTCTTTGGCTTTTCTCATCTGTAGGTCTCTGTGTTCTCTATACCTCTTATCTCTTTCATTGACGATCAGTTCAATGGGTAATTTTTTTTTAAAATATTTGTATCTGGTTTCAGTTGTGAATTTCTGAACTTGGTTGCTTTTGTTTTGCTGTTTGGTGAATCACTGTCCATGGATTTATTTCTACAAATCTTCAGCCGGATCTGAAAGCTTGCCCGAATGAGAATAACCAAGTGATGATCATTTTTTTTTTTGTTTGAAATTGGGTTTTTGTGGTTTGTAGAAACGAAGGTTGGAGACAAGAATATTTAGTTCGTTTGGTGTAGACCAACCCAGGTCTCTCTCTGCTCACTGTTCTCTTTGCTTTTCTCTGCAAAAGTCTCAAGGTAAAACGTCACAATCCTGATTTATTTTTTATTTTATTGCTTTTGAAGGTTCTCAAATATATGAATAGATATGGGGATTAGGGCTGGATTTTAGGGATGTAAGGGATTTCAGGTTTCTTTAATTTGGGGATTTTGAGGGATTTTGCTCCATCACTGCCTCCAAGCCCTCACTACTGGTTTGGCTAAAAAAGGGTGTGATTGATCCGGTGGTTGGATTCATAAATAAGTTAGGCCTTGGATTATAGTAGGTTAGAATAATGTTGTGAATCCAATTTCCTAAGGCCTATTTGTTCCGAGGAATTTCTCGTGACAATTCCATGAGTTGGCAATTTGTCAACAATATTAGTTGTCATCACTAGAGTTTATGAAATAAATTTCTGTTTATTTAGTGATATTTCAAAATTTTAACCTTCTGAAGTATCACTTATAGCTTTTAGAATTCTCCAAATTATTTGCTTCCATAATGTTGGGTTGTCCTTGAGCATTTGCAAATCCTACTGGTAGACAGCATTTGGAGAATGTATATCACCAATATGAATTCTCAGAAATCCTGCAAACAAACAATGAGAATTGTTGTAAGCAAACAAACCCCTAAAGATAGTGGAAATTTCTTAAACAATATGCCAAACCCCATAAGCAAACCAGATTCTTATCATGTTGCTGTCTATTTGTTCCATGATGATTGCTAAAATTCTTCTGTTTAATAAATCCATTTTTAACTCTCCGAGAAGCAGTTAAGATCATCCAAACTAGTGAAGTCAAGTTGCCATTTATTTGTTCCATAATGATTGCTAAAATTCTTCTGTTCAGTAAACCTTATTTTTTCAAATTCTTATCTCTCTCTCTCTCAAAATCCGGGTGAGATGCTTCTTTTAGGCATAATGATAATGTGTAGAATGAAAATTGTGTGGATGGGTGTATGTGCAGCGGATTAAATGATCTTAGCAGTTAGTTTTAGTCCTTGTGCAGAATGGCTATACATTGTGCCAACTCATTGTAAGTAAAATTCAAGGGCCATTGATATCTAGATCAATGTCAAATTATAACCAGTGTCCATTAAAGGTGGAACAGTGTGTAAAGAGATTCAAATGATCATAGGCAGGTCCTTCATATTAAAATGAAAAAAAAAGAAGAAACCAATATAAGGTTTGGAGCATTTCCATGGATGAAAGCAGCTCCATTACACTCTGGAGTGGAACAAAACTACTGGAGGCACGGGGCTTTCTCCACGCTCAAGGCAATTCAATAACAGTGTAAGTCGAAAAGATTTTGCTGCACAGACTTTATTCCGTTGAATTTCAATGTTATGTTTGGCTTCCTATAATTTTCCCGTAAATGTAATGATGTATTATATGATAACATGGTACATATTCAATAAAAAGAAGTGAGTGAAATGAAAGTAAATTCTCCCACACTCTCTATTTCTTTAGCTAGAAAGAAATAGAAACAGGATTGAAGAACAGAGGCTAACAGGGGAAAAGAAACATGCTTTACTTTTTTTATGTTAATAAGATAATATTGTCAAGAAATTCATTTGGTATTTCAAAGTTTGTTATTTATTTTTTATACGTAGGCCTAAAATGGTTTCCCACCTAAAGAAATCACATGCCTTTTCTTCTCCTCCATTAATTGTAATCTTCTTAGGACCATAATTCTTTGGACCCTTGATATTTTGGGCGAGCACTTGCAGTTGCAGATGAATGACCCAACTGGAAGGGTCTTGCCCGGCCTCAATGTATCTCATGATTTCGCTGAACAAGAAAGAAAGCTCTAAAAGGCCAATGACCCCTTCAGCTCAGAGCAGCTGCCCCAAGTGCTCAATTGATGGAAAATCATGAGACATGAGGGTCCAGGCCTTTTCACTAGTGTAAGCCTCCACCGATGTGGGTGCTCATCCCACATATGATACTCATGTCATTAGGGTCAAAACTTTAAGCAACATAAACAATCAACTTGCTTGGAACATTGAGACCCAAAAGGTTTTTGTAGCTTCTTGCACCCAAAGGGATTGCATCTTTGAGACCCCCCTTTTCGTTTAGAATAAAAGAAAGTGGATTTGCTTTCCAAGCAGTTGAGTTAGGCATGAGAGGCACCAATGAAACAAGGAAAGACCAATTATTCCCTTTAGAAAGGAGTTGCATTATTAAAAAGAACATATTGCAAAAATTAGCGGAGGGGGATTATTAGGTCATCTTACCATTTGGACATGCACTTTATATCTAATCATTCATCACACATGCAAGTTGTTGATAGTGATCGGCCATATAAATTGGTATGATTACTTTCAGATAATGTTACTTTTTCTCAAAGTTTATAACTTCGTTTACACTCATGTTCCGGGAAATTGTAGAATGCACTATTAGTAAGAAGTATGCATCATTTTGAATCATTTGCTAGTTTTGTTCTTGTATAATTAATGGATTTTGTTTTTAATTTGAAATTTTCCCTTAAGTCTTAAATGTGTTTGTTTTTTTGTTTTCTTTAACTCTTAATGCTTAAGGCAGTGTGCTGATGTTGCATTATTATTATTTTTTTCTATTATCATTTTCCATGATATTGATATGTTAGGTCTTAGTTCATATAAACATTAACTAGCATTAGATGATTCATATGTAAAGCCTTATTAATTTCATTCACATGACCTTCCACTATCATCATTTTTTCTCCTTAATTCATATCTTATATATGATGCAAAAGTGTGCCTCATGTGGTCATCTTAATGCATGATGCAATGTGTTGTCTTTGATGAGACTATGGCTCTTGTGTTTTCTTTTTGTTACATGTTACATCGCATGATTCTTTTCGATCTTTTTGTTACATGTTACATGGATTTATTATGGATTTAAAATTAAATTTACATGTAGCTATGTCACATGGCCATCTCTTTTGCTTGAACATGAAGTTTCTCTTCAATTATACATCTAAGTTTATAGTATTATTGTCTTTTCATTGTAGTGAACTCTGATCTGCACCCATAATATATACTCACCTTTTTGTGCATTTTTAACACATGGGATTTACAAAGTAATTCAGATTGCAGAGATTGAGGGCCCATTTTTGAATTAATGGTTTGAACTTCCATTAAATGAGGAACTAAAGTTTTCTACTTATTTCTTTATTTTTAAAGTTTTAATCTGATTTGATTAGGCTATATGGTGATGGAGAGATGGATATGCTTAGATTTTGGCCTTTCATTGTTTATGATATCCTTAGCCATTTAAATGATTTGTCTCTTCACGTTTTATGTAATATGACATAAAAGTGGGCCCCATGAGTAAAAATGATATGCTGCATAGTGTGATCATATTTCTCAGTATTAATTCATATCTCATGTATAATGCAGAAGTGAGCCTCATGTTGTCGTCTCAATGCATAATGCAGTATGTTGTGTTTAATAAGACTGGCTCTTGTAGTCCTTCTGGGGTGTGAGTCATTTACTTATCTTAAACCATGTAATGTGCCTTATAGTCTATGGATTTGATTTTTAGAACATGGCCCCAAGCAAGGATTGGATGACGGCACCTAGGCTTTCTATTGAATACTTAGAAGGGGTGGAATCATTTTTTGAGTTCATAAAAGCTAACAAACAAACGCTAGGGGATGAAGACATTGAAAGATATTCGTACACATTTAATATGTGATGGTATGGACAGTATAGACAAAACATACACGACATGGACTTTCCATGGAGAAATTCATCCCCAAAATCGTGTTAGTGTAGGAGCCAATAATAATAGTGAAGATGAACTCCCAAGAATGGTTGATATGGTGAATGACATATTTGGACGAGTTTGTGATAAGGACAACATTCAAGCTCATGCGGGAGGTAGTACATCTGCATGCTTTGTTGAAATTAATGATGAAAACTCTCCTCAAGTTGAGGATGAATCACTAGAGAATATCCAATATAAGAACTTGATGGAGGATGCGATACAACCTTTATATCCATCGTGCCGAATTGAACATACAAAGTTGTCAGTAACAATTGATTTATTGAGCATGAAGGCTAGACATCAGTGGTCGAATAATAGTTTCAATGAATTGCTGCAATTGTTCAAAAACATTCTGCCAAGCGAGAACACTCTGCCAAATAGCACCTATAATGCCAAGAAGATTGTTGATTCTTTACTTATGGAGTGCCAAATTATCCATGCATGCCATAATGATAGCATACTTTATTGGAGAGAGCATGAGAATAGGGACTCTTGTCCTACGTGTGGTGTAAGTAGGTGGCAACCGGAGCACCCTCTGAAGTTGAAACATTCAAAAAAGCCATGGAAAAAGTTAAGATACTTTCCATTAACACCAAGGTTAAAAGGAGTGTACCGCATACCTTGGATTGCAGAGAGTATGAGATGGCATGCAAATGCGAGCTTAGTTCCAAACGAATCAGTCATGCGTCATCTAGTGGATTGGAAACAAGTCAATTGTAAATGGACTAACTTCGCTGATAATGTTCTCCTCGGACTTGCAACGGACGGATTCAATCATTTTGGGAATAATAACAACTCTTATAGTTGCTGGCCTGTTATGATTGTTCCATGCAATCTTCCTCCATCCCTAACCATGCGGAAGGAGTTCACTATGTTAAAAGGTCCTGGACATGACATTGATGCCTACTTGCTGTCATTGGTCGCTGAGTTGAATGAATTGTGGTCCATCGGAAGCTTAACATATGACTCTTACACTAAGAGTAGGTTTTCAATGAAAGTAATTTTGTTATGGGCTATACATGATTTTCCAGCTTATGGCCATTTGTTGGGTTGTAGGATTGCAGGGAAGTATGGTTGTCCTGTATGTAGTAAAGGGACGAAGTTAGTGCGCCTAAAATATGGACGGAAGTTTGCCTATATGAGTCACAGAAAGTTTCTACCATTGAGCCATCCTTTTAGGAGACAGAAGTCACAATTTAATGGGAGAGAAGAGCATGGGTAGGCTCCTAGGCGTTTCAATGGTTTTGAAGTATTAAACAAAATGGAAGGTATTCATAATAATTTTGGAAAAGTAGCAGGTAAGAAGAGGAGGAGGTGTGCAGAGGAAAACGAGACCACTGCATGGTCTAAGAGATAGATTTTTTTTGAGCTGCCATATTGGAAGGTACGCTATAATATCCCTCTTAATATTAAACTAATTTATTATATAAACATTATTTTCTAACGTAAAATATTTTTTCATAGGAACTGCCTATTCGCCACAACTTAGATGTGATGCATGTGGAAAAGAACGTGGCAGAAAATTTGCTCGCAACAATCATGAACACCAAGGATAAAACTAAGGATGGTTTTGAAGCCCGCAAAGACTGTCAAGATTTGAAAATTCAGAAAAAACTATGGCCTGTGGACATAATGGCAAATTAATTTGTTCGGATGCTCCTTACACTATCCCGACATAAGAAAGATTTAATGTGCAAGACCTTGTATCATTTAAAGGTGCCAATCGGGTATGGTACAAATTGGAGAAACATAGTTAGTTTGGAGAACAGAGAACTCAAAAATGTTAATTCACATGATTATTACATTCTCATGCAACAATTGCTGCCAGTGCTAATGATGTATGCATTCGAGTCACAAAAGCCATTGCGTGCTGCGATACGACAACTATCAATTTTTTTTAATGTTTTATGCTCAAAGGTTATCAGTTGTGAAGAACTTTCAAAGATGAAAGAACGCATAGTGGAAACAATGTGTGTTTGAAAAGTACTTCCCTCCCTCATTTTTCGTTTCTATGAAACACCTTGTCATGCACTTAGTGGAGGAGGCGCAATCTTGCAGGCCTGTTAGATATTGATGGATGTATCCTTTTGAGCGGTAAATAAGACGTTTGTTTTAATATGCCTTTTTTTTATTAGAGATAATTAGCGAAAGGTCCCTAAAATCTATCTATCCAGGCAAATTCTTTTTAAGGGCTCTGGTCCAAGCAGCTAGACTGTTTGCAGCCAGAAGTCCCTGGATACAATTTACATGACTAATTTGCCATCTTCCAATTGTTTAGGCATCTAATTTTGAAATTTGAAATTTCAAATCTTCCATTCCCCCCCTTCCCCAAATTCCGACGCTGCTTCCTTCCTTCAATCTGTCCAAACACCATGTGCTTCCCGTCCAGCCACTGCGTCTTGGCGGGACAGACGAAAAACTGCAACACGTTCATCCTTGGCCCGGCGTTCGCCATCTTTTGGACGCCGGGCCCGGTGTGCTTCTTGATGAAGTTCTCGTCGGTGAACTTGGCGCTGTAGATCCACTCGACGCTGTTGCCATTTCTGGCAATGATCGGAAGTTGCCGCCCTGGCACATGAATCCAGGGATAACGCGGTGGAAGGCAGAACCCTTGTAGTGGAGGGGATTATCGCTCTTCCCAGTGCACTTCTCGCTTGTGCAGGTAACTTTTAATATATCAAAATGTAAAAGACCATTAACATTTGAAGCTAATACATCAAAATATAAGTAATCTGATGGGATATATACACGTATATTGTTTAATAACCCTCATGCATCTTCAAACCGCATGTGATAGTCTCTCTACTCTGGAAGTCAGAGACAATGTTTCACATGGGTCAAAGATTAGAAAAAAAAAATGGAAGTGGAAGGAGTCATTCTCTAGAGGATGGTGAACCAGTGTCAATGACAGGTGGGGCCCGCTTTCTCTATCCTTTTGATTTGGTCGGGTAGTGGAGGGGATTCATGGGAGAGGGAAAGTAAGAGGAAACAGAAGAAGAAAGAGGGGGTTTTGGGGTGTTTCAACGAGCCTTTCTCTTTTTTTCTCTGGCGCCATAGATCTGTTATGGCCTACTACTGTGATCAGCACCTAGCACCTATCTCCTCTGGCCTTACAATTCTTGTTGCAATTGCTGTAAGATCAATGGAGCAGCAACAACAAAATGCAGAAGAGAAGAGAAGAAGCAGCAAGGGCGGTTGTCTCTCTTGTAGAAGCAGAAGGAAGAAGAAGAGTAATTGGGCCAGTGTCAAGTTCGGGTTAGGTCTGACCTGACCCAGAATGAGATCCCTCTTCTCCACTTGCATGTGGCCAACCGATCTCACAATCAGCAGTAGATATGTGATGCAGCCTTTTCAAGATCTGATCTGATCTCTTCCGTGTTCCGTTGATCTGATCTCCTCCGTCCTCCATTGATTTGTCAAATTTATCTAAGTTTTTATCAAGTTTATCGGAGTTTTGAGTATTTTTTCAAATTGTTTTGAGTTTTGCACAAATTTATCTGAGTTCTGGAACAAATTTATCTGAGTTATGGACGAATTTAGCTGAGTTTTTAGCAAATTTATCTGAATTCTGAACAAATCTATTTGAGTTTTTTGCAAATTTATCTGAGTTCTGAAATAAATTTCTTTACATTCTGGACAAATCTATCTGAGTTTTGGCTAATTTATCTGAGTTATGGGACAAATTTATCTGAGTTTGGACAAATTTATCCGAGTTTGTGGCAAATGTATTTGCGTTTTTCTAAATTTATTTACACTTTTTTGAAATTTATTTGGATCTTTTGAAATTTATTTGGATTTTTTAAAATTGATTTTCATCTTTTGAAATTTATTTGGTTCTTTTGAAAAAATTTTGCGTCTTTTTAAATTGATTTTCATCTTTTGAAAATTTTTAGATTTTTTGAAATTTATTTGCGTCTTCTTAAATTTCTCTATGTTCTTTTGATATTATAGCATTTTTTGAAATTTATTTGCATTATTTCAAATTTATTTGTATTTTTTGAAATTTGTTTTTGTTTTTTTAGAGTTTAATTTTGTTTTTTTAATTTTATTTACATCTTTTGAAATTTATTTTCGTCTTTTGAAATTTATTTACATTTTTTGAAATTTATTTTCGTCTTTTGAAATTTATTTGGATCTTTTGAAATTTATTTTCATCTTTTGAAATTTATTTGGGTTTTTTAAATTTATTTCATTTTTAGAAATTTATTTGAAATTTGTTTCCTGTTTTTTGAACTTTATTTGAAAATCTCATTCGTGGAATTTTATTAATCGTGACTAATTTAATGGTAGTTGACCATTATTAATGGCTCATCCCACTAATCATGGGATATGATTTGAAGAAAGGGTAAATTAGACACTTTAGGTTTTCAAATTTGGAAAAAGGACCTTTCACACTATAAAAAAAGATTGTGGACTTAAGGCAATAAAGTGAAATGTTCAGGGACCTTTCGCCGAATCCCCCTTTTTATTAATTATAATTTAGATTCAGGGTTTAATTTCTTATATTCTATTAGGAAGATGAAGACATACAAATGATACGTGGTGAATCAGACATATTCAGAGGGCTCTGTTACGGTGTGCTACCTCATGAATGATGCAATGTTGTATGCAATGAATTACATGCCCAATGGTACAAAAAAAAGCCATAAGCATGGACAACATACATGTTTGAATGAGCATGGTGATTGTTCATACCCTATCGATAAAAGGGGAAAAGTCTACAAACTTGATAATGTGCAATACGAGCAAGCACGCAAATGGGTATTAAAGCAATTTGTTGGGAATGCAAAGTGGGAAAAGTAAGTAAGATTTCACTAACATGTATAGTTTAAAATTTCTGAATAGACAGCCCATTCACAGTGCATTCATGAATACAGGAAGTACGTTGAATACCTCCAAACCATAAGATGTAACAATCAAAATCGGAGAGGCAACATTCGAATGGAGAAGGGGCTGGATTATATTCCTTGGCTTAGAAAACAATTAGAAAGTGAAGAGAATTGTACCCTTAAAAGGCTTGCTGATGGACCTTCATATAATGCATATGCGGTAAATGGATATGTTTTCTATACAGCAGATGCAGAATTAAACAGAACAACACAAAACAGTGGGGTTTTAGTGAAAGCTATAACACTTTGTAGGACAAGCGCCGAGGACACAAATCTTGTTAATGAAGAGCTCACTTACTATGGCATCATCAAACAAATCTTAGATTTGGATTACCATGACTTCAAATAAGTGGTATTCAATTGTGATTGGGTGCGTGTAGAAGATGCACATGGATGTAAAGTTGATTCAGAAACAAATCTAATATATGTTAATCTAGGGAGGATTCAAAGAAATACAAAAGAAGATGATGAACCATTTATTCTTGTTGCTCAAGCAACTCAAGTCTTTTATTGTAAAGATCATAGTAGGCCTACAGTAGAATGGCATGTTGTCTTGGAAGTTCCAAAAAGGTTGAATGGAGATGTGGATGCTTTTGAAGATCCCTTAGTCTTTTTGGAAAGATCAAATGAAAATGCCTTAGCATCAGCATTACGAGATGATATCATTGGTGATGAAGAAGTTTGTCCATAACATTGTTATCGACCCATGTATGTATGGTATCATTTTTTTAATTGTTCAAATCTTTTCCATAAAATGGGTGATATTGCTATTTTTTTCTATTTATAATTTTTTATGATATTTTTTTCATGTTGATTCACATGTACTTATATATTCATTATCAACATGCCAGCATTTTTATAATGATGTGAATTCTCATATTAAAGGTTTGTGTTTGCAGTTAGCATGTCTTCAAATCGAGAAAGTGTGACATTTGGGATAAATGGGCAACCCATTAGTGATAACGCACCGCAACTGTCCTCATTTATTGGTCGGACTGTGAAATCTATTGTGGTACCTACCTATGACACTTGGAAGTTTGTGCCGAGAAACCTAAAGGAGGAAGTCTGGAAACATGTCACCGTGAGTGTTCGTTCATTTTATCTATTTAATTCACATTGTAATTTAGACTTACAAATAAGTCTTAAACCTAAATTATATCCTTCACAGGATAAATATGATATTTTGGCATGTTATAAACCATTTATTCTTACAAGAGCAAACATTTCATGGAAAGATTGGAAGTCCAAGCTTTGTACTGGTACATACGATAAATATCAGACGGACACGGAGAGGAAACAAAAACTTCCACAATACGTTAAGAAGGAAGATTGGGATAGGTTTGTCGACATCCAATCGATGCTCGATTATCAAGCTAAAAGGCAGTGTGGGAAGAGAACTAGGAAAGAAATGAAAAGCCCGCACACCTCCGGCAGAAAGGGCCAAGCTTGTGTTGCAGAAGACTTGGTGAGCTCCATTTCTTCATCATTTGGTTGCATTTTTCCATTGAATTTAATGTGCACTTAGAATGTTTGCGTCTTGTACTTTTAGAGAAAAATGTTTCCAGATAAAGAGATTAGTCGGACGGATGTTTTTGTTGAGACCCATACTAGGAAGGATGGGTCTGCCGCGAGCGAACAGTTGGTGAGAATATTATCTTATTCATTTTTATGGTGTCATAATATAGGATAATCATGGCATCTATTTTATAGTTTTTAAGGAATTGCTATGCATTCTTATTGTCAATTCATTTGGCAGGACAAGATTAAGAAAACAGTTATGGATGACCCCTCCAGTGCGTACAATGATCTTGAGAACGATGCAGTTGCACAGGTATATATGCAGATTATGGATGCTTGCCTCTTGCCTATTTGCTTGCACCAAAATAGTATTTCTGATACTAGTTTAGCTCTATATTCTAACATACTTCCATAATTACACCCTAGTATGTATAAAAATTTCTGCAATTTTGCAAAAGCAATAAGAACTGGTCTTGGAATGATTGTTTCTGGTCAGATCTCTTTCTGTTTACCAAGCACCATTCAGACCCCAATATAAAGAAGGCACATGATGGAATGCTAAATGAAAAGAATATTTTCAGTTAAACTAAATTTACCAAAAGCAATGCAGCAAAAGAAACCAACTTATTAATGGAAAACTAGATTGTAACCACATGAAGAGAATCAAATGATGCAGAAATCAAAAGCACTGGGAACATGAGAACCATAACATACATTGCCTGAGGCCAATTCTGATGATGCAGCATCTACCACAGTACCCATTAGTATTAACTCTCTTTTGTCTCAACTGAACTATTTGCATAACATAAATAGATATATTCAAACATAAAAAATAAAATAAAATGTACATAGTGGACAAGAAACACAAGTAGACACAGTTTCAAACTATGGTGTTCACTGTCTGTCTATTCACTTATATGCAAAGTATCATATAGTGATGTTATGAAGTGCATGAATGGAACATGTACAAGTAAAATTGGTTGATCAAATGATAAAGTTTGTAGATGAGAGATGATTTCTCAACACAGCCGCATCCCATAACAGCCACGCAAGCGGGAACAAGTTTGTGTAAATTGATGCACTTGACTAAGAGGCCTGCATGTGTTGTTGCTTATGGCCGAGTGAAGGGTGACTCACCTGTTGATCCGGGTTGCTATAAGATTATCCTAGATGAAATTATTGAAGGGAACGTCGACTTGGTAACTGGAGAAGGCAAGATGGAAGATCTTATAACAAGAGATGAGACCGAGTGGCCCAAATGGAAGACCGTATTTTACTAGATGTGAATGAATGGATACTAGATGGATCTATTTGACTGATAGTATAAATCTTGAATATTCTATATAGATGGATGTTCTGTTTTGACCATTAAATGTGGATGAATGTATATCGTTTTGTACTATTGTATGGATATTTGAATGGCTATTGTAAATGGTTGTTTAATTTGTGACTATTAGATAGATGTTTGAATGGCTATTACAAATGGCTTTGTGGTTTTTTACTATTGATGTTGTTGATAGGTGTAAATTTTTAAAATTTTCATTTTTTTTTTTTTTGCCATTATAAAAAAACAACTGCTAGGAATAGTCGTTTTACAAGTTTTTTTTAATATTAGTTGATAGTATAATTTCCCCTTAAAAAATGACTGTGTGAAGCCGTTGATTTCTCGTCTAATAAAAATGACTATTTTAAACCGTCGTTTTATATTCAAATTATCGACTTTTTAGACCGTCATTTTCAAAAAACAACTATGCAAATTTCGACGGCTGGTCCGACAGAGTTCGTCGTTTTTAAACAACTCTTTAGCGGTCGGTATTTGACGATTTTGACATAGTGAAGGTGAAAAGGTCAAAGGACGATAAGATGGGCCTAGAGAGGGAAATTGATGAGCTGAAACAAACTCTTATCCAAGGTGGGACACAAGTACGACCTTCAATTTATTGGTAGTTCATCTAAGGTACAATGTTTATTTTCTTACATGATTGATTCTATAAGTTAATTAATTATCTTGATTGGTGAAATACTAACACAATGCATTTGTGATATTGTTTGTAGGCTCCGGATGATTCAATTGGCTTGTACAAGTCAACCGAACACTAATATACACCAGGGTACGTGTAGGCTCTTGCATTACGTGCAGAAAGAGATTACCGTTGCCCTTGGACGCATTCTCGGTTTGTCAATTGAGGAGGAAGGATGCTATAGGATCGTTGTAGATGAAATTTTGAAGTTTGACATAGAGTTGTTGGGTAGAGAGAAGACTTTTGGGGATCTCACCGTGGGTGACATCATTTCATGGCCCACATATACAACCGTGTTTGGCTAGTTTGAAAGCCCACACAATTTATGTAAATGACTTTATTTGTAGTATTTAATTATTTGTAGTATTTACTTTGATGTGTGTGATCGTCGTATTAGTAATACTGAACGTGAACGTAATTTTTGTTAATTTTCTACCATTTACTGTAGCTACTTTGATGGTTTAAATTTTCAGTGGATGGATGATTTATTAGCTTATTTGAGTTATTTATTTGATGGATAATGGATGTTTGTATGGTTGATGCTAACTTACAGTTTTAAAAATTACAGGATTTTTATTAGAAAAATATAAATTTTAAAAATTAATTTTGAAATATTTTTTTTAAAAAACCCCCTTATCTAATAAAATGATTGCTCTAAATAGTTGTTAATTGAATGATGAGTCGTTTTTTTATATAGTTTTTTTAAAAATAATTGAAAATATTTTCTTCCGTTGAGGTCCGTCATTAACAAAATGACTGCCCTAAACAGTCGCTAATATGACAAGTTGTTGACTGCCAACAGCAGTTGTTTTTCCAAAATGGGCGGTCGGCCTTTTTGACCTTATTTTTTTTTTTGTCGCTAATATGACAAGTTGTCGACTGCCAACAGCAGTTGTTTTTCCAAAATGGGCGGTTGGCCTTTTTGACCTTAATTTTTTTTTTGCCGTCGGAGGGTTTCCAACCCTTTGGACTGGACTAATCCCTCCGGGTCCAGCGGAGTTTCGAACTCACAACCTTCGGGAGCAAACCGTGGTCGTAGGCCAACTAAGCTAGTGATGTCTGCTTGTTGATTTCACATGACCATTATAAACTACACTTGTACATCTACATGCCAAAATTTGATCACAGAGGGCCTTTTTGTTTTTATGGAATATACAGTAAATGAATATATATGAATTCATGATCAATTGAGATCCGTCGAAGGATTGTATAAAATAGGTTGAGTGGTGAAAGATGAGGTTATTTAATGGCCAATTTTGGACATGCACCTTTGATTTGGCATTTTTAACTAATATAAAAGTATTAGTCTCGGAATTTGTAGGAATTCAACTACATGAAACAAATAAGATGAAAACTATGAATTTTTACATGAAGAATGACGACACATGCATGCATTGGAACCATATTAAGATGACATGTTATAGTGCAGTGATGTCTCTAGATAGATCATCTGGTGTGAGACATAGACCATTAGTTCATTCACAACATCTCGCTCCACCCATCCCATCATTAGTTCATTAAATGCAATATGTTTTCACTGCCGCTGCTATTCCTAAAAACAGTAACATCTTGCACTCAATCCACCCACCGACCACTATATGTTCCCTACGCTTGTTTAAAACCCGTGGAGTAAAACACACGGACGTGAGAGTTGAGGCTCACACGGTTTTTCAAAACCTGTGCGTGAGAGAACGAGAAAGGGACGCACGTCACGACTCTTTAGAATCCACCAAACACCCTGTTCAGTTCCTCTCTCCCTTCCAAGCATCATGGTCAAATTGGTTGGTTGCTTTTTTGATCACCCACCTTCTCCTTTTTCTACCCCAAACGTCTCTCCCATGCACCCATACACTGACTGCTATCCATCACCCATCTCTCCATCTGTTGCACCACCCATCCAGACCACTGAACCCAACCCGAAAACTTCACTACAACAGAGTCTCACACCTCTCATCATCTCCGCCACACGCAACACCCACATAAACCTGGAAACTAAAACAAAAGACAAAAACACAACCCACTTGGTTGTAACTAGCCTAAAACAAGAAGAATGCCAACAACGATTATGCTAACACGTAAGGAGAGGGAGGGAGAGAGATACATCAGTGGTGAAGGTTTAAAAAATAGAAGACGATCTCCTTGCTTTTGTGGTTGCTGGGAATATGAGAAGATGGCTAGGGATTTTCGTATGGAGGATAGGTTCTTGGATTATATACTCTATACGTTGGAAAGAGTGTCATTATGTGAAATAAATATTGGTGAACTTGTAACCAAATGATCAAACGATCTCTGCCCGCGAAAGACCTCCAAACTCTATTAAAAATTTGTCGCATGTGCTCCCTTTTCAAACTCAGAAAATTTATCTTAATTCTGATTCAATTATGTGTGAGCTTTTATGTTGCCCAAACAATCTAATATCTATTTGAATCATAATTAAGTGAAATGCACTCTCCAGTCAGACTTGCAAAACAACACCTTAGTAGAGTGCCAAACAGGCCCGATCCCATTGTACAGCTACGAAATCTGCAGAAATTGGCGGGATAGGGCGCTAGATTTTTGGGCGTGACATGATCACATGGTTGTATCTATTTTGGGGACGTTTGGCAAACTCGAGAGGAGTCCTATCTAGAGGATTCCTTTGATCAGCTATGAAACAACCCATCCTCAGAGAGGATATCTCCAGACAGTTCCAGGTTTGGCAAAAATAGAGGAATCCTACTATTTGCATTATAAGTGATCCAACTATTATAGATTTTTGCAAATCTCTATAGAATCCATCTAATATCAAGGGCTGAATTTTTACAACATAATTGTTCTTGGCTCTCTAGAAAATGTGAGCAGTTTAGATCTTGCAAATGGGGCCCGCAAGAATAAAAAACTTAATTTTTAGTCTCCGTACTTTTTTTACAAAGATCTCAAGATCCCTGCTAGATCGATGGCTAAAATTTGAGTCCCTAGCCGTATTTGGTCTTTTGGATATGATGAACGGTTCGGATAATTGTTTTGGGCCCACAAAAATAAAAAAAATTTGAAAAACAGGGACTGCTGTATAATCCCCTTTTGCACTGTAGGAGATCAATGGTCACGCCGCCAAATTTGACTTAATAGTAGTTGTGGGCATTTTGAAGAGTTTTAACGGTTTAGATTGTTCAAATGGGTCCCACATAAGTCCAGGAACTAAGATCTAATGGTCTGGACTCTTTTGAGAATATCTCAAAATCCATGAATAATCAACGGCTGATATTTCACTTCCCAGCCGTTCTAGGCCATTTAAACAAGATTATTGGTTTGGATCTCAATTGTGGGGCCTATAAAAACCAAAGATTTGAAAAAAAGAGGGACCCGTAAACTACCGCGTGAATTATTGTAGCACCGCGTATCCATCATTCCGCTGATTCTTCGTTTCTTACAGGGGAGGGTCTGACTGAGCATATAATAAAAACGTTGATTAGTGAATCCATGACGTGCTTTCTTTGGAATCCCAAACGTGGATTTTCCTCACAGGAGCACGGAGAAATCACAAGGAATCATCCCTAAGGATGGTTACCAAATGTGTTCCGGACATGTTTGGCAATCAACTAGTTAAATTAAAGTAAAAGTAAAATGAATCCGGATAAAAAAAGACAGGGTAATATCAAATGTACAATATTTTCAAAAAAAGTAAAAAAAAAAAACAAAACATCATTTCTCCACTAAAAGACAAAAAAAGCTTCACTTTTTAAAAAAAAAAATAAGGTAAAAAAGTTCCATACCAAACAATTAAAAAAAACTCCGCATATATTTTATTTTCTCTTAATTTGATGCTTTTACTCACCGCACATCCAAACAACCTATAAAGCACTGATGTCACCGTGGGGTGGGATTATTGAAAAGGCTTAACTAAATTCCAGTTTTCAACCTGAGTTGGCTGACATCAGGTCACAACCAACCCAAGTTATGTTAGGCCGTTAGGGCATTGAATAGGAAGCCTAACGTCTCTCCACCCATCTTCACTGCTCTTCACTTCTCGGCCCCGCCAGGAAACCACCACCCGCCCTTTTCCCCTTCCCTGACTCAACATGTCATTGTGGAGTCATTTTTCTCCTCCTTTTGTTGCCCTCAATCTCAGGTATAAGTCTGATGGGTTTTGATGTTAGAAATCGGGTTTTGGAACATACATTCCGTATTTTTTTTTCTTTTCTATTTCAATATTTGTGATGATATCGACTCAGCAAATGCCGTATAAAGGAAAAAATGTTTCTACTAGTTGCAGTCCATTTTCCTTTTTCTTTATGTTGGACTGCCCATGACTTTTTTCGTTTATGATTCGTTGATGGAATATCGGTGTTTGGCTTCAATTTCTGATAAATTTTTTCTGCCTTGTATATCTTTACTATTTATTACACTGATATATCTACTGTTGTTGCGGATCCACAACTAAAAGTTTCGGAAGTTTTTACATGTAAAGTTTTCTTATCCAAACCTTCCATTGGATAACTAGTGGGGCTCATCTTCGGAAAATCTAAACTGATGGTTTATTCCTTACACCCATTCATGTTGATTGTGTCTAAATTACTAAAACCAATTTCAGTGACCAACCGTTAGATTGAGCAGTAGGTTTTACCAATGATCGCTCCAAAAAAGGAACGAGAAAAGTGAAGGAAGTTGATTGATTGATCACGTGCTCAAAGATGTAGGTGGTTATCAACAGTTTGGATTTTCCTCCACTCGTTCCTTTAAAGATAGTGCTGCAATGAAGCTCAATGATCCTTGAAATGGGTTTACATGTCTGTCCGCATCGTCATTAAGTTTTTTGAAATTTTGGTGTCTGATATATTTACAGATTTTTTTAGCTATCAATGGAATTTCTGGGAAAGATTTCTTCTTGTTTTTTTTATAGAAAATAAGTGGCAGTGAATGTTATGCCACTGGCCCCAATATATACAAGATGGGTCACAAATTAATTCCTAATATCTAAAGCTCAAGCTCTCTCCATACCGATAATGCCACTCCTGATTGGATTCAAGATTGGTGTTAGATTTGATGCATGAAAGTTAAAAATAGCCAGCGTGGAGTTAGATTGGGCAATTTTCCACTTCTATAATGTCCTTTTTATGTTTTATGTGCTGCAATATTATCAAATTCTGCCTTGCCCTCAAACTTAAAGGGTAAACCTGTTATCTTTAACTAACTTTAAAAACAATTGACCCAACTGAACTCGTGGACTTAAAATGATGATCAAAACGGCACAGACCTCGCATAAATTTTTCTTCTTGGTGGTTATTGTGGTGTCCTAGAATTTTTTGGTCATCCTGGTTAGTGCAACTTACCCTTCCACTCCCAGGTGCTCCGATGTGTATTACTACTATGGTTTTCTTTGACCCAATCATTTGTTCTTTCTATTTTTTAGATATAGCTTTTTTTTATCATTGGTTTTTATTTTCCATTTTGTCTTTTTGTATTTATCAAATTATGAGATCAGCAAATGCGGAGGTGGAGTTAATTGCCAAAGAGGGAGTTATTAAGACTTCTTTGATAATTTATGTCCCTCCTTATGCTGTTATGTCCTTTTCGTTTGTTTTACCACTTGGGGTTTCTGCTCTTCTTATATTTAGATGCTTTCCCCTTTGGGTTTTTTTTTTTTTTGGTTGGGGGCTCTTTGTGATCAGTATAGTACTGTTATACTGTATAGCTTTTTTGAGTAATATAGTCACCATTTAAATTATATATATATACACACACTTAAGTTTTTGTTTCTTATTTGTTTAAATAGGAAGGATATGCAAGGCTATAAAACAAGAGAACTTCATTTTCACATTGCAACTACAACATGCCTAAGGATTGAGTGGTATAGGAAAGAAGGTAATTTATTTATTCTTAGTTTTCACTGATATAATTTTATGAATGAGTGTCTTTTTTTTTTCCTTCACACACCCAAACACATTCACCCAAGTAACAGCCAGGGATTGTTCCTTGGTTGTTTCTATGGAATAGATGTGCCTCACCACTGACCTATACACTGATACTAGCATTTTAGTAGGAAAATGTGATAATTTTGACACTAGTGAAGCTTTAAACTTTCATCTGACTCAAATTGTCCTTGATTGGCCAAAGTTCATAATCCATAAGTACCACAACTGAATTGATGAATATGCTTGTTTCAAATAATTCAGCTGATAGTAATCATGCATTTTATTTTGAGTTATCAACATTCAACAACCCTTCACATCTTCTGTCATGACTCAATTCATTTGAAACCTTCAAATCACGCTATGTTTTCTTTATTAAGCGAACTTTAAGTGTAACCATATCCATTATGTGAATGACTAGAATGGAAGTGAAAATCACACCATTGAACAGTAAAAAAACCACTGCCGGATGTAGTTTAGCCACATATACTCATTTCTTAAGAACCCTGCAGTGGTCACCTTGCATTTGCCTAAGTTCCTTGCTCTAGTGTTAATCTATTGGAAATTTTTATATGTATCCACCTCTCACCTATGTCACATCATGATTGATGACGGTGATCCATAAAATGAATGAGCCAAAACAAATCTCATTTTTCTTTTTGTTTTACCACTACCTCAAAATGGCTGAAAAAGGACGAAATTTTACGGAGTTACCGACGGCTAAAAACTGTCGGTAAAAAACGACGGATACACCCACTCACTTTTCGTAGAATGACAGTAGATTTATCGTCGAATACACATTAAAAATACCGATGAAAACAGACCGTCGCCTTGTAAAATACTTTATCTCTCCTGCGCGCGCCGTTCCACTACACCAAATCCCTCATCTTTCATTTCGCGCCAAATCTGTCATCTTTCATTTCTCATGTGAAGGCACTCAGACCTCTCCCTTCCGACAACTTCTCACAGAGACTTCAGATCTAAATCGAAAAAAGAGTAATAGATCCAGGTATTTCAGTTTTCTTTTCTTTTGATTTCTCTTTCTCTCTTTTTTTTTTTTCCCTGATTGATTTGTTTCTTGATTTCTGTAATATGTCAAGGTTGAAGATGTTTATTATTTGATTTCTGTGGAGTTCTGAGAATCGAACGAGGAATAGTTCGAGGTTTGAACCAGAACCAAAACCTGCCTTCAAATAATAAAAAATAAAAAAAATCCCTCTTTTTTTCTTCAGATTCCTCTTTGTAGTTCCATCTAGGAATCGTCCAAGTAATTAAAAAAAAATCCTAAAAAACCCATACCCATTTCTCAACTCTTCCAAAACAACGAATGAAATGGAAGCTTTGAACATCACAATCTTCTTTGCCATTGTCATAATGGCCACGGCCATGGTCCAAAGGGCTGCAACAACATATTCTCCCATTCTCGTTCTCCAAGCCCAGCATCAGATGTTGCAGTCTTCATGCCAGGAGAGTTTTTAGTTTTTTCTAGATGATTGACTATAATGCACTAATAAATTCATTTCCTCTTCTCTGTTTGGTGATGAATGGTTTGGCAATTGTCCTACAATCATTTTTTTTTTCAGGTTTGTCTTTTTGTTGCTTTTCATATTGGGTTGCTTGGGTGGTGGGTCGATGGGGGATTGGGTTGTTTGTTATTGGTTTTCCTCTTGTTGGTTGAGGTGAGGTGGTTTTCTGTAGGTTTTATATGTGGGTTTGTTGATTTTTCTGTTTCTTTTGTGGGTTCTTGATTTCTTCGGATTTGGGTTGGTGGGTTGATGGGAGATTGGGTTGTTTGCTATTGGTTTCATCTTGTTGGTTGAGATGAGGTGATTTGCTGTGGGTTCTCGATGATTGACTATTGGTTGAGATGAGGTGATTTGCTATTGGTTTCATCTTCTTAGTTGTTTCTAGATGATTGACTATAATGCACTAATACATTCATTTCCTCTTCTCTGTTTGGTGATGAATGGTTTGGCAAATTTCCTACAAATTTTTTTTTTTTTTTTTTTTTTCAGGTTTGTCTTTTTGTTGCTTTTCATATTGGGTTGCTTGGGTGGGTCGATGGGGGATTGGGTTGTTTGTTATTGGTTTTCCTCTTGTTGGTTGAGGTGAGGTGGTTTTCTGTGGATTTTATATGTGGGTTTGTTGATTTTTCTGTTTCTTTTGTGGGTTTTGTTTGTGGGTTCTTGATTTCTTCGGATTTGGGTTGCTGGGTCGATGGGGGATTGGGTTGTTTGCCATTGGTTTCATCTTGTTGGTTGAGATGAGGTGATTTGCTGTGGGTTCTCGATGATTGACTATTGGTTGAGATGAGGTGATTTGCTATTGGTTTCATCTTGTTAGTTGTGGTGGTAGTGGTGGTGTTCATAACTCAAAACTATGACTAGCAGTTGACGAATTCAGGGCAAGTATATATGGATTTCCAATCATTGTGTGAAATAGATAACTCATAACTTAATCAACCAAAGACTCATCTAAGCATATCTTAATTATAAATCACAGACATTATCCTAATCACAGTTACTAATAATGAAATTTTGGAGAGCAAATTTATATTCAAGACCCCTGACAGCATATTACATTATAAAATCACCCACAATCTTCAAATGCAGAAAACAACAGAAAACAGAAATATAGAATGTATAATCTAATATATATGGGGGAAGGAACATACTAATCAAATTGGAAAACAAAGCCCTTAATAGCCTCTTTCAAAATAGAGGAGCATATGTACCACTTGGCTCATGGTGGGCCTTGCATATTTGTCCTCCTGCACACAACAGAGGGCCACCTTAACAAGAAGATCCATCTTAGCAACATCATAAGCACCATCTATCTTTGGGTCCAGGATATCTTCAATCTTCCCTAGCCTTCCATTGGTTTCAGACATAATCTCCCTCACCCATGTCACCAAGTTCTTGGAGAGTTACACTCCCTCCTAAGTTGTAGTCATAGCTATAGAAATCAATATCAGGTAGAGTGATGAACATTGGCTTGATTTTGTTTCTGTGGTATTGGGCATTAGCTTTCCCTTTCTATTTATTTATCTATTGGTATTGTGGTATGGCCTTTTGCAAAGAGATTTTCCTGTTCACCTCTTCCTTCCTCTCCCTTTCTTCTTTCTCTTTGTCCCCACAATCATTGGACGAATAAAATTTCTAAGGCTACAGTCTCCACTACACTACACTGATTTTTCAATCATCCTACAGGTTTTCTTTCTCTTCTTTTATTTCCTTTTGTTCATTTCCCCATCTGCTCATCTCCTCTCTTCGTCATTCCCCATCTGCTCATCTCCTCTCTTCATCATTATGCTAGTATTAGTAAGTTCCTACTTGTTAATCTCTACAGTTACTGCTCTGTTTCTGGTTTGATTCATGGATGAAAAAGCATAATGGATGCCTGTTTGCTTTTACCGAGTACCAAAGGGACGGATGTGCTATTTGTGTTTCAGTTTATAGTTAATGGTTGCAGATGTACCAAATGAAAGGGATGGACGCTCATTAGTCTGGAGTATGGCGAATAGAACATGTCGCTAATCAATTTTAAAATTTGAAAAGCCATATGCTTTTGTTTAATATCGGAATTGACATTGCAGGTGTTTGTTATAATGTTTCAAAGGAAGAGAGAATTATTGAGGTCCCAGGCTGTAGCTAAGATAGTTAGGGACATGGGTGTTTGTGTGAGATTGCATGAATTCGTGTACTCCATGTGGCAAAAGAAGTAAAATTAAACAACCCAAAAAACCAGAGAAGCACGCGACTTTGTATTTTCATAGGAATTTAAGACACTTGTGAGTTTTAGATTGGATGCAAGAGAATTTTTGACCTTTTTGACTCTGGCTATTTGCTTAGCTGGTTCGGTACGTCATACGTGTGGTGTGTGGGTACATGAGTTCAAATCCCTGGTAAAGAAAAAGAAGAGCATTTTTCATTCTTCTATGATAAATAATCTCCAGATTTCGTTATTTGGCCAAAAATTGGCATTTTAGTGCTAATCAAGGTGTCGAATTTTGATATTCAGTTAAAATTGCTGATTATTTGTAAAGATGAAAAGGGTGAGTGCTATGTGCAATTCTTAATAACTTATAATGATTATTTGTAAAATTTGCTCTTCTTTTTTTCCCACTCAA
The DNA here is from genome assembly GCA_038049695.1 of Cinnamomum chago. Lineage (NCBI taxonomy): Eukaryota > Viridiplantae > Streptophyta > Magnoliopsida > Laurales > Lauraceae > Cinnamomum > Cinnamomum chago. The sequence goes on along the minus strand of CP142451.1, from coordinate 28,528,929 downwards.
ACAACCAGAATGGGAAAACATAGAATGCACTTGTTGAAAGCAGATTGTCTATCCCATATTATAAAAACAGCAGATTTGGACGACTCAGATGCCCTACACACGTGCCCATCCACGTGCGAAATTTCTATCCTTATCTCTTCTCCTAACACCATAAAGCAGCACTGTTTCTCTATGCTGGAGAGTATGCTGGAGAGAACGTTGGAGAGCACCTTGTTTCTCTTTGTTTCTCTATGCTGGAGAGAACGCTGGAGAGAAATTGTTTCCTTTCCCAGACCCTTGGCTCCTCTCTCTCTCTCTCTCTTTCTCTGCCTTTGTTGTTTGGAAAGTGAGAAACTGATGAAATGGGAGTTCCTTGATTTGTGTTGTGGGTTCCAGACATCTCTCTCTTTCATATATATATATACAGGAGTGGATTTGTGTTGTGGGTCGTTAGATGGAGGAGTGATCTGTTTCTGTTGTGATTATATCTTAGCCTCCTTTCCCTCTTCCAGGCATCTCTCTCTCTCATATATATAAAGGACTGGATTTCTGTTGTGGGTCGTTGGAGGAGTGATCCGTGTGAGGGGGGTTTCCCAAACCCTTGCCTCCTTTCCCTCTTCCTGATATCTCTCTCTCGGATTAGGTTAGTGGATGTGTTTTTTACATGGATTTGCTTATTGATTTTCTGTGATGCATTTTGTAGATGTTTGATGTTCTTCCATTCATGTGAAGAAAATACCCTCCTCTGCTTTCTATATAAAAGTCTATCAATTGAAGTTGAGGGAATGGGTATTTTGTTTATGTTTTCTTTCCAACAAAGATGCCTAGGGTAAAAAATAATTCAATTTATGATCTCCCCCTTCTGCCTAAGATATCAGCAGTTGGAAATTAAAAGAGACCTTCGTATAGCCTTCTTGGATCTGTTCCATGTCACTGCAACAAAACCATCCCTCCACTCTTGTGCCTTTCCTGAATGGTTCCATCCTTTCAGTCTCTCACCATTAACCCCCACAAGAAAAGTCAATTCTCTTCCCACGTCCATATACATAAAACCACCCTCTTTTCACAAGTCAATTTCCTTTGCAGTCCACAAGAAAACGTCTTATTCCATTTAGAATAATTAAATGTCAGTTGAACCTACCAAAGTCTGATTAGAAATAACATCATTTTGATTAGGCCTTTTTCTAAACGTATCATTTTGATCATCTTGAGTAAATCATCTCCCACAGTATAAAGCCACTTCTCCAGATATTTTCTCACTCAACAGGTTCAGGATTATCAACAATCCCCAAAATAAAAATCCACTTTCATTTTTCCAATATAGAAGATGAAGGTGGCTGAAAGCAATTCTTCCTCACACCTCCGATCTCAATTCTCTTAAATAAGTCAGAAATATGACAAATTTCCTATAATTCAATGGCGAAGCTCTTCAAGTTGACCCAAATAGATGAGATAGGGCTAAGATGATGATATCTCTTATGGCAATCTCCCCACTTCTCAGTGATTCGAACCAAAATTTCCTGATCCATTTATCTCTTCTGAGGGCTTGATATCAAGCCAGCACTAAGCAGTCTCCTGTCTTCCTTGACCCTGCCTCCTTTTGACGGTTCCATCCACCCCTGTCCTGTGCACAAGCTCCATAAGAAAATGAAAGTCACCATAGGAGGCCGAACAAAGGGATGACTTACATCAACTGAATTTCACTGTATCATCATCAGTTATCTCTTTTGGCAATCAGTTTCTGATATTCATAGGTCTCATGCTCATTGGGTCTTTGTGCCTTACAATCATTTAAATGGCAGAGTCATCTATGCAGACAATGATACCTGGATAGTTTAAAGTGGTCCATGGATCCATTTTGTAGTGTCTAATACCTCATTCTTCTGTAAAGTCTGTGTCCATGCTGAATCTGGGCAGTCTACAGAGTCACACTAACTCATAGGTGATGCCTTCGTACACCAACACCATAACAGAATCAAACATTATTTCATCTAGCAATCTCATGCATTAAAAATGTGAATGAATTACGCAGACACTGCTGATTCTTTCGGTCACTACTACAATGGTAGACAGTCTTCACTGCCATTCTTCATTTTGCCTTTTCTCAGAGTCATACTTGTCCTCTTCTCACCAGTAATCCCCACATGAACACAAGCCACCATCAAAATGGTGAAACTGATTAGAATCTCATGCATTAAAAAAATGTGAAAAAATAAGGTGTACACTTTTGAATCTTTCGGTCACAGCAGAAATGTGTAGATCGAAAGTGCATTACGTGGACGCCAAGGAAAGGAATCACCCATACTTCTCTATGTAGGATTGCATTCTCCCCCAACCCTTTATTCAAACCTATTTGGCTTTTCTTTCTTTTCAATTTTTTGGGGTCTTTGTGATACTGATGAAAGGAAAGAGATGTTGTGTTTCTTCAATTTCATCACTCTCTTTCTATCTTTCCATGGCAATGAAAGGGTTCTTTACAATTTGAGTTTTTAATTTGACTATGATGACTGAAAGCCCCCTTTTAAACAATATATGAATTGGGTTGAGTCAACTGATTGATTGGCTAAGTTGAGCATGAAGTGTTTCATTAAAGGTCTAATTGAAATTGAATCTTAATGTCATGATTAATTTAAAGGTTCTACCCCTCTTAAAAGTGTAGTACCTTCTCTCTTACTATGTTTAGTGTTAGGATGCTTAAATGAGCAAAAAAAAAAAAAAAATAAAAATAAAAAAAAATCATTGTCTTTACCTAAAAAATAAAATTCAGATTACTAAAGTGCTTAAATTGTTTTGTATATAAGGAATCAGGTCAAATCACTTGAGATATGCTATATATATATATTTTTCCTTTCATTTGCTTCTAAAGTGTAACAACACCAAAACTATATTTGATTTCTTAATTGAAAGGGAATATGTTCAGTTGACTTCTATTACTGCCTTGCAAAGAACAAGTTTTACTCACTTCCTCCAAGGCAAAAAAAATATTATAATCCAGTCTATATTAAAATATTCTGTCTTTAAATAGAGAAAAAATAAGATTAAAAATATAAATTTCTGTAGTTCTTTTTTTGTTAATGCATCTCAGTTTCTACCAAGAAACTTGGGCTTATGATTCTCTTTGTGATTTTTTTTTTTCCGATGGTATTCTTCAATTCAGTTTGTTCTTTTCTAACTAACAGTTTGATTGTAGTTTTTTATATTATAAGTGCTATATTATAGTCAAATGCTTGTCATTCCTCTTCTTTTATGCTCTTCTTTTGATAAGCTCAAAATGTGATTTCCATATCTTTGGATTTAGTTTCCTTCATTTTTCTTTCAATAGTGGTCTTGTAAATTTTATCCATAGTGCTTGACGTATAATTCAATTGACCCCATTACCATGTTTTCTATGGGTTTTGTTGGTCTAGCATTATCTCCTCATCCCTACTATAGCCTTTTGAGATGTGGTAGAAGAGCTAATTTAGACTTTCTATGTACATGCCCAAATTGTTTGTAGTAGGGTAGAGCATTTGATCTTATTATTCTATTATTTGTCCAATCCATGGTGTTTCCTTGTAGTTTAACTCTTCAATGCTGTAAATCCCTTAAATTTCTTGTTCAGGCAGCTTGATTGGTGGATATTGTAACTTTTACTTTTGTTAAGGCATGCTCTGATCCTTTCCATGTATACATCTGACAAAGGAAAAGTCTAATTGAATCTAAGGAAGTGAAAATCTAATTGAGTCAAGGTAAGGAATCAAGTATGTTAGATCTTATTTGCTTTTTGTTTGCTTTTAATTGGCATTTGTTTACTTTTTATTTTATTTTTATGTTAGGACTTATCCATCCTTTCTTGAATAATAAATCATGAAAAGTCCAATCCTTTTTACTCCCAAATATTGTGTTTTACATTGCTTCTTTCCACATCAGCACATAAGCCATGGGTCAAAATTAGAAAAAATTGAAATACATACAAGCTCTCTTTTACCCCCTTTCTTTGTTGGGACCTTTTATAAACCTTCCTAATCAAATCTTGAATATTTGCTTTTGAGTTTGAGAGGTGAACAACTGCATGCCACTTTATACACCAAGTTGTCTATTGAACAAAAAGAAAGAATCAACATGGAAAAGAGGGAAGCAAATAAAAGCACACAAATATTGCAAAGTGAAACATTAGAACCTGCTCCAAAGAAGAAAAGATATGCTTCTAAAACTGCAAATCCCACAAAAGCAACATCAAACTTAGGTTTGCTCTAAATTTTATAATACATTTATGTTTATAATTACAATGAATAATAGTATTTGTAATTACTAATTCCAATATTTTTACAAATATAGAGCATGCAACACTGCAAAAGCGACTACAAAGAAGACAATGGTACGCCTCATTGCCAAAAGAAAAAAAAGACGCACTTCTTCTACGAAAAAGAGAGGCTTATGCTAGAAAAAAGTTACTAAAAGGACAATCTTCTAGAAATCTTACTTCATCATTTAATACAAGTCAACAGACAGGTAAATACTCTTATGTGTAATATTAAAACTGTTTCAAAAATATAAGAAAATGTTTTTCTAATTAAATATTTATCTTTTGCAACGAACAGAGGGCACTAATACACCGTTGGGTATCGGTCTCAATGATATTCCCGCAAATATTATAGCCCAAATGGAAAAAAGAGTATACCATACTTATGAGATTGGTAAGTTCTATATTAAAAAATTAATAAATATGTTCATCTGATCTAATATATTTTTATATTACAAACTTCTAAACATTATATATATATCTTCTACCAGGGTCAACATCGAGACAACCCGCTGAATCTGATGAAGATGCTTCTTTAAGTGTTTATTTAGAAAACACTTCTACATTAAACTACAGACAAAAAGGTAAACATATTTATACAACAAAATAGCTTAGGTCTATTAAAAGAACCGAATTATACTAATACAATTTTTACATGCAGCTATGTTTAGTTTTGATATAAGCATTCCTTCCCAACCATCAATATTAGAACAAAAACCCGATTGTAGCTATTGTGGAGCAAAGAGATTTGCTTATGAACCAAAGGGTTTTTGCTGCTCTACTGGTCAGGTATTACTAGCTTCAAATTTTGTTCTTGAAGAGCTTTTAGGTCTATTCACATCAAATAGTGAAGAAGCAGTTCATTTCAGAACACATGTAAGAACATATAACAATACATTTGCATTCACCTCCTTTGGTGTCAAATATGAAAAAGAGCTTTGTAGGAGGAACAAAGGTATTTACACTTTCAAGGTTCAAGGCCAAGTTTACCATTACATCAATGAATTGGTACCTCCTGATGGCCATCCATCATATCTTCAATTATACTTTTATGATACTAATCATGAAGTGGAGAATATGATGTATCAGTCACCAAAGCTTAGGCCTGATGTTGTTCAAAAGCTGATGGATATATTGACCATCAATCCTTATTTTGAATTTTTTCGATCTTTAAGACATTTGTCCATCAACGATGATACAAGAATATTCATAAGATGTGATCCTCAACTTGATCAAAGGGTATACAATGCACCTTCAGCATCACAAGTTGCAGGAATCTGGACTGAGAATTCAAATACCAACCAATTAGCTGAACGCGACATCATAATATATAGTCATTCTGGACACAGTCATAGAATCAAGCATTATTTTGGTTGCTATGATCCATTGGAGTATCCATTACTATTTCCTTATGGAGATTCAGGTTGTTGTAGAGCTATCAAACGAAGACAAAGAAATGAGTTGTTAAGTCATCCAAATATACTTTCGATTGATGATTTGTTGAACAAAGAAAAGCGAGGTATATCTTATCTTCATATAAACTATTATAAAATCAACTTGAACACTAAAAACTTATAATATCTTTTTTTTCCTGTCAGCTTCAGAGAAAAAAAGTTCAGCAAAAGAAAATATATCATGTCGACAATATTACTGTTATAAATTACAAATCCGGCCATCTGAAAGCTCAATCTTGCTACATTCTGGTCGTCTTTTACAACAGTATGCTGTTGACATGTATATAAAACTTGAAACTTCTCGCTTGGATTACTTTCGAAATGATCAAAATTCAATCCGAGCAGATTTATATCAAGGAATAATGGATAGCATTAGCACTGGTGAAACTTCTGGAAAGAAGATTGGAAAAAGAATAGTACTGCCACCATCATTTATAGGAGGTCCAAGAAATATGCGTCGTCGGTATCTTGATGCAATGGCATTAGTTCAAAAGTTTGGCAAACCAGACATCTTCCTGACAATCACTTGTAATCCAGCTTGGTCAGAAATTAAAGATCAACTTGGTCATCACGAAGAAGCACAAAACAGACCAGACTTGATTGCAAGAGTTTTTAGAGCAAAGATAGAAGAACTTAAACTTGATTTAATAAAGAAGAATATTTTTAGTGCAGTTGCAGCGCATGTATATGTTATAGAATTTCAAAAAAGAGGACTTCCACATGCTCATTTCCTACTCATCTTAAAGAACAAGTACAAACTGAAAACCCCAGAGATGTATGACAAATTTGTGTTTGCTGAACTTCCTAATAGCAGAAGCTATCCACATCTATACAAAATGGTTGTTCAGCATATGATGCATGGACCATGTGGCAATTTGAATCTGACTAATGTTTGTATGAGAAATGGACAATGCAAAAATCACTATCCTCGGGAATTTTGTTCTATCACAACACAAACAAAGAATTCTTATCCATTATATAAGAGACAAAACACTGGAGAAGAGATCAAAGTTCGTGGTTGTTTGCTGGATAACCGGTGGGTAGTTCCATATAACCCATATCTACTAGCAAAATTCAATTGTCACATGAATGTTGAAGTTTGTTCGACAGTAAAAGCAGTAAAATATCTGTATAAGTATATTTATAAAGGACATGATAGAGTCATGTTTAATCTTAGCAACAATGCTGTTCCTGAAGTTATTGATGAGATACAACAATTTCAACAAGCAAGATGGATATCTCCTCCAGAAGCAATGTGGAGGATTTACCAGTTCTGTTTAAATGAAATGTATCCATCCGTCAAAAGCTTACAAGTTCATTTACAAAATATGCAAACTGTTGGATTCCGAGAAGATACAAACTTATTGAGCATCTTGCATAATCAACAAGCATCTAAAACAATGTTGACTGGATACTTTCAAATGAATCAACTAGATAAAGATGCTTGCAAATTTCTTTATAAGGAATTCCTTGAATATTATGTTTGGAATGAAGAAAAAAAATACTGGAGCCAAAGAAAGCAACGGAATGCAATTGGTAGACTTGTTGCTGCAAGCCCAGTTGAGGGAGAAAGATATTATCTGCGATTACTATTAAATCATGTCAAAGGAGCTACATCATATCAAAGTTTACGAACTATCAATGGAGTTAAATTTGATACATTCCGTAAAGCAGCAGAGCAATTCGGTTTGCTTGAATCTGATAACAATATTGATCAATGCTTAGAAGAAGCATCATTGTTCCAAATGCCTTTTACATTGCGGCGATTATTTGCTACACTTTTGGTTTACTGTGGAGTGCATAATCCTGCAGCATTATGGGACAAATATAAAGATGCGATGTCTGAAGATTTTGCAAAAACAAACTTCATATCTGCAAGGAACATTGAGGCAAAAGCATTGCAAAGCATCAATTACTTCCTTGAATCAATGGGTAAAAGTATTAATGAGTATGCTTTACCAGAAATAATGATTGTTCATAGTCCAGATGAAAAGCTCCTAAAAGAAATTCGTGAAGAACAAAACATCCCAATTTCAGAAAATGAGTTCACAATTCAAAATTTGAATCTTGAACAAAAAAGAGCTTATACCATCATATTAGAAAGAATAAGAAGTGACAATAATGGTGTATTATTTATCGATGGTCCAGGAGGAACTGGAAAAACGTATTTATATCGAGCTCTACTCATAACTGTGAGATGAGAAGGACATATTGCACTAGCAACTGCCACATCTGGCATTGCTGCATCAATTTTGCCAGGAGGGCGAACTGCATATTCACGGTTCAAATTACCATTAAACTTTGAAGATAGATCAACATGTAATATATCAATACAAAGTGGCCTGGCAGAGCTATTGCGTAGAGCAAAACTTATTATTTGGGATGAAGCATCCATGGCAAATAGGCGGGCAATTGAAGCACTTAATGTTATGTTGCAAGATATAACTGATTGCAAACTACTATTTGGAGGAAAAGTAGTAGTATTTGGAGGAGATTTTCGACAAATACCCCCTGTTGTCATTCGTGGTGGAAAAAAGGAAACAATTAATGCAAGCTTGGTGATGTCAGAATTATGGAAAAAAATCCTGAAAATACAACTAACAGAAAATATGAGAGCTAAAATAGATCCACATTTTAGTGAATTTCTGTTACGTATTGGGAATGGAACTGAAATAGCTATTTCAGAAGAAAGAATTCAAATTCCAAAAACAATGCTCATTCCTTACATGGATGACATTAGCTCAAAGTTCAAACTTATCAATTGTGTCTTTCCAAATCTCATCATCAATGGATATGATGCACATTTCATGACAAACCGAGCTATATTGACAACAAAAAATGAATTTGTTGATGTGCTGAACCAAATCTTGATTGAAGAATTCCCAGGAGATTCAATCAAATACTATAGCTTTGATTATGCAATAGATGAGGCACAACAAAATCTACCAGAAGAATTTCTAAATGGGTTGACTCCAAGTGGATTGCCTCCACATGAATTGATATTGAAGAAAAATTGTCCAGTCATCTTATTACGTAACATCGACCCTTCTTCTGGTCTTTGCAATGGCACTCGATTAATTTGCAGAAATTTTCAAAAGAATGTGATTGATGTTGAAATTATTGTTGGTCATCATGAAGGGAAAAAGGGTGTTTTTACCACGAATCCCATTGCAATCAGATCAGGACTAGAAATTTCCATTGCCATTCAAGCGAAAACAAAATTTCCCATTCGTTTGAGCTGTGCAATGACAATTAATAAATCTCAAGGGCAGACATTGGAAAATGTTGGCATTTATCTACCTCGACCTGTTTTTTCACATGGACAACTATACGTTGCCTTATCAAGAGTTAGATCAGCTGAGGCCATCAAAATATTAATAAATCCATCTTCCAACAACAAGAATGAAACATCATATACAAGAAATGTTGTCTACAGAGAGCTCTTGGCACTCGCTTCTAACAACTAATGATGCCAAACATATAATACAGGTATATGTTATCGCATAGACCACTTTTATACATTTACTTATATATCATATATTACAAATTATACATGATTCATAAAAACTAGAAATTACTACCTTATTCCATTGCCCCGTAACCTATCTCAACACCTACAGTTTAATACGACAGCGACCAACTTCTTCCACATATTTAAGCTTCAAAAGGTTTACTACATCTCCAAAAGAGTACCATATTTTCAAATTCATTGTTATTATAATTAGGGGATAAGTATATCACATTTTGAATATAAGAGTCCAATCATGACCCAAACAAATTTGATATAACTATCAATAGATTATTTTACATGTATTTCTTTATTTTTTATGTCTAATGATAATATAAATATTGTAGGATACCTCAATCAAAGACATGTCAATTTTTTCAAATTATTATAAAAAGTTCTATCATTACTGCATTTTAGACTTTATTTTCTATTATAAAAAACAATCCATGTACCCAATTTAAAAATTGATTTGAATATTTTTTTTAAATGCATGAATTTACTAAATAGCAAAGAATTTTAAAATATCAAAAATAAGATTCTTACAGTAATATTTGTATTTTTCCCATTGCCATATACATGCTACATATTTATTATTACCTCAATAATATCCATGATTGCTTCTCTAATTCAAATTACAATCTCTCTCCTTTCAGGGTGCTACTCTTCTAAGCATACATGCATAAAAAATGGCAGTGCAATATCAAGTGCTTAAAGAAATTAATGATGCAACTCAAAGCTGGACTACAAAGGTTTGCATTCATGAAATGAGACGTCCACAATCTTCAAAGAATAGTAAATCAACTTACCAACACTTAATCTTGATTGATGAAGAGGTATTATTTCATCTATAGTTGATATTAGCATGAAAACTAACATCCTATTATATTATTAATGCAAAAGCTTTGTTTCTTCAATATAGGGGACAAAAATGCAAGCAACAATTTTCAATGATGACATCAATATATTTGCTTCAAGAATCACACGGGATTGTACATACTACATATCAAATGGTCTCATTAAAAAAATTCCACCGCAGTATAAACTTGTCAAGCATGACTATCAAATGATCATAAACAGTTATACAAAAGTAGAAGTGGTTGAAGAGGCATCCATCATCAGCACACAAAAAAAGTATAATTTCACCCCTCTCAAATCCACTTTCATTGATCCTAGCTCAACAACAACAGCAGGTATCAATCATCCAATGTCTCAAATATATCAATAGTTTTAATCCCTAACAATACTTTCTTGCTTTTTAGATATCATTGGCGTTGTCTTGGATATTCTCCCAAAAAAAACATTCAAGAGGAAATGGGACAACAAAGATGGATTAATTCAAGAAATAGTTGTCATTGATTCAAAGTATATTTTTCACATTCTCAAAATCTTATTACCTTTCAATGTATGCATATTTTTTAAACTTTCCAAAGATACCCACAAAAAATACTAACTATTAAACTTCATTATTGTATAGTTTGGAGGCTATATTTCTATCTGCCTGGGACAAATTCATAGAAGATGAATGTAAAACAATATTCGAAATCTTACTATCCAGGCCAGTCATTGTTGCCACAAATCTAGCTCCAAAAGAGTTTAGAGGTATGAAACAAAAATGACTAAATTAATTTATAATATCTACCTCATTTCTAATAACAATTTTAAGATAAAATATATAGCTATTTGAATACTACTATTGATTCATAGTACTTACAATTTTAAATTATGTTTATGTCTAATAATATTTTAATCAATGTTTTCATCATCAATTAAGGAAGAAGGTCATTCTCAACAAGGTCATCATCAAATATTCTCATTAATCCGACCATACCCGAAGCAGAAGAAATGCTTTCATTGTGAGTATTTAAAAAAAAAAAAAACATTATACATGTTCAAATAAAAAAAAAACTAATTGTGTTTTTTGCATTTTACAGCTCTATACAAAACAAGGAAGTACTGGATGATATTGTTTCAAAGAAATCATACTTACAACTACCAAAGCCAAAAGATTTGGAAACAACATAGATCCAGAAAATCATGGATTCTGGACAACTTGTATGTATCTATTTACTCCATTTTATTATTTATTCTACATGTATAACATCATGATTATATTATTATAGGATAGCATTCATTGGATCAAAGGTTCAATTACAAACATACCAGAAAACCAACAGTTCTGGTATATGTCATGCAATCATTGCAAAAAAAAAGACACAAGAAACATACGGTTCATCATTTACATGCCTCAATTGCAACACATTAGACACTGCAGTACCAAGGTATGCTAATAATGTAGACAAATTATGTACTTTACATTTATAAATCAAAACACATACTAACTTTCATTAAACTATAGATGCGTTATCAATATTGAAATTACGAACTCAACCACGTCTATTCATGCAACGCTCTTTGAAGATGAGGCACAGAAAATATTCTCTTGTACAGGAGAACATATTATGAATACTCAAATGAAGGTGATTTTATTTCAATAACGTTTGTAATTCTCAAACATAATCTATTCAAGATGTTTCGAACTATATTATTTAATTTTTATCTTTATTTTCATTTTCAGGAAAATCATGATCAAGTCAAAATATGGATGAAAAATTGTCAAGACAAGAATTTTCTTTTCTGCATCAAAGTACAAGAACATCAGAGTGGTCAGAGAAGGGCCATTATTATCACATCACAAAAGAATGAATAGCTTTTACTTTGTTTATGTAGCAAAAATGGTATTTTCTCATTTATCCAATCACTTACATATCCAATTATTCTAATTAAAATAGCTACCCAAGGATAGTTATAAAACTCTAAATGCTTTTACAACTCTTGCCTAACTCATTATTCAGTCAAATTAAGTTCCTAATTGACATAGCCAATCACAAATTGCACAACAAAAAAAAGAGAAAGGCCTATTAGACTCATAACACTATTCTTTCACTAACTTTAAAAGTATTACTCACAGTAACATTTATAACTTTGGTACTTGTTAATCCCTTCCTAAAATGTTGAAATGTTGTATCCTTTGTAGGATCAAAGCCAATGACATATGAAGACAATGACAGCCGCATAACTGCAAATTTGAAACGATCATTTTGGTCACTTTTTGGTTTCTTATAATGGTCATTTTGTAATAGCTTGAATGTATTTAACCAATAGCAACATGTAAATTTCTGAATGATGGGATTTATACAATCCTTGTATCTATTACTTTTGCTTTATATTTTGTAAAGAATTACCACACATATTTACTAATGGAAAACTTTTAATCTGAGACTTTACTTTCAGTCTTTCACTACCTATATAATTCACCAATATCTATTCCTATAGCTCACTGATTTGTCCTCCCAGAGGTATGCATAAAAGAATCTTTACTAGATAGCTTGTATCTCTATTTCATTGCTTTTTTACATCATATACTTTCCCTGCATGATGACAATTCTTCCGTTTCGTTTATGACAGTTCCATTTTTTTTACATATTAAACACGACGTCTCAGGTATTTCGTCTCCCTAATGGTATTATTATTAATTCCATGTTCATCTCAATTCATATTTCATCTCAATCTACTTTTATGATTACCCAACGATTGTTGGTCTTGTATTACAAACCATGACTACATTATATTGGATATGGTTTCTCCACTACTATTTTTTATGTACAGAAAAACATCACTCTTTCTCTCTCTATCTCCTCATCTTCCTATGTCTATAGATTGTTCTCTTTTTAATTTCTCGCTAACTTCATCCTTTTCCTATGTTAGACAGAAGTTGAGCTTTGCCAATCCAAACATACATGACAATTCACATCTTGCCTCCTTCATAATGCATACACCCTCAAACAGCTCAAAATGTAAGTGCTCTTGTAGATTGTCTTATCTTTTTTTTTTTCCTTCCTTGATTTTCCCTTTCCTTATTTTATTTTATGAATTTCAGATTCTTGGAATTTCATATCTTCCAAGTATGGACACAGTATACCTGAATTTCCTGAACTCTACTTTTATTTTTTTTCTTAATTTTAATTGTATATTTGGTAGCTCATAGAATATATGTTTTGCAACATGCTTAAAATCCTCATATCAAAATCCTCGTTCGCACTTTGGCCATTTCAGGTAAAACCTCGTCTTCAAGGAAAATTTTAGTGAACTTAACAATACAATATAATCTTTGTATGTATATGAGTGTATACAAAGTATGCATTATTAGTGATTCACCCCACAGTACACGGTATATTCATTTCATACTGGGACTTATATAATGGCATAAGTGTCATTATTCTTATACTTTCAGCTGATGTCGAAGCTTTTTTTTTTTCCAACCATAGTTCCTTTCAAAAGCTGAAAACCAAGCAAAAGTATGCATTTTTTTTTCTCTTTCATGAATACCTTGCAATATTTGTATTTGTATAATACATTTTAAATCTTTTTTGTTAGTAAATAAAACAATGTTGTACATATGTATCTAACATTATTCTATCTCACCTATATCTTTACAAGATGATGTATCAGTCATTGACCAATTCGACTCTCGGTGGGAAACGTGTTGCATGTACCATGTATAAAAGAACCAATAATATACTTTTTTAGAAATAATTTACTTCTTTACCCAACTTGATCTTTCTTTTGTAGTTTTATAATCACATGGTAACAAACTCAATTGAACTTGACTAAGAATTTGAGATTTTATAATCTTTCTTATGGTAAAAGTAGGAAATAATTGAGTCTGACAAAATATTAGCAAATTAAGAAAACAATTACATGCAGAGAAATCGGTATACAAAAATGTTAACATGAATGTTTGGTAAATATATGAAAGAATCAAAAAGTAGTTAAGGGTAACATCAATATGTGATAAATTAAGGGACCTCACTTGAGATGGTTCGCACATCTACAATCTAGAACATCAATGCTGCAAGTGAAAAAAAAGTTTTCTATGTAGGCTAATGGCCCCTATCAATAACTGTAGCCTATCCAATACTTTCATTTGGATAGATTGGAACAGAGAAAACATAAATTATGTAGCTCAATATCTTTCTTGAAGTAAAAGACTGAAAGATAATATGTCTAGATTTACAAATTCCAATTGTTGATACACAACTAAAAATTCTTGCTTATACATCCTAGTCTACTTCAAAGTAAGTGACTTGAATTAACTATTGATTATTCATGTATCAAATGTTCTACAACTGCTTCCACTTGTTCATTCCTCTATATAATCTGATCAAATTCTTTTTTCAGAAGGGAAGTTCCACCGAACAGAGATTCAATCTTCTTTTCTTTTGTTCTCTTTTACTTTTCGGGATTTGGTGTCTTTTATTTGTGTTTTGTGAGTAATTTAAGCATTTTCTTTGGAAATCAACTGAAATTGTTTGTGCAATGGCAACTTCCATGGAATCTCATTTACTTGATGAGGGAATTCTCCTTTATTCTTCTCTTTCTAAGAAGTCCTACATATTTAGTACAGAGGTCATTGAAAACTATATGGAGTACCAGGAAGTTGGAGGAAAATGACACTGGGTGGAAATGGATTTTCATGGAAGTGCCTCTGCGGAATCTGCTATCTTTCTTTTGTTTGGATGAGAATTCCTTCCATCTCTTATTATGCTATTTTTTATTTCGCTTAGTTTCATCATTCTCCAAGAAGCATACAAAATGGAATGATTCAACTAGATGAAAATGAAGAAATCTTGGATGTGTAGACTGTAGACAACGGATGATGTTTGATTTTTATTTAGGAAAAGTGTTAGGGACAGGGCCATGGCTGGCTCGATCGTGAGATTGCGATCAAGCTGTGACTCTAATACCATATAGAATTTCTAAAGGCTAAAATTTTAATAACACATCATGTTCATTTCACAAACAATCATCCTTACTTATACAAGATGTGATGAGAAAATGCAGACCCTAACCAAACCATAACTCTAATTGAAACTTGTCTAAGAATCTAATTCAAATGATTCAATATTCTTATTCCAAAATATCTAAACAAATCTTATCATCTAACACTTCCAACTATGCTATGGGTCTTAGGATGACTCTGTCTTTTATTTATTTAATAACTATTTTTTTATTTTATATTTTACTTTCTTGTTTCTGTGATCAGGTATCTTGCTCAGCTGTAAGTCACAGTCTAACTTCCAGTAGGATCAAGACATGCATTTTTGGGACCCAAGTGTTCTCTAGAGAAGCATCTTCCTTATTGTTAAGAAACAAATCATTTATGCCTTTTGCTCATAGAAGTTCTGTGCTTTTGTTTTGTACTTAAAGAGAAGGTATAATTTTCATTTTTTAACTATGTAGGAACTTTGGCGCTAGAAGACAATTAGAGCAACGGCTACAGAGATACCATCTAAAGCTCAGAGTAAGCGAGATCATAAATGTTCTGTTCTCTTTGATTTATTGAAGGTAGGGAACTTTCTAATCTTCCTATTTATGATTCAATTTCTATAGAATCTTCAAGTGGTGGGAAGACAAACATTCGAATCAACGGTGCGTTTCCTTTTGACATTTGACTCAATTAGTTTAGCTTATGTGAAAATCAGGCTGTACTGCTACCCATAATGTTTTCTTATGTGTAGTTGCAATTCCAATGGATTAAATTTTTGCACGTATTCTAAGACCTATTGCTTCAGTCATATTCATCATAATTACCTGAATGTTTTTCTGGCACTCTCACCAATAATTGAAACACATAGCATAAAAAAGTTATTGCGTCAGATTTGCACATTTTTTATATCATGCCCTTTTTTCTTTCTTTTTTTTTCTATCATTAATGCAAGATTGAACTAGAAGCTCAATATTCGATGAGTTTATTGCCGTGTTACACTAAAATAGCATCTCTTAACTATACTCAATTCTGCCAAGTTCAACGTAGGTTACAATTGTATATCTAGACTGATTCTAATAATGGATCTTCTTTGCTTTGATTCTTAACCGTATATTCAATAAAATGGCTTCTTAGTTCTCAGTCTATGATGCAACATCCTGTCATATATCATTTAGATCATTGATTTTGGTTGTTGTCTTTCGCTTTGACTAGATATCTCAAAAAACATGCACTCATGTTTTGTTCAAGGGACCTTTTCGCTCATCAAAGAACGCCTGACTCATGCTTCCCACCAATGGCGAAAGGGCTTGATCCCCTCTTCGTTCTTTAGAAGAAACAATGACCTGATTCCTTTTCCCTACCTTGCTCCTTCTATATTTGATCCTGTAGTTGGAAAAATTACATAATATGATTTAAAATTCTATCTACTGGAGTTAAATCTTAGTGGAATGAACATTACGTGCAACGCACGTACCTATCCACTAGTATTCACTAAAAAAAGCAGATTGTCTTCAGAATTCAAATAGTTGCATGATGTGAATGCTTTGACCAATGGGATGAATGTACATCTCTATTAAAAAGGCGAACTAATCCTTCAGTGATTGAAATCTGTTGATTAACATGGCTGTATCTGTCTATGCTAATTGCACCCCTATTGACTGGATCCAACATTTAAAGGGTTTCTTTATTTTTGATTTTGATGAACTATCACAGAGTGGCTTATTAATTTTTATCTCTGATGGCGTGTACACAGCAAAGTTGTTGACAAATTTGGGCCAAGAAGTATATGGAAATATGGAATGAGTAATATCATGGCTGTGATGGTCAAGAACCTCCATAAGTAGGGACTATGGTCTGATACCATTTAGATGTGATTTGCCTGATGATGTCAGAACCGATGTATGTTTGGACAACAAAAGAATCTGTAATTCCATTTCCAATTTGGGGAACACATGCTTAATGCTATTCCATGGGATAGCAATTAAGTTAACAATGGAAATATTAGAGCACCTTATCCCATGAACAACTAAATTGAGTTTGTTTCAATAAATCTACAACACTAATAACGTATCCTACTGGACTCATGTGGCAATAAGGACCTCTTGGATTTTTATCAAACTGGGCTACGGTTAGGATGTGGATCAGGATCTGAGATTGCGTCAGCTACTATGTAGATGTAGACATGTAGCAGTCTATTAATGGGAACACATGTCTTATCATGTGTCAGCTAACATCTGAGATTGCGTCAGCTACATCATTCCCCATCGTCTTATCATCCTCATCATCTCTTTCTCATTCAATTTACTGTCTTTTGTTCCTTTTTTTTTTTTTTTTTTCCGAAGTTCTCTGCTTCCTTTTATCATTAGCCTATCATTTACCTACTCTATTTTGGCCAACAATTAGGATTGGATTACAATTTGTTTTAGGGGTGAGTTGATTTGCTAATGAGACAACGAACTAGCTCGCTCTGCAAGTGGTGGATAGGCCATCCTTGAGTTGATTCTTTGATGTAGTTTTCTATTGGGTTTGGTTTTAAAGGCCTCATTAAAGATGATGACTGTTTTATGCTTAATTCACAGTATGCAATTTTCTTACATGAATGTAAGTATAGCAGGACTTTTAATATAATTGGTTGGTTGCTTGAAAAAGTATGCAAACAATTTCCTACTACTTCACCTCTGATTTCTTCCCTTGTTTGCTGAATGATGAATGGTTGAGAACTTACATTGGGAATGTGGTCTCACGTAATGCTTAAAAGTTTATGGTTGGTGGGATTTCTGATTTGGTTGAGGTGTACTGTTCTCCGTTGCCAGTGCCATTTTCAGTTGGTCTTGATTGTGTAGGTGGGTGGGTGAGCATGAATCAGTCCCATTTATATATAAAATAATAATTTGGAGTTATGGCTGAAATGAATCATTATTCCACTGTGGTTTCTTCCTATAATGGAACCCCCATCTTTTATGTGGATTGTGCAACAACAATAGAATTAGGGGCGTGGTGAGTTTGTTTAATTAAGATGCAATCTTGTGGCCCAAGTTCTAACCTATTTCCATACAATGTATTTATGGATGGGCTTTGTGAAAATCAAAGGATCACAGATGCACTGGAATTGTATCAAATGCTGATCAATTCTGTAATCAATTCATATGTTAAATTTATCAACATCATCATTGATGGCTTATGCAAAGATGGAAAAGTCGAAGCTGTAAGGGAAATTTTTAATGGCATGTCTAACTATAGTTTGGTGCTGAATACTATATCACATACAGTATCATCATCAATGGCCCTGGTAAACAAGGACTAAAGGAAGATGCATGCTAATGAACTAATGTTATAAATGGAGAAAAATGGTTTGGAGCCAAGTACTTGTACTATCGATCCAATCTCCATGGGGATCATGACCATTTAAAAGAGGTTTTGTGAGATGTAACTGTAGTTGTAAGTGGGTTGGGACGAAGACCATTGAAGAAGCACATTGTTTGAATAGTTTAAACCTAAGTTCCCTTATCAAGACTAAATCATTCTATTAAAGATTAATTACACTAATGATAATATTAAGTAGGAATTGAGTCATATATTCGTATTTAACCAATTTATGTGCCTTATTTCTTTGGATTTATTTTTTCAGAACATGGCCCCTAGCAAAGAGTGGATGGCAGCACCAAGGCTTTCTATTGAATACTTAGAAGGCATTGAGTCATTCTTTGATTTCATAAGAGCTAATAAACATAAATTAGGAGGTGATGACTGGTATTGCTGCCCTTGTGTCAAATGCCGCAATTTGATAGGAGGGAAGAAGACATTAAGAGATATTCGTACACATTTAATATGTGATGGTATAGATACAACTTACACAACATGGTTCCACCATGGAGAAATACATCCTCATAGCCGTGTCAATGTAGGGAATGGCAGCGGTAATGAAGATGCATTCCCGAGAATGGTCGATATGGTGAATGACTTATTTGGACATGTGCATGGCGAGAACGCCGTTGAAGCTCAAGTAGGGGGTTGTTCATCTACCGATTGTATGAAGCTAATGATGAAGAATTTCCTCAAGCTCATGATGATTCACCGGAGCATATTCAGTACAAGATGTTGATGGAGAATGCAATACAACCACTATATCCCTCGTGTCAAGTTGAACATACAAAGTTGTCGGTGACGGTTGATTTATTGAGCATGAAGGCTCGACACAAGTGGTCTAATGAATGTTTAACAGAGTTGTTACAAATGTTCAAACATATTCTACCAGACGAGAACAACTTGCCTAATAACACCTATGCTGCCAAGAAGATGATCAATTCTTTACGTATGGAGTGCAAGATTATCCATGCATGCAAAAATGATTGCATACTTTATTGGAAAGAGCACGAAAATAGGGTTGATTGTCCCACGTGTGGTGAAAGCAGGTGGAAATCGGAGAACGTATCAAAGCCAAGAAGCAAACCTAAGCCATGGAAGAAGCTAAGATACTTTCCATTAACACCACGGTTGCAAAGAATGTATAGTGTACCCTGGATTGCGGAGTGCATGACATGGCATGCAAATGCAAGCTTAGTACGGAATGAATCAATTATGCGTCATCCAATTGATTCCTCGTGTTGGAGAAATGTAAACCGTAAATGGACTAACTTCACATCAGAGGCACGTAATGTTCGTCTGGGACTTGCAACAGATGGATTTAATCATTTTGGAAACAATAATAACTCATATAGTTGTTGGCCTGTTATGATTGTTCCATACGATCTTCCTCCATCTCTATGCATGCGCAAAGAGTTTACGATGTTAACATTGTTGATTCCCGGGAAGAAAGGTCCAGGACATGAGATTGATGTATACTTACAGCCATTGGTGGATGAGTTGAGTGAATTGTGGTCCACCGGAGCCATAACATATGACTCTTACAATATAAGTAGGTTCTCAATGAAAGCAATTTTATTATGGGCTATACATGACTTCCTGGCGTATGGCCATTTGTCCGGTTGTAGGATAGCAGGAAAGTATGGTTGTCCTGTGTGTAGTGAAGGGACTGATTCAATGCGGCTAAAATATGGAAGGAAGTATGCTTACATGGGGCACAAAAGATTCTTAATAAATATGAAGCATCCATTCAGGAGCCAAAAATCACAATTTAACGGAAAAGAAGAGCATGGAAAGCATCCCAAGCGTTTAAGTGGTTCCGAGGTATTAAGAAAAATGGAAACTATTCAGACTCATTTTGGAAAGGTAATGCTCAAGAAGGGGAAATGAAGTGTGGAGGAGAATGAGAACACTGCATGGAAAAAAAGATCAATATTTTTTGACTTGCTTTATTGGGAGGTGCGCTATAATATATTTTTATCATTTAAATTATACTATATGTTGAACTTCCATACTAACATCAATAAATCATTTTATAGGATTTGCCCATTCGCCATAATCTGGATGTGATGCACGTGGAGAAAAATGTGGCAGAAAATCTATTTGCGACAATTATGAATACAAAGGATAAAACTAAGGATGGTCTTAAAGCTCGCCAAGATCTGATGGATATGCGAATTAGGAAAAAGTTGTGGCCCATGGAAATAAATGGCAAGTTGACTTGTCCTAAAGCTCCTTACATTCTATCCCAACATGAGAAAGACTTGATATGTAAAACATTGTATCAGTTGAAGGTTTCTATTGGGTACAGTGACTATTGGAAGCATAAGGTGTGCTTGGAGGATAGAGAGCTTAAAAACCTCAAGTCGCATGATTATCATATTCTGATGCAGCAATTACTACCAGTGCTACTAATGCACGCATTTGAGTCACATAAACCACTACGTGCAGCCATTTGAAATTTATCGATATTCTTTAATGTCTTATGTTCAAAGGTTATCAATCGTGAAGAACTTTCAAAGATGAAAGAACGCATCGTGGAAACCCTATGTGTCTTTGAAAAGTATTTCCCGCCTTCATTTTTCGTTTCCATGACACACCTTGTTGTGCATTTGGCGGAGGAGGTGCAACTTTGTGGACCTGTAGATATCGATGAATGTATCTTTTTGAGCGGTAATTAAAATATTTTGATTAATTTTAATTCATTATTCTTATTAATCTCAAGTTTTCTTGGGAATCTAATTTAGATGTCTTGTATTAGGAAGATGAAGACATTTAAACGATATGCAGTCAATCAAACATATCCAGAGGGTTCTATTGTAGAATGCTTCCTTATGGAGGAGTCTATGTTGTATGCCATGAATTATATGCCTGACGGTAAAAAAAAAAAGAGCCATAAACAAGGACATGAGATATGGATGGATGAGAGTGGTGAGTGTGCATACCCTGTCGATAAAAAGGGGAAGGATTATAATCTTCAAAATGTGCAATATCAACAGGCGCGCAAATGGGTATTACTTCATTCTATTGAGAATGCTGACTGGGAGAGGTAAGTAGAATCTTGACTACATCCTTTGTACAATTTTATTTCTTTGGTCCTATAGCACCATCACAATGTATAATTGATTACAGGAGATACACTGTATACCTTCAAAGCCAAAGATTTTCAATTGGATGTCGGAGAGGGAATATGCGAACCGAAAAGGCGTTGTACTACATTCCTTGGCTTAGAAAACAATTAGAAACTAAAGAAAATTGTACCATCAAAAGGCTTGGTGATGGACCAAGCTTTAAAGCCATTTCATATACTGCATATGCAATAAATGGTTATGTTTTTTATACTGCGGATGCGGAAATGAATAAAACAACACAAAACAGTGGGGTTTCAATGAAGGCAATAACTCCTTCGAGGAGAAATGCCAAGGACACAAACCTCATACTTGAAGAAGTCACTTACTATGGCATTGTCAAACAAATTCTTGAGCTGGACTACTATGATTTCAAACATGTCCTATTCTATGGTGATTGGGTGCGTGTAGAAGATGACCATGGATGTAGAGTTGATCCAGAAACAAATTTGATATATGTTAATTTGGGGAGGCTAAAATGAAATATAAAAGAAGATGATGAGCCGTTTATTCTTGCTCAACAAGCAACTCAGGTCTTCTATTGCAAAGATCATAGTAGACCCGAGGAAGAATGGCACGTTATCTTAGATGTTCCAAAGAGATTAAACCAAGATGTGGATTCTTTTGAAGATCCCTTAGCCTTTGAGCCAAGAATGAATGAAAATGCCTTAACAGAAGCATTACAAGAGGATGTCATTGGGGATGAAGATTAATCATGTATGCCTTTTCGCACATAATATTCATACTTGTCTCTTTTTTTTTTTCTTTTACTCTTATTTATTTTAACTCAAATAATCATCTTATCTTTGATTGCATATTATGTTATGATATTGTCTATAAACATGAGTTTCTAACATATCTTATTATCTTTTATTGCATATTCTTTAATGTAAGGTCTTTTAAATTCATATATTATTATGATTATGGGAGGATCAAATTTTAATATTTGTGGTTGCAGGCATTATGTCAACGCCGGCATTTGCATCCATGTCAACTCGAGATCCGCCATGGAGAGTATGTATCACGAGTGAAATCTTCTTTACCCATAAACCTTATTATTTTCCATTTTCATTAATGATATTTGTAATAGGTCATCTCATCAAGTTGAGATTCAATCCAGCTGGCCAACCTATAGGGCCAACTGCTGCAACCTTTTCCACTAACATAGGTCAGATTGTGAAGACTCATGTGCCACCAACCTACAACAGCTGGAAAAAAGTGCCACAGCAACTTAAGGAGGATGTATGGAAGCATGTCCTCGTGAGTGTTTGTCCATTTTTAATTGGTGATTTACAATGTATTGATGTAATGTAACAATGCATGATTTATCTTTAAATGTTATGATTGTGCAGACACTTTTTGATGTTCCTGAATGCCACCCCCCTTGTGTCCTAACAAGAGCGAATGCGACATGGAGGGATTGGAAGTACAATCTCCGATGTAAAGTATATGATAAATATAACACGGACGCGGAGAGAAAAAAGGCTTTACCGCAATACTTGAAAAGAGAGGATTGAGAAACTTTTGTGGATTCAGAAGGGTCATTCGAGGCACAGTTAAGGAGGAGGGTAGGAAAGGCTGCGAGGGCATCTTTGGAAAGCCCACACACTTCTGGCAGAAAAGGACAGGAAAGGGTTGCTGACGAGTTGGTAAGTATGATTATTTCAATCTATTTTAGTTCTTCAATTTATTATGTAATGCCAACGTTTCCTTCAAAAATTTTCAGCAACAACAACATCCTGAAAGGGAGGTCACCCGGTGTGAGATCTTTATCAAGACACATTACAAGAAGGATGACACTGCCTCAAGTCACCATGTGGTAAAGAGACATCAACCTATTTGAGATTCATATTTCTTATTTTGGATGACTAATTTGGTTTCATTGCTAAGAAGATATATACCTCGATGCTAAGATTGATACAATCATCTTAGCATACAAATAGTCATATGTACAAAAGAATCATTTTGAAAACCTATTAAAGAAGAGGGAGTGAAACATGAGGAAGATGAGTGCCCTGACCATTTCCATTCCACTTATCAATCAAACATATCATAAGCCTCTTCATAATTCTGTCACTCACAGTTGTGCAGTACCATGTCCATTCCATCTAAATTCTCCTCCAAAACCCAGATGCTTCATTTTGCATGTTGGGGTTGACTTTTTATTGTTTTCTCTTAGATCTGGTTTATTGAGCTTTGTTTTTGCATAGATAGGTTTGTGCTACTAATGCTAGAAAGGAATGATGATATGGAATAATTGGTGTCTTTTCTTTTTGGGTTTGGTTTGTGCCTTGTTTCTTTTTGGATTTCCCACGTTAGATGTAGGGAAATAAAGATGAGATAGAGAATAGATCATTGCATGGTTGGTGTTTGGTTTTTTTTTTAATGTTTATTAAGTATGGATCTCTCTCTCTCTCTGTGTGTGTGTGTGTGTGTGTGTGTGTGTGTTCTTTGCTGAAATTACTATATATTGAAAGAAAGTGAAAACATGAAAGAATGATTTACAACCCGAGGAAAAAATCTCAAATTCTTTACTACTTTTAATTGTTTTGTCTTAGTCTTAAGTCTTTTGGCTTCTTTATATTTTCCTTCCAATCTTTTCATTTGCTAAATTTCTTGGGATTGTTTCTTTTGTTTCTCAATTTGTTGAAACTACTATGTTCACATTAAGAGAAAGAACAAGGTTGGAAAAGATCTTGATACTTAGACCTTCAAAGAAGTAAATGAAAATTATGTATTATTGTGCTGAAACTGCATGTTTAATTCGTGAAAGAGAAACAGGTAAATATTCTTAGCATTGAATTATTGGGATCCTGGACTTTTCACGCCATGAATGTGAGAATTGCTGCGTGTTTTATCAAAACTAGAAACAGGTTCTAGATTTGTGTTTTTTACATTTGAAATGTGAGTATCAGTTGAAAGAGTTGGTTATCTTACATGCAACAAATTTTTGGGTTGTGTTATGGTGTTTGTGTTAGTCTAATATGAGTTATTCACTAGGGGTGATGATCGAATTTGAGGTTGGCTATGATTGTGGAATTAATAGTGGTTTTGCATATATCATGTGGGTTTAGTTGAAGCTTTTGGCAACTTATTATGAAGTAAATTGCAAGGTTTTGCTCTCTTTCATGATATTTGTGTTGCTTTGATGTTTTTCATTTTGTTTTGATTTAAGAGAATTTGAAATTGGGTGTGATCCTGGATGTTTGGTCTTCCAATGGCTTGTGATGTCTGGTTGAAATTAGCTGTTTTAGTGTGCTTTGGTCTGTAGAACAGCCACAAGGAATTGTGGAGGGAGTCTTGGAGTTTAAATATTGGAGAGAAAGGATTGCAATTAGAAAGTTCTAGAGCATTTGTAGCTTGCCCAATTTTGGAATTTTGTATTCTGACATGAACCAACCTTATCCATTTTGAATCTACTCAATTTTTTATGCCAATTGTTATTTTATTGTTTCCAAGATTAGAAAGATGGGGAAGCTTCCTGAATTTTCATGGGGGATGGTGGTAGTGAGGTGGACCCATATCTGAATCAGAGGCATGATGGGCAGTTTCGATTAGAATATTGGTGGTGAGA
The DNA here is from genome assembly GCA_038049695.1 of Cinnamomum chago. Classification (NCBI taxonomy): domain Eukaryota; kingdom Viridiplantae; phylum Streptophyta; class Magnoliopsida; order Laurales; family Lauraceae; genus Cinnamomum; species Cinnamomum chago. The sequence goes on along the minus strand of CP142451.1, from coordinate 28,503,814 downwards.
TCAAAACCATAGGTGGTTTTGCAGTGCCCTACTAGCAAGTTGCCACTTCATGACATCATTCTGATCGAGTTACAAAAATCACATGTGTAGTGCTCATGTAAAATATGTTCCCTCTTTTCATTATAGTACTCTTTACAACTCATACCAACAACCCTCAATTGTATCAACACTAGAAGAAAGGGATCAGTTTTGTTTTAGTAGAGATTGGCTCATTCCACTGTTAAAGTAAACAACAACTTAGATTGCGCTTCATCTAATTGGGTCAATAGGGCTTTTGAGATGAGTTGTTGCTATTGGGTCCATGATTGGCCAAAAAAATTGTCATTCTAGTTATGATATTGTTATTTCCTATCGTGTTTTATTTAACAATTTGTTTTACAGGAAAGGCTTAGTAGAATGTGTGACGATGACCCTTCCATTGTACATAATGATATCGACAATGATGGGGTTGCAAAGGTATGCGGTTTATCTTATATTTATATTTAGATATCAACTTGATTTTAATTAATACTTAACAATGAATACATATCAAGAGAAGCTATTGACCTTTTTAATTTTTAAAATAGGTTTTTGGTACCGATACTCATGGACGTGTCTGGGGCTTGGGGTTGGGTGTCTTAAGGTCAATTGTGCATAATTCAAATCCTTATAAGAGAGCTTATGAAGAAGAGCACAAATCGCATGTGGCCCTTGAGACTGAGGTGGATGGGTTGAAATCTCGAATGGCGGACATGGAGATTGTTGCTTCCCTTTCTCAAAGTGGGACGCAAATGCGGTCTTCGACCGATCACGAGAGTTCCTCTCGAGTAAGACACAACTTTACATATAAAATGTAGATTCATAAACTTATTTAGATAATTGAGTATGATAAAATACTTACATTATGTGTTTCTTAATTATAATGTAGGTGAGACCGCTATCCACACATCAAGAGACACAAGCAAGCTCGAGATCAACACTCCCAGGGACATACAAGTTGATGCATTTAAGGAAGAGCACAGTTGTAGCCTTTGGGAGTTTGATGGGGGTATCACCGGACAATTCAGATTGTTATAGAATTGTTATAGATGAGATTGTGGATGGTGACATCGAGTTGATGGATGGAGTTAGGAAGATGGAAGATATTATGGTTGCAGACATTATTGATTGTTCAACATTTAGGACTTTCCCTTGCTAGTTTTTTCTTTTCTAAATTACTTGGATTTTGATGATGGGATGGATGTTCAGTTGTTTTGGATGGAGCTTTGTTTCCTCAACAACTTTTTGAGTTTTGGTGATGGGATGGATGTTCAGCTGTTTTGGATGGAGCTTTGTTTCCAGGATAACCTTTTGAATTTTAAATATTGTATGGATGTTCACTTCTAGTGTTATTTTAAATGGATATTGATATGGTGGTCAATGGATGTTTGAAAGGTTAATGGTTGTAATTGGTATGTGAATGGATAAGAGTGGATAAAGTACATGTGGTGATTATTAATTGATTTCAGCAGGTTGAATTTTTTTTTTTTTTCAATTATTTTTTTTCTAGAAAAATAAATAGAATGACGACTTTTAACTGTCGTTTTATTTATTTTATGATTTTGGCTCTTCACTAAATTTAAAATAAATGACAGAGGTAAACTGTCATTTTATCCGACGTTTAGCCGTCGGCATTTTGATTTAAGGTGTCGGTAATAATCGCATTAACCGATGGTTATTAGCCATCGTTAATTTAAATATTTGCGATATGTAAAAACCGTCGTTTAATTAAGATTATCAACGGTTATTAACTGTCGTTTTTAAAAGCGACTACAATATTCGCAACGGTCCTACCGACGAACATATTTGTCGTTTTTGAAAGAAAATGATGGTTCTTGGCTGTCTTTTTTTGCCTTTTTTACGTAGTATACCTCCCCCCCTCTTCTGAAGGAAACCCATCATATTTTTTTTGTTAGAAACTAAAATGTTGGTGATATATAATGGGGAAATTCTATTTGCACCCACCGACTTTGCCGAGCATACCCACATGCTCAGCTCACCCACAGCAAAAATATAAAGTCTCATTTTCTACTGAGCCCACCCACCCATGATTACAAACGTGCCCTTCTTCTTCCTTCTCCTTCTTCCGTTCTTCCTCATTTCTGTCAATATTGAGAAAACAACGTCATTTCCGAGCCTTAGGTGAGTGAAACTTTGAAGGCAGATCATCTTCTCTTCTTCGTGAGCAAAGACAGATTATCTTCATCTCCCAAGGTACCTCTTTATCTTCAACTTCTTCCATTTTTGTTTTTCTCATTGTTAATCTTTTTTCCCAACTAAATAAACTTGTAATGCAAATGGATTGAGTGCATGGAAATGGAATGGAGTTTGTAGGTTGCAATTGGGATTGAATGGAAGGGATGGGAGAGGGGAGAAGGGAAATCAGGGACGGTTGACATGCAAAATGAAAAACATGATTCACGTCCAGCACGGAAACGCAGATCCGTGCACATTCTACAATTCAATGAAGTGCATAAAAAATTTGCACGGAGATTAAAACCCGTGCGTTGTGCATATGCACGGTGATTCAAATCCGTGCTAATTGCATATGCACGGAGATTAAAACCCATGCATTGTGCATATGCACGGAGCTTCAAATCCATGCAGGTTGCATTCGCACAGAGATTCACATCCGTGCATATGTGGAATGCACGGGTAATTAAAATCGCATAGTTTCAGATATGCATTGCTAATGAAATCCATGCAGTATGTTTACTTATTTATTGCTAATTCGAATGATGTATATTTCAGCATGCCGCCAAGATGAGTTCGTCGTGGTAGTTCTTCGACCTCAGGGCGCGATGATGCTATTAGTAGTTCATCGACCTCGCGGGATCGTAGTGGTGTGGCGAGCTCATCCACCACAGATTGTCATAGGCCTATAGTGTCAAAGCAGAGACGCAAGGCGTGACAAGATCCAAGTCCGGATCCGATAGAGGAGTCAGATGAGGATGTAGCCGTTCAGGAGGCTATAGATGATGATATTACTGATGAAGATGCACATTTGCTCATTTCAGAGGAGAGGGTGGACAAGGATTGTCATGCAGGTCTTATTCCAGGTAGTCCAGAGGATCTCTATGTCCTTATCAGCTTTAGGTCGCACATAGCTATGTTGATATGGGGAGGGGAGGTATGACATTCTGACAATGTGGTAATGGTTCGTTTTTCTTATTGGAATTGTTAGAATCTAATTTTAAAATGTTTTATTACATTGTGCAGGATCGCAATGCTCTTAAGTGTATATGTCATTGGCCTAAGTTGAGATCATGGTATCTACGACAACTGGGTGAAGATAATCATATTCCTGGACTTCATGTGATTATAGAGGAGTCCGGCTTGGCACCACTGAGGATGCACCTATCTTACCGCCATATCGACCAGGCTTTGGTGTCGGCATATGTAAAGAGATGACAGGCCAAGACTAACACTTTCCACCCACCATTTGGTGAGATGACGTTCACATTGGATGACGTCAGTGCTATTATTGGCATTTCAGTTGTTGGTACACCCGTTCACGCACCGACTCAACTGTCTTTTACTGATCAGATATCATTGTTGGAGCGTGGATTGGGGGTGGATAGAGGGGCTGCCAGCGCAGAGTTGTCCTTGGCTCGCAGTGGGGTGGTTAGAATGTCATGAATCAAACATATGTGTAGTGATGTGACTCCTCAGTTGAGTGCGCTGACAGAGGCTATCTATTATATTTATTAGGTTGCACACTCTTTGTCGAAAAGTCTGCGACGAGAGTCTCCATCTTCTACTTAAAGTTATTGATAGACGTTGGACATATTCGACATTATGCATGGGGAGCTGTTGCGTTGGCGTATCTTTATAAATAGTTGGGATAGACGACGATGATAGATGTTCGACATATTACTGGATATCTCACACTGCTGCAGGTATCTCACGCGTATATAGATATAACAATTTGGTATCATCAAATTTGTTAATCCATGTATTATGCGTGTACATGCCTGGGTATACGAGCACTTCCCCTTTGCTCGTCCGCGAGCACAAATTGGATATACTACAGGCGAGCCATTAGCACGTCGATGGTATCCTTCCAGCAGTTCGGGCAACATGATGGAGAGTATACAGTTGATAAATGAGAGGCTGGACGGTATCCATCCGAGCTAGATGAATAGACATACCTATCTAATAGTTACTGATCGTGAGCTCCAAGTGTAGAGCTGCGATATAGTAATAAACCGGTGAGACCAGATCGATCCACAGGGAGCAATGTTGATTAAGAAACTTTCCAACTTTTAACTTGTCCTAATAAAAATCTAAAACTAGCCTAAATAAGAAACTAATCAAATTACATCAACTTTTCGAAAATAACTGAATGTAAAAAGTTTAATTACAATTCTTTCCAAAAATAAAAGACCTAGTCTACTAATGGAAACCTAATCTAAGCAATCCTAGAATGTCTAAAAACCTGCAAAAGAACACACAAATCAAACAACCAATTTAATATGAAAAATCAAAATAAAAATTCCTAAATTATATCCTACTTACCAAAACAAATTATAATGAAAATATGAATGATTTATGAGGTCCTACATGCAAACAATGCAATTCTAAACAAGTTCTTAAAAATCTGATGCACTCTGAAAAATTCTAAGTATGAAAAACCTTCTTATGCACAGGCCTATTTTCACTGGACTGTAGAACCTACCTAAGATGCTCTAAACCAAAACTTAATGGCTGAAATTCGAACCTTGATGATTCATGAACACAATAAAAGAAACAAAAGTGAAAAAGGAGTTCGGATGAAAAAGATATAAATGCAACAAGATGCCTACCTTAACCAGTTATGCTGCTGAAATCTGGTATGACCTTGTTGGGTACCCCTGTTTATGCCTCTGGTTGACATGGTTTCCGAGGTTATCTTTGGCTGAAATTCTGGGATTTCAAAGTCCTAATACCTTACTTTAATTCTGCTAAATTTCAAGGAAAAATAATATCTCTTTCCTGGTTTTCAAATCACATACTTTTGGAACACAGTCAAACCAAAACTGCTGAAATAGTGCAGTTTTTGTTTCCATGTGCAGATTTTCCACTATGTATCAGGTCCGAAATTAGCATTATTAATCAGTCATTAAACATTGTGATTTCAGAAACAAAACCTATTCTAATGCAATTTCTAATTTTGATGCATGAATTATTATGAAGAAATAAATTATGCATAAACTTAAAGTGCAGGAAATAAAAGAATTTGCTGGAAAATAAAAGTATTGTTGCAAAAAGTAAAAGTAGTGAAACTAATAAAATTCAAACGTAGTGTTGTGAAGAAAAGTAAATGTAGTTGTGCAAAATTTAAATGTAGTTCAAGTAGTGAAATTATCTTCTCAAAAATTCTTTCTCAATACAATTTAGAATCACTTCAAATATGCCCTCATATACTTGGGTTGTCAATCCAAGCACAAAAATAAGCAACATAAATAAAGCATCAAGCATAAACCATAAGAAGAATATTGAAAAAAATAACTTTTACTAACATGTACTTTTATTGGATAGTGGACGAAGTTGTTTACCAATTTGTTTAAGTATGCATGTTGATGAAAGTAGAAATTAATGGTGATCAAAAGTTTTGCACTAAAAATATAAAATAACATTACCTTAAGGAGGATACACAATAAAGATCAACAAAGTCAATCGCTATCTAGATGAATTGTCTCCTGCGTAGCAACAAAGTCCCCTATGATATCTTTGAACTGCTCAATGTTCGTGGCATAAGGAAGTTGCCATCCTGTTGCACATGGTTGATAGTATTTGTGCCAATTTGTAGCAATGGGGGGGCATGGGAGTTTCGGATGCGAAGAACACTTGGACAAAATGGTTTCCAATTGACGAACCCAATTGTGAACACTTTGCGGGAAGGCACTGGAATCGGAGTAGACCTTAGAGGTTGGAAAGTAAGGCACTGATGCAAAGATATGTGTATCAATACAGCATTATAAGATGATGCTATCAAATGACCCATATTCGGCATTGACATCCAACGATCAAACGATGAATTGCTATCAAAGTATGACAATGCGTAATATAGCTCACTAACCCGGTGATCTCCTCCATATATCAAGGCATAATATGTTTGATATCTTTGCAATTCATTGCTCAAATCCATCCTGACCTAAACTCAATTATCCTCGTCCATTCTCAAAAGACCGGCTACACATCTAAAGCCACAGTTGCCATCGCTGCAACATCCTTAATACGCTGGATAAATGGTCTGAGAGTCTAAGGAAGCGTATCATAATAAGATGTAGATGATCCTGATCGATTCCGATGGACATCTAACTTTTGTTTCTTCTTTGTTATCACCGTATTGCTTATCTTTGGTATAGCAATTTCTTGAATGGGGAGTGCACACTCAAAAGCAAATGGGTCTCGGCGAGTAGAAGTATCCGACGTCTTCTTATTCGATTGGATCGACTTCGATTATTCAACTTGACATCCGGCTCAAGAAGATAGGTGGATGAAGGATTTGCCACTTCTTTCAGTTTTTTCAATATCTGTATTTTACCCAATTGATTACTATCTTGAAATTTCTTTGCGATCAACTCAAACTCGGTGCTGGTGGTCAATTTAGTGGGTTCCTCGACCACAGTGGGTGTCAAATCAAGCTTCCTCCAATGGTGGTGTATACACGTTAGGGGTATGGGACAGCCTAAGAGTCGTTACTCGGCGATCTCGTGTGCACATGGTAATCTATGAGTCCTTCGAATGACACATCCACATGCAGCAGAGTCTGTACCGATATAATCAGCTCTCATCGACTCATTTAACACTATATCCAATGCATTCTTTGATATAACTCCTCTCAAATCGTAAAACATGGTCAATCTGAACTTATGTTGCATGGTGTTCAAACTCTTCTCAAAAGAAGCCTTTATCTCCGTAAAGAACAATTCAACAAGGCATGGATAGTCATCCAACCTGAATCAAAGTTGTAGCTCGATGACCCTAAATGTCTTTTCAACTTTGCATGTGCGCTCTCAACCCTATTCGTAGTGACATTCCCAAAGTGCATATGCACTTCTGTCCATGCAGCAACGAATTGTTCCTTATGCTTACTCAACCAGGATTTCTTCACATAATCAAGAGCTTGTGGATATCCGTAGAAATTCCTTTTACATGCACTTAGAAGTTGCATGTAGTCATCTTCGGTGGGAGTTATTAACATGTTCCAGCTAGTAATAAATGCCTCCTATCTATCTTTGGTTTCAAAAAACTACTTATAATTAGCCAAGATGTTCCTTGAAATATGCCACCTGGATAGCAAGTTTGTAGTATTCGGAAAAATATTTTTAATTGCATTCATTAGCGCCAGCTCTCTGTCTGTGACAATCACACATGGCAACATACATCCATCCATTAATGACTTCAACCTCTCCAAAGCCCAAGTATAGTTCTGCTCCTTCTCCGATTCAAGGAACACAAAAGCAACCGAGAACGTCAACTGAGTAGATGTTACACCAACAATCTCAAGCAAGGACAGCCGATATCTGTTTGTCTTGAATTTGGAATCCATTATCAACACCTCGGGAAATGCACGTAATAACTCAACGGATGAGGGATGTGCTCAAAATAAGTTACTTACACAGTAGGTTGCATCGTTGCTAGTATGCATTCAATGTATCTGTGCTCCTCTAAATTCATCATGAGTTGCTGCATCTGTGATCTTCTGATCATCTCTGTCACCCTGTACTTGTGACGAGCATTGTAGATAATCTTCATCGTAGTGGTGTTATTCAAATCCCTCTTCTTCAATGTATGAAGAATGTTCCTCGGCTTCACTAAACTCTTCGACATATCAGTCAAAACAATTAATTCTTCTTCGGAAAGCCTCCCGGCATACGAGTGCCCCTCAAGATGTTGTGCATTCAGATGATTGTGCACCCTACAAATCACTGTTACCATCCAATCTTCATCAGTTGCCAACTTTCGGCCTTTCAAAGCAAAAGGGCAATTGCACTTCTTCGTTCCCGTTACCGCTTCTCTCACTAGAAAATACAATTCTCGGTTTCCTACCATCTACACCAGCATCTAACATTTTGATTATAATTACTAAGCCATGTTTTTTTTCTGACATCTTGTGCTCATTGGATAAAGGCATCTCTGCTTCTGAATATAGTGTCAGTGGTGAAGATGTTAGTAAAATCCAATGAGCACTCACTGGCATCGGTAGAATCAACATCCTGGAAAAAGAAAATCAGTGCTGGATGGCTCTGCTAAAACGCCCAACGTTTGGTCAACATAAGATGAGCCATGTTGTATTGCATGGAAATACAGAGCCGTGTAATACACTCATGCACGGAAATTCAAAGCCATACAACACACTTATGCACGAAAATCCAGAACTGTGCAATACACTCATGCACGAAAATTCGAAGTCGTGCAATACACTTATGCACGAAAATACAGAGTCGTGCAATACACTAATGCACGACTTCATATTGTCGATCATTACATGTGATGCGAGGCTCTGCAAATCCGTGCAGGACGCGAATGGAAAAAAAAAAAAAGAAAGCATGTGTAAAAAAAAAAAAAGATACCTTCTCTTCATATATGGTCATTTGCTTGTCCATATTGGAGATAGCTTCTCTAAAACACAATGTGGTGCCTAGGATTGGAGATGTGATAGCTTATATAAGGAAATTGAGAGATGGATTCGGAGATGAGTTCTTCCAAAGTGGGACCTTTATGATGATGAGAAGAAATATAATGCTGTTAAAGGGAAATAAGTGCAAAAGAAGTGAAGATGAAATCCTGAAGAGAGGAGGAAGATGAAGTGAAAAAGAAGAAAAAAATCAACTTAGGAAGAAGCAGATGGCTTGAAGAGAAGAGGACGATGAAGGCATGGGTAATTATGGAAATTCACAGATGGGTATTCTTGGAATTAAAAAAAACTTTAAAATGTGGGTTGGCTCAGCAAAGTAGGTGGGAGCAAATAGAATTTCTCTATATAATGAAGAGGTAGTGACATTGATCGAATATATCACAAGGAAGTTTTTATTTTATTTCTTTCTTTTTAATTTATGGTGTGGTGATCTTGTTGAATTTGGTCAAGGGATTCTAGTTATCCATCTCTTTACCCAATCAAATGGTCTTTGGGTGTGGTCTGGTTAGCAGTCATTGTAAGAAAATATACCTTTAGCAGGGGCTAGTTAGAAGTGCCACTATGGGTCACTCATAGCAGCGGCCAATTATGGCCCCCCGCTAAAAGTCAATTTCTATTATAGCGGTGATTGTAGAAATGGTTGCCTGTGAAAACTCTCTTCTTCCATAGCGCAATATTTTCGTGGGGAAGTTCCAATTTTTATTGTTTGACTTTTAGCAGCGACCAATTTTCTCGAAGGTAAAAGTTATTTTTAGCGGCATTCATGAGATGCCCCTGCAAAAAGTTAGAAATTTCTATAATAATACTAATTTTTTTAATTTAATGAAATAAACCCTTCCGCATGTTCCCACCTTGGTTTTATCCTAACCCTATAGTTCTCATTAGAAATAAGCAAGTGAGATAGAAAATAAATAATAATGATAGTAACAATATACGTAATTTGTGATTAGCGTAATAAATCAATGGAGGGATTTTAAGTAATTAAATGCTAATTCTTAAGTTTATAGAGGATTTATTAAAATAAATAATTAAAGGGTCTAGTAGGGACCGTGTGAGACCCAGTTGAGATCCCCAATTGGATTTCCTCCCCCTACACTAGGTCCCATTGGAAATAGTTAAAAGAAATATATATATATATATATATAATGATGATGTGTGGCTAAAGATGAAGAAAGAGAAAAAAATAAAGTGGGGTGCAATCCTCTTAAGAGAATTGTTGCCCAAAGCAAAAGAGAACCCATCTCTTGTCTCTGTCATTTGAGACAAGGATCAAGGGTAAGAAAGGAGAAAGGAGAAAGTAGAAAGGAAGGAAGAAAAAGAGAAAGAGAAGGAATGGAAGGAAAAAGAGGAACGAGAAAAGGCGGAAGCGAGAGTAAAAGAGGAGGACGAAGTGCCCATCTTGGAGGTTGGCCTTTTTGCATTGGGGCTTTGACTTTCTTCTCTCAATCATCATCTTCCTCCCAAACCATCTTCCACTGTGAGCAAGGGCTTAAATTTTGTTAAATGGCTCAATCTCCTCCTTAATAATGTCTAATTTAATCTCTCTAGATTCAATGTTTTGAGTTTTCTTGTTGATTTCAAGCTGTAGTAGTGTGTTTTCTTTTGACTTGGTGTAAGATTTTAAGGGTTGGTTGGCATAATTCATGGATTTGGACAAAACTTGGGTTAATTCATTGTATTTTTCATTTCTTCATAGAACGGACTGTTGACATCTCAGTTGTGATGTTTTTCACAGAACGTTCGAACGTCCCCGTCTTCATTCGAACGTTCCTTCAGCATTGCCTTCAAGCCAAGTTTCCCGAGAGCTCAAGCCAAGAGTTCGAACGTTGGTCAAATAGGCCTTTCAAGCCAAGATACTCGAGAGCACAAGAGTTCGAACTCTTCACTTAAGAGTTCGAACGATGGTCTTCAGAAGCTTTGAGCTAGTTCTTCCGCTAAGTCAAGAGTTTGAACTCTTCACTTAAGAGTTCGAACGTTCGTAACTGGCTTCCTTTTGAAGAAAATCCTAGTGGTTCCTCTATTTAAGGGAAGTTGTCTTTTGCCCTAATTGCATCTTCTGAACATATGGAGCACACTTGTTATTAAAGAGACATCCATTCATTCTCTAAAGATATCTTCCATTCAGGGATTGTGAATTCCATCTTTGGAGTTCTTCACCATCATTCTTGCTTTATTGTGGTCTCGAAGTGCCTTCGAGATTTGAAGACAAAGAGTCAATCACGGGAGAAGATGAATGGCGAGGTGTCGGCATGAGGTTCTTTAGTCCTTAGGTTGTTGGTCAACTGGGGAAGGGTTGTAAGTTCTCTTGTAATCTTCATATTAACAGTGATTGATCTCTTTATTGGACCGAGTTCCAGGACCCGTGGTTTTTTTTTCCCTTTTGGGTTTTTCCACATATATTGTTGCCTAGCATGGTGATTGTTTGTTGTTTTAGTTTTGGTTGTTTTGTGGTGTCTGAATTGCATCTTATAGATCTGATTGAGGACCTTAAACCCTTAGGATTTAGGGGTTTTAAACCTTCAATTGGTATCTGAGCGGGTCACACTAAGACACTGTGTGAATCGATCTATCAGATCTGGAAAATGGAATTCAACAAAGAAGGAACCTCCACCTGTAAGCCCCCTTTATTAATTGGATCTGTATTGGTAGGTTCGGATGATAGCTTTTTTGAAATCTATTGATGATGATGTTTGGGATTGCGTTGAAGATGGGTATTCTCCACCCAAAACTGAAATTGATGGGAGTATTGTTCCCAAACGTAAGTTTGAATGGACCAAGGAGGAAACGTATGTTTCAAATTGTAATAGCAAAGCTATTTATGCCATCTACAATGGTCTTTCTCCTTCTGAGTTTTGAAGAATTTCCTCTTGCACCACCGTTAAGGAAGCATGGACATTCTTCAAACGGTCCATGAGGGTACAGATAAAGTCAAACAGACCAAGCTCCAAAATTACACCACTGCGTTTGGATCATTAAAGATAAAAGAATCTAAGGCTTTTGATGAGTTCAATCTAAAATTGAGTGACATAGTTAATAATTTTTTCAGCTTGGGGGAACCAATTTCAGATAGTAAAGTTGTTCAGAAGATCTTAAGATCTCTTCCCCCAAAATATCATGCTAAAGTGGCGGCAACTAGCAATTGAGGAGACATAAAATCTGGACTCTTTAAGAGTTGATGAATTGGCTGGGAATCTACAAGCTTATGAGGTCAATTACTTACCTACTCTCAAACCCAAAGGAATGGCTCTTGTTTCTTCTAAAAATGAGAGTTGTGAATCTGATGATGAAACAGAGGCTACTTCAGAAAATGAAGAGCTAGAGGCCCTCTTTGTGAAGAAGTTCAAGAAGTTCTTGACTAACAACAAGAGTGGCATGAAGAAGAATTTCTTGAAAAACAAGGGACAAACTAGGAATACCTATGTCCCTAAGGGTGACAACCCCCCCGGTAAAAGTTTGCCCAAGAATTCTTCAAAAGACATCAAATGCTTTGAATGTCAAGGATATGGGCACATTTCTGCAAAATGTGCTAATCGTGTTGATAGGCGGTTGGATAGAGCTTTGAACGTCACTTGGGATGGTGACTTAGAAGATGAAAAATGTGATTCAGAGTTTGTCGGAGAAGGTGATAGAAAATTTATTGCATTTATGTCTCGTTCTTCTAAAATCTCTTCTGTGTAGGGCTCGTCTGACAAAGATGTTAAGTTAGATGATGAAATGAATATTCTTGAATCATGTGATGATGATCAAGACTTGGAAACAAAATATGAAAAACTTTTTAAAGATTCTAGGAGGCTTACAAAGATAAATGGCAAGAAGTCAGTCAAGTTGAAATACTTGAAACTTGAAAACTGTACCTTGTCAAATGAATTGATTGAAGCTAAGAACAAGGTCAGTCAATTAGAATTAGAGTTTTCTAGGTTGATTGAACTGTCAAATGATGTCGGTAGAAATGGGTGTGATAATGAAAAACATATGAAAGATCTCCAAAGTGAAGTGGCCACTCTCAAGAATCAAAAGCATGTTCTTGAGGGAAAATTGAATATGGCGTATAGTGAATTGACTGCAACAAAAAGTACACTTAAAAGGATGAACAATGGTTCCATAACCTTGGATGAGATCTTAACCCAACAAAAGAGGGATAAATGCAGAATAGGCTATGGTGATGTTGCTTCTTCATCATACTCAAAGGGTGACACTGTTTTGTTAAAGGGCCCATACAAAATGAAAACACCACTATTGGTCATCCTTTTACTCATGTGAATGTTGTTCCTAGTGCATCAAAAGAAAAAGTCACTCAATCTAAGTATATGCCTACTTGTCACCGTTGTGGGGTGAAAGGTCGTATTCGACCATTTTGTCGAAATTTGATGACCAACTCTGTCCCTATTTGTCATTATTGTGGGATAAGGGGACACATTCGATCATTGTGTAAAAAATTGAAAAGACATTTACGTGAGCAACAAAGGATGATTCGTTATCCCCGGTCACAAGTAAAGACCAAATCTTTGTGGATACGAAAATCAGAATTGTGCAGCAATGTTTTATTGTCTGCACTGAAGGCACAAGACTCACATGTGTGGTACTTGGACAATGGATGTTCAAGGCATATGACTGGAGACAAGTCCTTGTTCACTTCTCTTAGGAAGTGTGATGGAGGCATTGTGCAATTTGGTGATGGTGGAAAGTTTAAAATTGTTGGAAGAGGGACACAATGTGTATCCCTAGAATATCCACTCTTTCCAATGTGTTTTTTTGTGAATGGATTGAAAATTAATCTTCTGAGTATTAGTCAACTGTGTGACACTGAGTATGATGTAAACTTTTCCTTGAAAGAATGCACCATTGTTGATAAGAAGGGCAAGAATGTACTTTGTCGCAAAAGAACATTAGGTAATTGTTGCATTGTGGCCATTGAAAATATGTTGACCTGTCACTCTGTAAAAGTGAGTGATGTTGAGTTATGGCATCAACGCTTGGGACACATGAATCATACTGATCTAGAAAGGTTATCCAAGTACGAATTAGTACATGGACATCCTAAGTTACAAAAATTGTCTAAAAGCGTATGTGGACCATGTCAAAAAGGAAAACAAACTAAAGTATCACATAAGAAGACTGATCATTGTGTTACAAAACGACCTTTGGAGTTGTTACATATGGATCTTATGGGTCCAACCCAAACAAAGATGGCCGTAAGAAATATATATTTCTTATAGTTGATGATTTCTCACGTTTCAGTTGGGTTAGATTCTTAAGAGAAAAATCAAAATCTTTTGAGGTTTTTAATGATTTGTGAGCTTTGTTAATGACAGAAAAATCTCAAGAGTTTGGAGGTGTGATTCGTATCAGATCTGATCATGGCTCGGAGTTTGATAATTCTGACTTTAACTCATTTTGTGCTATGCATGGTATCAAGCATGAATTTTCTGCTCCAAAAGCACCTCAACAAAATGGAGTTGTTGAGAGGAAGAATCGGGTAGTTCAAGAAATGGCCCATGTTATGCTGCATAGCAAACGTATTCCTCTGCCCATGTTATGCTACATAGCAAACATATTCCTCTGGGTTTTTGGGCGGAGGCAGTCAACATAGCTGTGTATATCATTAACCATGAATATCTTATGCTAGAAGGCAGGAACAAAGCAAACTCCATTTGAGATTTGGAATAGTAGGAAGCCCAGCGTGAAATACTTTCGAACATTCGGGAGTAAATGCGACATCCTTAGGGATCATCAGCATTTGGGAAAATTTGATTCTCAAAGTAATTAAGGGTTTTTCCTAGGCTATTCCATTAACGGTAGAGCTTATCGTGTGTACAACATTGAGTCCTCTACTGTTATGGAATCTGTGAATGTTATGGTGGATGTCATTGGGGTAATTGACCACATTTCTGATGATGATGAGGAACTCATTATTACTCCGTCCACTTCACAGGTTGAGGACTCAAATGATGGAAGTAATGACAAAAGCTGCATCACATTGAAAATGTTGAAAGTCCAGAACTTGATTTCTCTCCAAATAGTAGTTCTATATGCTCCGAAATTGAACAAGGAGCTCCAACTGACTATGTTGGTTTGCATCATTGGTCTCAAAAAGGACAAGTCATGAAGGATCATCTTGACAAGGTTATTGGAGATATTACAGCTCCAATGAAGACTAGAAGACATGTACGTGATGAGGTAAATTTTTATTGTTATGTTTCTAGTCTAGAACCTAAAAATGTAGTTAAGGCCTTAAAGGATGATTTTTGGATAAATGCGATGCATGATGAATTGGAGCAGTTCGAGAGAAACTCAGTCTGGGAACTAGTTTTGAGACCCACTCACACCAACGTTATTGGAACCAAATGGATATTCAAAAACAAAACAAATGAGTTGGGTGAGGTCATTAGGAACAAAGCCAGATTGGTGGCTCAAGGCTATATTCAGTTGGAAGGGATTGACTTTGATGAGACATTTGCACCGGTTGCAAGGCTTGAGTCTATTCGCAATTTGTTCGCCATTGCCTATCATTTGAAAATCAAACTACATCAGATGGATGTTAAGAGTGTTTTTCTGAATGGATACTTGAATGAAGAAGTGTACGTGGAGCAACCAAAGGGGTTTGAAGACCCCCACCATCCAGACTATGTGTTCAAGCTGAACAAAGCCTTGTATGACTTGAAACAGGCCCCTAAAGCTTGGTATGAGAGACTAACACAGTTCTTAGTCTCCAATGGCTTTAAGAGGGGAAGTGTTGACAAAACCTTGTTTATAAACAATGAGAAAGGCAACATTCTAATCACTCAATACGTTGATGATAATGTTTTTGGTGCAACTTCAGAAGTCTTGGTTAAGAAGTTTTCTGCAACTATGTCCAATGAATTTGAAATGAGTTTGGTTGGAGAACTGTCTTTCTTTCTTGGATTGCAGGTCCAGCAAAATGATAAGGGGATCTTTGTGTCTCAAGCTAAATATGTTAGAAGTTTATTGAAAAAGTTTGGTTTGACCTCTCCAAAACATGCTAGGACACCTATGAGCACTACCACCAAAGTGAGTGTGACTTTAGTGGAAAAGATGTGGACAACACCTTGTATCGTAGCATGATTAGCAGCCTTCTGTATCTCACTGCTAGCAGGCCAGACATATCATATAGTGTGGGTGTTTGTGCCAGATATCAGTCTAGTCAGTGCCGGCTCTAGAAATTCAAGTCAGTGGAGTACGAAAGACTTATTTTCTGCAAATCGAATAAATTTATTTTCCTCTTTATCAACATTTGTTATCTACTTTCGATAATTCAACAAATATTGTAAGGTCTGCGACCTTACTGGGTTAGTTGGGCCCAATTACCGGTCCGTTGACCCATTTATTTTGATATTATTATAATTATTTTTTTATTAGATATTTAAGTGGGTTTAGATGCTGAGCGAGTTTTTTTTAGTGTTAGAATAGTGCTTGCGGAGTTTCGTGCGATTCTGAGTTTGTTTGACCCTAGTAGGGGTAGTTTGCAAATTAGGAAAAATTGAGTGTTTTTCTGAAAAAATTCCTATCGCCGTGATTTTCGGTTCGTTGGAAAGGTTTCGTCGCGGCGATCAATTTTATCCTCTGGCTTGTTGCGATCCGACGACCAGAAACCCTTCTAATAATTCATTTCTTCTCTGGACCCACTTAAGGGGTAACTTAGTATTTTCCCCTTCTTTCTTCTTAAACAAGAGATTAACCCTAATCTCTTTTCTTTCTCTGCAACGAACGAGAACTACCGCAGCCATTCTTCTTCTTCCTCATTTTCCAAGGCTCCAGAACTCCTTCCCTAAGAGATCACTTCCGCGATCCGAGCCGCTCATCTTCTTCCTCGCGATCTCCTCTTTTCATTGACATTAGTTTGGTAAGATTTCCCTCTCTTTCATATTTTCAATCAATTCTCTTTGGTTTAGATTTAAGTTAGATCTTAATCTTTTCCTCTCTTTTCTTCTCCTTTGCGTGCTAGATTGCGTTTGGTCGGGGTAGATTGAGGTTTCCGTAGTAGTAGGGCTTCTCCTCAGATTTCCCCAATTCCAATCTTCTTCTTGGTTGAGGCAAGTAGATCTGCATTTTATAATTAAGCATGTGTGTATGTCTTCCATTGATTGGATGTGTTTTCTTGTTAGGTTTCCCAAACTCCAAGCCTGTTTTGTTATAAATTTGGGGTTAATATGCTAGATTAGGTTCTTTTGGGGGAATTTAGGTTTATTTAATTTAATTGTTAATCTTAGTTGTTAATTGATGTAAGTGGAAATGATGATGGATAGAATGGATGTAAAATTGATGAGAATGGATTTTTGGGAGAGCAGGAGGCTCAATTTCGTGCAGGTTATAGTGCTTGTGAAGGCTAGTAGAAGAAACAGGGTAAATTCAGACGTCTAGGGAGGGTTTCTGCCTCCTGCCGTCCGGACACCAGGGTTTGGGCGTCCGGACGCCGGAACCCGCAGAGGCATATAAACGGATTATTTTGGAATGCCCATAACTTTTAATCCGCCCGTCGAATTTCGACGTGTAATATATCGTTGGAAAGCTCTTGAGATGTAGAATCCAATGGTTCTAGTTTCATAACGATCAAAGATTGGGAAGAGGGATGATTACTCAGATTAATGATCCAGTCCATGTTTTATTGGAAATGAGACTTGTTAACCTAGGTTTGGGCCTTAGATATTGGAAAACATGAACATAGCCTCACGTGACCATTGATGGGGTTTTGAAATCGCAGCACGTGGCTTGGTGTACTTCGATCGGTTGTCTAGGTATTCGTGTATTGTGTATGGTTTAACCGAATACGTATGGAATTGAATCAATTGATGCTCAACATGATTGTACACCAAGGAAATTCTTTATAAGCATCGTTGATTTGAATTCCCCACGCACTCCGTTAAAACAGATATGGTACAGGGATGACAACACTTGCCTAGGATTAGATTGTAATCTCTCCTTGATTTGTTAATCGTATCTATCGATTTTGTATCCTTGTACACTCTCTTGGCATAAAACACCTAATTAATTATGAAACATAAACTCTTGTAGAATTAAAATGAGAACTTGACTTAGATAGTACCTTAGGAACCATATATCGTGTATTGATAAACATGATTGGCTAGAATGTAAGGGATTATCGTGTGGATGGTCTATTTTGTCTTGTTTTGAATAAGATAATCCCTAAGAACATGCTTTGTTTGCTGAGCTAGCCAAACTTGCTTGTCTTGGTTTTTCCCGCGTGTCAACACCACTTTATTATTATTATTATTTACATATAATGGCCAGCTGCAGTTTGGGGTTTATTGATGGGCCCATTACTCGGACATCGGGGTGGGCAGTCGACTTTGGACGACATCCATGGCATTGAATAGTTGGGAGCGGGCTTGGACCGTGCTACTATTCCTGGGACCGGGAGCTTGGATCCCTCTGGAGCCGGACTTTGGTATCAGTAGTCCGGATAGGATTGTTACTGGTACCCCGTGAGGTGGCTTGGACATCCACGGAGTCTCCCTCTTGTGCATTGCATTACAATGGTAGTGGTGATTGTTAGTATTGCTAGGATTCTTGTTATTGATTCCGATGATATTTACTCATGCTACATGCCTAGTATTGTTCCTTGTATTCCTACGATCTTGTACTTGTCATTACTCTTACATTTGATGCATGTTATGTTTTAATTATATCTTGCTTATCTATTACTCAACATGTCGTTGACTCTGTTCCTTGGTGTGCAGACTCCTCAGGTGAGTACTACTACGAGGAGTAGGCCGGTGAGGAGATCCCAGAGGATCTCCAGTCAGCAGAGGAGGCACGGGAGTGGAGTGCCGATGATGTAGAGTAGCGTCATCATTACCAGGCATATGAGAGACTCATTTTGGGACAAACATTAGATTTTATTTAATTCATTGTTATTCTTCGTTGAACTTTTCTTTCATTGACTCTATGTTGTTTAATGGCCTTAGTTTCTTGGATGGCCATTGTAATTAAATTAACTTCCTTTTTAGTTTTAATTGTTTCTTGCAACTTTAAATTTAATTGAGATTTATTATCCACTGTTGATATCAATGTATGAATTCCGCTATTGTTTTATGTTTTGAGGTTGAAATACATTATCCTCACAACGGATTTACGATCCTTGGGCCAAAAAGGGCAAAAAATTTTAATTGGCCCAAAATTTCACTCCCCGGATCCGGTTTATTCTCTAATCGGGTTCGGGGGACGTGACAAATATAATATAAAATTCTTAAATAATATATTTCTGATAATCTAACAAAGATAATATTGAATTCTAAAAAAAAAACTCATAAATTTTAATACATTGTTACCAATAGTTCTTAATCCAAAATGAAAATCCAAATACATAAACTCCTACAACTACCCTCAACAGGTTTTCATGTGTTGAAATCGTTGTATAATAGCTTCATTATCTACACTAGCAACTAACATCCTTTTCAATATATGTAACCAAATAGTCATTCATCCATTGATCTCTCATTTGGTTACGCAACCTATTATTTACGTATTTCATTGCTGAAAAAACTCTTTCTATCGTCGCAGTCGCTACTGGTAAAATCAACACCAATTTTAGAAGTGAATAAACCAATTGGTATACAATGTCCTTTTTTGTCTCCATTAATTTTCTTGCAATGTCACCAATTCCTCAAAGTTCTAAAAACTCTTTGTTAGAGGGCATATTAGAAATGTGGGCCATTAATTTTTTTTATGTTTTGGTAGATAGTTGGCCCATTAACTTAGGTGGTCGGTATTTTATGGTGACTTTTGTTCACTACCACAGCAACAAAGAAAATGTGTAAAGTTAGCAAATGTGGGGGGTGAAATTCTTAATTAAATTGAGTGGGGTCAAACTCAAAAGTTTATATGGAGTCAAATTCAAAATTTCAATTCATGAGATAAAATTTTTTATTTTTTAATAATTTTTCAAATCTCAGTGGGGTCAATTGACCCCACTGAGATAAGTGTGCCGCCGCCCATGAGTCTAGTCCTAAAGAATCCAATATAAGAAGTGTGAAATGTATCTTCAAATATATAAGTGGGACCGTGGACTATGGAATCTGGCTGACTCATGAGTCTAACACTAATGTTGTAGGATTCTCTAATGCTGATTGTGCTGGGTGTGTGGATGACAGAAAGAGCACTTCAGGTGGTTGCTTCCTAGTTGGGAATAACTTAGTTGGTTGGTATAGCAAGAAACGAACTTTCACCTCACTATCCACAGCAAAAGCTGAATACATTGCTGCGGGAGGCTGCTGTACTCAACTGTTATGGATGAAGCAAATGTTGTTTGATTATGGGATATCTCAAGGAACAATGAGTGTTTTTTGTGATAACAAGAGCGCCATAGATGTCCCTAATAATCTTGTGCAACACTTGAGAACAAAACACATAGATATTTGACTTCACTTCATTCGTGACATAGTAGAAGAAAAGGTTTTGACCTTAGAACACATTTCTACCGATCATCAATTAGTAGACATTCTCACTAAACCTCTTGATCCCACTAGGTTTGAATTTCTTCGTAAGTCTCTTGGTGTTTGCTTGATGTCCTAATTCTCTGTGTTTTTTTGGTAAATTTGATCCTCTTTTTGCACGGCACTTCGGTTTGAAAGTATTTCAAATGGGATGAGTTTGCTCCTCAGATCCATTAGTTCTTCTGAATGTCTATTTATCTTTTTGTCTCCTGGTGAAGTTAGGTTGTTGACGAAGACTTTCTGGGTTTACTCCCTAGCATGTTTTGTTTGACAAATTTAGGGTGTTGATGAAGACTTATTAGGTATGCTCCCTAATTTGTCTTGTTTGGCAAGGTTAGCTCCCTAATGTAGACCCACTGTGTTTGCTCCCTAGTGTGTCCACGTTTTATAGTTGAGTGTTAAAAAGGGTTTTGTGACTTGTTTGGGTTCGTAGCCTTTTTAACCCGAGCTCGTAAGCCTGTAGGGATATTTTCATACCTAGTGTCCTAAAGTCATCTGATTTGGAAATCATTGGCCTAATGCTCGTTACATGGGTTAAATAGAAAGCTTAAGGAACCTATGCATTGCACAGTCACTTGGGTAATAAAGGGTCTAAGGAATATTATCAAACAAGAAAAATTTTGTGTGTAATTTGTTTTAGAAGGAGGCATTCAGATGGGTTTTGATATTCAGGGGGAGCTTGGTACTCTTGAAAAACAAAATGTCCTTCTCACACACTACACAGATCAATTTTTGCCACGGTCTCTCTCCTCTTGGAACATTCGAACGCTTTCATCGAACATTCAAACTCACGGCCCCTTTTATTTTCTAAACCCTGGCTTGTTTTTCTTCTCTTCTCCATTCGAACGATGCCGCCGCCTCCTCTGTTTTCCTTCTCTTTCTCACTTAGATTGGGTTCCCCCTTTCATTTTTTTTAGGTATTTCTTCTTTCTCATCTTTTCCTTTTCATGCTATGGGTTCTAATCTCTCTCTTGAGCTAGGTTTCGAAATCTCTTGTGTGTTTTCTTTATTTTTCACATGGATTTTTGGATTTCTCTTGTGGGTTCTCCATTCCTTTATGCTCATTTATTCCTCTATGTATTCATGATCAAATCTTGCTTGTGATTTCATTAACACTGTGCTTTTGATTTGCCTTTCGGTGTGGATGGCTTGTGGAAGAGGGTTGTGGCTTTGGAAGATTGGGGTGTTGTGTATTTCATGGGATTCCTCCCTCTGCATATGAGGTGTTGTTTCATTTTGTTTGTGCTATTTGGAAGTGGGTTCCTCATGGAGATTGTGGATGTGTGTATGAGATTTTTGCTTGAATGTCCTTGTTCTTCTTCTTTGTGGCTTTGTTCATCAAGAGAAGGTGCTTTGAAAGATTGAGTTTGCTTCATCTTGTAGTTGCTTTCAAAGATAATACTAATTGTGGGTCTCTATTTTGAAATTATATTGCTCAGGCTTTGTTCTCTATTTGTTTTTGATCGAATGGCTCCTTGTAAGCGTACTTGTCAACTTCTATCTATGATTCAAACAGATTCTTGAGTGAAGATGGGCAGAAGCTTTTCTTAAGCAAATTTCAACATCGCCATGTTGTGGAGGAGCGTATTGTCCTTTACAATGAGATGCATGAGCTTGATTTCTGTACTTGGTTGCGTACGTGATCAGTAGTGGATAGTGCTTTACAACATTGGATTTGCTATTGTGCCTAATTGGGTAAGAGAATTCTACTGCAACATGCATGAGGTGACAACAAACTCCTTCAAGACTTTTGTTCGTGGCAATCCCTTTAACATTACCCCAGATCTTTTGAGTGTCTTATTAGATATTCCTCACACTGAGGGTGCTGCCTATCCTAACATTGACAATCATCATGTCTCGTTCAACACTGTGGCAAGGGTTTTGACCGAAAAACCTATTCATTGGAAGAAAGGTTTCCTCAATAAAAACAAACTCATTAATTCTTACAGGTTGCTAAATATCTTCCTTCGGCACAATTTGTATCCAAAAGGTCACAAATCTGGCATCACCAAAGAAAACAAATATCTTCTCTATTGCATAGACACCAACAAAACCATTGATGTCCCCTTGACTATGTTTCGTGGTATGACAAGAATGATGGCTGCCTCCTCCAATGCTGTTCTACCTTTCCCTGCTCTTATTTCCAAGTTATTGTTCAATACTGGTCTTGAGGCAGAGCATAATGAGGATATGATCATCCCAAAGTCAAAGATTGACCGGTTTACTTTTGAAAAGTCCAAATCTCACCTCCATTCGATTGAACTGGATGATGTAGATGATGATGATGAAGAGGATGACCCATCAGGAGCTGGACCTTCAGGATCTGGACCTTCAGGAGCTGACCATGACAATGTGGGGAAGCTTTCTGCTCTGAATGAGCACCTTGGTCGTCTAGAGGTTCATGTTAATGATGGCTTCACTGAAATGCGTCAGAGTTTCTCTGACTTAATGGATATCATGCGCCGTTCTGGATGACTTCTCCATCTGCTCTTGTTTGCCTGTCCTATCATCCTCTTTGGCCTCCTATGTTTATAATGAGAACTACAAAAGAGTCAGATGAGCGATTTATTCTTACTTCTCAAGCTTCTCAAGTCTTTTATTGCAAAGATCAAAGTCGTCCTACGGATGGGTGACATGTTGTGTTGGATGCTCCAAAAAGACTTAATCAAGACATGGACTCTTATGAAGATCCGTTAGTCTTTGAGGCAAGAACGAATGAAAACACATATATTGGAGCATTACATGATGATATTATAGATGTTGATATCATTTGAGGCGACAAATTCATGTCACTATTCTTCTCATTGCATATTTATTTCATTAAATGGACCAATTTGTACATATCATGTTTCATTAAATTGGAATTTATTTCATGTGTCATCGATCTAGTTTCGTTCCTTATTTTTACATCTCAATGTTTTTTATATGACAACAATATTCAAAGTTCACATTTTTTGTTACAGCCAGTATGTCACATGATCAATCAACAACATAGAGTTCTGCTGCGTTAGCAACTACACCGTCGGGGTGTAGTTCCTACGAGAGTACATATTGCCAACAATCATTATTTGTATTCACTTTTATTTTATTTCTTCTTAACAAACTAATCCTCACAATAGTCAATTCGAAACAGGAGTGCCTAAGTCAATCACTTTTGGCGAGCATGACCAACCTAACGAACCAGATGCTGCCCAACTGTGTTCGTTGATAGGAAATCTGGTGGGGACACATACTATGAGGCATGGACAAATGTGCTGAGTGAGATTAAGGAGCAAATTTGGAACGGCGTGATTGTGAGTACTTTTGCATTTATATAATTTAAAGTTTTATATCAACATTTCATTATATACATAACTCATTCATAATCTTTGCAGAGCACCTACAACATCAGGGAGATCCATAAAAATTTCATCATGAAGAAAGCAAACATAGTGTGGAAAGGTTGGAAGTATGTTTTTCGTCATCAGGCAATAGACAAATACCTCACAGATGCAGAGAGGAAGAGCAATGTGCCCAAGTACGTGAAGCCAGAAGATTGGGTAAAATTTGTGGACATATCCTCGACGTCGGCGGCCTTAGCTGCTAGGGAGGCTGGTAAGATTGCTAGGTCAAAGTTGAAAAGCCCGCACACAACGGGCAGGAAGGGACCGGCCAGAGTGGCTGCAGAGTTGGTAAGATTTGTGCACATATCTTCTTTTTGCAATTGTACTATATTCTTTTATAAATGGTTGATTGCAAGAGACATAAAAAGAATTAGACTGAAGGGCAGAAGTACCTTATGGTAAGTTAGCGTTATTGAGATTGAGGATTTATCGATACACGAAAAACAAAGATTTAAGTATGAAAAAAGAGGTTGTTAAAGTAGTTTTAGACCAATAGATTCAGGTACAGTTTGTTCTTAATTTAATCCCCTTTAATAGAAAGGTGTTGCTCAGGAATTTATTACCATGCAAACAATCAAGCCCATAAAGAACATAAATAATTGTAGTCTTGTAGATGTAGTGCTCAAGAAAGATTTTGAAAAAGAACATAAAGTGCAAAGATAGAAATGATCCCAGTGTTAGTTATACATACCATAATTCCATATGCAAAGCCTTCAATCACATTCTATATGCAAGAGCTGTTTCTGATAAGCTTCAATTTGTATGAGTATTGAGAATGTTGTTTTGAAATTAATTAATCTCTGACCTTCCATTACTGCTTTAGAATTATCTTTGTTTGAATCAGTAATTCCTCATGGTTCTGAAAAAGGCCAAGACCAACTTCCCTTTTTATTGTTTTGTATCAATAATGAGAACGTTGTTTTGGAAAAATGACATGGTGTTGGATATAGAAATGAATGAACAGAAGTTTACATTGAAATAGAACTTTTACCTGAAGTTGATTATCTCGTTTTAGCAGCTTTAGAATTCCAAGTATTGAAAATGGGATGTTATACATGGAATAACTAAAAATGGGATGCCATACATGGAATTTCAATGATTATTTTCCAATTACATGATTGTATGGACAGACTCGTGCTTAGCATGGGTACTTGTGCTAGTATATTTTTAAAATATCCCAATTTTTTTTTAAAGAAAGCAAAAAATACGGATCAACCATTAACTCGCATGGATCCTTTCTTGGCCACTCATAAAAGGAAGGATGGATCAGCATCGAGCCCCCTTGTGGTGAGAACCTTTTTACTATAATTCGTGAATAGGTTATTAATTTGAATTGCTAGTTCAGAACCCTTTTATTTAATATTCGTGGTGTATGTGTGAAGTAAATCATTGAAGTGCTATGGTTGAGTGGTGAATGTTGTAGCTTGGAGGGGCACTAGTGGGGTGTTTATATAAAGGTTTTTTTTTTTTTTTGTTATGCACAGGTTCTTGACAGATTGTAAAAAAATAAAAAAAAAATTTGTTTAATATTCGTGGTGTAAGTGTGAAGTAAATTATTGAAGTGCTATGGTCGAATGGTGAATGATTAATGACGTAGTGGTGAATGACTTCATAGTGTGTTGGGGCATTGGGTTGTTTATATGAAGTTTTTTTTTGTTATGTTCAAGTACTTAGCAGGTTGTAAAAAAAAAAATTAAATGTCACACGTACAAGGGAGAGTATGTCGAAATTTCAAGAAATCTTTTACATTAGAAACTTTTCTTAGGAACATTTTTATCAAGTATACGTTTATGTTTGCCAAAATGTGTTTATGGTTCTTATTTATCTTTTTATGTTATTTTCAAGATGATGTTATTACTGCATATGAATCTGACAGCTCGGTGGCGCAAGGTAATTTAGACCATGATGCAATTACAAAGGTATCTTTTTATTGATTGTTGATCATAATATCTTTTAATGTTAGTAATCTTTAATTTTGTGATTTTTATGGTATACTCATTTTTTTCCATAGGTCTTTGGTCGTGATAGCCGAGGACGCATACGTGGCTTAGGCACTGTTTCAAAAGCGGCCATAAAACATTCAGCTCCTTATAAAAGAGCCTTGGACGAGGAACATGAATGCAATACACATCTTCAAACTGAGGTGAAAAGGTTGAAGGAAGATCAGATGGGCATACGAAGGGAAATGAATGAGCTGAAACAAACTCTTACCCAAGGTGGGACACAAGTGTGACCTTCAACTTATTGGTAGTTCATCTCAGGTACAATGCTTATTTTTCTTACATGATTGATTCGATAAATTAATTAATTATTTTGATTGATGAAATACTAACACAATGCATTTGTAATATTGTTTGTAGGCTCAGGTTGATTCCTCATGCCAACTGGCATGTACAAATCAACCGAACACTAATACGCGCCAAGGTACATGTAGGCTGTTGCATTACGTGCGAACAAAGATTATCGTTGCCCTTGGACGCGTTCTCGGTTTGTCAACTGAGGAGGAAGGATGCTATAGGATCGTTGTAGATGAGATTTTGAATTTTAACGTAGAATTGTTGGGTGGAGAAAAAACTTTTGGGGATCTCACCGTGGGTGACATCATTTCATGGCCCATATATAGAACCGTGTTTGGTTAGTTTCACAGCCCACACGATTTTCATGTTCATTTTTAGACGGGATTGCGTCGTGGTATAATGTGGTCTTCATTTTAATTAGTAAATCACAGAGCATGACATTTCTTCCTCTACGGTTTGCACCACCACCACCACACGAACAACATGTAATTTGCATTGGACATGTCAATCAGAACCACTTTGTGGAGGTATTATTGGTTCCCAATCCTCCAATGCCCCCTATCATGATCCAATGGGGTGCTTATAGACACCAATGTGCAGCACAATGAGCTTTAATTTATGAACAAAACTTTGAAGACTACAAGCGGATATAGAATCCATCTATTGTATTCCAACCTATTGTACATTTAGATTCTGATTAGTATTGTTTGAAGACTATTTTGTTGTTGATTCTAATTAATATTGTTCGAAGCCAATCTAGACCATCCATTCTATGTTTTTCTATTTTCTAATTTTTTGTTTTTTTTTTCACTTAGTAATTTTGACTGTGTTTGATTTAGTAATTTTTTCCTTTTTCATTATAATTTATTGTTATTTTAACATTATCTATTTAATAATTTTTTAAATCATTCTTAATAAAACGATAACCACAAATTATAAAATATAATCTTAAAACAAGTAATAATAATAAAACAAAAAAAGAAAAAATACCATTTAGACAAAAAAAATAAAAAAATAAAAGTAATAATAATAAAACAAAAAAAGAAAAATATGATTTAAACAAAAAAAATATAAGTAATAATAGTAAAAGAAAAAAATACGATTTAGACAAAAAAAATATCAAAAATTATAAGTAATAATAATAAAAAAAAAAGAAAAAAAAAGTTTAGATCTAAGTAAAAAATACGATTTAGATCAAAATTGGACCCAAAGCCTCCTAGCTTAATATATTATAATAGTAAATTACCCTTTCTTTGGCATGATGAATCCAACAATGATTATCAGTTTAGATCAAAGTAACATTTGGGGATCTGAGAATTGATTTGATGGTCTAGATTTATGAAAGATGTGTTCCACCACCAAACTTACTAGCACATTCATATTAGTGGACGTTTTTAGATGGGCACCTAAGGCCTGTTCGAGGGCGGATTGGGCGGGTCAGATTGCGTCCACGCCCAGTTAGTTTGGTAATGACTCATGAGGCTTTATATTTATATTTGGATCCTACCAATGAGCCAAAAGTTAGGTTCATGGTCAGCCCATTTGCAAAATATGCCTGTTTGTGGGAAATATGTCAGGCCAAGATAGGGCTTTAACCATTCAAGCCCCAGGTCTAGCCTTGTTCAATATTGGGCTAAAAAGTGAGGCTCACTTCACCTACAGGCCTAATGTAGGCTGCAGCCAATAAGGGTTCGGTTGGGTAGTCCAAAATAGATCCTCTTCCTACGAATAATATTGGTCCAAATTCACTTGAACATCCCATTGGACGTTATCAAGAAGAACCGAAACCACTTCGGGGTGTCCACTGTAGTTTTGGAGTGTGTGCAAGTGAAAGTCAAATCTCCCATAATGATCCGTACGGAAAGGGAGAAAAAATATATTTAAAAAGTCAGATCAAAATTTGATTTGACAGGCTTTCAAAAATGTGCATCTCCATTAAGCATACTCGGAGAAAAAAAGTATTTGAAAAGTCAAATCAAAATTTTGATTTGACAAGCTTTGAAAAATGTGCATCTCCATTAAGCAAAAATACATATGTGTTTAGATGTACTCGTGAAAGTTACTGTGTCCATGTCTTGTTTCACATGGTTAGTGCCAGTACTCTGTCCTGTGATAGAGTACATCTAAACACAGATGTATATTTTTTTAATGAAGATGCACATTTTTTTCTCCCTTACCGTACGGATCATTGTAGGAGATTTGACTTTAACTTGCACACACTCCAAAACTACAGTCGACACCCCCAAGTGGTTTCGGTTCTTCTTGATAATGTCCAATGGGATGGTCAAGCCATTTTAGACCAATATTATTAGTAGGAAGAGGGTCTATTTTGGACTGCCCAACCCAACCCTTATTGGCTGCAGCCTACATTAGGCCTGTAGGTAAAGTCAGCCTCACTTTTTGGCCCAATAGTGAACAGGCTAGGCCCGGGGTTTAAATGGTTAAAGCCCTATCTTGGCCTGACATATTTCCCACAAACAGGCATATTTTGTAAATGGGCTGACCATGAACCTAACTTTCGGCTCATTGGTAGGATCCAAATATAAATATAAAGGCCTCATGAGTCATGACCAAACTAACTGGGCCTGGACGCAATCTGACCCGCCCAATCCACCCTCGAACAAGCCTTAGGTTCCCTTGTGAAAACATCCACTAATATGAATGTGCTGGTAAGTTTGGTGGTGGAACACATCTTTCATAAATCTAGACCATCAAATCAATTCTCAGATCCCCAAATATTACTTTGATTTAAAGTGATAATCATTGTTGGATTCATCATGCCAAAGAAAGGGTAATTTACTATTATAATATATTAAGCTGGGAGGTTTTGGGTCCAATTTTGATCTAAATTGTATTTTTTACTTTAATCTAATTTTTTTTTCTTTTTTTTTTCTTTTATTATTTTTACTTATAATTTTTGATATTTTTTTTTATCTAAATCGACTTTTTTTATTTTTTTTGTTTCATTATTATTACTTATATTTTTTGAATTTTTTTTGTCTAAATTGATTTTTTTAATCAATTATTATTTTAGATAAATTATAATTAATAATGAAAAAAGTAAAATATCCCTTAAAAAGAAATTAAAATAAATACCTTAAAAATGAAAATAATGATAAAACGCTTATCTTGAGTTCATGAATTTGTACATTTCCGCATCATTTTATGATGAATTAGAGATTTAATTGGGTGAATTGCATCATTATTCATCTAATTTCATCATTTAATGAATTTTTACCTAAGAAATTGAATTTTTATACTTTTCATATATTTTCTTCATTAATTTAGATTGTGTTGCAGATTTTCTCCAAAGAGTCCTAGTTGAAGTAGAACTCTGTCCAGATGGGTCCCGCTTCAATATGGGCTCTTAGACCCTCTTCCTACGAATAATATTGGTCCAAAATCGCTTGAACATCCCATTGGACGTTATCAAGAAGAACCCGAACCACTTCGGGGTGTCCACTGTAGTTTTGGAGTATGTGTAAGTGAAAGTCAAATCTCCCATAATGATCCGTACGGAAAGGGAGAAAAAATGTATTTGAAAAGTCAAATCAAAATTTGATTTGACAGGCTTTCAAAAATGTGCATCTCCATTAAGCATACTCGGAGAAAAAAAGTATTTGAAAAGTCAAATCAAAATTTTGATTTGACAAGCTTTGAAAAATGTGCATCTCCATTAAGCAAAAATACATATGTGTTTAGATGTACTCGTGAAAGTTACTTTGTCCATGTCTTGTTTCACATGGTTAGTGCCAGTACTTTGTCCTGTGATAGAGTACATCTAAACACAGTTGTATATTTTTTAATGGAGATGCACATTTTTCAAAGCTTGTCAAATCAAAATTTTGATTTGACTTTTTAAATACAATTTTTCTCCCTTACCGTATGGATCATTATGGGAGATTTGACTTTCACTTGCAGACACTCCAAAACTACAACCGACACTCCCAAGTGGTTTTGGTTCTTCTTGATAATGTCCAATGGGATGGTCAAACCATTTTAGACCAATATTATTAGTAGGAAGAGGGTCTATTTTGGACTGCCCAACCCAACCCTTATTGGCTGCAGCCTACATTAGGCCTGTAGGTGAAGTCAGCCTCACTTTTTGGCCCAATAGTGAAAAGGCTAGGCCCGGGGTTTGAATGGTTAAAGCCCTATCTTGGCCTGACATATGTCCCACAAACAGGCATATTTTGCAAATGGGCTGACCATGAACCTAACTTTTGGCTCATTGGTAGGATCCAAATATAAATATAAAGCCTCATGAGTCATCACCAAACTAACTAGGCCTGGATGCAATCTGACCCGCCCAATCCACCCTCGAACAGGCCTTAGGTGCCTTTGTGAAAACATCCACTAATATGAATGTGCTGGTAAGTTTGGTGGTGGAACACATCTTTCATAAATCTAGACCATCAAATCAATTCTCAGATCCCCAAATATTAGTTTGATGTAAAGTGATAATCATTGTTGGATTCATCATGCCAAAGAATGGGTAATTTACTATTATAATATATTAAGCTAGGAGGTTTTGGGTCCAATTTTGATCTAAATTGTATTTTTTACTTTAATCTAATTTTTTTCTTTTTTTTTGTTTTATTATTTTTACTTATAATTTTTGATATTTTTTAATCTAAATCACCTTTTTTTATTTTTTTTTGTTTTATTATTATTACTTATGTTTTTTGAATTTTTTTTGTCTAATTTGTATTTTTTAATCAATTATTATTTCAGATAAATTATAATTAATAATGAAAAAAAGTAAAATATCCCTTAAAAAGAAATTAAAACAAATACCTTAAAAATGAAAATAATGATAAAACGCTTATCTTGAGTTCATGAATTTGTACATTTACGCATCATTTTATGATGAATTAGAGATTTAATTGGGTGAATTGCATCATTATTCATCTAATTTCATCATTTAATGCATTTTCACCTAGGAACTTGAATTTTCATACTTTTCATATATTTTCTTCATTAATTTAGATTGTGTTGCAAATTTTCTCCAAAGAGTCCCAGTTGAAGTAGAACTCTATCCGGATGGCTCCCGCTTCAATATGGGCTCTTTAGTATTTGATATGTTGAATTAGAATGTACAGAAAATGGGAATTGCAGGCCTCTGTCACGGAACCCACTTTCAAGCAGACATAGTTATCCTGGGCCCTGTATTGCTGAATTGAAGATTGAAAAGAAGAAAATTGAAGAATTCACCAAGTGGACCCCACATACAGGCCATATGCAAATCAATCAAGGAGGGGGGGGGGGGGTCCACTCATCATGTCAGTTGCAGAATCCTAACTACAGTAGAAGACTTCTCATAGGGCCCACTATTCAAACAGATAAAATGTCACACATGGCAGGGACAACAGTGGTTGCAAATTTGAAATTATTAATGGATAATTCAAAGAGTACCATTCTGATTGGAACAAATGAGGAAGAGTTTGAATCATCCACATTTGATGTCCTTTCGAAAATGGAAGTCGTGCAGAGATAGAATCCATTGCAAATCAAATTTTAAAAGCTATTCCCGTTTTTCTCAGGATAACTCATATTCAAATGGCCATAACTTTCAATCCGACCATCGGATCGATGAAATTTACCTACCGTTGGAAAGCTTATTCAGAGTAGATACTTGTGGAGCCCAAGAATGTGCAAATCAGAGCTATATTGACAAAGTTATGGGTCCGGAGATTTTCATGTTCATTTTTAGACGGGATTGCGTTGTGGTATAATGTGGTCTTCATTTTAATTAGTAAATCACAGAGCATGACATTTCTTCCTCTACAGTTTGCACCACCACCACCACACGAACAACATGTAATTTGCATTGGACATGTCAATCAAAACCACTTTGTGGAGGTATTATTGGTTCCCATCCTCCAATGCCCGCTATCATGATCCAATGGGGTGCATACAAACACCAATGTGCAGCACAATGA
Source organism: Cinnamomum chago (assembly GCA_038049695.1). NCBI lineage: Eukaryota > Viridiplantae > Streptophyta > Magnoliopsida > Laurales > Lauraceae > Cinnamomum > Cinnamomum chago. The sequence continues at coordinate 28,472,077 of CP142451.1, read as the reverse complement.
GCTTTAATTTATGAACAAAACTTTGAAGACTACAAGCGGATATTGAATCCATCAACTGTATCCCAACCCATTATACATTTGGATTCTGATTAGTATTGTTTGAAGACTATTTTGTTGTTGATTCTAATTAATATTGTTCGAAGCCAATCTAGACCATCCATTCTATGTTTTTCTATATTCTAATTTTTTGTTTTTTTTTTCACTTAGTAATTTTGACTGTGTTTGATTTAGTAATTTTTTTCCTTTTTCGTTCTAATTTATTGTTATCTTAACATTATCTATTTGATAATTTTTTAAATCTTTCTTAATCAAAAGATAACCACAAATTATAAAATAAAATCCTAAAACAAGTAATAATAATAAAACAAAGAAAGAAAAAATACCATTTAGAAAAAAAAAATTAAAAAATATAAGTAATAATAATAAAACAAAAAAGGAAAAATATGATTTAAACAGAAAAATATAAGTGATAAAAATAAAAGAAAAAAAAGAGAAAAAAATACAATTTAGACAAAAAAAATAAAAAATTATTTGTAATAATAATAAAACAAAAAAAAAGAAAAAAAGTTTAGATCTAAGTAAAAAATACGATTTAGATCAAAATTGGACCCAAAACCTCCTAGCTTAATATATTATAATAGTAAATTACCATTTCTTTGGCATGATGAATCCAACAATGATTATCACTTTAGATCAAAGTAACATTTGGGGATCTGAGAATTGACTTGATGGTCGAGATTTATGAAAGATGTGTTCCACCACCAAACTTACTAGCAGATTCATATTAGTGGATGTTTTCACAAGGGCACCTAAGGCCAGTTTGAGGGCGGATTGGGCGGGTCAGATTGCATCCACGCCCAGTTAGTTTGGTAATGACTCATGAGGCTTTATATTTATATTTGGATCCTACCAATGAGCCAAAAGTTAGGTTCATGGTCAACCCATTTGCAAAATAGGCCTGTTTGTGGGAAATATGTCAGGCCAAGATAGGGCTTTAACGATTCAAGCCCTAGGTCTAGCCTGTTCAATATTGGGCCAAAAAGTGAGGCTCACTTCATCTACAGGCCTAATGTAGGCTGCAGCCAATAAGGGTTGGGTTGGGTTTGGTAGTCCAAAATAGACCCTCTTCCTACCAATAATATTGGTCCAAAATCGCTTGAATATCCCATTGGACGTTATCAAGAAGAACCGGAACCACTTCGGGGTGTCCACTGTAGTTTTGGAGTGTGTGCAAGTGAAAGTCAAATCTCCCATAATGATCCGTACGGAAAGGGAGAAAAAATGTATTTGAAAAGTCAAATCAAAATTTGATTTGACAGGCTTTCAAAAATGTGCATCTCCATTAAGCAAAAATACATGTGTATTTAGATGTACTCCATGACATGGTTTTCAAAGATTCCAAATTATGTCGTACTTGTACTGACCATGTGATACATGACATGGCCACAGTCACTTTAACAAGCCAACCTAAAATTCAGATGGTCCTTTTTAGTTCAAAGCTTTAAATGACGAGAATGACAGATGAGAAGATTGTTAATTAATGATTGATGGCATGGACGTACGCACACCCAATGACAGTCACATAAAATTATTATGGAGGTGAACAGTTTATAAAAGATTTGGCCAAGTGAAAATCTTTTACCCATCTAATTACATCTTAATGAAAACAAAAGTCGACAATAAATGTAGTAGTATTGAATGGCTCATTTATATATATATATATTTATATATATATATATGAATTTGTATGGAAAAAAAATTAAACTTAAACTATAATTAAACGATTTTTGAAAAAAAATCGTAAAATGACAAGCTAATTGTTCGCTCATTTTTTTGGAAAGAAATTTCCCATATTGACGATATCATCAATCCAGTCAGTTTTCGATATCATCAACCAAGTTGATGATATCACCAATCTTTTGCAACTGCTTTTCTTCTTTGACTTTCCTTTTACTTAATGGTTTCCATACCTAATTGTCTCAGGTTTGGAGAGGATGATGCTGAAAATTTGGCGGAAAATAAATATCCATTTCAAAGAAAATAAAGGAAGAGTGAATGGAGGTGTTGAATGCATTAAAAAAATAAGAGTTTGATAAGTCTTTCACAAATCACATAATGAAGTATTTTCGATCCATCCACTACCAAATACATTCTTAAAGTTGGTTCAAAGATTCCGGATTAACGAAAAAAAAACACTCTTGGGATCTAAAACTCCACACAAATATTACAATACCCAAGAGGAAACTTCACATTTACTACGTAGAGATTGTCCAACATGGCTCTGCATGTTGCTCACAATCACCAGGATGTACAAAATTCCCCAAAATAAACAGCTTCAAACTCTAAATGTTCGTTCACAAAGGCACACGCAAATTTATGCACACCAACTACACTCGAAGCCACGCCAAATCAAGAGAAAACTCTCATTTAAGCATTTCACCAAACACAGTGCACTCTAAACTCGAACTCTCAAAACTCTTACGAAGGGAGGCAACAAATGCGTAGAAACTAAGCATGGGACCCACACACCTAAGAAAAATTGTCGAGGCCACTTAAAGACGACCAGTGAGACACAAAATGCAATGATTTTTTTTGAACCTTTCAATCACTAGGTAGACCACGCACACGCATGCATGATATTGTTCGCTTTGGCCCACGGGCCTCACGGTTTTATTTTTAGTGGGTCACAACCCATAAAAGGCCTCATGCAAGGTAAGGGTGCAAGCTCCACAAATCATCCCAGTCACTTTCCTCTCTATAGTCGATGTAGGATTCTAGGGCGTTACAATCCTCGACTCCTATCATCTCCATTTGGGCCCCACAAGTTTAATGGTTCACTCCATTCGGATGTGTATGATGTCGATCCAACGGTGTACAATACATCCGATGGGTGCAAAGGTGAGCCCAATGTGAAATTCAAGGTGTACATTGTTTTACGTATAACTAGATAGACCTTTTGCGTGCAATATAGGCATCACATGAAACCATACAAGATGTTGATAATATGAATAGGGTGAATCTGTAATCTCTACTTAACAGTCTTTCATAGGCGCCTATAAATGCCCAAACATGTTGGCCTTTCACCCACGGCTTGTCTTTTCGTATCTTCATCCATCTTACTCATGGCTCTTGTTTTGGGCTCTGGCCATTCTGATATCCCAAACTCAAACCAATTACAGGGAAATGGAAAATCCATTGTAGGAAGGAAATCTGCAAATTATCACCCTCCCATCTGGGGCGATCGCTTCCTTAAGTCCTCATTTGATGACTTGGTAGGTAGCTTAATCCATGTATTATAGGGATGTATGGTGGTATTGGGTAGGGTGGGTCTACCTCGGATCGCCTTTGCAGGTCAAGCGGCGAGTTAAGTTGAACAAAACCCGAAGCATCTATTTAGCCGAGTTGGAAATTCAATCTGAACCTTAAATACCAGCTCCAGCCGGTTCAGGTTGGTGGGTTGTGGAGTATGAGGAAAGGCTAGGAACTATATCCTGTGACCCAACCCACTTAGTACTTTCATAAATTGCCACCCTGCTGTATAGGATTGCAAATGAACTGGGCTGAATATTGTTGAACTTTGCTCATCATTTTGAGTCCAAAATATTAATAGCCTGGTCCAGCCCAAAGACTTAATATTCAAGCCCAAGCCCATTTCAATGATTAAACTGGGATCTGGGGTGTTCATGTTTTTGCTTTAAAATATTTGTACTGCTTGGAAAATTTTGGCATTCTTGCATAAAAGCATCGTTGGTGAGAAATATGCCTAGTTCTAAATGTGCTTGCACGATGGCCTCTCTCACATACTAGAGTCTATATCTTGTACATCATGTCTTAGATCTCTGATTATGTTAGGTATCTCTACATTATGCTTAGGGTCACTGGTTGTTTTAGGTCTCTCCAGCTATAACTGTTTTTTTTACTGTATAGAAGACTCTTGGGCTGTTTTTTGGGGGGCTCTTAGCCTTGTTCTCTTCCTTTCTCTCTTTTTCTTATACAATTGCCTTTTAGCAAAAGAAAAAAAAAAAAAAAAAAGCTGCTATTGTACTCTATAAATTGGCGGTGATTTATCTCTTAATGGAAGACATGGGTTTTATTGGTTTTCTCTAAGTTTAATTTTGTTGATGTAGAAACCAGACGCATTAACTCAAAAAAGGGCTGATGAGTTAATGGAAGAAGTGAAGAGAATGCTTATCAATGTCAATGATCAGTTGCAAGAATTGAATTTGATCGACGCCATCCAACGCCTTGGACTGGCCTATCACTTTGAGAAGGAGATTGCTGATGCACTCGTCCAGATTCACAACACATACAGTGATAAGGAGGATGATAGTGATGATTTGCATACCATCTCTCTCCGATTTCGACTGCTGAGGCAAGAGGGGTATAATGTGTCACCTAGTAAGTACATACACCTCTTGTTGAAGACTAGTTTTTTTTTTTTTTTTTCGTATTCTAACTAATGGACTGGGTCACTGAGAGACTTGGACATGTGAGGTAGTAAAATGTCACACATGAAAGGGACAGACAACTCGCACATGTGGGGTAATAGAAACTCAAAAACACATGCAAGGAGGACTAACTCACACATGGAAGGAGGGGATGGCCAAGTTAGAAACCCGGTCACCTCGATCGGTGAAAACTGTCGCGTCTTACCACTTGGGTAAGATGCGGTTCTCCTTGTTTACTACTTAGTTGGCATAGTGCATGCATGTGGATGAACAGAGAAAATGACGCTCTCTTCTAGAAAGTATAAAGTCCTAGAATTTTTGCTTGGAAGATAAAAGCAAATCTCATGAATTTGGAAATAAGTTTATCTACAACTTGTTTTGCAGCTCTAGGAAATGGTTTTCATGTTTTTTTTTTTCTAATTTCTTTTTTGTTTCAAAAATAGATGTATTCAACAAGTTCAAGGATGGAGAAGGCAGCTTTAAGAAATCATTAGTTCGCGACATTGGAGGTCTTCTTAGTTTATATGAAGCAGCATATATTGGAATACGTGGAGAGGATGTATTGGATGAAGCCAGGGTTTTTACTACAGAACATCTTAAGTTGGCACTTCCTCATCTTAATTCACCTCTTTCAACCCTAGTTGAGCTTGCCCTAGAGTTGCCTTTGCGTAAGCGCGTTGAGAGGCTACAATCAAGGTATTACATCTCAATCTACCAACAAATGAAGGAACGAGACGACGCCTTATTAGAGCTTGCAAAGCTGGACTTTAATCTACTGCAGTTATTGCATCAAAGGGAGCTAATGGAGATTTCAATGTAAGTTTCATGGTGACTTTAGAGTATCAAAAATTAAAGAAGCCATGAGTGTCTCGTGATAACATGCCACAATTTCTATCTTGAATTAGAGATTTCCTAGAAAAATAAAAAGGAGGTTTGTGTCAATTCTAAAACTTTGACCTTTAAAAAACTTCGACCCATTGACTTTTAAAGGTTTCGAAGAAACACCTTTGACTGGCTTTCGCTAGGAAAATAATTTCCCCTTTGAGTAGAAAAAGACCAAAATGCCCCTTATTTTGAATGCATGCTTTAAACTAATCAAAATAACTAAACCGTTATATATGCAACTTCTATTCCATGCAACGATATACCAAAAGGCAAGCTAAGACTAAATTCCTTATATGATGGGCAATCATTATCATTCAGGCAAAGCAATGGGTTAAGGTCAATCAAGTTAATTGGGTGAGTACACATTTTTGGTTCTTAAATAAGGTGAACTTTTGTCTTATAATTTATTGACTACATGATGAAACATTAGTTTCCAAAAAGAAAAGTAGGTCAAGAGTGTTCTTGACAACAAGGGATCATCCAGTTGGTAGGGAACCCCGCCCTCACTCGATCGATAACAGGACATTAACGGGACATAGATCCATGGGTCTCTCCCAAGAAAAGGCAAGAGTATTCTTCAAAAGTATTTTCATAGTCAAGAAGGTTTTCAGAATTGATGAAAAGCTTCAGGTTTTCTAGGTTAACATTTCTTCAAATTAACTAATTAATTTTGTAAATCTTAACTTGGGTTTTGTTTTATTTGCTAACACATTAGGTGGTGGAAGAAGTGTGATTTTGGTGCAAAGCTACCATTCATCAGAGATAGAGTGGTCGAATGCTACTTCTGGATATTAGGAGTGTATTTTGAGCCACAGTATTCCCGAGCTAGATTGATGATCAGTAGAATCATATCATTAACATCAGTAATGGATGACATCTATGATGTATACGGTACAATGGAAGAACTAAAAGTATTTACAGATGCAATCCAAAGGTTTTGTCTAATCACAATCCTTTATCTTTTGTTATTTGCTTTCTGTCTCCAGTTTAAAACACAATTCATGAATTGAAATGTATGCTGAGATTTTCAGGTGGGACCGAGGCGCCATAGATCAACTACCTGATTACATAAAAGTGCATTTTTGTACACTATTAGATGCCGTTGAGAAATTTGAAGAGGAATTGGCTCGGGAGGGAAAATCATATCGTATTTCATACTTGAAAGAAGCTGTATGATCTAAAACTCTACTTCTTCTTTACCTCGGCACAAGTTATTTAACATTAATATAGCACAGCTGTTATAGATATTAGAAATCATAGGAATGTAATTCTTTTGGAAAAAGATTTGCAAAATTTATCAATTAATTAATTACTTTAATAATAATCTTTTAAAAAAGAGTTCTCAAAAATAATCTTATAGAAAAGAAAGAAGGAAGAAACCTAAACAACTGGCAACCAAAGCACGTCATATATGGCTCCTTTCGTTATATAGATTTTGCCCCCACAATCATGCAGTGGATTCGTGGACATCTAGCCCAAGATACGACGGCTTCTTGATCGGGTATCTCCGTCATTTGCGTACTCAAATGGAAGAAGAACTTGAACCCAATGGACCACGATTTCATACTTGCTTGCAATAACAACAGCCGAAAAAATAGAGAAAAGAATAGAGAAATACTCTACTGTGATGGTAGTATTTTATGTGTTTTATTTGAGCCCTTCTACAGAACCTCCATATATAAATGATCCCAAACGGAAACATACTCATGTTATCGCTACCTCGTGGTAACATCAAGTTTCAAAATAATGGTTGTTACCGTTTCATAACAGCCGTTATGAAATGGTAACATCCCTTACCGTTATGTTATATTAAATATAATGGTAATATTTTGAAACAGTCCAAAAAATCGTCAAAATAACGGTTGTTATGGCCGATATTTGAAAATATTGACCATAACATAATTAAGGTTCAGTGATTTTTTTTTTAAAACCCATGTTCATCTTTCTCTTTAACTCCTTTCCTCTCCAAACTGATTGTTGACCCTTTCGAAACATCTTCTCAAGAAACAAAGTCAATAGTTTTGCAAGATTCGAGTGGATTTCTCTTTGGGAAAAACCAAGGATCTAAAGGAAATTTCTTTGATAAGCTATTTTTTATTTTATTTTATTTTTTTACTTTTTCCAAGACTCAACCACAAAATGACTTAGAACCCCATCTTGATGTGGTAAATATTACTTGAAATCCAATGTCAGTTTACTTGATGATTGAGTAATTAAGTATTGCACTACAACTGGTAGGTTCTTCACTTTAAGTGTGTGACACTAATGGTTTGTTTATAATTATGGTTGCAATTGCATTGTGTGAGATTTATGATATTTCATGCAGACTAGACTTTACATGTCTCAAGATGTTATGACTTAGGGCCCGATATTTTTCTTTAAAGTGTTAAAATGGAAAAGAAAATTGTTTTCTACCATTTTACAATGTTTTGGATTTCTTGGATACCTTTTCTGATTTTTTGGTGTCAGATAAAATCTCGCACCACGATGGAGCATGATAATAGCGAATCGTGACATGATGATCACGAATCGTAATGCAACATGATGACGACTACGACCGCGATTTTAAGTGTACCAGTATTACTTCTGTAGAAGTAGTGCCCCAGAGCAGAAAAGCATAAATACGTTATCACGCATGGTGGTAACGTGCCATAAAATGAGGAGACATGTTGTGAGCAATTACACAAACAACCCAATTGCTTTAAGCAGAAATAGGTCGTACGAGATAGATGGAGTGAGCCAAAAATATACACCACAAGAGTAGTTTCCTATGCTTTAAAGCATGAAACCACCAACAATTCGAACTACTGATTTGTGCAACAAACCATCCTTTATCATCTTTGCATTCTTTTATAAGAGACTTGAGCTCACACACCCTTACAACATAATTTCCCGAGCCAAAGTGGAGCATGGACTAGGTCAGAACTTATAAATAAGGATTTTCTAATAAATTCATCATGCACAATACAATGCCATCCAATAATGGTTTCGATCAGATAAGCTTAGGTGCCACCATAAAGACCCAATCTATTAGAACGATGCATTTGTTTCCATCCATCATATTTATATATAGTTGTTGGCATTGGGCATGGATGTGAGGGCCCCCACCCTTACTGTCATAGTACTGAGAGTAACTCTCACATGAGCTGCCCCCATATAAAGGCAAGGCTCTCTTAAGCTAAAGCTTAGGATAAAATTTCATAAGCTCGCGCTTGTAGGGCCCACCCTTGGTCCATCCAATTAGACCAAACATACGACCCCCCTGAATTGCACATGTCCACCAACTTTTGTCAGATCTGAATTTATTGGACCTTGGATCGACTATATACCAATCCAAATTGACTAATGAATATTAAACTTTTGGGGCCCAAATGGAGATGATAGAAACTTTGGTTGAACTGAATTTTTTGAAAAGAACAAGGTCCCAGGGAGTCCTTGAAATCCTCCAATTCCCATCCCCATGTGGGTCTCCAAGTGGGCCCACTACACACTTGAGGATACCTGAGCTTACCTTATCCTAAGCTTTAGTTTAGGAGAGGGCGTGCATATATATATATATATATATATATATATATATATATGGGGAATGTTCCTATGAGAGTAACTCTCACACTACTATGAGAGTAAAGGGGGACCCACTAGAACCATATCCAATGCCAAAACCTAAATATGAGGGTCCTCCCTCCTTACTCTCATACTAGAGTGAGAGTTAGTCTCATAGGAGAATTTTCATATATATATATATATGGAGATCCTCCTATGAGAGCATCTCTCACCTTATTATGAGAGATAAAGGCAAGGGCCCTCACATCTATATCCAAAGTCAACAGTTTAAATGTGAGGGCCTCTGCCTTTATCTCTCATAGTAAGGTGAGAGATGCTCTCACAGGAGCATCTCCTATGAGAGAGAGAGAGGGAGAGAGAGAGGGCCTTCGTAATTCTCTAACAATGGTGCCATGAGAATTTTTTAAGGGAGTTTGGCCGGAGGTCCCTAAACTTTGGTGTTTCTTTTTTTTTTTTTTTTTTGCAAATGGTCCACTTTTTTTTTGTACAGGCAAAGGTCCCTTTTTATGTTTTAAGCAGTTAAAAAGTCCAGAATGCCCCTTTTAATACACTCTACGTGGTATACCAAAATGGAAAACTTATTTTGTTAAGAGTTTCATTTGGAGAAAAAAAGGGGAAAACCTGTCAATTTCGTGAAGATGACTTTACTGCACAATTCAAAGATTGCGAAAGATAAAGAGAAAGAAAAGGGGGAAAGTTGATTCAAAGAATGAGAAATCATCTAGAAAATCTGCATGTGCGACTGGGTAAAAGTCAGATAAGTTATCTGAGTTTGTTTCAAACTCACATAAATTTGTTTCAAATTCAGATTAATTTGTACTTAACTCAGATACATTTGTTCAAGACTCGGATAAATTTGTTCAAAACTCAGATAAATTTTTCTGAGATTTGCCAGAAGTTCAGATGGATTTATTTGAGTTTGAAAAAAAATCTTTTGAAAAAAATATATATTTATATATCTTTTCAAAGAAACTCACAATACAATAAAAGGAATGAGATATAGTAGCCACGTGAGGAAGAAAACTATAGAAGATCACAGAAACTCTCGCGCACGACTAGAATGAACCCCTTAAAAAGGAGTCAATACTGATCTTGTGTCGGGCAAAGATCAGTTCAATACTTCTGATATGTCTTGGTGTAATTCTTCTCCTATGTCTTATGGGGCAACTATCACAAAAACTCTCACTCACAAAAATTCCTCAATAATGAGGTGGGGCCAAGATCAGTTGGAAAAAATAGGCTGATAATTAGATCTTTGGCCTCTCCATCAAGATGGGTATGATACGAATGACATGGTTATCTGATGATTGCAAAGAAACCCCATGAAAGCTTTTGTAAGTAGTGCCTCCGCAGCAGATCGTACACTGGTGTAGGAGGCCGGGAATCGTTCCCTCGCATTTGAATTTCGAAACATTATCGATTTCCTCCCATTTGAATTTCAAGACTTGATCTAACTAGGAAATAAAATCTGTTAGACAACTTGGTCAGTCATTAAATATCATGCGTATGATATGGCATACTTAGGAATCTCCACCTGAAATAAGTCTAGGCGCATGGACTAGAGGCCTTAACCGAAAATCCTAGGATTAGAGGCCTTAAACAACAATGTTAAGGGACTTCTGGCTAATTTTCTCAACTTTTTACAACCGATGGAAAATCCTATCCAAAGTCCGCCTAAAAACCCAATGGGTCATTAATGATAAATTAATTACTGAATGTTTTTTTCCTTATAGGGCCATTTTATCTGGCTATAATCAAAATTCACCTTCATACAGTATGCCTCTCTTCCCTAAACCATAAAATACATGCACACCCGCACACCTACCCCCTACCCTTCCAACTAAACAAGTCATTCGAATTTCATATGTCCCTCATCTGATCATGCGAAATTCGACACTAGTTCATATTTATCAAATAGCTAAGAATCAGACAACCTTTGAGGGCCTCCAAAACAATATCTTAATATCTCTCATGACAAGACGATTCTCAATTTCTACACATAGGACAATCACAGAGAGCTCTTGCAAATGTTTGCTCCCATTATTTATATATTATCGAAATTATTTGTTGATGCTTGTTTTTGTCTATGCAGTTCAAGGAAGTCTCCAAACACTACTTTATTGAAATGGAGTGGTTAAATTCAGGATACTCGCCAACATTAGAGGAGTATATGAGTGTTGCCTTGATAACTGGTGCATACTTCATGCTCACATTAGTTTCATATGTTGGCATGGGAGATATTGCAACCAAAGAAGTCTTCGAATGGGCAAAAAATAAGCCTAAACTGCTAAAGGCTGCTTCCGTAGTCTGTCGATTCAAGGACGATATTCAATCAAACCAGGTGTGTGTACTTTGAAAATAAGGGTGAACCCATATGCATTGAATTGGAATAAAGGAAAAAAGGGTCTTTTAATTATAAAAATGTTCGTGCAATGATTTTGTGTTGGCTCATTGATCTATTAGGAGTATTAGTTAGGTCCACATCATGAACATAGGTGATATTTTAAAAATATGCAATATTTTACGTAGAAGGGTGTTTTCTCAATAATATTGCAATGTTTTTAAAATATTCCAAGAAAATCAATAGAACATGGAAATATGAAGAAAATGAAATACAGTCGGGAAAATACCATTATTGGGTGATACTCACCCAGGGGCGGACCCAAGTACATCCATGTGTTCTAAAAAAAAAGGAGAATACATTTACGCGGGAGTGGTCGTACTTGTTGGCCTCAATTTTCTTTTAAAATCAAAATAATAATTTTGGTTATGTTCCAAAAACTCACATACAGAAATTGCATCTGCCCCTAAAACCCACATGAAAATCCTGAATTTGTTCTCAAAGCCCAATTGCCTGTTTTGGTCCACACCCCACAAACGAAAGTCCTTAGTCCACCACTTTTAACTCACCATTTCTTTGAGAATTACATTTTTCAGAATTTTATCACTCTCCCATGTTTACTTTTGACATGTGAAGCTTGAACAAATGAGAGGACACGTGGCATCATGTATCCAAATCTACATGAAGGAAAATGGTAGCACATATGAAGAGGCTTGCGAGAAGTTTAAAAGAATGGCTGCGGATGCATGGAAAGACATCAATAAAGAATGCCTAAAGCCTATTGAGGTACCTATGCCTCTCCTCATGCGTGCTATGAATTTTGCGCGTGTTATTGAAGTCTTGTTCCAACACAGAGATGGATACACCAATTCCACATTTGAGACTAAAGATCGCATCTCACTAGTGCTAGTGGATCCTGTTCCAATTTAAGGAAAGAACAACTAGTAGTGTGATTATCCTCATAAAATATGGTCTATGCCTTCAAGTTTCTATTGCTTTGGAATATTTGGGAGAAGCTACAAATGTTATAATGATATGGCACAATTTAGTACATATTTGGGAGAAGTTACAAATGTTACAATGATATGCCACAATTTAGTACGTATGAAACATTAAAATATTGCATAGTTTTACAATAAAATATTTTGTAGTTGTTTCTCCTTACATTGAGCTTGTGATTTTCATAATTTTGTTACTAAAGGTATTTGGAATGCATATGAGAAGGGGGGATTAGAAGTTGAGCAACAACATTCATTACATGAATACCGAGGGGAGCCCGTAAAACTTAGCTATTCTTTATTCCCTGCTTGTCTAGTAAAAAATCAGGCAGTGCTAATCGCTGGCCTTAGCGGCCACACAATGAGTACGTTATACACATAGGTAGGCATGGAAAATAGCTATATGGCATGCATGGAAAAAATTGATCTGACATGTTAACACAATCTCTATAACTTGGCCTTTAAAAAGGATTGGTCTTGAGTAAAAAACTCCGACCTGCATTAAAATAGGTGGAGTTAGGGTCCACCTCAATGACCCATAGGTCGCATGATCCACATTTAATATTGAATGTATGACCTCTATCTTGTGATCTTCCTCCCTTGCACATGATAATCCCATGACATTTATCTTATGATCGTATCTTGTCACAACCCGGGCCCGAGATCCGATCAAACCGGACAAACCTTGGGTCGCACTCTCCATATTTATTCTCGTAAACTCTGAATTAACCGAAGTTAAAACGAAATCCACATGGTATAACAATCATTAATACCTGTCAAATGTACATTTGCAGAATATATATATACATTGACAAAAACAATTAAAACAGTACGAGTCCTTTACAATAAAAGTAAAGTTCAATATACATATTTCATTTTCCTAATTAAGTGAACCACTGCATATTCAAATACAATGCAGGTGACTGTTATTTAGATCTCCAAATGGATACACCAAAGTACTTCTCAAAACATTTCCAAAATGTACCAGTTCCATTATCAAAACATCAACAACAAAAGTTCATCATAAATATTTCTCAAAACAATTTCTCATCCAACTTGCACTCCAGTTCATGTCCATTCGATCAATCCTCCTAGAGGAATCAGATTGGCCTCCTCCTCTGGCGGTACAGCCTCTGCATGATCGGCACTGACAATTGGACCTGTAATGTCATCAATAACACTGTGAACACGACGATTCAACAATGTATACACAAATCTATGATAGTACATGCTATAATAAATTAGTTTATTAATTCTAGACAATTCAAATCAATAACATTAGCCTATACATTCAGAGTCAAGTAATGAAAATAACCAGGTTGGCAACTACAATAGTATTCGTTTCATTTTCATTTCTTCCAACGGAAGCAGTCATTGTATTTGTAAATACAAATACTAGTCATTCATTCATATTCATTCATTTTCAATGAGTACTCTATATTAGGTTGCTTTTCATTCAATAATTTGTGGGATCTAGCTACCGTTGTCTGGATCAGAGATCACTGCCATCACTACGGAGCTCCGGAACACCCCTAGTCCATCTATTGTAGTAGGATTGTTCATTAATTCATTTCAGCTCAATAGCGAGCTTAGGAAACTACTATGTAGTGCCAGACTCTAGACTCAAATCGAATCAAATCAATAAACTCTATTCAATTCAATTTCTCTATTAAAAAACCATTCATTTAGGTGTAACACTCGGTTATCTAGTGCATAGAGTCCCCTTAATTATCACCTATGGAGGCTTGTAACAAATGAAAGATTAATGCACGCCACTGAAATAAGGTTCAAACTCATCAATTCTCCTTCTTCTATAGTCCATAAACCTCAATTACACTATAAATAGTCCCTAGACTGATTTATAGACCTATCCACACACATCAAATGAGTTTTTTATTCAATTACAACCACCTTTGTTTGGACTCAACTTTGAGTCTTCCAATCACTAGGATTTGTAAACCATTAGATTTTACATTCCAAGAGCTTTCCAACGATATGTGGAAGTCCAAAATCCGACCTATAGTTCTAAAGTTATAGCATTTTGAAGTTACCATTGTTGAGCCCACTGGGCCAGCTCGCTATAGCGAGACACCTTGCTGTTTGACCTCCGAAACAGCAGCCGATGCTATTTTTTGAATTCATTTTCACTCCCATTCATTCTCAACCTGTACAATACATGGAACCTCATGTTCCCTTCTAAAATACTATCTCCAAAAACAACTTCTTCCAATCCATTGAATCAACCCATACACACAATTAAATTTATAAACAAATAGGGCTGATTTCATAATCATAACAAAATCAGTAGAAAACTATACCAAATAACATCTAATCACAAGCAAATGTTTATACTTACCTTGTTGAAGATTAATTAACTCAAAGACCCTTGTTTAGCTTGATTTTGAGATGAAAATCCCCAAATTACAATCCTCTTTCAACCTAGAAATCAAACCAATCCACATACACAACCTCTATAAGCTACTTGTGCTAAAACTACTCCAAACCATTCCATACAACTTTAAAACTCGATAAAGAGTCTAGGATACTTACTTGTAGCTCAAATAAGAGAATTCTTCCCTTTCTCTCAAGCTCTATCTCCAATTAACTAACCAAGAAGATGAAGTCTCTTCCACCCACATGCAAAGCTTCAATCCTCTCAAATGGTGGAGAAAATGGAAGGAGGAAGAAGACAAATGAGCCTAGGGTTGCTGTGAATGAGTGAATGAATGAACTCATTTGAGTTCATTGACCTTATAAGCCACTATTGCATAAAACCCCCCTCTTCTTCACTTATTTCTAATTCAAGTCAAATGAAGACTCACTTGATCCAATTCACGTCGAATGGAATCGCGTCTTTTACAGGAGTTAACGAAATCTTTGAGATACACGCGTTGGTGTCAAGAGTGATCGTATTCGACAAAATACACGAAAATCTGTATTTTCGAAAAAGTCCTTATTTTCCTTTTTTGAGTCTAAAATCAACTCAATTACCTTAATCTCATTCATTATTATTTCATTAAGCCCAAATAATTCATTTGAGGCAAATTCAATTCTATTTGGTCATTAACCATCATTAGCTTAATTAAACATGATTACTTAGCATTAATTTCAAACAATTAGAGTTAATCTCGATTAACTCGGGACGGCGTGTAACATATCCTTCGTGCATGATAACTTTATCCAACTAGTTTTTCTCCATTCATAGTTCTCAGCAAAGGAAGTCACCTCCAACCACCATCCAATGCAATGTCAAAGGCTTATAGAATGCCTTCCTTGGGCAATGCTTGTAAGAAATCCGAGTCAAGGTAAAGTTTAAAAGAGTTATTAGTAGTTGTTAGAGTCAAGGGTGGACCTACATTGTAGTGACTTGGGGCACTCGCCCCAGGTCGGAATTGAAATTCCTAGAGAGTTGAAACAGGGCAGGCCTACGTTGGAGCGATTTCGGGCCTGATTTGAGGCAGTTACCCCAGGTCAAAATTGAAATCCCCATAGATTTGAAAGGGCCCTTGGAAAATGCCCCACATGTCTAAACTTGTCGCTCTACATATGTCTAAATATAGCCCCACATATATAAAGCTTTGTTGGTGAAAAAAAGAAAAGAAAAAGAAAACATTGTAGAAACACATCTCTCCCTCTTCTTCAACAACCTCTTCTTTCAAAATGATTGCGCGGATTGTTGATCGAGGTCTTTGTCGTCTGTTCCTATATACTATGCAGACTACTACGCACTACTAGAAAGTTGATTTTTTTTGCGCATAAAAAAGCGGGCGGCCGCCGGTGGTGGTCGCAAAAGACCTCATTAGCGGCTGCCTAGCGGTCGCTAAATATGGTGGTCGCAATAACGGTTGCTAATCATCGCTTTTTTCCTTCCTTCCCACTTCTTTTTTCCTTTCTCCTGCCCTGCTCCCGCGCTCTGCAGTGCAGAAGAATCCTTTCTCCCGCCCTGCTCCCGCGATCTGTAGTGCAGAAGAAACCCAGTTTCTCTTCGCTTTTTTCCTTCCTTCCCACTTCTTTTTTCCTTTCTCCCGCCTTGCTCCCGTGCTCTACCCTGCTCTGCACTGTGCCCTCGGTTTGCCCTCCTGCCGTACCAGAGACGCCACCGCCGGAGCAGCCACCGGTTCTCCCTCTCTCTCTCTCTCTCTCTCTCTCTCTCTCTCTCTCTCTCTCTCCCTCTCTCCCTCCCTTCCTCCCTCTCGCTCTCGCTCTACACTGTGCCCTCGCTCCCGCGCACTGAAGCCGTTGCTGACGAGGTACTGGAACAGCTCCCCTTCTCCGAAATCCTCTCCATTGAGAAGATCTCTCTCGGCGAAAAGGTTAGATCATTCTCCATGTGCGGATTCATTTTCCAGTTGATTTGGGTGTTGTTTTGGGTTTCTGTGGTTGATTTTGGGGGAATTTGGATGATTTGGAGGGGATTTTTGCGGTTTCTGGTTCTTCATTTGACTTGAGCTGATGAGAGTGTAATGGAGATTCTCGGCCTCATTTGAGGTCTTCTTGTTATTATTTATGGTTTCTGTTATTGATTTGGTTTTGAAGTGTTTGGAGTGAAATTTTTGAGATTTCTGATTTCACATTTTGAGGTTTCGTCTAGAGTTTTATTGATTTTTTTGTTTGTTTCTGTTGTTGATTTTGTGTTTGAGGCAATCTAATGAAACAGGTGAGTACTTTTTGCTTCCCTGTCATTGTTATTTTGAAAATTATGCCCCTGTCATTTAACAATTCAAACTATTCAAAGTTCCATGCTTTCATCTTCTTTTGTCTAGACGTCCACTTTGTTATAAGGGAAGAAGATAGCAACGACATATGCTTCCTGTAGATAAATGACCCTTCTCACCTTTTGTTTCCCACCTTTTTAAGACCCATCTTGCACTACTGATGGGTGTGATCAAATTGTTGCTTTCACCTTTTTGAGGTCCCCTCTTCCTTGAATTTCAACTTGTAAGGCCCATTGTATAGTTATCTAGAATATTAACCAGTTAAGCATCGGCTCAAAGTGAAACAAATAACTCAAGTTGAAGCACCTAAACCTTCAAATTTTCTACATCTAATGCGGTGGTGGTGGTTGTGCTTCCTCCTCAAACAGCAGCTTTGGAAGCTATAAATAAAGATGAGCATTTTCAAGGTGTGGCCCTTATAGCATGTGACTCCCCATAAGGCCCATATTAGTGGTCTTCATAAGTTTTTAAGGTTGGGATACCCTGCTTTGTAGAACAATTTCTCTCATTGGCCAATTCATACCACTCACATAAGCTGTAGGGACATTATGTAGGGTTCCAGGGGTTTGTGACTGTGAGTCCGAGTCTCTTGTAATCCATAATAATGATGATGATGAAGATGACTATGATGAAAACAAAAACAACTCCCCTTTGTTTGCACCATTGGTGCTTGAATGACTATACCATGTGTAAAATGTCTTTTGATGTCCATTGCAGCTTGCTTTAGTTGCAAGAAAAGGGAGACGACTGCCATTTCCTTGAAAGCAAGGATACTAGAGTCCAACTCCTCCCATAGGAAACTCATTTCTACATAAAAGACCATCATTTCCTTGAAAGCAAGGAAGCTGGAGTAATATTTAATGCGATAAAATAGAAAATATGATATAATCACAAATCTGATTCTAATCTAATTCGAATTTAGCTAATAATTCTAAGCTTAACAGACCATCATAATTATCACATATCTAAATATGGTTTAACATATTTAACAACAACATCCTTTCTAGAGAACAAGGGGTTGTCCAGTTGGTTGGGCACTCCATTTCTCACCTCATTGTGTGGGGGTTCAAACGCTAGATCATCTTTATGTTGGAGTAGGCTTCTTTTCAATGACTAGGTCTCTCGTCGGGAAAAAAAAAAAAACCAGCAACCTTTCTAGTTTTTATATTCTTCACTAATATCATCTGTGTCAGGTTCTCTTTGACAAAACATTTAGAAGTTTACTCATCCACTCTTTTTGTTCATAATAAGATTATAAGAGTAAATCGCTCATGCCAAACACGTTAGTGTGACACCAATAGGTATGATTGGGCCCAGCAAACTGATGCCTATTACATGGTCTGTTACAATTCTGTTACAGTGAAGTTGAAACATTGTTTATTTGATGCCACTCCTTTTATTTCTTGTGTGAACTCTTATCTCTTGGATCATGAGATTAGCCTAGCAAATTATCTATAATGAATCAGTATTAGACCAAGAGAGTGCAACTTTTGATAGTTCAACAATCTTTCTGCAGTTGCTGGGCAAACATTGAGAAGGTTAACGATTTAAAACTGAAGAAATAGCTATTCTACATTTAAAAAAAAGTTAAAAAAAGGGGTCTTAATCTCATATAAAGTTAACAGCAATCAGAATCTAATGCAAATGCAATGCAAAGAAGCAAAAGTGCCTGTGACTTAGCAGAAATAAATGCCCCAAACCATGTAGTATACCATAAATGGCACAAGTTTATGCACCTTGTTTTGACTATAAAAAACTAAACACCTGTAAACATGGGATGCCGTTGTAAGAGCATAAGAGAAAGGAAATGTTATTCATGACTTGCAGGAACTGACGGAACAAGATTTCGACTGCCGGATTGCTCGTACAGTTGAAACGTAGGTTTAAATTAGAACTATAACTTAAAACTTAGAAAGCGAACCTCCGGGCTACCAAAATGAGTAAACGGGCTCCGTTGCTCGTGAAACTTGACGGGCATGTGCCCGTAGTCATTCATGACTTGCAGGAACTGACGGAACGAGATTCCGACTCCCGGATTGCTTGTACAGATGAAACGTATGTTTAAATTAGAACCTTAACTTAAAACCTAGAAAACGAGCATCCAGGCACCCAAAACGAGCAAACGGGCTCCGTTGGCCGTGAAACTTGACGGGCACGGGCCAATAGTCATTCATGACTTGCAGGAACTGACGGAATAAGATTTCGACTCCCCGGATTGCTCGTACAATTGAAACGTAAGTTTAAGTTAGAACCTTAACTTAAAACTTAGAAAGGGAGCTTCCGGGTGCCCAAAACGAGTAAAAGGGCTCCGTTGCCCGTGAAACTTGATGGGCACGGGCCAGTAGTCATTCATGACTTGTAGGAACTGTCGGAACGAGATTCCGACTCCCGGATTGCTCGTACAGTTGAAACGTAGGTTTAACTTAAAACATTAACTTAAAACTTAGAAAACGAGCCTCCGGGCGCCCAAAACTAGCAAACGGGCTCCGTTAACCGTGAAACTTGACGGGCACCGGCCCGTAGTCATTCATGACTTGAAGGAACTAACGGAACGAGATTTTGACTCCCAGATTGTTTGTACAGTTGAAACGTAGGTTTAAGTTAAAACTATAACTTAAAACTTAGAAAACGAGCCTCCGGGAGCCCAAAAATGAGCAAACGAACTCCCTTGCCCGTGAAACTTGATGGGCATGGGCTCGTAGCCATTCATGACTTGCAAGAACTGACGGAATGAGATTCCGACTCCCGGATTGCTCGAACAGTTGAAACGTAGGTTTAACTTAGAACCTTAACCTAAAACTTAAAAAATCAGCCTCTGGTCGCCCAAAACGAGCAAATGGGCTTTGTTGCCTGTGAAACTTGATGAGCATGGGCCCATAGTCATTCCTCACTTACAGGAACTGACGGAATGAGATTCTAACTTCTGTGTTGCTCGTAAAGTTGAAACGTAGGTTTAACTTAGAATTATAACTTAAAACTTAGAAAACGAGCCTCCGGGAGCCCAAAACGAGCAAACGTGCTCCAGTGCCCTTGAAACTTGACGGCACGGGCCCATAGTCATTCCTCACTTGTAGGAACTGACACAACGAGATTCCGACTCCCAGATTGCTTGTACAGCTGAAACGTAGGTTTAACTTAAAACGTTAACTTAAAACTTAGAAAATGAGCCTCTGGGCGCCCAAAACGAGCAAACGGGCTTCGTTGCCCGTGAAACTTGACGAACACGGGCCCATAGTCATTCCTGACTTTCAAGAACTGACGGAACGATATTCTGACTCCCGGATTGCTCGTACAGTTGAAACGTAAGTTAAAATTTTAAAATTTTAATTTTAATTCTTAATTCTTAATTTTTTTATATTTAGTATAAATTGACAATTTTTATAATTAACTATTAATATTTATTTTCCTTTTTGTGTTCAAGTTTGAGAGCATCAGATCTTCCACAGCACCTTGCACGGTCAATTTTTTTTTTCTGTAATTGTAATGGATATTATTTGTTGAAATTTTTGTAATGTTTTGAATGTAATTAATATAAGACTTTCTTTTTTTATTAGTAATTTTAACTGATGGTAGTAGTTGTATATAATATATTCAGGTACAGGTATAAAAAGCAAGAAAAAAAATTGAGAAAATACGGGATTATCTTAAAAAAAATTTATTGGCTTAGTGGCGGTCGCTAAAAATAAAAATTATTTTACTATTAGCGATCGCCAGTGGCGGCCGCTAATACTTTTAAAAAATTAAAAAAAAAAACTATTAGCGATGGTATTTCAAGTATTAGAGACCGCTATGGCGGCCGCAAATGGTGCCAATTTTTTAAAAAAAAAAAACTATTAGGGACCGCCACCTTGCGGTCGCGAAAAACAGTTGCGACCGCCAATACTTTTTGCGACGAAGCAATTGCGTCGCTCTCTTGGCGGTCGCTAAAGAGTATTAGCGACCGCTAGAAAACTTTTAGCGATGGCTTTTGGCGGTCGCTAAAAGTCCTTTTTCTAGTACATCTTCATGTAGCAAACATAACTGGTATAATATATCCTTCTTATTCACTCTATGCCTAAATTAGTCTCCAAGTCCTAATTCCAAACCATAAATTCTCAAATTCTATTTTGAACTCTAAGCCCTAAACCAACAAATCTGAGCATATAAAAAAGAAATCCAAAGATGACCAAATTCATTCATGTTATCATGCCTTTTTACCCCACTATGATTCCAAAAGTCAAAGATGGAATTCCGGCTCTTATTATCCAAAGGCTAGAGGCTTTGAGAAAGTGAAACAGAAAAGGATGGGTGTCCTCAAAATGTTCTTGTATTAAGTTTTTCTCACACCCACTCACCTTGAATTTATAGCGACCTCTATTGGACATTGATCATCTGCGTCCATGTCAACGTCGAGATCTGCCATGGAGAGTATGTATCACGAGTGAAATCTTCTTTACCCATAAACCTTATTATTTTCCATTTTCATTAATGATATTTGTAATAGGTCATCTCATCAAGTTGAGATTCAATCCAGCTGGCCAACCTATAGGGCCAACTGCTGCAACCATTTCCACAAACATAGGTCGGATTGTGAAGACTCATGTGCCACCAACCCACAACGGTTGGAAAAAAGTGCCACAACAACTTAAGGAGGATGTATGGAAGCATGTCCTCGTGAGTGTTTGTCCATTTTTAATTGGTGATTTACAATGTATTGATGTAATGTAACAATGCATGATTTATCTTTAAATGTTATGATTGTGCAGACACTTTTTGATGTTCCTGAATGCCACCCCCCTTGTGTCCTAACAAGAGCAAATGCGACATGGAGGGATTGGAAGTACAATCTCCGATGTAAAGTATATGATAAATATAACACGGACGCGGAGAGAAAAAAGGCTTTACCGCAATACTTGAAAAGAGAGGATTGGGAAACTTTTGTGGATTCAGAAGGGTCATTCGAGGCACAGTTAAGGAGGAGGGTAGGAAAGGCTGTGAGGGCATCTTTGGAAAGCCCACACACTTCTGGCAGAAAAGGGCAGGAAAGGGTTGCTGACGAGTTGGTAAGTATGATTATTTCAATCTATTTTAGTTCTTCAATTTATTATGTAATGCCAATGTTTCCTTCAAAAATTTTCAGCAACAACAACATCCTGAAAGGGAGGTCACCCGGTGTGAGATCTTTATCAAGACACATTACAAGAAGGATGGCACTGCCTCAAGTCACCATGTGGTAAAGAGACATCAACCTATTTGAGATTCATATTTCTTATTTCGGATGACTAATTTGGTTTCGTTGCTAAAAAAGATATATACCTCGATGCTAAGATTGATACAATCATCTTAGCATACAAATAGTCATATGTACAAAAGAATCATTTTGAAAACCTATTAAAGAAGAGGGAGTGAAACATGAGGAAGATGAGTGCCCTGACCATTTCCATTCCACTTATCAATCAAACATATCATAAGCCTCTTCATAATTCTGTCACTCACAGTTGTGTAGTACCATGTCCATTCCATCTAAATTCTCCTCCAAAACCCAGATGCTTCATTTTGCATGTTGGGGTTGACTTTTTATTGTTTTCTCTTAGATCTGGTTTATTGAGCTTTGTTTTTGCATAGATAGGTTTGTGCTACTAATGCTAGAAAGGAATGATGATATGGAATAATTGGTGTCTTTTCTTTTTGGGTTTGGTTTGTGCCTTGTTTCTTTTTGGATTTCCCATGTTAGATGTAGGGAAATAAAGATGAGATAGAGAATAGATCATTGCATGGTTGGTGTTTGGTTTTTTTTTTTTAATGTTTATTAAGTATGGATCTCTTTCTCTCTCTCTCTCTCTCTCTCTCTCTCTCTCTCTCTCTCCCTCTCTGTGCGTGTGTGTGTTCTTTGCTGAAATTACTATATATTGAAAGAAAGTGAAAACATGAAAGAATGATTTACAACCCGAGGAAAAAATCTCAAATTCTTTACTACTTTTAATTGTTTTGTCTTAGTCTTAAGTCTTTTGGCTTCTTTATATTTTCCTTCCAATCTTTTCTTTTGCTAAATTTCTTGGGATTGTTTCTTTTGTTTCTCAATTTGTTGAAACTACTATGTTCACATTAAGAGAAAGAACAAGGTTGGAAAAGATCTTGATACTTAGACCTTCAAAGAAGTAAATGAAAATTATGTATTATTGTGCTGAAACTGCATGTTTAATTCGTGAAAGAGAAACAGGTAAATATTCTTAGCATTGAATTATTGGGATCCTGGACTTTTAACGCCATGAATGTGAGAATTGCTGCGTGTTTTATCAAAACTAGAAACAGGTTCTAGATTTGTGTTTTTTGCGTTTGAAATGTGAGTATCAGTTGAAAGAGTTGGTTATCTTACATGCAACAAATTTTTGGGTTGTGTTATGGTGTTTGTGTTAGTCTAATATGAGTTATTCACTAGGAGTGATGACCGAATTTGAGGTTGGCTATGATTGTGGAATTAATAGTGGTTTTGCATATATCATGTGGGTTTAGTTGAAGCTTTTGGCAACTTATTATGAAGTAAATTGCAAGGTTTTGCTCTCTTTCATGATATTTGTGTTGCTTTGATGTTTTTCATTTTTTTTTATTTAAGAGAATTTGAAATTGGGTGTGATCCTGGATGTTTGGTCTTCCAATGGGTTGTGATGTCTGGTTGAAATTAGCTGTTTTAGTGTGCTTTGGTCGGTAGAACAGCCATAAGGAACTGTGGAGGGAGTCTTGGAGTTTAAATATTGGAGAGAAAGGATTGCAATTAGAAAGTTCTAGAGCATTTGTAGCTTGCCCAATTTTGGAATTTTGTATTCTGACTTGAACCAACCTTATCCATTTTGAATCTACTAAATTTTTTATGCCAATTGTTATTTTATTGTTTCCAAGATTAGAAAGATGGAGAAGCTTCCTGAATTTTCATGGGGGATGGTGGTAGTGAGGTGGACCCATATCTGAATCAGGCATGATGGGCAGTTTCGATTAGAATATTGGTGGTGAGATCAAAACCATAGGTGGTTTTGCAATGCCCCACTAGCAAGTTGCCACTTCATGACATCATTCCGATCGAGTTACAAAAATCACATGTGTAGTGCTCATGTAAAATATGTTCCCTCTTTTCATTATAGTACTCTTTACAAATCATACCAACAACCCTCAATTGTATCAACACTAGAAGAAAGGGATCAGTTTTGTTTTAGTAGAGATTGGCTCATTCCACTGTTAAAGTAAACAACAACTTAGATTGCGCTTCATCTAATTGGGTCAATAGGGCTTTTGAGATGAGTTGTTGCTATTGGGTCCAGGATTGGCCAAAAAACTTGTCATTCTAGTTATGATATTGTTATTTCCTATCGTGTTTTATTTAACAATTTGTTTTACAGGAAAGGCTTAGTAGAATGTGTGACGATGACCCTTCCATTGCACATAATGATATCGACAATGATGGGGTTGCAAAGGTATGCGGTTTATCTTATATTTATATTTAGATATCAACTTGATTTTAATTAATACTTAACAATGAATACATATCAAGAGAAGCTATTGACCTTTTTAATTTTTAAAATAGGTTTTTGGTACCGATACTCGTGGACGCGTCTGGGGCTTGGGGTTGGGTGTCTTAAGGTCAATTTTGCATAATTCAAATCCTTATAAGAGAGCTTATGAAGAAGAGCACAAATCGCATGTGGCCCTTGAGACTGAGGTGGATGGGTTGAAATCTCGAATGGCGGACATGGAGAAGATTGTTGCTTCCCTTTCTCAAAGTGGGACGCAAATGCTGTCTTCGACCGATCACGAGAGTTCCTCTCGTGTAAGACACAACTGTACATATAAAATGTAGATTCATAAACTTATTTAGATAATTGAGTATGATAAAATATTTACATTATGTCTTTCTTAATTATAATGTAGGTGAGACCGCTATCCACACATCAAGAGACACAAGCAAGCTCGAGATCAACACTCCCAGGGACATACAAGTTGATGCATTTAAGGAAGAGCACAGTTGTAGCCTTTGGGAGTTTGATGGGGGTATCACCGGACAATTCAGACTGTTATAGAATTGTTATAGATGAGATTGTGGATGGTGACATCGAGTTGATGGATGGAGTTAGGAAGATGGAAGATATTATGGTTGCAGACATTATTGATTGGGCAACATTTAGGACTTTCCCTTGCTAGTTTTTTCTTTTCTAAATTACTTGGATTTTGATGATGGGATGGATGTTCAGTTGTTTTGGATGGAGCTTTGTTTCCTTAACAACTTTTTGAGTTTTGATGATGGGATGGATGTTCAGCTGTTTTGGATGGAGCTTTGTTTCCAGGATAACTTTTTGAATTTTGAATTTTGAATATTGTATGGATGTTCACTTCTAGTGTTATTTTTAAATGGATATTGATATGGTGGTCAATGGATGTTTGAAAGGTTAATGGTTGTAATTGGTATGTGAATGGATAAGAGTGGATAAAGTACATGTGGTGATTATTAATTGATTTCAGCAGGTTGAATTTTTTTTAATTTTTCAATTATTTTTTTTCTAGAAAAATAAATAGAACGACGACTTTTAACCGTCGTTTTATTTATTTTATGATTTTGGCTCTTCATTAAATTTAAAATAAACGACAGAGGTAAACTGTCATTATATCCGACGTTTAGCCGTCGGCATTTTGATTTAAGGTGTCGGTAATAATCGCATTAACCGATGGTTATTAGCCGTCGTTAATTTAAATATTTGCGATATGTAAAAACCGTCGTTTAATTAAGATTATCAACGGTTATTAACTGTCGTTTTTAAAAGCGACTACAATATTGGCGACGGTCCTACTGACGAACATATTTGTCGTTTTTGAAAGAAAACGACAGTTCTTGGCTGTCGTTTTTTTGCCTTTTTTACGTAGTGTACCTCCCCCCCTCTTCTGAAGGAAACCCGTCGTATTTTTTTTGGTTAGAAACTAAAATGTGGGTGATATATAATGGGGAAATTCTATTTGCACCCACCAACTTTGCCGAGCATACCCACATGCTCAGCTCACCCACAGCAAAAATATAAAGTCTCATTTTCTACTGAGCCCACCCACCCATGATTACAAACGTGCCCTTCTTCTTCCTTCTCCTTCTTCCGTTCTTCCTCATTTCTGTCAATATTGAGAAAACAACGTCATTTCCGAGCCTTAGGTGAGTGAAACTTTGAAGGCAGATCATCTTCTCTTCTTCGTGAGCAAAGACAGATTATCTTCATCTCCCAAGGTACCTCTTTATCTTCAACTTCTTCCATTTTTGTTTTTCTCATTGTTAATCATTTTTCCCAACTAAATAAACTTGTAATGCAAATGGATTGAGTGCATGGAAATGGAATGGAGTTTGTAGGTTGCAATTGGGATTGAATGGAAGAGATGGGAGAGGGGAGAAGGAAAATCAGTGACGGTTGACATGCAAAATGAAAAACATGATTCATGTCCAGCACGGAAACGCAGATCCGTGCACATTCTACAATTCAATGAAGTGCATAAAAAATTTGCACGGAGATTAAAACCCGTGCGTTGTGCATATGCACAGTGATTCAAATCCATGCTAATTGCATATGCACGGAGATTAAAACCCATGCATTGTGCATATGCACGGAGCTTCAAATCCATGCAGGTTGCATTCGCACAGAGATTCACATCCGTGCATATGTGGAATGCACGGGTAATTAGAATCGCACAGTTTCAGATATGCATTGCTAATGAAATCCATGCAGTATGTTTACTTATTTATTGCTAATCCGAATGATGTATATTTCAGCATGCCACCAAGATGAGTTCGTCGTGGTAGTTCTTCGACCTTAGGGCGCAATGATACTATTAGTAGTTCATCGACCTTGCGGGATCGTAGTGCTGTGGCGAGCTCATCCACCACAGATTGTCATAGGCCTACGGTGTCAAAGCAGAGACGCAAGGTGTGACATGATCCAAGTCCGGATCCGATAGAGGAGTCAGAGGAGGATGTAGCCGTTCAGGAGGCTATAGATGATGATATTACTGATGAAGATGCACATTTGCTCATTTCAGAGGAGAGGGTGGACAAGGATCATCATGCAGGTCCTATTCCAGGTAGTCCAGAGGATCTCTATGTCCTTATCAGCTTTAGGACGCACATAGCTATGTCGATATGGGGAGGGGAGGTATGACATTCTGACAATGTGGTAATGGTTCGTTTTTCTTATTGGAATTGTTAGAATCTAATTTTAATATGTTTTATTACATTGTGCAGGATCGCGATACTCTTAAGTGTATATGTCATTGGCCT
The DNA here is from genome assembly GCA_038049695.1 of Cinnamomum chago. Classification (NCBI taxonomy): domain Eukaryota; kingdom Viridiplantae; phylum Streptophyta; class Magnoliopsida; order Laurales; family Lauraceae; genus Cinnamomum; species Cinnamomum chago. The sequence continues at coordinate 28,444,850 of CP142451.1, read as the reverse complement.
AAGTTGAGATCATGATATCTACGACAGGTGGGTGAAGATAATCATATTCCTGGACTTCATGTGATTATAGAGGAGTCCGGCTTGGCACCACTGAGGATGCACCTATCTTACCGCCATATCGACCAGGCTTTGGTGTCGGCATATGTAAAGAGATGACATGCCAAGACTAACACTGTCCACCTACCATTTGGTGAGATGACGTTCACATTGGATGACGTCAGTGCTATTATTGGCATTTCAGTTGTTGGTACACCCGTTCACGCACCGACTCAACTGTCTTTTACTGATCAGATATCATTGTTGGAGCGTGGATTGGGGGTGGATAGAGGGGCTGCTAGCGCAGAGTTGTCCTTGGCTCGCAGTGGGGTGGTTAGAATGTCATGAATCAAACATATGTGTAGTGATGTGACTCCTCAGTTGAGTGCGCTGCCAGAGGCTATCTATTATATTTATTAGGTTGCACACTCTTTGTCGAAAAGTCTACGACGAGAGTCTCCATCTTCTACTTAAAGTTATTGATAGACGTTGGACATATTCGACATTATGCATGGGGAGCTGCTGCGTTGGCGTATCTTTATAAATAGTTGGGATAGACGACAATGATAGATGTTCGACATATTACTGGATATCTCACTGCTGCAGGTATCTCACGCGTATATAGATATAACAATTTGGTATCATCAAATTTGTTAATCCATGTATTATGCGTGTACATGCCTGGGTATACGAGCACTTCCCCTTTGCTCGTCCGCGAGCACAAATTGGATATACTACAGGCGAGCCATTAGCACGTCGATGGTATCCTTCCAGCAGTTCGGGTAACATGATGGAGAGTATACAGTTGATACGTGAGAGGCTGGACGGTATCCATCCGAGCTAGATGAATAGACATACCTATCTAATAGTTACTGATCGTGAGCTCCAAGTGTAGAGCTGCGATATAGTAATAAACCGGTGAGACCAGATCGATCCACAGGGAGCAATGTTGATTAAGAAACTTTCCAACTTTTAACCTGTCCTAATTAAAATCTAAAACTAGCCTAAATAAGAAACTAATCAAATTACATCAACTTTTCGAAATAACTGAATGTAAAAAGTTTAATTACAATTCTTTCCAAAAATAAAAGACCTAGTCTACTAATGGAAACCTAATCTAAGCAATCCTAGAATGTCTAAAACCTGCAAAAGAACACACAAATCAAACAACCAATTTAATATGAAAAATCAAAATAAAAATTCCTAAATTATATCCTACTTACCAAAAAAAATTATAATGAAAATATGAATGATTTATGAGGTCCTACATGCAAACAATGCAATTCTAAACAAGTTCTTAAAAATCTGATGCACTCTGAAAAATTCTAAGTAAGAAAAACCTTATGCACAGGCCTATTTTCACTGGATTGTAGAACCTACCTAAGATGCTCTAAACCAAAACTTAATGGCTGAAATTCGAACCTTGATGATTCATGAACACAATAAAAGAAACAAAAGTGAAAAAGGAGTTCGGATGAAAAAGATATAAATGCAACAAGATGCCTACCTTAACCAGTTATGTTGCTGAAATCTGGTATGACCTTGTTGGGTACCCCTGTTTATGCCTCTGGTTGACATGGTTCCCGAGGTTATCTTTGGCTGAAATTCTGGGATTTCAAAGTCCTGATACCTTACTTTAATTCTGCTAAAGTTCAAGGAAAAATAATATCTCTTTCCTGGTTTTCAAATCACATACTTTTGGAACACAGTCAAACCAAAACTGCTGAAACAGTGCAGTTTTTTTTTCAATGTGTAGATTTTCCACTATGTATCAGGTCCGAAATTAGCATTATTAATCAGTCATTAAACATTGTGATTTCAGAAACAAAACCTATTCTAATGCAATTTCTAATTATGATGCATGAATTATTATGAAGAAATAAATTATGCATAAACTTAAAGTGCAGGAAATAAAAGAATTTGCTGGAAAATAAAAGTATTGTTGCTAAAAGTAAAAGTAGTGAAACTAATAAAATTCAAATGTAGTGTTGTGAAGAAAAGTAAATGTAGTTGTGCAAAATTTAAATGTAGTTCAAGTAGTGAAATTATCTTCTCAAAAATTCTTTCTCAATACAATTTAGAATCACTTCAAATATGCCCTCATATACTTGGGTTGTCAATCCAAGCACAAAAATAAGCAACATAAATAAAGCATCAAGCATAAACCATAAGAAGAATATTGAAAAAAATAACTTTTACTAACATGTACTTTTATTGGATAGTGGACGAAGTTGTTTACCAATTTGTTTAAGTATGCATGTTGATGAAAGTAGAAATGGTGATCCAAAATTTTGCACTAAAAATATAAAATAACATTACATTAAGCAGATGAATTGTCTCCTACGTTGCAACAAAGTCCCCTATGATATCTTTGAACTGCTCGATGTTCGAGGCATAAGGAAGTTGTCATCCTGTTGCACATGGTTGATAGTATTTGTGCCAATTTGTAGCAATTGGGGGGGGGGGGGGGGGGGGGGGGGGCATGGGAGTTCCGGATGCGAAGAACAGTTGGACAAAATGGTTTCCATTTGACGAACCCAATTGTGAACACTTTGCCGGAAGGAACTGGAATCAGAGTAGACCTTAGAGGTAGGAAAGTAAGGCACTGATGCAAAGATATGTGTATCAATACAGCATTATAAAAAGATGCTATCAAATGACCCATATTCGGCATTGACATCCAACAATCAAACGATGGATTGCTATCAAAGTATGTCAATGAGTAATATAGCTCACTAACCCTGTGCTCTCCTCCATATACCAAGGCATAATATGTTTGATATCTTTGCAATTCATTGCTCAAATCCATCCTGACCTAAACTCAATTATCCTCGCCCATTCCCAAAAGACCGGCTACACATCTAAAGCCACAGTTGCCATCGCTGCAACATCCTTAATACGCTGGATAAATGGTCTGAGAGTCTAAGGAAGCATATCATAATAAGATGTAGACGATCCTGATCGATTCCGATGAACATCTAGCTTCTCTTTCTTCTTTGTTATCACCGTATTGCTTATCTTTGGTATAGCAATTTCTTGAATGGGGAGTGCACACTCAAAAGAAAATGGATCTCGGCGAGTAGAAGTATCCGACGTCTTCTTATTCGATTGGATCGACTCCGATTATTCAACTTGACATCCGGCTCAAGAAGATAGGTGGATGAAGGATTTGCCACTTCTTTCAGTTTTTTCAATATCTGTATTTTACCCAATTGATCACTATCCTGAAATTTCTTTGCGATCAACTCAAACTCGGTGCTGGTGGTCAATTTAGTGGGTTCCTCGACCACAGTGGGTGTCAAATCAAGCTTCCTCCAATGGTGGTGTATACACGTTAGGGGTATGGGACAGCCTAAGAGTCGTTACTCGGCGATCTCGTGTGCACATGGTAATCTATGAGTCCTTCGAATGACACATCCACATGCAGCAGAGTCTGTACCGATATAATCAGCTCTCATCGACTCATTTAACACTATATCCAATGCATTCTTTGATATAACTCCTCTCAAATCGTAAAACATGGTCAATCTGAACTTATGTTGCATGGTGTTCAAACTCTTCTCAAAAGAAGCCTTTATCTCCGTAAAGAACAATTCAACAAGGCATGGATAGTCATCCAACCTGAATCAAAGTTGTAGCTCGATGACCCTAAATGTCTTTTCAACTTTGCATGTGCGCTCTCAACCCTATTCGTAGTGACATTCCCAAAGTGCATATGCACTTCTGTCCATGCAGCAACGAATTGTTCCTTATGCTTACTCAACCAGGATTTCTTCACATAATCAAGAGCTTGTGGATATCCGTAGAAATTCCTTTTACATGCACTTAGAAGTTGCATGTAGTCATCTTCGGTGGGAGATATTAACATGTCCGTAGTAGTAGGGCTTCTCCTCAGATTTCCCCAATTCCAATCTTCTTCTTGTTTGAGGCAAGTAGATTTGCATTTTATAATTAAGCATGTGTATATGTCTTCCATTGATTGGATGTGTTTTCTTGTTAGGTTTCCCAAACTCCAAGCCTATTTTGTTATAAATTTGGGGTTAATATGCTAGATTAGGTTCTTTTGGGGGAATTTAGGTTTATTTAATTCAATTGTTAATCTTAGTTGTTAATTGATATAAGTGGAAATGATGATGGATAGAATGGATGTAAAATTGATGACAATGGATTTTTGGGAGAGCAGGAGGCTCAATTTCGTGCAGGTTATAGTGCTTGTGAAGGCTAGTTGAAGAAACATGGTAAATTCGGACGTCTGGGGAGGGTTTCTGCCTCCTGGCATCCGGACGCCAGGGTTCGGGCGTCCGGACGCCGGAACCCGTAGAGGCATATAAACGGATTATTTTGGAACGCCCATAACTTTTAATCTGCCCTTCGAATTTCGACGTGTAATATATCGTTGGAAAGCTCTTGAGATGTAGAATCCAATGGTTCTAGTTTCATAACGATCAGAGATTGGAAAGTGGGATGATTACTCAGATTAATGATCCAGTCCATGTTTTATTGGAAATGAGACTTGTTAACCTAGGTTTGGGCCTTAGATATTGGAAAACATGAACATAGCCTCACGTGACCATTAATGAGGTTTTGAAATCGTAGCACGTGGCTTGGTGTACTTCGATCGGTTGTCTAGGTATTCGTGTATTGTGTATGGTTTAACCGAATACGTATGGAATTGAATCAATCGATGCTCAACATGATTGTACACCAAGGAAATTCTTTATAAGCATCGTTGATTCGAATTCCCCAAGCACTCCGTTAAAACAGATATGGTACAGGGATGACAACACTTGCCTAGGATTAAATTGTAATCTCTCCTTGATTTGTTAATCGTATCTATCGATTTTGTATCCTTGTACACTCTCTTGGCATAAAACACCTAATTAATTATGAAACATAAACTCTTGTAGAATTAGAACAAGAACCTGACTTAGAGTGTACCTTAGGAACCATATATCGTATATTGATAAACATGACTGGCTAGAATGTAAGGGATTATCGTGTGGGTGGTCTATTTTGTATTGTTTTGAATAAGATAATCCCTAAGAACATGCTTTGTTTGCTGAGCTAGCCAGACTTGCTTGTCTTGGTTTTTCCCGCGTGTCAACACCACTTTATTATTATTATTATTTACATATCATGGCCAGCTGCAGTTTGGGGTTTATTGATGGGCCCGTTACTCGGACATCGAGGTGGGCAGTCGGCTTTGGACGGCGTCCATGGCGTTGAATAGTTGGGAGCAGGCTTGGACCGTGCTATTATTCCTGGGACCGGGAGCTTGGATCCCCCTGAAGCCGGACTTTGGTATCAGTAGTCCGGATAGGATTGTTACTGGTACCCCATGAGGTGGCTTGGACATCTAGGGAGTCTCCCTCTTGTGCATTGCATTACAATGGTAGTGGTGATTGTTAGTATTGCTAGGATTCTTGTTATTGATTCCGATGATATTTACTCATGCTACATGCCTAGTATTGTTCCTTGTATTCCTACGATCTTGTACTTGTCATTACTCTTACATTTGATGCATGTTATGTTTTAATTATATCTTGCTTATCTATTGCTCAACATGTCATTGACTCTGTTCCTTGGTGTGCAGACTCCTCAGGTGAGTACTACTACGAGGAGCAGGCCGGTGAGGAGATCCTCTGTCAGCAGAGGAGGCACGGGAGTGGAGTGCCGATGACGTAGAGTAGCGTCATCATTACCAGGCATATGAGAGACTCATTTTGGGACAAACATTAGATTTTATTTAATTCATTGTTATTCTTCGTTGAACTTTTCTTTCATTGACTCTATGTTGTTTAATGGCCTTAGTTTCTGGGATGGCCATTGTAATTAAATTAACTTCCTTTTTAGCTTTAATTGTTTCTTGCAACTTTAAATTTAATTGAGATTTATTATCCATTGTTGATATCAATGTATGAATTCCGCTATTGTTTTATGTTTTGATGTTGAAATACATTATCCTCACAGCGGATTTACAATCCTTGGGCCAAAAAGGGCAAAAAATTTTAATTGGCCCAAAATTTCACTCCCTGGATCCGGTTTATTCTCTAATCGGGTTCGGGGGACGTGACAAATATAATATAAAATTCTTAAATAATATATTTCCGATAATCTAACAAAGATAATATTGAATTCTAAAAAAAACCCATAAATTTTAATACATTGTAACCAATAGTTCTTAATCCAAAATGAAAATCCAAATACATAAACTCCTACAACTACCCTCAATAGGTTTTCATGTGTTGAAATCGTTGTATAATAGCTTCATTATCAACACTAGCAACTAACATCCTTTTCAATATATGTAACCAAATAGTCATTCATCCATTGATCTCTCATTTGGTTACGCAACCTATTATTTACGTATTTTATTGCTGAAAAAACTCTTTCTACCGTCGCAGTCGCTACTGGTAAAATCAACACCAATTTTAGAAGTGAATAAACCAATTGGTATACAAGGTCCTTTTTTGTCTCCATTAATTTTCTTGCAATGTCACCAATTCCTCAAAGTTCTAAAAACTCTTTGTTAGAGGGCATACTAGAAATGTGGGCCATTAATTTTTTTTATGTTTTGGTAGATAGTTGGCCCATTAACTTAGGTGGTCGGTTTTTTATGGTGACTTTTGTTCACTACCACAGCAACAAAGAAAATGTGTAAAGTTAGGAAATGTGGGGGTGAAATTCTTAATTAAATTGAGTGGGGTCAAACTCAAAAGTTTATATGGAGTCAAATTCAAAATTTCAATTCATGAGATAAAAATTTTTATTTTTTAATATTTTTTCAAATCTCAATGGGGTCAATTGACCCCACTGAGATAAGTGTGCCGCCGCCCATGAGTCTAGTCCTAAAGAATCCCATATAAGAAGTGTGAAATGTATCTTCAAATATATAAGTGGGACTGTGGACTATGGAATCTGGATGACTCATGAGTCTAACACTAATGTTGTAGGATTCTCTAATGCTGATTGTGCTGGGTGTGTGGATGACAGAAAGAGCACTTCGGGTGGTTGCTTCCTAGTTGGAAATAACTTAGTTGGTTGGTATAGCAAGAAACGAACTTTCACCTCACTATCCACAGCAAAAGGTGAATACATTGCTGCGGGAGGCTGCTGTACTCAACTGTTATGGAAGAAGCAAATGTTGTTTGATTATGGGATATCTCAAGGAACAATGAATGTTTTTTGTGATAACAAGAGCGCCATAGATGTCTCTAATAATCTCGTGCAACACTTGAGAACAAAACACATAGATATTCGACATCACTTCATTGGTGACATAGTAGAAGAAAAGGTTTTGACCTTAGAACACATTTCTACCGATCATCAATTAGTAGACATTCTCACTAAACCTCTTGATCCCACTAGGTTTGAATTTCTTCGTAAGTCTCTTGGTGTTTGCTTGATGTCCTAATTCTTTGTGTTTTTTTGGTAAATTTGATCCTCTTTTTGCACGACACTTCGGTTTGAAAGTATTTCAAATGGGATGAGTTTGCTCCTCAGATCCATTAGTTCTTCTAAATGTCTATTTATCTTTTTGTCTCCTGGTGAAGTTAGGTTGTTGACGAAGACTTTCTGGGTTTACTCCCTAGCATGTTTTGTTTGACAAATTTAGGGTGTTGATGAAGACTTATTAGGTATGCTCCCTAATTTGTCTTGTTTGGCAAGGTTAACTCCCTAATGTAGACCCACTGTGTTTGCTCCCTAGTGTGTCCACGTTTTATAGTTGAGTGTTAAAAAGGGTTTTGTGACTTGTTTGGGTTCGTAGCCTTTTTAACTCGAGTTTGTAAGCCCGTAAGGATATTTTCATACCTAGTGTCCTAAAGTCATCTGATTTGGGAATCATTGGCCTAATGCTCGTTACATGGGTTAAATAGAAAGCTTAAGGAACCTAGGCATTGCACAGTCACTTGGGTAATAAAGGGTCTAAGGAATATTATCAAACAAGAAAATTTTTGTGTGTAATTTGTTTTAGAAGGAGGCATTCAGATGGGTTTTGATATTCAGGGGGAGCTTGGTACTCTTGAAAAACAAAATGTCCTTCTCACACACTACACAGATCAATTTTTGCCACCGTCTCTCTCCTCTTGGAACATTCGAACGCTTTCATCGAACATTCAAACTCACGGCCCCTTTTATTTTCTAAACCCTGGCTTGTTTTTCTACTCTTCTCCATTCGAACGATGCCGCCGCCTCCTCTGTTTTCCTTCTCTTTCTCACTTAGATTGGGTTCCCCCTTTCATTTTTTTTAGGTATTTCTTCTTTCTCATCTTTTCCTTTTCATGCTATGGGTTCTAATCTCTCTCTTGAGCTAGGTTTCGAAATCTCTTGTGTGTTTTCTTTATTTTTCACATGGATTTTTGGATTTCTCTTGTGGGTTCTCCATTCCTTTATGCTCATTTATTCCTCTATGTATTCATGATCAAATCTTTGCTTGTGATTTCATTAACACTATGCTTTTGATTTGCCTTTCGGTGTGGATGGCTTGTGGAAGAGGGTTGTGGCTTTGGAAGATTGGGGTGTTGTGTATTTCATGGGATTCCTCCCTTTGCATATGAGGTGTTGTTTCATTTTGTTTGTGCTATTTGGAAGTGGGTTCCTCATGGAGATTGTGGATGTGTGTATGAGATTTTTGCTTGAATGTCCTTGTTCTTCTTCTTTGTGGCTTTGTTCATCAAGAGAAGGTGCTTTGAAAGATTGAGTTTGTTTGATCTTGTAGTTGCTTTCAAAGATAATACTAATTGTGGGTCTCTATTTTGAAATTATATTGCTCAGGCTTTGTTCTCTATTTGTTTTTTATCGAATGGCTCCTTGTAAGCGTACTTGTCAACGTTCTATCTATGATTCAAACAGATTCTTGAGTGAAGATGGGCAGAATCTTTTCTTAAGCAAATTTCAACATCGCCATGTTGTGGAGGAGCGTATTGTCCTTTACAATGAGATGCATGAGCTTGATTTCTGTACTTGGTTGCGTGATCAGCAGTGGATAGTGCTTCACAACATTGGATTTGCTATTGTGCCTAATTGGGTAAGAGAATTCTACTGCAACATGCATGAGGTGACAACAAACTCCTTCACGACTTTTGTTCGTGGCAATCCCTTTAACATTACCCCAGATCTTTTGAGTGTCTTATTTGATATTCCTCACACTGAGGGTGCTGCCTATCCTAACATGGACAATCATCATGTCTCGTTCAACACTGTGGCAAGGGTTTTGACCGAAAAACCTATTCATTGGAAGAAAGGTTTCCTCAATAAAAACAAACTCATTAATTCTTACAGGTTGCTAAATATCTTCCTTCGGCACAATTTGTATCCAAAAGGTCACAAATCTGGCATCACCAAAGAAAACGGATATCTTCTCTATTGCATAGACACCAACAAAACCATTGATGTCCCCTTGACTATGTTTCGTGGTATGACAAGAATGATGGCTGCCTCCTCCAATGCTGTTCTACCTTTCCCTGCTCTTATTTCCAAGTTATTGTTCAATACTGGTCTTGAGGCAGAGCATAATGAGGATATGATCATCCCAAAGTCAAAGATTGACCGGTTTACTTTTGAAAAGTCCAAATCTCACCTCCATTCGATTGAACTGGATGATGTAGATGATGATGATGAAGAGGATGACCCATTAGGAGCTGGACCTTCAGGATCTGGACCTTCAGGAGCTGACCATGACAATGTGGGGAAGCTTTCTGCTCTGAAGGAGCACCTTGGTCGTCTAGAGGTTCATGTTAATGATGGCTTCACTGAAATGCGTCACAGTTTCTCTGACTTAATGGATATCATGCGCTGTTCTGGATGACTTCTCCAGCTGCTCTTGTTTGCCTGTCCTATCATCCTCTTTGGCCTCCTATGTTTATAATGAGAACTACAAAAAGGTCAGATGAGCGATTTATTCTTGCTTCTCAAGCTTCTCAAGTCTTTTATTGCAAAGATCAAAGTCGTCCTACAGATGGGTGGCATGTTGTGTTGGATGCTCCAAAAAGACTTAATCAAGACATGGACTCTTATGAAGATCCGTTAGTCTTTGAGGCAAGAACGAATGAAAACACATATATCGGAGCATTACATGATGATATTATAGATGTTGATATCATTTGAGGCGACAAATTCATGTCACTATTCTTCTCATTGCATATTTATTTCATTAAATGGACCAATTTGTACATATCATGTTTCATTAAATTGGAATTTATTTCATGTGTCATCGATCTAGTTTCCTTCCTTATTTTTACATCTCAATGTTTTTTATATGACAACAATATTCAAAGTTCACATTTTTTGTTACAGCCAGTATGTCACATGATCAATCAACAACATAGAGTTCTGCTGCGTTAGCAACTACACCGTCGGGGTGTAGTTCATGTGAGAGTACCTATTGCCAACAATCATTATTTGTATTCACTTTTATTTTATTTCTTCTTAACAAACTAATCCTCTCAATAGTCAATTCGAAATAGGAGTGCCTAAGTCAATCACTTTTGGCGAGCATGACCAACCTATCGGACTAGATGCTGCCCAACTGTGTTCGTTGATAGGAAATCTGGTGAGGACATATTTGTCCCCCATCTATGAGGCATGGACAAATGTGCTGAGTGAGATTAAGGAGCAAATTTGGAACGGCGTGATTGTGAGTACTTTTGCATTTATATAATTTAAAGTTTTATATCAGCATTTCATTATATTCATAACTCATTCATAATCTTTGCAGAGCACCTACAGCATCAAGGAGATCCATAAAAATTTCATCATGAAGAAAGCAAACATAGCGTGGAAAGGTTGGAAGTATGTTCTTCGTCATCAGGCAATAGACAAATACCTCACAGATATAGAGAGGAAGAGCAATGTGCCCAAGTACGTGAACCCAGAAGATTGGGTAAAACTTGTGGACATATCCTCGACGTCGGCGGCCTTAGCTGCTAGGGAGGCTGGTAAGATTGCTAGGTCAAAGTTGAAAACCCCGCACACAACGGGCAGGAAGGGACAGGCCAGAGTGGCTGCAGAGTTGGTAAGATTTGTGCACATATCTTCTTTTTGCAATTGTACTATATTCTTTTATAAATGGTTGATTGCAAGAGACATAAAAAGAATTAGACTGAAGGGCAAAAGTACCTTATGGTAAGTTAGCGTTATTGAGATTGAGGATTTATCGATACACGAAAAACAAAGATTTGAGTATGAAAAAAGAGGTTGTTAAAGTAGTTTTAGACCAATAGATTCAGGTACAGTTTGTTCTTAATTTAATCCCCTTTAATAGAAAGGTGTTGCTCAGGAATTTATTACTATGCAAACAATCAAGCCCATAAAGAACATAAATAATTGTAGTCTTGTAGATGTAGTGCTCAAGAATGATTTTGAAAAAGAACATAAAGAACAAAGATAGAAATGATCCCAGTGTTAGTTATACATACCATAATTCCATATGCAAAGCCTTCAATCACATTCTATATGCAAGAGCTGTTTCTGATAAGCTTCAATTTGTATGAGTATTGAGAATGTTGTTTTGAAATTAATTAATCTGTGACCTTCAATTACTGCTTTAGAATTATCTTTGTTTGAATCAGTAATTCCTCATGGTTCTGAAAAAGGCCAAGACCAACTTCCCTTTTTATTGTTTTGTATCAATAATGAGAATGTTGTTTTGGAATAATGACATGGTGTTGGATATAGAAATGAATGAACAGAAGTTTACATTGAAATAGAACTTTTACCTGAAGTTGATTATCTCGGTTTAGCAGCTTTAGAATTCCAAGTATTGAAAATGGGATGTTATACATGGAATAACTAAAAATGGGATGCCATACATGGAATTTCAATGATTATTTTCCAATTACATGATTGTATGGACAGACTCGTGCTTAGCATGGGTACTTGTGCTAGTATATTTTTAAAATATCTCAATTTTTTTTTAAGGAAAGAAAAAAATACGGATCAACCATTAACTCGCATGGATCTCTTCTTGGCCACTCATAAAAGGAAGGATGGATCAGCATCGAGCCCCCATGTGGTGAGAACCTTTTTACTATAATTGGTGAATAGGTTATTAATTTGAATTGCTAGTTCAGAACCCTTTTATTTAATATTCGTGGTGTATGTGTGAAGTAAATCATTGAAGTGCTATGGTTGAGTGGTGAATGTTGTAGCTTGGAGGGGCACTAGTGGGGTGTTTATATAAAGGTTTTTTTTTTTTTTTTTTTGTTATGCACAGGTTCTTGACAGATTGTAAAAAAAAAAAAAAAAAATTGTTTAATATTCGTGGTGTAAGTGTGAAGTAAATTATTGAAGTGCTATGGTCGAATGGTGAATGATTAATGACGTAGTGGTGAATGACTTCATAGTGTGTTGGGGCATTGGGTTGTTTATATGAAGTTTTTTTTGTTATGTTCAAGTACTTACCAGGTTGTAAAAAAAAAACTTAAATGTCACATGTACAAGGGAGACTATGTCGAAATTTCAAGAAATCTTTTACATTAGAAACTTTTCTTAGGAACATTTTTATCAAGTATACGTTTATGTTTGCCAAAATGTGTTTATGGTTCTTATTTATCTTTTTATGTTATTTTCAAGATGATGTTATTACTGCATATGAATCTGACAGCTCGGTGGCGCAAGGTAATTTAGACCATGATGCAATTACAAAGGTATCTTTTTATTGATTGTTGATCATAATATCTTTTAATGTTAGTAATCTTTAATTTTGTGATTTTTATGGTATACTCATTTTTTTCCATAGGTCTTTGGTCGTAATAGCCGAGGACACATACGTGGCTTAGGCACTGTTTCAAAAGCGGCCATAAAACATTCAGCTCCTTATAAAAGAGCCTTGGATGAGGAACATGAATGCAATACACATCTTCAAACTGAGGTGAAAAGGTCGAAGGAGGATCAGATGGGCATACGAAGGGAAATGAATGAGCTGAAACAAACTCTTACCCAAGGTGGGACACAAGTGTGACCTTCAACTTATTGGTAGTTCATCTAAGGTACAATGTTTATTTTTCTTACATGATTGATTCGATAAATTAATTAATTATTTTGATTGATGAAATACTAACACAATGCATTTGTAATATTGTTTGTAGGCTCAGGTTGATTCCTCATGCCAACTTGCATGTACAAATCAACCGAACACTAATACGCGCCAAGGTACATGTAGGTTGTTGCATTACGTGCGAACAAAGATTATCGTTGCCCTTGGACGCGTTCTCGGTTTGTCAATTGAGGAGGAAGGATGCTATAGGATCATTGTAGATGAGATCTTGAAGTTTGACGTAGAATTGTTGGGTGGAGAAAAAACTTTTGGGGATCTCACCGTGGTGACATCATTTCATGGCCCATATATAGAACCGTGTTTGGTTAGTTTCAAAGCCCACACGATTTATGTAAATGACTTTATCTGTAGTATTTACTCTAATGTGTGTGATCGTGGTATTAGTAATATCGAATGTGAACGAGGTTTTTGTTAATTTTCCACCATTTACTGTAGCTACTTTGATGGTTTAAATTTTAAGTGGATGGATGATTTATTAGCTTATTTGAGTTATTTATTTGATGGATAATGGATGTTTGTATAGTTGATGCTAACTTACAGTTTTGAGAATTACATGATTTTTATTAGAAAAATATAAAAATTAAAAATTAATTATGATTTTTTTTAAAAAAAAACCCCTTATCTAATAAAACTACGTTGCAGACAATCGTTAATTGAATGACAAGTCTTTTTTTATATAGTTTTTAAAAAATAACTGAAAATATTTTCAATTATCGAGGTCCGTCGTTAATAAAATGATTGCCCAAGTTAGCCGCTAATGTGACAAGTTGTCAACGGCCAACGACAATCGTTTTCGAAAAACGTCTGCGATTTTGTTGACCGCCCTTTGCCGTCGTTTTTTAAGAGAAATGACTGTCTTCAACAGTCGTTTTTTAAAGAAAAATGATCATCTTCGAGAGTCTTTTTTCGGCCTTTTTGACGTAGTGATGTTTGCTTGTTGATTTCACATAACCATTATCAACCACACCTGTACATATACATGCCAAAATTTGATCACAAAGGGTCTTTTTGTTTGTTTGGAATATACAATAAATGAATATATAGGAATTCATGATCAATTGAGATCCATTCAAATGATTGTATAAAATAGGTTAGGGGTGGAAGAGGGGCTTAATGGTCAATTTTGGACATGCTCCTTTGATCTGGCATTTTTAACTAATATAGAAGTACTAGTCTCTGAATTTATAGGAATTCAACTACACAAAACAAACAAGATGAAAACTATGAATTTTTACGTGAAGAATGACAACACATGCATGCATTGGAACCATATTAAGATGACATGTTATAGTGTAGTGATGTCTCTAGATAGATCATTTGGTGTGAAACATAGTCCATTAGTTCATTCACAACATCTCTCTCCCCATCCCATCATTTGTTCATTGAATGCATTCTGTTTTCACTGCCGTTGCTATTCCTAAAAACAGTAACATCTTGCACTCAATCCACCCATCGACGTCCACTGTATGTTCCCTACGCTTGTTTAAAACCCGCGGAGCAAAACACACGGACGTGAGAGCTGAGTCTCACACGGCTTTTCAAAACCCGTGCGTGAGAGAAAGAACAAGAAAGGGATGCACGGCACGACTCTTCAAAACCCACCAAACACCTTGTTCAGTTCCTCTCTCCCTTCCAAGCGTCTTGGTCAAATCAGTCGGCTTCTTCTTTTATCACCCACCTTCTCCTTTCTCTACCCCAAACGTCTCTCCCAGGCACCCATACACCGACCGCTATCCACCACCCATCTGTCCATCTGTTGCACCACCCATCCAGACCATTGAACCCAACCCGAAAACTTCACTACAACACAGTCCCACATCTCTCATCTGCACCACATTCAACACCCACATAAACCTGCAAACTAAAACAAAAGACAAAAACACAACCCACTTGGTTGTAACCAGCCTAAAACAAAAGAAAGCCAGCAACGATTTTGCTAACACGCAAGGAGAGGAGGGAGAGAGATACCTCAGGGCCCGTTTGGTAATTTACTTTTAAAATAAAGTTGAGTGAAGTGAAATGAAAAGAATGAATAAAATATAAGTAAGTTATGATGATATTTTATTTTTAGTTGTTTGGAATGGAATATTTTTGACTTTTTGTATGGGGAAATGTAGATTTTTTGTCTTTTAGTGAGTAAATGTAGTTGCTTTTTGACTTTTTTTGGAAAAGATGGAGGGAATTTTTGTAAAAAGTGTTTTTGATGGGATGTTTAACTTAACTTGACTTTATTAGTAAATTTACCAAACGGGCCCTCAACGGTGAAGGTTTAAAAAAGAGAAGACGATCTCCTCGCTTTCATGGTTGCCGGGAAGATGAGAAGATGGCTAGGAATTTTCATAGGGAGGAGAGGTTCTTGGGTTATATACTCTGTACGTTGGCAAGAGTGTCATTACGTGAAATAAATATGGGTGAACTTGTAACCAAATGATGGAACGATCTCTGCCCGCGAAAGACCACCAAACTCTATTTGAAAATTTGTCCCATGTGCTCCCTTTTCAAATTCAAAAAATTTATCTTAATTCTAATTCAATTATGTGTGAGCGTTTATGTTTCTCAAACAGTTTAATATCTATTTGAATTTTAATGAAGTGAAATAGACCCTCTAATAAGACTTGCAAAACAACACCTTAATAGAGTGCCAAATCCCATTGTAAAGCTACGGAATCCCCAGAAATTAGCAGGACAGGGCGCTAGATTTTCGAGCGTGACATGACCACGTGAACGTATCTATAAAAGCACTGACGTGACCGTGGGGCTGGATATTGAAAAGGGTTAAACGTTTGGCAAACTGGAGAGGAGTCCTCTATCTAGAGGATTCCTTTAATTAGCTAGAAACAACCCATCCTCATAGAAGATTTCTCAAGACAGTTCCAAGTTTGGCAAAAATAGAGGAATCCTACCATTTGCATTATAAGTGATCCAACTATTATAGATTTTTGCAAATCTCTATATAATCCATGTAATAGCAAGGGCTGAATTTTTACACAATAATCATTCTTGGCTCTCTAGAGAATGTGAGCGGTTCAAATCTTGCAAACGGGGCCCACAAGAATTTAAAAAAATAATTTGTAGTCTTTGTACCTTTTTACAAATATCTCAAGATCCATGATAGATCAATGGCTGAAATTTGAGCCTTTAGCCGTATTTGGTCTTTTGGATCTGATGAACGGTTTGGATAATGGTTTTGGGGGCCCATAAAAAGAAAAAAAAAATGAAAAGCACGGACTGCTGCATGATCCCTTTTTTACACTGTGGGAGATCAATGGTTAGAAATGTTCTCACATGTTCTTATGATCCAGGAAGAATCACGCTGCCAAATTTGATTTAAAAGTAGTTGTGGGCATTCTGAAGAGTGTTAACGGTTCAGATTGTTCAAATGGGTCCCACATAAGTCCAGTAATTAAGATCCAATGGTCTGGACTCTTTTGAAAATATCTCAAAATCCGTGAATAATCAACGGCTGATATTTCACTTCACAGCGGTTTTGGGCCATTTAAACAAGATTATCGGTTTGGATCTCAATTGTGGGGCCTATAAAAACCAAAGATTTGAAAAAAGAGCGACTCATAAACTACCGCGTGAACCACTGTAGCACCACGTATCGATCATGCCGTTGATTCTTCGTTTCTGACAAAGGAGGGTCTGACGGACAATATAGAAAAAAACGTTGATGCAGTGAATCCATGACGTCTTTTCCTTGCATTTTCAAATGTGGATTTTCCAAGTGAGCACGGAAAAGTAGCAAGAATCCTCCCTGGAGATGGTTAGCACGGAAAAATAGCAAGAATCTTAGGGCATGTTTGGTACACATCCTCAGAGAAGATTTCTGTCATTTTTCCGCAATTCCGTGGAAAATCCACGTTTGGATCAGCATGGAAAAGCATAGGGAGGAAGAGAGAAATCCTTGTTTGCAAATATTTTGGAAGTCAGACACCCCCCATAGGATCCGCGGAATCCACAAACTCGTGGATTTGCGGAGCTACAGTGAATCTGACGTTAATATAGGTGGGACCGGTTTTTGCGTTTTTTTGGTTTTCATGGGCCCCACAATCAAGATCTAAACCGGTAAAATTGTTCACAAGGTCCAAAACGGCTACCATACCAAAAATCAGCCGTTGATTCCATCTATAACTTAAGATATTTGCAAAACCATTCTGACTGTTAATATGCCCCACAGTTAAAAAAAACGGGATTATTGGCAGTCTGTTTTTTTCAATTTTTTTATTTTTGTGGGCCTCGAAATCATCATATGAACCGTGAATAGTTTAGAAGAGACCAAATACAACTAGGGGCCCAACTTTCAACCGTAGATCTATCATCTATTTTGAGATATTTGCAAAAACGTTCATAATCTAAAATGTTAATTTTTTAACTTATGTGACCCCCTTTGCACAATCTGAACCGTTCAGAATATCTAAAGAGCCAAAAGTGATTGTGGAATGAAAGATCAGCCCTTGATATTTCATGGATTATGAGAAATTGACTAAAAACTTCTTATTGTTGGATCACATAATGCATGGACTCCATGATTCCTCTCTTCTGCTAAACGTGGAACTATTTTTAGGAAATCCTCTTTGAGGATGACTTGATTCCAACATACCAAAGAAAACCTCTAACTAAGGGATTCTTCTCAATTTGCCAAACGTGCCCTTAAAAAGCACTGACGTGGGGCTGGATTATTAAAAGAGTAATGCTACTTGGACAAACTTTTTGGCTTAACGAAATTCCATTTTTTAACCTGAGTTGGCTGACATCAGGTCACACCCAACCCAAGTTAAGTTAGGGCATTGAAAGGAGGCCTGACTTCTCTCCTCTCATCTTCTCTGCTCTTCTCCTCTCGGCCCCGCCGCGAAACCACCACCCCCCCTTTCCCCTTCCCTGACTCAACATGTCATTGTCGAGTCATTTTTCTCCTTTTGTAGCTCTCAATCTCAGGTATAAGTCTGATGGGTTTTGATGTTACAAATCGGGTTTTGGAACATATATTCCGTGTTTTTTTCTTTCCTATTTCTTACACTGATATATCTACTGTTGTTGCGGATCCACAACTAAAAGTTTCGGAAGTTTTGATATGTAACGTTTTCTTCTCCGAAACTCCCATTGGATAACTAGTGGGGCTCATCTTCAGAAAATCTAAACTGATGGTTTATTCCTTACACCCATTCATGTTGATTGTGTCTAAATTACTAAAACCAATTTCAGTGACCAACCGTTAGATTGAGCAGTAGGTTTTACCAATGATCGCTCTAAAAAAGGAACGAGAAAAGTGAAGGAAGTTGATTGATTGATTGATCACGTGCTCAAAGATGTAGGTGGTTAGCAACAGTTTGGATTTTCCTCCACTCGTTCCTTTAAAGATAGTGCTGCAATGAAGCTCAATGATCCTTGAAATGGGTTTACATGTCTGTCCGCATCGTCATTAAGTTTTTGAAATTTTGGTGTCTGATATTTTTAGTTATCATGGCCCTTTGGAACTTATGGGAAAGATTTCTTCTTGTTTTTTTTAAAGAAAATAAGTGGCAGTGAATTTTATGCCACTGGCCCCAGTATATACAAGATATGGGTCACAAATTAATTCCGAATATCTAAAGCTTAAGCTCTCTCCGCTCCGATAATGCCACTCTTGATTGGATTCAAGATTGATGTTAGATTTGATGCATGAAAGTTAAAAATAGCCAGCGTGGAGTTAGATTGGGCAATTTTCCACTTCTATAATGTCCTTTTTATGTTTTATGTGCTGCGATATTATCAAATTCTACCTTGCCCTTAAACTTAAAGGGTAAACCTAGCATAAACAGAACTCATGGACTTGAAAAATGATAATCAAAACGGCACAGACCTCGCATAAATTTTTTTTCTTGGTGGTTGTTGTGGTGTCCTAGAAGTTTTTGGTCATCTTAGTTAGTGCAATCTTACCCTTTCACTCCCAGGTGCTCCTATGTGTATTACTACTATGGTTTTCTTTGTCCCAATTATTTGTTCTTTCTATTTTTGATATGGAATTTTTTTATTATTGGTTTTTATTTTCCATTTTGTCTTTTTGTATTTATCATATTATGAGATCATCAAATGCAGAGGCTGAGCTAATTGCCAAAGACGGAGTTATTAAGCCTTCTTTGATAATTTCTATCCCTCCTTAAACTGTTATGTCCTTTTCGTTTGTTTTACCACTTGGGGCTCCGGCTCTTTTTTGATTTAGATGCTTTCCCCTTTTTTTTTTTTTTGGGGGGGGGGGGGGGGGGGGGGGGGGGGGGGGGGGGTGGGGCTCCGGCTCTTTTTTGATTTAGATGCTTTCCCCTTTTTTTTTTTTTTGGGGGGGGGGGGGGGGGGGGTGTTGGGGCTCCGGCTCTTTTTTTATTTAGATGCTTTCCCCTTTTTTTTTTGTTGGGGGGGGGGGATCTATTTGTAATCAGTATAGTACTGTTATACTGTATAGCTTTTTTGAGTAATATAGTCACCATTTAAATTATATATATCTACACACTTAAGTTTTTGTTTCTTATTTGTTTAAATAGGAAGGATATGCAAGGCTATAAAACAAGAGAACTTCATTTTCACATTGCAACTACAACATGCCTAAGGATTGGGTGGTATAGGAAAGAAGGTAATTTATTTATTCTTAGTTTTCACTGATATGATTTTATGAATGCATGTCTCTTTTTTCCTTCACACACCCAAACACATTCACCCAAGTAACAGCCAGGGATTGTTCCTTGGTTGTTTCTATGGAATTGATGTGCCTCACCACTGACCTATACACTGATACTAGCATTTTAGTAGGAAAATGTGATAATTTTGACACTAGTGAAGCTTTAAGCTTTCGTTTGACTCAAATTGTCCTTGATTGGCCAAAGTTCATAATCGATAAGTACCACAACTGAATTGATGAATATGCTTGTTTCAAATAATTCAGCTGATAGTAATCATGCATTTTATTTTGAGTTACCAACAACCCTTCACATCTTCCGTCATGACTCAATTCATTTGAAACCTTTAAATCACGCTCTGTTTTCTTTATTAAGCGAACTTCAAGTGTAACCATATCAATTATGTGAATCACTAGAATGGAAGTGAAAATCACGCCATTGAACAGCAAGAAACCACTGCTGGATGTAGTTTAGCCACATATACTCATTTCTTAAGAACCTTGCAGTGGTTACCTTGGATTTGCCTAAGTTCCTTGCTCTAGTGTTAATCTATTGGAAATTTTTATATGCATCCACCTCTCACCTATCTCACATCATGATTGATGACGGTGATGCATAAAATGAATGAACCAAAACAAATCTGATTTTTCTTTTTGTTCTACCTCCCTCCCTCTTCTGAATGAAACCCGTGATATTGTTCATCAATTTTCTTTCTTTCTTTTTTTTTCCTGTTCATCAATCAGATCATGCTTTCTTTCTTTTTTTTTACATTGATTGGCTGCTTTAAATCTACTTGTTTTTTTTTGCTCTGCTGCTATTTTTATTTCTTGCAGCTGTTTTTTTTTTTTTTTGTTCTGTTGCTGCATTCTTTTTTTTTTGGTGATCTCTGCTGCTACTTCTGCAGCTGTTTATAAATGTCAACGCCATTGGAAGGTAGTAGTAGAAAGGACCCAGCATGGCAGTATGCACATTTGGAAAATCCACAAAATATTAATAGGTTCAAATGTAATTTTTGTGGCAAAATATCAAATGGAGGTGTTTATCGGGTCAAGCGACACCTTGCTGGGGGTTTCAGGAATATTACTGCTCGTCCAAAATGTCCAGCTGAAGTTAGAGAAGAGATTAGAGAGTACATGACAAAGAAAAAGAAAGAAAAAGAATAAATGAATATGTTGCTTCATTTTGATGAATTGGCTAATGCATATGAAGAGGATGAAGAAGATGATGTAGAGGTCATTGAACGTGGTAAAAGACCCTTGGCTCATGGTAGTGAAGTTTCTAGTGCTTGTGGAAGTACTACTATATCCACTGTGTCCAAAACTAAAAGGCCAAAGCAAAAAGGGCCTATTGATGTATTCTTTACTCCCAATTCGGATGATGTTGTGCAAAATCGAAAAGCCCAAGGAAAACAAACAAGAATTGATACAAATGATCCGTATAGAAAAGAATTAAGAGAGCGGGCATGTTTAAGATTTGCAAGGTGGATGTATGATGCTGGAATTCCTTTTAATGCAGTTAATTGTGACAGTTTTGGACCAATGATTGAAGCTATTGGGCAATATGGTCTTGGTATGAAACCACCAAGTTACTGTGAGGTGCGAGTTCCTCTCCTCAAAAAAGAGATAGAGCATACTAATAATTTGATGAAGGGTCACCGGGATGATTGGGTAAAGTATGGATGTTCTATAATGATGGATGGGTGGACTGACAAGAAATGGAGGACATTACTTAATTTTTTAGTGAATTGTCCCAAAGGAACCATGTTTGTGGAGTCAATTGACGCTTCTAGCTACTCAAAGGATGCAGAAAAAATGTCTCAACTAATTGAAAAGTTTGTGGAGCATAGTGGAGAAGCTAATGTGGTCCAAATTGTCACAGACAGTGCTGCAGCTAATGTGTTGGCAGGTAAGAATTAGCAAAAAGTCTATCGAGCCCGACCGTTAGAGCCCGAAATGTTCCCCAATCCGACCTAGAGTCCAGCTGGACCTCACGTTGAAAGAAACAAAAAGAAAGAATTAATGAAAGCCCGCTATTGTTGAAATCTGCCCTGCCCGCCTGAAATTTCAAGGGGAAAACGCAAAAGCTCTGGAGAAAGGGGAAAACGAAGACCTCCTCAACGATCGGGCTCATCCTCTCTGCAAATCTCCAGAGCAGAGAGCTCATCTCTTCCTCTCTCTCAATCTCGTGCGCAGATTCTCTCTTTCCCTCTCTCGATCGAGCGGCTTTGCGAATCTCAGCTGGAGGAGGTCGTCCCTCATCTCTTCCTCTCTCTCAACCTCTCTCAATCTAGTAAATACTTGATTCTTTAGGGTTTTTTTTTTTCCTATATCTATTCTTTTTGCAGCTTTTGTGGATCAATGCTAATTTACTTGTTTCTTCTGATGTTTTGGAAATAGAGGTGTTAGACATGTTAAGATAGTTTGAATTAGAATTAGAATAGGTTTGTTTTTCTTTTTTTGCAGCTTTTGAGGATCGGTGCTAATTTTAATTGTTTCTTCTGATGTTTTGGCAATAGAGGTGTTAGATATGTTAAGATAGTTTGAATTAGAGTTTCGGTTAAATGAAATTTCCCTTTTTATTCCATCAATTACTCTATGAAGTGTATCTATTAGTAATAATGTATTTAATCAAACTTTATTAGATGTAATCTCTAAAATTTTTCATAAGAGGAGATTGCCAAACTTGCAATCAAAATTATGTGAATTACAGTTATAACTTTTCTGTATTGTGTTCTTTGGATTGTATTTGCTCGCACTGCACCTTTTTTTGGTTTTTATGAAGTTATAACTGTGAGTTTATCCACAAGAAACTCCTTATGAGTCATATTTTCCTATTAGCAATTACTAAAGTCTTCGTCTGCCAATCCCTTCTTTTGTTTGTGAAGATCTTGAAGTAAATGGCCTCATATGCCTCTTTTGGAAATTCGAATTGGCCTCAACGTTTATGTCGATGTGGTGTAGGCAACTGTGTAGTGAAGGTTTCACGATCATCAAATAATTACGGTAGACAGTATTATTCCTGTCCACAACCATCAGTAAGAATGCAATAAACTTTGGCATTTTACATGTTTTCAATTCTTATTTATTTTTTCATATAGACAAATATGTACCAACTAACGACATATATTTGCCATTATTTGTGAGAGGAAAAAACAGGCTTGCAACAACTTCATTGGTTGGTGTGATGAATATGTGAGATCGATGGTCAATCACCCTTGCCAGAGTACTCCGCACTATGCCCCCCTGAAGTTGAGAGCTGTGTGGCACTGTTACAAGATTGGAGAAGCTTGAACAAATTTGTCGAGTCTTCACGGTTATGATTGTTTACGGTGTACTGTTTGTGATATTAATGTGTCGAATGTAGCATCCAAGCTTTACTCTTCCAGATTAGAAGCTACTATTATGTAAGGAGTTGGTTGATAGGTTTAATGATAGACTCCACTGTTGTTTTTTTTTTTTTTTGTTAAACTTTGATTAATGGAAGTTGTTGTATGAACCAACTGTATCTGGGGTGAATGAATGAAGAACTTATTCTTGTGTCTGTATATTCTTATTTTTTTGTCTCATCTTTTGAACCCTTTATAGAGTTTTATTTGGCATTTTGAATCTTGTGAGATTTTGTTTAAAGAGGCCCAAAGGGCAAGTATTATCGCAGATTCCATTTGAAGAGAAAATTAAATATAGAACTATTAGAAAGTGTTTGATAAACCTAGAATGATTTCAGATATGAAAACCCCTACAAAGTGAATCGAATTTCCAACCAAGTTGAGTACCACTGTTTAGCACAATTTTTAGCCCACTTGCAGAGGGACTTTTTTCGACGAAATTTGGGGATTGCAAAGTCCATATCATGATGTTAAAATCTGCTATTTTTTGATAAATTTGAATCACGTTTGCCTGCGTTTCAAACCGCGCACTTTTGCAACTCCATTAAGAAAATCTGCACGAACCAAGTTGAGTACCCCTGTTTAGCACAATTTTTATCCCACTTCCAAAGGGATTTTTTCGACGAATTTTGGGTATTGCAGAGTCCATATCATGATGTTAAAATCTGCTAATTTTCAACAAATTTGAATCACGTTTGCCTGCATTTCAAACCACGTACTTTTGTAACTCCGTTAAGAAAATCTGCACAAACCAAGCTGAGTACCCCTGTTTAGCACAATTTTTATCCCACTTCCAGAGGGATTTTTTCGACGAATTTTGGGTATTGCAGAGTCCATATCATGATGTTAAAATCTGCTAATTTTCAACAAATTTGAATCACGTTTGCCTGCATTTCAAACCACGCACTTTTGCAACTCTGTTAAGAAAATCTGCACAAACCAAGCTGAGTACCCCTGTTTAGCACAATTTTTAGCCCACTTCCAGAGGAATTTTTTCGACGAAATTTGGGGATTGCAGAGTACATATCATGATGTTAAAATCTGCTATTTTTTGATAAATTTGAATCACGTTTGCCCGCGTTTCAAACCGCGCACTTTTGCAACTCTGTTAAGAAAAATCTGCACGAACCAAGCTGAGTACCTTTTAGCCCACTTCTAGAGGGATTTTTTCGACCTAATTTGGGGATTGCAGAGTCCATATCATGATGTTAAAATCTGCTATTTTTTGACAAATTTGAATCACATTTGCCTGCATTTCAAACCGCGCACTTTTGCAACTCCGTTAAGAAAATCTGCACGAACCAAGCTGAGTACCCCTGTTTAGCACAATTTTTAGCCCACTTCCAGAGGGAATTCTTCGACGAAATTTGGGGATTGCAGAGTCCATATCATGATGTTAAAATCTACTATTTTTTGATAAATTTGAATCACGTTTGCCTGCGTTTCAGACCGCGCACTTTTGCAACTCCGTTAGGAAAATCTGCAACACAACTTTATGAACAAGCACATCCATTGCAGCATCTGTTTTCAAGTCATCATTGAGCCTCATATAAAATGGTTTAATTTGATTTTGCTAATTATAGACGATGACAGGTTTTTTAAATATAACTTCTGTCAGGTATCTGCATTATTGAACAGAATTAAAACCAAGTAATAGAAGGAACATGTTGTGTTCCACATTTGCCCTGTTGGGATACAAGATAGCCATGTTAAGGATTAAAATTCTCCCCCAAATACCACAACAACGTAGCCCTATTCAGATACATGGTTATTGCTTAATTTGCAATGTTTCCCATAATTACCAAAGAAACCAAAATTCACACAAAGCCCTGTTCATCCAAGAATCAGAATTGAAGAAAAATCCATTCATTTACCCAACAAGATCTCTTCTATACCAAACACAAAACAGAGGGGTAGGAAGAAAAAAAGAAGCAAAGAGGGAGAAGTGATGCCTTCTCCTGTGAAACATCCATTCATTTGAAACAAAAATCCATTCATTTGAAGCAACCATTCATAGTTAATGATACAACACTACACAGTAAACATTGAAACAAAAATCCACCATTTGATGCCTTCTCTTGTGCAAGACCATTTCTATTTCCGTTAAGTTGGGATGCTTTCTCCTGTTCAATGTTTCCTTTGTGGAGTCCATACTCTTTTGCCTTGGCATCTTCCCATCACCATCTCCCTTCCCTCTCATGCTTCTCAAGATTGCAAAGGTATTGTCAACAAATATGAATATTGCCTTCTCATCACTTAATTGGATTCTCTTGCGAATTACATATACAAATTGGCCATTGGTCAAGTCACTTGGGACAAGGTGCCTGCATTTTTATCATTTGGATCATAAAAACAGTCACAAATGCAGAGTAATGCACAAGAAAACACTGAATAAGCTTTTTACAAAAATTGACATCTAAAATAGCATATACAGAATCAGCAAACCTATTATGCAGCAACAGGAAATGAGTTTAAGCCTACAGAAGAAACAGCTTTTTTATGTACCACCACATTGGCAACAGGGGGCTAATAATGAGTAAAAACACAACCTACCGCAGGTTCAAACACACAGTACAACCCTATATAACAGAGGGACATCTTAGAACTCAACCAACCACCAGAAGATTAAGAAACAACTTACTGGGTCTATCACTTTTTTGTTCATCTTTCCCAGTGAGAAAATAAATTATAGGCATGAATTACAGGCTAGATGTTCAGAAAAAGAGTTGAAAAACAGAACTTTTTTTCAAAAGAAAAAAATTGCAGGTTTTCCAATTCCCACATCTTATATGCTTGATGGCCTGATGTTGTTATAAAATTCAAAGATTTAGGTCATCAGAAAAAAAACAAGAAACCATGTCAAATGGAACACACATCACATGATTATTGGAACTCGAAAATGAATTCCTTTTTTTCCTTGAATGTAACATGACTCAAACATGCACAATTATCATGTAAAGGCAATGAGTCTTTCAACTGTGCTATGGTTGTCCAAAACTGAATAAACAAAGGCAGATTCAAAGTATCTTTCAGCTATAGATCATCATCAGAAAGATACTGCAGGAAAGATACTGACCCAGCTTGTTCCATCCGGATGAACCATGAGCCTAACGTACCAAATAAGATTTACACAGGCACGTGTTATAAAAAATGACCGTTGAATACATTCTTTGACATTGTTGATATCAACAAAGTTTAGCACAAGCATTCACATTCAAAGAGGTCAATAAATCATTTATTCTGTTAACATCAAAGGAGAGGTCATTAGATAATTTATTCTGTTTACAGCAAAGGAAAAAGTAATTTAAAGCCATATTAAATCAAGAAATAGGTAGGCCAGTTCATCCAAGACCTCGTTCTGTTTGGAGTCTCACATAATTTGTTCAAGCTTAACTTCTATTGACAAATTGAATGCTGAAACCTTTTTAGTAAATTCCATACCCATTAATATCCACATTCGAATACCACGATTAAAATTCCAAATCCAGATCTTCTTAAAGATTCAAATCAAGATCTACCGCCGAAACCTGCATATGTTACAAAAGTATATAAGGCCATATAGAATAAAGTTAAGCACAATATATAGTAAATTGGGGCCATTCTTACGGTTAAATTCAAAGTCTTTTGTGTGATGATCTCGTCTCCATGATTGACCACCGTCGTACCCAGCACATGCATGAAATTGATATCAATTAGATTGTGACTAATTGAATGCTGTGATTATTTGAATTCAAAAATAAATCTCTTAGACTAACCTGGTTTGTCATCTTTTTGCTTCTTTTCCGACACTTCCTAATAATTGTCTCAATCTTAGACTGTCTTCTTTTCTCTGGCGGTCGCCCCTTCTGGCGGCGTTTGATTGGATCACACATGGTTATTGCTCTCTTGCCAAGAAATATTATCATCATGACATGACGTTGATGCTTTATGTACACCTATAGACATATGTTTGCATACAGCAACCTCTTTAGAAACATCTAGCTCTTCTTCCACTTCTAGCAACGAGGACATTACCATCTGAGTCTTTTCTTCGGAATCGATGGCCTTATCGATGACCCGATTGAAAATAGTCAACACTTTGTCATAACGACGCCCTTCAGGCTTCCTCTCCCAATTGTCATACTTGATCTTGATTTTTGTGTGGCTTCTTCTCACGGTTTTACTCCACCTCTCCAAAATGTACATCCCCGGTATATGATAAACCTTCTTCTTCAAAAAAACAACGATTATATGCTTGCAAATAATACCTCTAAACTCAAACAACCGGCAAGTACAATTAGCTTCTCTTGATATCTCATTAAAATGAACATGGAAAGTAAAAGGTCGGATATTGTTTTCTCCCACTATCACATCTTCCTCCACATCAAATTCTGAACTGTCAGCCCCTACCTTAACCGAGGAGATATTGCAACGAATCTTACCGGCAATTTCATTCTGAATCTCCTTAAATTTAGCAAGAGTATACGCCTCTTTAAATTGCCTCTCAAACTCATGAGGGGTCACACATGGAAGGTGTACATTGAAACAACCAACGTCTTCCTCAGCTTCTAGTTCGACCTTCTTAGACAGAGCATTATCATATTGCTCAACAAACTGCTTCAATGTGGTCTTAGAATTGATATAACCATCAAAAAAAGCATGCATGCTCTCACTACGCTGGGTTGTTGACATCCCTGCCCAAAAAATATCTTTCACAAATGCTGGCACCCATCGGTACCTCTCATCATACAATCCAGCTAGCCAGTCATTGTCTTCTAGTTGATATGCCCTAACAAACTTGGCCCAATTCTCTTCAAACTCCTCTTTTTTCATCGAATCATAGACAACATTAAGAAGATGGAATTTAATTGAATTGTAGTCATTATACCCCCTCAATTTTTCAGGGACCTTTTTCAAGATATGCCACAAACACCACCGATGTCGTGCTTTAGGAAATACAATTCTTATCACATTTTGCATGGCCTTATCCTGGTCGGTGATTATGGCATTAGGAGGACACCCAGACATGAAATCAAGCCAAGACTGAAACAACCATACAAATGTATCTGTGTCCTCTCGTGATATCAATCCACGACCTAAAAGTACCGACTGTCCATGGTGATTCACACCCACAAAAGGAGCGAAAGGCATATCATATTTGTTAACCAAAAAAGTGGTGTCAAACGTGACCACATCACCAAATTCAGCGTATGCTGCTCTACTCCTCGCGTCAACCCAAAAGATGTTCCTTACTCGATGATCCATATCAAGATCAATGACATAAAAAAAGGATCCGTTGTCTTGCTGCATTTTTTTGAAATAGTTTAGCATTGCCTCGGCATCCCCTTCTTTGAGTTCTAAGCGTCTAAGTTTATCCAGGTAATTTCTTGCATCCTTTGCCAACCATGTCAAATTCCCATGCCCCCCTGCCTCTACCACACATGAGCTAACAGTCTTGTTCAGTCGAATTCCCGCTTTGTCATTCAGTTCAAGCTGCCTCTTCACATGTGCTGGGATTACCTGATTACTCTTGTGATATCGAGCTTTATTCGGACTCATATCATGGTTATGTTCAAGAACAAATGAGTTCAAACGCCACTTCCCGTCAAATTGCAAAGAAAGATTCAACGCTGCTTTGCAATTTGTTTTTGTTTGTAGACGGGGTTTAACTGGGTTGCTTGCACTTGGTTTTGGCTTTCTACCCTTAGTGCAAGCAATTGTAATAAATTTCTTTCTTCCATCCAGTCCTTTTTTTGAGGTTTTTTGGGCGACTGCAAACCCGATCTGCCTGGCATATCTTGCATAATATTCATGTACTTCTTCAATTGAATCAAATGTCATTCCCTTCTAAGGTTCCATTACTACCTCTTCTATGCTTTCGCCTTCCTCCAAGGGCTTCTCCATATCAACACTGTATATTTCCTGACAAGCCGCCCACAATTCATTTTCATTGTCGTCTCCATCAAATTCACGTAATAATTCAGCTTCTTCCATGCTTCTAAAAAAAAAAAAGCATTCAGGTGTTGAGAATAATTCGATAAAAGAAATTCAGGTGTTAAGAAAAATTAACCCATTCATTTTGTAAGTATAATCTCAAGCATTCAACTATTCTTCTTTTTCATTAGCAACATAACTTGAGCCTACAGCCTTGTTGAAAATATGTTTCATTAGCAGCAATGATATTCTTTTTCAAACACATCTTACAACAAAATCAATAGCCAAAAAAACAAGATCACTCTAAACTTAGAATATTAAAGAAATGATGTACAAGTTTTCAAAAACCAAATGTGGGCCATCAATGAACCCAGTCTCGCATCCTCAAATTATCAGATCAAGGAGATGAATCTCTCCGAAGTATGGATGAGGTACTAGACTATAAACATCTGGCTACATCTGATTTTATATTCACTATACTACAGAACTTTGCTGTGCTTTTGTATTCATTTTATGCATTTTGTGTATCTTCAAACTATAACCGATCCCCCCCACCCCCCACTAGCCATTCACAAAGACATGAAAAAAAATAAAATGTTTTGCGCAAAATGGAATGATATTTAATGTAATTGAAATATACATAAGTAATGGGTATATAATACTTGGTAAAGAACACTTAAAAGAGCAGAAAACCTACTAATCGTAACGGAACTGCATGAATTTTGAGATGCCCACACATTTCGTGCCCATCACTAATGGCATTGTTGTATCGGCAGAATGCATGCCTTGATTTGACTCCCAAAGCCTTTCTCCTTTTTTTCTGGACACTGGTTTATCTAGAGGTTGCCACTTGGGTGCCTTCATTGCAATCGAAATCTGATAATTTAGTCATCTTATCGTCAACATATTATCTCTATCTGGGTCATTATTTAACCCAGCATCATGTATTATAGTCTTGCAGAAGTCTGACCTCGACTCCTCATGGAGCAAGGGATAAGAGAAGTAGAACAGTCCTTTAGTTGAAGTCCATACTCTTGGATTCTAACTCAATCAAGGGAAACACATGTTGCTGACATATAGAGCTGATTTTGTGAACCATTATTAATCTCACTATTATACGGAGACAGTTAATTTGAATATTAGATTAATGTATAGCCCAGCTACATTTGTTTATTCCTGTTTACCTTGTTTTTTTTTTTGCATATTCTGGTAACTGCAACAGCAATATTGTAAAATGAGATGTTTTCAATGTCTACCTTAGCATTGTTTTGCTTTTTGACATCTGTTTCTCATTGTAGCAATTAACCAGTACCATTGTGTTCAATTTTGTATTATTCCATCCATTTACATGATTGTTTGCCGAAGGTTTGGTTTATATGAATAATTTGGTGAAGAGCCTAATTACTAAAATTATGTGGGTGAAATTGGAATAATTATAAATGATCTGCATGATACATGTTGCAAACATATCACAGTTGTGCAATATTTTGGTCATTCAGGAGGTGAGCCATTGTGGATGTGTTCTCACTCGAAAAATCAGTTGGTCCATTCATCAGGTAGGCCACAACTGGAGTCCAGCTGGTATTCATATCCAATACAAATATGTGCCTGTGAGGCGAACCTGATTAGTTATCCTTCCAAGCTTTGTGCCAAGGCTTGTTCATGGTGAGCCCCACCAAATGATTTGACTGGACCTTCATATGTGTGCCTTGCTTGTATTTCTTCTTTGAACATGTCCTTTGATTATTATTACCTTTTATTATCAAATTGTGGAAGACTAGTCTGATGTTGTTTTCAAAGTGTTCTATATTATAAAAGGCCACTATTCTTGAGACCCTGTTTTCAGGGTGTTGATACAGACTGGAAATTTTACACCTGAATTTGGATTGATTGAATTTGTGTTTAATAACTAATGATTTTGAGGTCACTGAATGATTTGAAAGGATGCAGTAGTTCTCATTGTTTATTATTCCTGGAAATCTACCTCAACTAGCGTTGTCCAATTTTGTGTAAATCTACCTTTGTATTTTATACCGTTGTCTAATTTTGTGTAAATCTACCTTTGTATTTTTTACCAGATGCGCCAAAATCTTGAAGCCCGGTTAGCTGTTGCAGAAGCAGAAAGGGCAGCAGCTGAACAGGGGAAGCTAGATAAGGAGGAATTTGCACACAAGGCTCTCGCTGAGCAAACAATCATCATGGACAAGGTGGTCCAGGAATCGAAGAAACTCCAGCAAGAAGCAGACGATAATGCCAAGGTAACAACCATAATATAGCCAGCAGATAAACTATACTAGTAGAGCATTGCCCCCTTGGAAAAGAAGAGAGGAAAGTGTACCATGTCCACCTCCCAGAAACCATACTATTGGTGAGCAAACAGGTACATGGCCTGAGGCCTAAGGAGTAAAGACTATATATGCCATGGGGGTTGGACGAAATCAAAGTAGGCCTTCAATATGAGTGGACATAGTAAGTGGCATACTGAGAAGCATTGAGAACGACATTTCTAAAAGCTAAGATTTGATCGGACACAGTGCTGAGGTGCTGGCATGGGGCAAAAATGTAGAAAGCACTATCCAACTTCGTGCGCTTTCTGCACCCCCACCACACCCCACCCCACCCCTTAAAACGCAAGAGCGGAATCCATTCTCTCCCGCGACATCCAGCCATCTTGGATCATCAAAAACATACTCAATATGCAAAACAAGTATACAACAAGGACTAATGAAACAACACCATTAGCTGCAGCAAAAAGAAAAGGCAATACCTTATTGATAAGTGAAACCACAGAGAACAAGTGAATCTCTCGACGAACACAAGCACCTAGTATCGAAGAGACAACACCAGTATAGAGACCCTACCAACAGCACTCAATTTCTGAATACTACTCGAACCCTTTCCGTTTCCTTATATCTTCACCAATTCGATGACATCCTTCGTCTTTGCAAGATAAAGCCCTAGATCAAAACCCAGAGAATCTGCGCACGAGATTGAGAGAGACGAAGAGATGAGCTCCGTGCACGAGATTTGCAGAGAGGATGAGCCCGATCGTTGAGGTCTTCGTTTTCCCCTTTCTCCAGAGCTTCTGCGTTTTCCCCTTTCTCTCAAATTTCAGGCGGGAATGATTTCAACAATAGCGGGCTTTCATTATTTCTTTTTGTTTCTTTCAACGTGAGGTCCAGCTGGGTCGGATCGGGGCACATTTCGGGCTCTAACGGTCAGGCTCGATAGACTTTTTGAAGAATTAGTGGTTATTGGAAAAAAGTTTTTTATTTAGTAGTATTAAAAGAATCAGTTATCTAAAACTCTTTTTTATCTCTTTCTTTGTTTTGGTTCTAACGGGAAAGTTTTTGGAGGCAAAGTTTGCACACTTGTATTGGACACCATGTGCTGCCCACTGTTTGGACTTGATGTTGGAAGACATTTTTAATATACCAAGTCTCAAGAGCATTTGAAAGGGCTATTGTGGTACATGGGTTCATTTATAACCGCCCAACTTTGCTAAATATGATGAGGCAGTTTACACAAATGAAAGAGTTGATCAAGCCTACAAAAACCCGATTTGCAACTGCCTCTCTCACTTTAGCAAGGATTCATCAACAAAAAAAAAACTTGAGAAAGATGTTCACTATAGAGGAATGGACAACAAGCAAATGGGCAAAGGAGCAACAGGGTAAAAGGGTTGCACAAATTATGTTAATGCCTTCATTTTGGAACACTGTTGTCTATACCCTTAAGGTCTCAGGTCCTCTTCTTTGTGTACTTAGATTGGTTGATGGTGAGAAAAAGCCTCCCATGGGATACATTTATGAAGCTATGGATAGGGCTAAAGAAGTCATTTCAAATGCTTTTGATGGAAAAGAAGAAAGATATAATAATATCTTTGAAATCATTGACAGAAGGTGGGATGTTCAATTGCATCGTCCTTTGCATGCAACTGGATATTTTTTGAACCCAGAGTTCTTTTATTCGAATCTCAATATTGAGCACGATAATGAAGTTATGGCAGGGTTGTATAATTGCATATCAAAGCTGGTCCCAAATATTGATGTGCAAGATAAGATCAGTCAAGAGTTGTCTATTTATAAGCAAGCTGAAAATTTATTTAGATTGCCTATGGCGATTAGGCAAAGGGCGACAACGGCACCGGGTAAACTATTTTTATCCCATAAGTTTATTCCATTATATTATAAAATTAATTTTTTACATTTATCCCATAAATTTATGCTGATTACCTATAGTAAACAGCTGCATGGTGGGCTGCATATGGTTCCAAGACCCCAAATTTGCAAAAATTTGCGATAAAAGTTCTTTGCCTGATGTGTAGTTCATCTGGTTTTGAACAAAATTGGAGTGTATTTGAGCATGTGAGTATTTTTCTCAAGTCTAATGAATTTAAAATATTTTTCTTCTCTACATATAAATTTTAATATCTTTTTTAATTGTTGCAGATTCATAGTAAAAAAAGAAATAGGTTGGATAAAAAACGTCTCAATGATCTAGTATTTGTTAAGTACAAGAGAGCACTCAAACGTCGATATGATATGCGTGACATACTTGATCCCATTTCTTTGAAGAATATTGATGAAAGCAATGAGTGGTTGCTTGGGAGGATAGATAGAGAATTGGATGAAGATGATGAGTTTGTGTTTGATGATGATATTTTGACATGGGGTGATGTTGCTACAGCTTCTGGAGTGGGAGAAAGTAGTCAAAGAACTAGAGCAACATCAACTTCAAGGGCAAGGGCAACACCAAGAGTGACTAGATCATCAAGTGTTCTTCAATTGGTAGATGAGGAAGAGTTAGAGGAGACGGACGAGGAAGACGTGGATGGATATAAATCCAATGATGAAGGGCAAGATTATGACTTACTTGGTGTAGATGTTGAGGATGACTGTTAGGTCCTCCTTAGGAGCATCTGTGTTGTTGCTTTGACTTTGAAGTATTTTTGTGTGGTGGTTTTATGTATGGTGTCACACTTTTGTACTTTTGTTGTTACTTTTGTTGAATGTTTAGCATTTAGAGTGATGGATGTTTTATAACTTTTAGAGCTCTTCTAATATTCCTCTTCTTTTTTGCTCTAATTTGTGGATTATGTATCTATACTAAAATATATATAATTTTTATCTACAATGTGTGCTTCGCTTCGATGAAGCCCGCACCTCGCCTCGCACCTTAGCGCCTAGGCCCCAGGAGACCTTAGCGCTTTGATGCGCCTCTCGCTTTTCAAAACACTGGTCAAGAGATTCTAGTTATCCGTCTCTTTACCCAATCAATTGGTTTTTCGGTGTGGTCTGGTTAGCAGTCATTGCAAGAAAATATACCTTTAGCAGGGGCTGGTTAGAAGCGCCACTATGGGTCACTCACAAGGATTGAAATTGGCGGCCGATATATTGGCCGTCGCAACCGTGGCAACCGCTACATGGTTTTTTTTTTTTTTTTTTTACGACTTTTAGGGTTTTTACCCTTTCTTCCACCCTCTTTCTCCACTTTGACTGCTATAACTTTCCCCTTGTGGTCCCAAGTGACTCCCAACTCCATTTCTTGCCACCAAATCAAAATACTCAACTATTCTAAGAAATCTAAAGATTTTAAACAAGATTCTTCATTTCGGTATGCATTCCTTTGTGATTTATTTCAGCTTTTGATATTATCACTCTCTAACTACTATGAATCACGACATACTGGCATCATTGTCTTGTGTTATTGTAGATCCATGCTTCTTTTTGATCTTGCATGCATATCTTTTTATATATATATATTGTTATTTTTATTTTCGGATTTATGTTATTTAAAAAAAAAACATTATCACTTATGGAAAAATCGTGAAACAACTTGAAAATAGCTTCATACTGTTAGATCTATGTTTCCCATAGATCATTCTAACATTTATTGTTTATTTTTCAAATTTTTTCCTTTTTTTATTTTCGAATTTTTTTTTTTGTAAAAAAAAAAACATTTAGTAATTGAATACCAATCAAATGTCTTGGAAAGGGCTCCTAGATTTTAGATCTATGTTTCCCATAGATCATTCCAATATATATTGCTTGTTATTTATTTATTATTTTTGGATTTTTGTTATTTTTTGTTAAAAAAAATAATTTTAATAATGGAATGCCAATCAAATGTATTGAAAAATGCTCTTAAATGTTTTGAATATGTTTGGCATAGATCAATTCAACATTTCTTTGTCTTTCCCTTTTTTTTTTCTTTTTTCATTTTCAGATTTATTTATTTTTTGAAGGAAAAAATGCCTCAACTAATTCATTACCTATTATATTTTTTTGAATATGGCCCCTAAGTGTTATATCTATGTTTGGCATAGATCAATCCGACATATATTTGTCTTTTCCTAAATTTATTTTATTTTCTTATCTTCCGATTTTTTAAATTTTTGAAAAACAATTGTACTTTAAGTAATGAAATACCAATTAAATGTTAAGAGAATGATTCCTAAGCGTTATATATATGTTTCCTCTAACATGTTTTTTAATTTTTTTAATTTTTAACGCACTACTTGTTCATATTTATAGGTATTCAGTCTTCTTCTCTCTTATTGTGTATTTGTGTTTGCCAATTGATAATTTAAAATGCCTCGTGATATTGATCCCGCATAGAGCTTTGGCGAGGCAGTTGAGAATAACAGGTTGAAAATCAAATGCAAGTTTTGTGGGAAAGTAACCAATAGGGGCATTACAAGATTCAAGCACCACTTGTGCCACATTTCTGACAATATTGCTAGTTGTACTGAAGTACCAAGGGAAGTCAGGGAACAAATGAAAGCTTTGGTTGGCCAAAACAAAGCTAGAAAAGTAGAGATAAAAGAAAAGAGGTAGCAAGATGTTGATGCTGCCCGTTATGAGGTATTTGGGGATGAAGGTTTTGATGAGGAAGATGCACAGATGGAGGCTGCACGCAGAGAGTCCATCATGAGTCACCAAGAATAATATGAACGTCGTGCATTTGCTAGAAGCAAATATTATGATGCAGGGTGCTCATCTGCTATGTCAAGTACGGGCAAGGGCATTGCGGGGGTCATGCGTAGGGCATTTAGCACTTGAGAACGAGATGTTGATGTTGAAATTATTTTTACTAGAAGAGCAGTTCTTCCCCCTGTTGATCTTCTAGCACATAGAAAAGAGGGAGCTAAACAACCAAATATATTAAGTGTTATGAAAGAGGCAATGAAGGCTGTAAGAGATAGGTTAGCCAAAGCTACAGCAAAATGGCTAATTCATAAGAACATATCACCTACAGCAATAGATTCCCCTTATTTCCAAACAATTTTTGAATACCACCTACAGCAATAGATTCTCCTTATTTCCAAACAATTCTTGATGTTGCTATCGAAGCTGGGCGGGGAATACAGTCGCCCCTTTGTTTATGATGTGGGCACTAAATATCTCGAAGAAGAATATAAAGAAATAAAGGCATGTGTGAAGACCTTTAGGCTTATGTAGCAACAGAATGGAGTCATCATTATGTGTGATGGGTGGACCAGCAGCACACAAACACAATTAATAAAATTTTTGGTACAATCAATCGCTGGGTGTCTTTGTGATGTCCGTGGATGCATCTGAGCATAGACGGACAGTTAAATATATATATTCTTATGGATAAGGTTGTAGAGAGTGGGGGAGAGTATCACGAATAAGCCAGAAGGATTATTACTCATAGACAAGGCTTAATGGAATTGTATTTGATGATCTCCTTGAGGATTCACCATTGTAATTTATAGATCAGAGATGCCCAATTTGGGCTACAATTACAATCTATCAAATCTCCTATTTTAGTATGTATTGGTGTACAAGTCTGACTAGTATCAATCAATCAAATCTCCTATTTTAGTATGTATTGCTGTACAAGTCTATAACATAATGGGCTTTGCAGATGGGTCATGGATGGGCCAAACTTATATTATAATGGACTTGCGTTAACACCCCCCCTCAAATTGATGTGGGGGAATCAGTAAGCATCAATTTGCCGGATAAGAATTGATGACGTGGGCGAGGAAGTCCCTTCGTGAAGATGTCCGCAATCTGGAAGCCAGAGGAAATGAACGGTAGGGAAATGACGTCCCGTAGATATTCATCACGAATGAAATGACAATCAACTTCGATATGCTTGGTCCGTTCATGAAAAATGGGATTTTCTGTAATACGAATAGCACTAGTGTTGTCAGCATGGAGAGGCGTAGGTGAGCTTTGTGGAAAACCGAGATCTGAGAGTAGCCCACGAAGCCAAAGGATTTCAGCATAGGCAGCAGACATGGCGTGATATTCGGCTTCCGTGGAAGATCTTGAAACCTTATCTTGTTTCTTACATTTCCAGGATATCAACGCATCACCAAGATACATACACCACCCAGTTGTGGACTGACGGGTGTCAGTACAACCCGCCCAATCAGCATCAGAGAAAGCAATGAGATTTAGGGGGGAGCCGGCCGGGAAAAATAGACCACGAGTAGTCATACCAAGTAGGTAACGAATAATTCGTCGGACAGCCGCCAAAGGAAGATGCCGTGGTTGAGTCATATACTGACTGACCATGTTAACAACAAAGGAAATGTCGGGGCGGGTATGAGTTAAGTAGATCAAGCTACCAACCAATTGCCGATAGAGCATGGCATCGGGAAGGAGATCCCCGCTATCCTTTGAGAGCTTCAAATTCACTTCAAGAGGAGTATCAACTGGAGTTGATTGCTGGAGTCCTGTTAGTTCAATTAGGTCTAGAGCATATTTGTGTTGGTGCAAGATGATTCCTTTTTCTGTTTGATGCACTTCAAGGCCTAAGAAGTAGGTCAAGGGACCCAAATCTTTCATATGGAATGATTGATGCAATGAGGATTGAAGCTTCGATATCATTTCGGAATCCGTCCCAGTAATAATGATGTCGTCAACATAAACAAGAAGAATAGTGATACCACTTGGAGACTTATGTAAAAACAATGATGGATCATATGGACTTTGCTGGAAGTCTAACATAAGCAAGGCATCCCAAAAATTTTCAAACCAAGCGCGAGGAGCCTGTTTAAGGCCATAGAGGGAACGCTTGAGTTTAGCCACATCTGAACGACTGGAAGAGGAACACCCGGTAGGAAGGCGCATATAAACATCTTCTTTAAGATCACCATGAAGAAAGGCATTCTTTACATCTAACTGAAGAATGGGCCAAGCTTGAGATGCTACAATGGCAATAATCATCCGGACAGTAGTCATCTTTGCAACTGGAGCAAATGTTTCATCATAGTCGATGCCATATTCTTGGCGATTACCAAGAGCGACCAGACGAGCTTTGTATCGGTCTAGCGAGCCATCAGATTTCAGTTTGACCGAATAAACCCATTTACACCCAATAGGTCGAACTGTAGGCGGGCAAGTAACCACATCCCATGTATGATTATTCTGTAGAGCTTCTAATTCCTCGGACATAGCATTCCGCCAACATTCATGCTTCACAGCTTGAGAATAGGAAGTGAGAATGTTAACAGACGATAGAGTGGCAAGAAAGGATGAAGGAGAATACCCATATCTATCAGGAGGCCGAGATACACGTGTGGAGCGTCGAAGAGTGGGCATCATAGTAAGGGCTGGTGGAGTGGCTAGGGGAGGTGGATCAGGTGCCGGATCAGGTGTCTCTTGAAGGGGTTGTATTGTAGCAGGGAGTGGTTCCGTTCGTCGCCGATATACAATTCCAGGTTTGAACCTTTCAACAGAAGATGAAGAAGTGTCGGATGAAAAAGGTGGTAATCTAGTCATGGTGATAGGAGTGGAGGAATCAGGGGTTTGAGAAAAAAAATATAAATTTTCAAAAAACACAACATGTCGAGAAACACGAATTCTTTTGGTAGATGGATCATAACAAACAAATCCCTTTTGATGAGTTGCGTAACCAAGAAAAACACGTCTGGTAGCTTGCGCAGACAATTTCGTCCTTTCAGAAGGAGTAAGATGAACAAAACAAACACATCCGAAAGGACGAAGATGTGTATATGTAGGATGAGAGTTAAAAAGACGGAAATATGGGGACTGATTTTGAAGTTTGGAAGACGGAAGCCGATTAATAAGATGAACAGAAGTGGAGAGAGCTTCCGGCCAGAATCTAGGGGGAACAGAGGATTCAAGTAGCAGGCAACGAACCATGTCAAGTAAATGGCGATTCTTCCGCTCAGCAATGCCATTTTGCTGTGGAGTATGAGGACAGGTTCGTTGTGAGATAATCCCCTTTTGTTGGAGAAATTCTTGAAAGCTGTTTGACACATATTCTCCACCTGAATCAAATCGGAGAATTTTTGTGCAAGTGGAGAATTGTGTTTCAACATAGGCCAGGAATTTTTTAAAAATCTCAAACACCTCTGATTTAGCCCTTAAAAAATAAACCCAAGTGAATCTGCTATGATCATCGATGAATGTGACAAAGTATTTAAAGTGAGAATGAGAAATAACTGGTGTTATACCCCAAACGTCACTATGAATCAAATCAAAACATTTTTCGGATATAGAGGTATGCACAGGAAATGGAAGGGCCTTACTTTTTCCTAATTTGCAAACAGAACAATCGATATTCACATCAGAAGTAGAAAACTGCATTTTATTAATCAAACCAGAATTTTTCAAAGATAACAAGATGTTCGAATTAGGATGTCCTAATTTTTTGTGCCACAGATGCACATTATTTTGAAGAACACATGAAAAAGCTAAAGTAGATTCATCCCTAGGTTGTATAGGCAGACTAAGCGGAAACAACCGGCCGCACTTAGGCCCCTTCGCGATCACTTGTCCCGTCCCCTGATCCTGTACAACACAACCAGAAGAAGAGAATGACACATTACAATGATTATCTACGAGTTGTCCAACAGATAACAAATTTGTAGAGAGGCCAGGTGAAAGAAAAACATGATTCAAAGGCAATTTGTGTGGAATATCTCCTATGGCAGTGATAGGTAAATGACCCCCATTTGCAGTTTGAACTTGGAGTTTCCCATCATATGATTGAATATGAGACATGAGTCTGGAAGAGGAAGTCATATGATTTGATGCTCCAGAATCAAAATACCAAATGGAAGAAGATGGAGAGGTTTTACCTGAGAGGCCCAAGGAGGAAAATGCTTGGAGAATCATTTGTTGAATCATTTCAAGGTTGATAGAAGGGCTGGGTGCAAATTGCTGTGAAGACATAGATGGAGACGGAGAAGCAGGTGCCACAGAGTGAGAATCTGAAGAAGCAATGGCAGAATAAGCACGCGAAGTTCGATTTTCTGGTCGTTTCCTGCATTCAGAAATGATATATCCGCTAGCTTTGCAGTAGTTACAAACTTTTCTTCTGCACTGAGAAGAATAATGTCCATACTCCTTACAAGTGAAGCATTGAATCTTGCTCAAATCCTGGGTTAAAGTGTCGCGTCTGGGGGGTTTCCCTTTGGCTACATAAGCAACTTCAGTGGAACCAGTGGATGATTGTTGGGATAGTTGATGCTGAGTGAATATCTGTTGTTCTTCGCGGAGCACTTCATTGAGACATGTCTCCAAAGAGGGAGATGGATGCCGACTCATAAGATTGGAGCGAACATTTTCAAATTCAGGCCGAAGTTTCATTAAGAATTGATCTCTCTGAGTAATTTTGTGAACTTCCTGAATACCTGAGAGAGTTTCTCCAGTGATAGTGGCATAGGCAATATCCGTGTATTCAGTCCAAAGAGAAAAGAAGCCGGAGTAATACTCTTGGACAGCCATCTGTCCTTGAGAATATTGAGCAATGTCATGTTCTAATTGGAACCGACGGGCTGAATTCTCTTGGTGATATATGCGTTTCAGATATCCCCACATATCTTGAGCAGTTTTATAGGGCTTAAGATGTAGGAAAAATTGGGGTTCCACTGCGCCCAACAACCAGCTCATAATTTGTGCTTCTTTGGTTTCCCAATCTTCCAAATCTTCCAATTTATCTTTTTCCGATGGTTTTTTCATAGAACCAGAAATGTGGCCCCATAATTTTTTGCCTTTCAGATATAGCTCAAATTGATAAGCCCAAGCAGAATAGTTCTTTCCATTGAATTTGATCAACTGCATTTCATTCTTGTCCATTTTCAACCCACAGATGACAACAGTAATAGACAGCTGACAGTAAAATGCACAAATAAAGTGAACAGCAACAGCAAGAAAATTTAGGCAAAACAAATCTTGATTAGAACTGTTCCCAGAACAGTCAATAGTGAAAGAGAGGAGCTCCAATGGTTGCTACTGTGGAAAACAGAGATGCAAAGAACCAGAGTACCAATTGAATGAAGAATCTGCACCGTGCAGTCGAAACAGTGCACAGAATTGCACCAAAAGAGACTGACGACCCTCTCGTCAGTGTGAGCTCATGTACGTGGGCCCCACCAGATCATCAGAGGTCGGGGATGAAGGCACAGAATATTTACGCAAGTGATGGAAGAAGTTTCAGCCAAAAACAATCAAGATCCTTGATTTTGGACGGCTGAGATGAAATCAGAGGGAGAAAATTGAATTTCCACAAATTGTGATGGAAGGCCTACCTCGGATGGGGAAAAAATTCCGGAAAAATCACCACAAATACCAGCAATAGCAGTCGACCAACATGGGCTGGTTCTGCAGAGTTGTTGAAGAAGATCTCAGGTGGGCCACACCTGATCTGGGATGATTGTGAATGATCGGAGGGATTCCAGACGTGGAAGATGGCTTGGAGGATCTGAAACTACAGCACTAGGGCATGTCCAGAAGGCTCTGATACCATATCACGAATAAGCCAGAAGGATTATTACTCATAGACAAGGCTGAATGAAATTCTATTCGATGATCTCCTTGAGGATTCACCATTGTAATTTATAGATCAGAGATGCCCAATTTGGGCTACAATTACAATCTATCAAATCTCCTATTTTAGTATGTATTGGTGTACAAGTCTGACTAGTATCAATCAATCAAATCTCCTATTTTAGTATGTATTGATGTACAAGTCTATAACATAATGGGCTTTGCAGATGGGTCATGGATGGGCCAAACTTATATTATAATGGACTTGCGTTAACAGAGAGGAGCACATTGTACAGATTATTACAGATAATGGGGCCAATTCAAGGTAGCTAGTAAGATGTTGGAGAATAAGAGGCCCCATATGTTTTGGACTCCATGTGCAGCACACTGTATAGATCTCATTATGGAAGAGATTGGAAGGAAGAAGAAAATTGCTGAAGTTATCAAGGCATGTAGAGGCATTACCAAATTTATTTCTGATCATTCATGGGTTTTGAGCTTGATGAAAAGATTCACAAATAACCATGCCTTGATGTAAGAAACCATATACCAATCCAAAAGCTTAAGCTGATAGGTGGAAGGCCCATACAGGTATAGTAAGACATGACAAGCCTATTACTTAGGCGATGTGGGATGTGGGACTTCCCAACACTCCCCCTCATGTGCAGGCCCAACAGATTTCATGAACGGGCCTGTCACGTGGGCTACACAAGAACAGCATCCACGTGGACTGCATAAGAACAACGGGATCGGAACCCGCTCTGATACCATGTAAGAAACCATATACCAACCCAAAAGCTTAAGCTGATGGGTAGAAGGCCCATACAGGTATATTAAGACATGACAAGCCTATTACTTAGGCGATGTGGGATGTGGGACTTCCCAACACTTGATACGTCCGGGATCAACTAGGTTTGCTACCCATTTCATTGCGATGGAGAGCCTTGTAAGATTTAGACAGAGCTGATTCAGATGTTTGCATGAGAAGAATGACTTCGTTCGAAATGGGGCAATGCAACAAATGGTCCGGAATTTGAGATCCCTAACTTGATGAGGGACAATAAATTTTGAAAGAAAGTATCTAATTTATTAAAGGTTTATGAGCCTTTATTTAGAGTGTTGCGCTCGTCGATGGTGATGACAAGCCAACAATGGGATATATATATATATGAAGCAATGGATCGGGCTAAGCAAGCTATCATGGAAAATGTTAGATATCATGATGAATATATAAATATTATTGATGCCCGGTGGAACGACCAGCTACACAATCCAATGCATGCTGCAGGTACTCAATAACAATATCACTATTTGATGCTTTTAAAGCAAGCTAGCTCTCTTTGATTGATGTTTAATCATTTTGCATTTCAACTTGTTTCCAATGTAGGTTATTTCCTTAATCTCGAATTCTACTATCCTAATGTCCAACAACACAACGATGCAATAGAAACGGAGTTGAGGGTAGGATTAAGGCAAGTGTTGAAGAAATTGTTGGGAGCTGATGATCAAATCCAAGCCATCGAAGAGGTGAGTTAGTGATTGAGATTTGAGATGACATGTATATGCTTGAGATAGGTCCATTAAATATGTATAGTTTATTGATTTATTCCTAATTTTAACATTGTAGATATCTACATACACACAAAGGAGAGGAGGCTTTGCTGGCTCTCTTGTAATAAGGGCGATTGGAAAGATGCCACCTGGTATGAACAAAAGACCCAATCAGCCAAGCTAGCTCTCTTTTGTTATTTATCTCTCAATTGATTGGAAGGACTTAAGGAATATCTAATTTTATTTGTTTATTTTGAATTTCAGTTGATTGGTGGATGAATTTTGGAGAGGATACTCCTAATCTAAGGAGAGCAGTTGTTTGCATCCTTAGTCAAGTTATAACTTCATCAATCTGTGAATGGAATTGGAGGACTTTCTCCTTGATCCACACAAAGTCTAGGAATCGGCTTACCATGCAAAAACTCAACAAGCTTGTGTATTGCCATTACAATTTGAAGTTAAGAAACAGAACGAGAGAAAGGAAGGCAAGAGATGATCCGAGCTATTGTCCTATTAGTTTGGATCACATATTCAGAGAGGACGATTCCTTGCTCCCATGGATAGCCGAGATAGAGGATCCATTGCTAGATTCAGATCCGGTCTTTGAGGAGGAGGTTAGAGATTTACTTGATGAAGAAATAGATGAGGCAGAGGGTGCCCCACTTGGAGGAGAAGGCACAAGTGCATAGCCACACCCACAATCTAAAGCGGAAGAACCTGCTCATGTTGTGTCATCTTCTGAGAGAACGAGTACCACCGTCTCTTCGAGTAGCCATGGTGGAGGAGATGGAGCAGGAGACACTAGTGGGACAGGTGCTACTAGTGAATATTATCAACATGATCAGGAAGATGCCATTCCTGCAGAGGAGGTACAGGACTTTCCGAAAAGAATGGAAGGAAACCGTGGTTATCAACGGCGTTGGAGAGTCTCGCC
Source organism: Cinnamomum chago (assembly GCA_038049695.1). Lineage (NCBI taxonomy): Eukaryota > Viridiplantae > Streptophyta > Magnoliopsida > Laurales > Lauraceae > Cinnamomum > Cinnamomum chago. The sequence continues at coordinate 28,400,548 of CP142451.1, read as the reverse complement.
ACCTGCTCCACCTACTCCTGGAAGTAGTAGTAATGAACAAGGAAATCTGGGTGGAGATGTTGGAGGACAACAAGCGGCATCATATTCATGAGCTGATTCGTGGAACCCTAGTTACAATGGACAAGGACCCTCATAGTATTTTCCATATGGTCAACCACGACAAGGAGAAGAACAGTCTTCTGTTTCAGGGTCCTACTCATATGGTGATTATGGTGAAACACAATATAATAGATATCCACCTCAACCTCCTCCAAGTTACGATGATGCAGCTGCCTTCTTTGGATTTATGGATCCCAATGCTCATCAATATCAAATGCAATATGGTGCCAATAGAAACGATAACACTAATGGCGATGATGAGGATAACCATGCCTTGAATCTTAGTAGACATTCCTTTTGGTGGTGACCAAGGTATTCTTATTTCCTTCACCAACTCTCTACTCTTTGTCATTTCTAAATTGGTGTTGAATTGTTGAGTGTTAATTACTTCATTCACTTGATTGAATTTGAAGTTTGAACCTTGAACCTTGAACCTTGAAGTATTGATTGTTCAAACCTAACTCTCAAGTCTTATGCCTTTATTTCATGTTCTATTTTTTTTTTTATGAGCTTTTCATTACTTTCTAAGTTTGTATGACTAAGAAACATGAATACAGATGAAAAAACTAATCATTACTATTATTTTCTATTTATACAGTGATACAGGACCTCATATATTGAGGGCACCGCTACACCCCCTTTTCTTACTTACTTTTGCAAAAGAATCACATTTTCTTTCATTTTACAATTATTCTAGGAATTTTTTTTTTAGATTTTTTTTGCGAGTATTTCAAATCACACTGCTATGCCGCTACGTAGCCCTATTGCACTACGTAGCGCCCGCTTCGTATTGGCGGCCCGCCGCCATCTCTTTTTTCATCCTTGGTCACTCATAGCAACGGCCAAATTTGCCCCCCCGCTAAAAGTCAATTTCTATTAAATTATAGCGACAATTGTAGAAATGGCTGCCAGTGAAAACTCTTTTCTTCTATGGCGCTAGATTTTCGCACGGAAGTTCACATTTTTATCGTCTGACTTTTAGCAGCGGCCAATTTTCTCGAGGGTAAAAGTTATTTTTAGCGCGTTCATAAGTTGCCCCTGCGAAAAGTTAGAAATTTCTAAAATAATACTAATTTTTTGAATTTATTGAAATAAACCCTTTGGCATGTTCCCACCTTGGGTTTATGCTAACCCTATAGTTCTCATTAGAAATAAGCACGTGAGATAAAAAAATAAATAATAATGATAGTAACAATATACATAATTTGTGATTAGTGTAATAAATCAATGGATGGATTTTAAGTGGAATTAAATGCTAATTCTTAAGTTTATCGAGGATTTATTAAAATAAAATAATTAAAGGGTAAAGTAGGGACCGTGTGAGACCCACTTGAGATCCCCAATTGGATTTCCAACCCCCCTACACCAGGACCCATTAGAAATAGTTAAGATATATATAATAATAATAATAATAATAATAATAATAATAATAATAATATTGATGATGATGATGATGATGATGATGTGTGGCTAAAGATGAAGAAACAGAAGAAATAAAGTGGGGTGCAATCCTCTTAAGAGGATTGTTGCCCAAGCCAAAAGAGAACCCATCTCTTGTCTTGGTCATTTGAGACAAGGATCAAGGGTGAGAAAGGAGAAAGGAGAAAGGAGAAAGGAGAAAGGAGAAAGTAGAAAGGAAGGAAGAAAAAGAGAAAGAGAAGGAATGGAAGGAGAAAGAGGAACGAGAAGAGGAAGAAGAGAGAGTAAAAGAAGAGGACGAAGTGCCCGTCTTGGAGGTTGGCTTTTTCCATTGGGGCTTTGACTTTCTTCTCTCAATCATCATCTTCCTCCCAAACCATCTTCCACTATGAGCAAGGGCTTAAATATAGTTAAATGGCTTAATCTCCTCAAGGCCAAATGTTATAACAAATACTGTGTCAATGGGCATGTATTCTCTCCAGTTGATTATGAGACTAACAAATCAACACAAAATAGTGGGGTCTTAATGAAAGCGTTCACATTATACAGGGCAAGCATTAAAGATAAAAAGTTATGAGGAAGTTGAGAGTTGAGACCACCTATTATGGAGTTATGAAACAGATAATTGAGTTGGATTACATTGATTTTCATCAAACAATATTTTATTGTGGGTGGTTCAAAGTAGAGGACAAGACTAATGGGTGCATTGTTGATCCTAATACAAATTTGACAATGGTGAACATTGAAAAATTAAAAGGAGATGAGCCATTCATATTAGCATCTCAAGCAAGTCAAGTTTTTTACTCCAAAGATCAAACAAGACCTGGATGGGTTGTTGCTCTACTCGCCCGAAAGAGATTGACAAAAGATGCAGACACACTTGAAGATCCGTGTCTCTTTTATTCCTTTGTTAGTGCAACTGAAAATTTAGAAAATGTTCTAAAAGAAATTTACTATGAATTGTAGCGCTGGACATGTTTACTTTGATTTAACTATTTTTGCAGTTGTTTAATTTTCAAGTAGTTGAATATGTGAAATATGCACTTTATGCTTAGGCTTATGCTTATGGTGCCTTTATTATGATTGTGCTCAAATATTGCATTCTTCATTTACATTATTTTTTTTGTTGATTTTATTTCACGCATTACTGTGAATTGTTTGTGCTAAGTGTCATTATGTCCTTAGAGACATAGGTGTTCTAATGGTTGAGCAAGGGACAAGTTCTTTGAATGCAGGTTAGAAAGAATTCATTTCATCACTACTTATAAAGTTTGTACTCTAGTTTTAAATGGTATTAATTTTATTTAACATGCACTTTCTGTTTTAGAATCTTCCATGCCGCCAAAACAAAGAAAGGCAATTACCTTAAATGCCTATGGCCTACCAATGGACGATTACTGAACCAAGTTGTCATTTAGATGTGGACAATTGGTTCGCACCATTGTCCCTATTTCATACAAGGATTGGCATGTAGTGCCAAAGGACAAGAAAGATGAACTCTGGAAACTACTCTTGGTATGAAATTCTTAGCCAGTATATCTTTGAAATGGCATAATATTTAACTTGTTCTCTATTTAGTTGTTGAGCCTAAACAACCTTTTTTTTTTGTTTATAAAGGAAGGTTTTGATGTTCCTCAGTCATGCAAAGAAAAATGCCTTAGAAGCATGGCCGAAAGTATGAGGAAATACAGGACAAAATTGAGGGTGCAATACCTCGATCCCCACAAAACTCATGAAGATAAATTGAACAATCGTCCTCTAGGAGTTAGGCGTGAAGATTGGGAGGCGTTTATCGAACATAATGCGGATCCAAAAACTGTTGAACAACGTAAAAAAAATAGGGAGATCAGGAAGAAAATGGAAATTTATCATACGAGTGGAAGGCATGGCCACACAAGACTAGAGGGGAAGATGGTAAGTATTGGCATTTTTATGTAACATGAAAAGCTTGGTTATTTTATTCCACAAAAGCTGAAGCGCCAAAAAAAGAAGATGACCCCTTGATTACTCGGGCTGAAGTGTGGATCGAAGCACATAAAAGAAAGGACAGTTTTATCCCCAGTAGTGTGTCTTTACACATGGTGAGTTCATCATCTTACAGTTAAGTTGATGGGATAGAAAAAAGCATACCAAGTTTACTTATGTGATTATTTAATTTGACAGGAAAAAGTAAAAGACTTACTTTCCAGCCAAGAAGAAGTTGATTCCCAAGACATCCGAAACGATCCTTTGACTAAAGTATTTGGCATTGATAAGAGGGGTCGTGTTCGGCGTGTTGGGAATATCATATCAAGATCTCAAATTCTATCGTCCTCTCCAGCTCTAGAAAATTTAGCCTTCAAGGATAAGGAAGGAATCGAGCAGTCGTTGACGGTTAAAAATTGAGTCCCAAGTAGACTGCATAAGGGTAGAACGAAAGGGCCTAATGGAAGAATTTAAGGGTCTTAAATAGTTCATTGAGGTAACAATGCTTTTATGGAATTTTTTTATTTATATAAGGTTTCATAATATCAGATTTATTTTTTCTACATTTACTTAAAGAATAGTAAGTGCATTGGAATATTATTCTAGCATCGCATGCCTTTAGGATCACAAGCAAGTGCAACACTTTCACTTAAGAACCAAGAGTCAATTGTGGTTTCCTACACAATAGGGAACGATCAATCTCCATTGACATTGTGGCCGTGCAAAATGATGTCTTGGCGTCAAGAGGTGGTCCCTCTTGAAAGAGCTTATATCGGGAATGGGCCCCAACAGATTCACTCAAAACCTCTTCCAGCAGGTTACTATAAGATTTCTGTTGATGTCATTGAAAAAGGAGATGTCGAATTGCCTTATCCAGATGGATTTCAGTCGACTTTAAAGTGAGGTCGGGAATGGATCTTTTGTAACATGGCCTCTGGTTTTTACCATATTCACGGATTAGGCTTATCAATCATTCTCTTAGATCTTTTTGTAAGTCCATTGGCTAACAAGAAAAAATGTATTAGATTAGGTTTATCTTGGAAACTCATTTTGCAGTTGTCAACTTAACTAAGATTGGTTCTACTGTAGTTAGTGCTTATTTTTATCTTGAATGATGTGCAATCTGAAAACAAGGATTAGTATCATGTTCTTCAAGTTTGTACTTTTGTTTATGCTACTTTTGTCTTGGAACATTGAAATGGTGAATGGATGTAGAGTTGCACACAATTGGAATGGGCCCAACATGATACATGGCCTGTTACTTATATTTGTCTTCAGATTTATGGTTTTTCTTTTCTGTGTATCAAAATACTGGGTGCTCTATCAGTGATGTCTCGCTATACTTGGCACAATTGCGTCTGAGAGTTCATGCGGTATTATCAGGTTTGTTATATAGCTGGAAAGATAATTCAAATTCCCTGCACTTCTTTTCCATTCTATTACTTGTACATTTGTTTGATATAATTTATTTTTGCTGATCCTTAAGATTTTCTGTGAAGGGAAAATGCAGCCGGGTGGTGCCAAAGTAATGTTAAGATATATAACTAGAGGTAAGCTGTACTCCAATAATTTATTTTACCTGGATAAAGCTGGTTTTTTTATTCTTTTTCTGCTTTGCAGGGTTTGGATTTTGTGATAACTATTTTATAAGGCATGTGGTTTACATTTATATTGTATCTTCTTTCCCTGCACTTCGTTTATGCTTTTCGTCTTACGTTTATATGGTTTGATGTCTTCTCTTGTTTATGGTATCTATTGTTAGTACAGATTAACTTTAGGCCTGTTTTGGAGTTTCAGAAGAAGAGAAAGCTCTCTGCTCTAGCAACAAAAAAATAAATAAATCAGAGAGAGTGAACGATACAATAGTAGCATTGCAATTTTAATGGTGATGATGATAAGGACCTCAGACACTCTTGCAATTTACAGAACCGTCTCTGCCACTGCCACAGGTAAAAAAAAAAGGCCAACACCTTCTTCATTTTAATTGCACAAGCCGCTTCATTAATTGCATCCCTCCAATCCCTGTTTTCCCGTTTCTCTTCTATCCTAACGAAACTAAAAATAAACGTACTGTCAGAAAGAAGTAGGGAACCTCTCTCTCTCTCTCTCTCTCTCTCTCTCTCTCTCTCTCTCTCTCTCTCTCTCTCTCTCTCTCTCTCTCTCTCCATTGCAATTCTCCTTAAGAAGGGTAGAGAAAAAAGATGATTTCGTTTGTTCAGGTCCTTGCATTCTTCCTTTTATTAATTTGATATAACAGAGGAGTGTTCTGTTTGTTGAGAAGAGGATTGAAATGGAGGGATGCAAGTCTCCGAAGAAGTGCTTGAACTGTAAATCACAAAGAACATATTCAGTTATATGTTTCTATAACTCAGGAACAGCAGGAATAGCACCAAATTCACACCCATCTCTGTGTGTGTGTGTGTGTGTGTGTGTGTGTGTGTGTGTGTGTGTGTGTGTGTGTGTGTGTGTGTGTGTGTGTCTGTGGATTTGAGGCTTGTCTGGAGCAGGTTGCAAGGAGGATTGAGGAGAAGAGAGGGCTTATATAGACACAGATAGATGCGGTGGATCCACAGCAGTGACTCAAAAAAATATTACATATATTAATAAATGTTTCTGGCCTTTGTTAATTAATGATATAGTACTACTAGTAGTGCTTGGTGATTTAATATGCCCCTGAACCTTTCTAGTTAATTTGAAATGCTGTGATTTGTGAAGACATGGTATTGGAAAAATTTTGCTTTGTTGAGGTCCCAACTCCCAACAATTGGCATGCTAGAGCAATATTTCATGTTAATTCTGGATGAGCTTGATAATCATTTGATGTGAGAAATTGGTAACTAAGGCTGTCAATTGGCCTGGTCCAGCCTGGATCTGCCTCACCTGAATCCATTAATACTGGATTCGATGACAGCTCGATGGGCTAGACTCAGACCCATGTTTATGGTTTGAAACCCCTATTATGCTAGACCTGGTTTTTGGCTTGGGCCCTTGTGAGGATGGAGCCTTTACTGAGTGCATTCTGCCTTCCCAGAACCACGTCCCTTATTGGGCAGGCATAGATCCAGGTTCCAGTGTCTGTTTTGGACGCACCTGCATTGGCATCCAGTCATTCAGACCTTGAAATCTTTTCTGAGTCCATGCACGGACCCATTGAGTCTGGCCCTGATCTGTCCATTGACAGCCCTACTCTTGTTTGAAGACTTCTACATACTTCCCTGCTCAATGCTTGATTGATCAATTATTTTTCTTAATGAAAATTTCCCAGGTACCTGAGTTTGAGGAGGCAGCATTTTATGCACCTTTGAATAAAGTTGTGTGGTGTAAAACTAAATTTGGATGGCACTTATTGCAAGTATTATCTGAAAGGTATCCAAACCATTCTTTTGCTCAAGCATGCTACCTGATAAAGTTATGCTGTCATTGATTTTTTCTCTTGGACATTATTTTGATAGGAAGGAATCTTTGCTTCAAGGTATTCAACCAGAGGAGCTTCATTCGAAAATGCAAGACCCAAGTTTCTTTGAACTTTGAAGAGGCTGAATTAAAAGTTGTCCACGAACCTGATGAAGTGTATGCATGGTTGTTGTTTTTTTTTTTTTTTTTTTTTAATTCCCATAGATACAATCAACCACTCCTTGATACTTCAAAAATGTCGCAACTGCCCATCAGATGAACAACTAAACTACTCTAAGTAACCATCATTTTGCTTTATGGGCTATGATACTCGGATAATTCAATATAGGCAATGTATTGTTTCGTATCGTATCCGATACTTCACTTCTTATGTGTAAAATCCGTGTCCTTGCCATATCCATCGCGTGTCGCTGCCGTATCTGGGCATCATATAGCTTATGGGCATTTCCTTCATATCCATTCCCCAAAATTCTCCAGTTACATTTAGTACCAACTCATATCTGTACAGTACACTATAAAGTTTAAACTGGGCTATACTGGTTATATGCGAATGTGAGGTTTGACAAGGCTACAAATCCTACTATTTAGGTATGACTCACTATCATCATGTAACTAGTAGGTCTTCTTGACTTGTTTAGATTCAGAGTTAAAAGTCTTGGGAAAGGGAGATCCTTTATTCTTTTATATGAGTTATCTATGTATCTGAATTGGGTTCTCTGCCCTCCTTTGTTTCTTGAGATCTTAGTATCGTACTACTAAGGATGCGCCACATGGGAAGTGCATTTTGGTCATCTAACTTATTTTGACAATCTGATGTTTTCAGGGAGTCATATTTCATTAACTGTTATTATCGCCTTTGTGCTGTTACCTGGTGGTCCTTTTTAGTGTGTTCTTACTGTTTCATTTTGGTCATGGAAGGCAAGCTCAAGCGTCCTTGCCAGGTTTTAAGGTTCTTCCTCTCCGCCAGTTTGGAAGCTGGGGAACATTAATACAAATGAGTTTGATCCTGAAAGGGATACTTATGTTTTGGTAAGTACATCTCCAAACATGGCAAGCAATCATTTTCTTCTCACTAAGCAATTTACTAGGCGGAGGGACATGCAGCTTATCATATGCTTTTGGGAGTTCAGACAATCTTCCATCTTTGCTATCACTACTTTGAGTAGCTCTTTTTTTTTCCGATTTTGATATGCAATTGACCGGTGAACACTGATCCTTCTGAAGCATGGTTTCAATAACATGGAAAAACATAAGCAAAGTAATACTTCTTCTCTTTGAGAATATTTTCTTTTTCAAGACATCCTAAAAGTATTCCATTCAGGAAAAAAGGAAGAAAGAAAGAAAGACAACTTAAAAATATTGGCCAAAAGGCCATTTATGTACCCTGACTGTTAAAAATAAATAACTAATTAAATGAAAGGATATCCATGCAATTTGTTGAGGAAAGACATGTTCTACATATCCTAATGTTGTTCATGTTCAGAAATGCCTCTACCATTTTAGTAGCGATTCTTGTTCCCTCTCTTATAAAAAAAAAAAGTTTTCGTTACTTTCTTAATCAGTTTCTCATTTGGAGAAGAGCATTGATGTCCACTTAAAAATCAACTTGGCTGCTTTTGTAATTTCACTTAAAATGAACTTTGGCTGCTTTGTAACTCCATTCTTTAGACATTAGATTGGTCTTTGATAATATTTTCTCCACTCCCAAAATGCAAGGAGATAAATACTCCTCTTCACCATACACATCATGTGCGCAGAGAAAATTATAATAGATTACTTGCCAGTGATTGTGTTATAATGTTTTGTTTCTTTTTTTCTTGTTGATTCTATACCTTTATCATTTTCAATCCATTTTTCCCTTCACAATGGGACACTCACATTATTTAATTATGTTCTGAAATCCATGTTCTCTTGGCTGATCATGTAGGAGTGTATTAATTGCTTTTAGATCTTGCATGATGCATTGTGCTCCATTGTCCATGCATCGTGAATTTGATGTTGCTCTTATATCCTTCCAGGCATTGCTTATGTATTTTTCGATTTTCTTTTTTTACTGACTTTTTCATCTCTTTTTTTGTTTTTTTTTTTCCTTCAGTGTCAGCATGGAGTGCGGTCATTACAGGTTGCCAAATGGCTGCAGAAGCAGGTAGTTCTGTCAATGTGCTATTGGTTGCGAAACAGTCTAATCCTTCAAGGCTTCATTTTTATTCTTTTTGAGTTTGCTAGTTGACCTGTGACCTTCAACATGGTGCACGTACTGATGTGGCCCGAGTGTAACATCAGACATGCAGCAAGTGGACATTTTGTAGATGACCTTGCAAAAAGTCAGTCGGTCCCATTTATTTTCATAGGCCACACAAGCAAGTTCATTTTACGCCATTGATTAGTATTTTTGACTGGCTACCAAATACATCTGTGGCTCACCTGATGAATGAGCCTGCCTATTTTTGTACCGTAACATCTGTATGGTGGGATTCCTCTACAATTACTTCGATAACAACAAATGTTCTTTATGATATACACTGTGGTGTGCTTACCTTACACATGGCTCCCTCTTATGAATGCCACAAAAATTGCACTATGTATGCAACTGCAAACATGAACTCACCATTTAGAGGACCTGGACGCAAAGAAGATTACCTGTGCACTTTTATACACATGACCAGATGAGTGGACAGGCCTGATTTTTTGGCCATGACGTTCACATGTGGGCCCTCCTGATGGGCTGGGTCCTACAACCATAAGGCTATCTGTGATGGACACTCGCACACACAAGTGAAAAACAAGAGTGCAAACCAGGTTACTGGTAACACGGTTTAAGATGGACTCTATGTGTGGACATATTCTGCCTCAGATTCTCTCAGTTGCTGCTTTTGATTCTAGCATTTTTGTCGGTTTAATACAAGGAGATTTTTTTGCTGAAACTGTCTCCATTTAATTACAGTTTTTTTTTTTTTTTTGGCTGAAACTGTTTTGCGATTTTTCTATGTAGGTAGCTATTAAATGGATATGGAATGGTCAGAATCCAGATGTGAACTTAACCAGGACAGCGGGTTTGAATGCAGTCCTCCTGATGCAGTTTATAGGGAAGAGAAAATGGATGACTTTGAAGATGGAGTCAGCACGGTGATAGACATCAAGAATAAGGAGAAGTTGAGGGATTCTGGGAGGAAAAGGGTCATGGAAGTAAAGATAGAGAAAGGGCTAAGATTGATTTATTGGAGGGCTGCTTCCACCAAAAAAGACAAAACTTGGCAACTGTTTGCCTTTTATTTCTTTTAGAAATGAAGTGGATGAACCTTAGAAAGTTGTGGGTTGATTTTGTGTTATATATTTGTGTATTTTTAAATATATTGTAAATTGTACATTTAAATTCAAGTTAGTATATTGATTTTTTAAATAAACTAACTGATGATGTGTGATATTAATGTGTAGATGTGAATGCTACAATTTAAGGATTTTAATTTTTTATTCTTGATTTAAAAATAATAATTAATGGAAAATAAAAAAATTGCGGCAACATTATTTTAAAAAAATAATTAAATTAGGGATGGTTCAAAACCGTCATTTTACCCAATAAAAATCATTCCAATATCAAAATATGGATTGTACATTTAAATTCAAGCTAATATATTGATTTTTTAAATAAACTAATTGATGATGTGTGATATTAATGTGTAGATGTGAATGCTACAATTTAAGGACTTTAATTTTTTATTCTTGATTTAAAAATAATAATTAATGGCAAATAAAAAAATTGAGGCAAATTATTTAAAAAATATAATTAAATTAGGGATGGTTCAAAACCGTCATTTTACACAATAAAAATCATTCCAATATCAAAATATGGAATGGTTTTGAACTCTTCCGGTATACCCAGAACGAACTAGTAATTGTTCCAAAAATTAGAATTTGGAAAGGTTTTAAATTTTTTGAAAGTGTTTAAAACCGTTTCAAAATAAACTACTAATCGTATCAAAATTATTAATTTGGAACAGTTTTTTAATATATAAAATTTTTCAGAACTGTTTCAAAAATGGACTACGTACCATTCCAAAAATTTGAATTTGGGAACCGTTTCAAAATTCTGAATCTGTAACGGTTTTTAGAATATTGGAATGGTTGTAAGCACTTCCAAAAAATTTCATTTGATGACCAGTGGTATTTAAAGCGGTTTAGAACCATTCCTATTTGCTGCTTTTGGTGTAGTCCCATTGGCAGTGACATGGGGAGAAGAGGTTGAATTTGTGAGCGAGCCATGTTTTGGTTGATTGGTTCCGATTTAGGGTTTTTTTTTTTAATATAAATCTTAATCTTTATGGTTTGTACTTATTTGTGTCTTCATGTGATTTATTATCATGTGTTGGGTGGTCTAAACCTATCATAACTGCTATATATTTATGGTTTTAGCTATATACGTGTAGTTCTGTAGGATTTGACTTGCAGACACTGTGTTTGTTGAATTGTGTCAATGATTTCAAATTTAAAAATCATGTTGATCTTTCTCCTGTCCAAGTTTTACATCTCATGTCTACATTAACCACATTCCTTACTATTGAACTTTTTGCCTTGAGTTTTCTAATTTAGTCTTTATTTTTTAATGATCCCAAATTGACCCAAGTTTGTATACATGCATGTCTTTTGTCTTTCCTAGTTGAGATTGTATAAATGACTATGATTTTTGGTGTTGGTGGTGTTCCTACATGTTGCCGTGATCCTTGCTATATATTTTAATGACCGGAATTTGATGGCATTAGTATTAAAAAGTTCCTTGAAAAAGGTTTTCAAGTTCTACATCGAGTTTGTTTAATTTGATGCCTAGTCCAAGTTTCCAAGTTGGAAAATCATGAGGATCTTACTTCTTTAGGGTTACACATGTTGGTAGTGATGCTAATCGTGTTTTTTGCCAACTTAGATCCTTCTTCCTTGAGCTTTGCAAATTTTAGCTCTAGTTGACTGATTCTTATTGCCCCCAGATTGGATCATGCAATGTCTTTATTCTCCTTATGGTTGAATATTGTAGGAACGAATAGGGTTTGAATTTGGCATTACTTCTCCATGTTCGTATTCATCAATTCTATGTATTCTACACATCTACATCTCAAGTTCATAGATTTGAAATTATATACAATTTTAGGTGTAGTCCTTGACTGTGTCATAATTATTGAATATGGATAGCTTGTTGAATCAATTAATTATTGACTACCCATGGTTCCCCCTAGCCATCTAAGGGAATTGTTTGGTATAGGGACTTAGTGTGACTCAATCATGCAGAGTTAGTTGCATGTCAGGTTCCAAAGAGTTGATTATTATTCAAGGTTGATTTATAAATCATTTCATATCTGATATGGTCTATTGAACGGGAGTTAGAAGTACATGGATATGATAAGAACAAAGAAGAAAAGAGAGTTGACCAATTCGACATTGGTTAGCCTCCTTGTGCACGCATAGTTGGGGTAAAAAATCTGATAATTCTCTCTTCATCAATAGCTAATGGGGGCTTTACATAATAGCTAATGGGGATCACACGGTGTGGCTGTGGATAGCGCACCGGCCTCTTATAGCTCCCTCCAAGGTCCGAACCTGGAGTGGTAGCTTTCCTTCCCATCTCCTGGTCTCTAGTCAAACAAAAAAAAAGAAAAAAAGAGGGAGGGGGTTATAGAAGTAAAATTAAAAAAGATTCCTCAAATAAGGGAAAGAACTCAACGAAGTAAGAGATCGTAACTACTTATTATGCAAAGAAAACTTATAATAGTATAACTCCTACTCATATACCAATTTATACCAAGCTGACAACTAAGAGTATCTCCAAGATACACTTTACATTTGGATATATCTTTTTCAAAATAAAGGCTTATATGGCAAAAAAAAAAAAGGCATATGTAAATTTGGCATATCACTTGGGCAACTCCAAGAAAGATGTCGAATTATTATTTTATTATTATTTTATTTCAAATCTGGCATCTACTTGTACCAACTTCAAATGCATTTACCCTCTTCACCATTATTTTATTCATAAAAAAAAAAGAAAATACATCTCACTTTATGGTATGTCAAATTTGGCATATCAACACAACGTTCAAATGTCACGTAGGGTTTGACCATTCTCTTGGAGGCATAGCCATATGTCAATTGGTGATTCTGAACACACCACCGGTTTTTCTGAGCACACCCACCTTTTGAAAAAAAAAAAATTTGCTCATCATGAAAATACCCATAAATCCCATGCATATCTCATGTGCACGGGTATGAAACACTGTGCACCCTTTTTTCTGTGCATGGGTAGAGCAAGTTCGTCAATCATTATCACAATGAGCTTTGTTCTAGTGATTCGGTGCTGTTGATTAAGCACATGAGTGGGGAGCTCTTTGTGGGGATTCATCGAGCAAGATCAACAGTCGGCGGTGGTGTTGGGCGATGGAAGATGGAGAGGAAGAGAGGGGGTGGAAGATGGAAGATGGGAGAGGGAAAGGAAGAGAGAGGAGACGAGAGGTGTTACACCCCGACCCGATTTAACCCTGATTAGTACTAATTAAGTGTGTTTTAGCTAAATTAATTATATTTAATTGCCAAGTATGGTAATTAGGGTTTATTAGTCTTTATAAACTGAGTTAGTGGAGTCTTGAACCTTATATAGGTGAGTGGGAAACGAGTTGACACAATTGAGTAGATTTAAGGGCTTTTTCGTAAATATGGATTTTCGCATTTTGCATAAATTGCACGTCATATTGGCGTCATCGCGTATATCTTGATGAGCACGTCGATTTTCACATTAAGTATTACTTCATTTGACCAACTGTTGAATAATTGGACCCTCATTCGACTCAAAATGGAAAATATACAATCTTAGTGGACTTTCTTGTAAAATATCATCCTTATTCAATTATATACTACCCTCACTCTTTCTTTTCATTTCTTTTCTCTTCCTTTCTCTCTATTCTTCTAATTCTTCTCTTCCCTCTTCCTCGATCATCAAAAGCTTGTGCATGTACTTTGAGAGTTAGAAAAAGAACTCATCATCATCATCTTCTTCTTCTTCTCACCTTTGTTGATAAGGTTGACAAGAACCCACCTCTTTCATTCCCTATTCTTTTCAAATTCGGACGTCTTGTTGAGGTAGGAGCCAAACCCCTTTTATTCCATGTTTTTGGGTTGCAATTGAGTCAAAAGACCCTTGTGGTAGACATGCATACATATTCATGTGTTTTCCATGTGTATTTGTGTGATTACGGTTGGATATTTGGGGATTTTGGGGTTCTTGAGCCAAGTTGTGGAGAAGGGTTTTAGAAAGCTCTATTAGAGGCAAGTATAAGCTTTAAATGGGATTTACATGTGGATTATTACCATTGATTCCAATGAACTCACTCTCTCTCAATGCTTTTATCTTTTAATAAATAGATGGGTTGAATTGTTCTTATGGTTTATGATTTATGGATTTGGATGGAAGGATTGTTTATCATGTAAATGGGAGCAAGAAGGCTCTAATGTGTAGGCATTCTAATGAAAAGAAGTTGGGAATGAAAGGGAGAAGAAATGAACGAAAATTCCAGATTCAGAAATTCTGGACAGTTCGCTCAAGCGAACCTCCATTTGAAGCACCTTGTCGAGTGATCAAAAGGATCGCCCAAGCGAATACCTTTCGGGATGGGGTTTGCTCGAGCGAACATGGGACCGTTCGAGCGACCGCACCCCTTCCATCGATCGAGCGAACGAAATGGGTCGCGCGAACGATTAGACCTCTGGATGGGGTCCGCTCGAGCGAACCTGAAGCTGAAATTTGGTCCTTTTCTAACCCACTTTTGGGATTCCTTATCACTCCTAGCCTATCATAAACCACCATAATCCTCTCTAATATATAGTTATGGTGCTCATCCTTACCTCCATAGGAATTTAGGAAATTAAATCTTGAGACCTTATGACCCTACAATGGAACCGTTAACCCTATTAAATCACCTAATGGATATTCATTGGTCTAACACTACGCCATGAGGGTTAGTTTGGAAATTCAACGTATTTCTCATAAATAGTGACACCTAACATAGTAGTAGTACGTTGACCTTTCAAACCTACCCTGTATTGGATAGCGAAAGACTAAAATTTAATAGTTTAGTGTTGGCTTGTAAAAATGTCTTGATTCCCTTAAAATTATTGAAAGTCCACGAGGATCCTAACCCTAGAGGGGGGGTGAATAGGGTGAGCTACAAGTATGACCAATTTCGACCAATTTTAATTTCTTAAACTAAACTAGTCACATGTGATGAATAAACAAACAAGATGCGGAAGCTAATACAAAATCAATCACCACATAGCATGCACCACAACACCAAGTTTTATAGTGGTTCGGCCAACGTGCCTACATCCACTACCGGCTTGTGTCTCCAACACCCCACCGGATTCCACTAATTATGCTTTTTACTAGGCTAAGCAATAACCCTTACAAAGTTGTTTTTCTAGGCTAAACAACAACCTCTCAATGTGCTTTTATAGGCTTAGCAATAACCTTACAATATGCTTTTCTTAGGCTAAGCAATAACCTTACAATATGCTTTTATTAGGCTAAGCAATAACCTTACAAGTTGCTTTTCTTAGGCTTAGCAATAACCTTTACAAATAAAGATTTCTCAAAGAAAGTGTCTTCACAAAAGATCACTCTAAGAGATACAATTTTAGCTCAATGTAATTGCCTCTTAAAATAGGCGGATTTGAAAGTGAATAACAAACTCACACAAACACTCTAAGAATGCAAAGATGTATGCTAATGAGGTGTGTGTGTGTGATGACTTCAATCAAGATTAAAAAGGAAGCTTAATCAAATGTATGCCCAAGGCATTTCAAAGTTTAAAGCTCATAAAAGATTTGATTGAAGTCTTATGCAAATCACATGTAGAAATTCAACTTGTTTATGACATGAAAATCAAGGACTAACAAGTTGTATGAAAATGACTAATTTAGAACATGTGATGCAAGTGCATGTTGTTTTCAAAACCAAATTAATTTAACTAATGCTTAAATGAATGAAAACAACAAACAATGTTTCAACCAAGTAAAAGACTCATGCTATGAAAGAAAAACAAAGATTTTGTCTAAGCATGATTAATAAAGTTAACAACTTGGATTGAAAACAAAGGTGAAGAATCCAATCTTAATTAGACCAAAGATTAGAAGAAGAATGGATTCAACACATCATAGTTATTATGCTAAATATCATATACCAATAGTTTAAACAAAGCACATAACTATGATTAATAAAGGTAGAGCTTACTTGGTGGTTTAACTTAATAATCCAAGCTTTAGCTCTCCTAATTGCCTCCTAGCCTTTCCAACTTCATCCCCTTTCAATGGCTCCAAAATGCTCTCAAAGGTTCAAGTTTCAAGCATTGAAAAAGGTTGGAAATGAATGGACTTTATAGCCAAAAAGTGTCCAACGGCTAGTCCTCGGTCGACCTAGACACAGGTCTCGGTCGACCGAGAAAGCACAACGGTCATATTTCTGACCGTTGGCCTGAAACAGTTCAAAAACTGTCCATTTGCCCTGCAGTGTTCTCGGTCGACCGAGACCCAGGTCTCGGTCGACCGGCGACACTGCCGGGACACCCCCAAAAATTCCAACTTTTGCATTTTGAAGATTTTCTTTGTGGAATTTTGTGGGTCACTAAACCAAGCTTAAAAAACATGTTTTAAAACATTTAAAAACATGAAACACACAAAGCCTAAAATGATTCAAAGGTTTAAAACCAAAGGCAAGCTTGATTAGTAAAAACTCTTTTCAAATCAAATTGCATACAAAACTGATTCTTTTTGTAATGAATGTATGCAAAGCTCAAACCTAAATTCACAAGATGATTTTCCAAATGTAATGCACAAGGAAATAGGTTTTCAAAAGAGTTTGGGTTTCAAAACTAATGCATCCAAGTTTAAAACGAAAACATGCATAAAACAAAAGCTTTTCCAAATCTAAAAACCAATGCATGTATAAAGCTAGATTTCAAGATATTTTAAATCAATGCATGTGTGAAATATCAAATGATGCTAAAGTGCAAATGCATCCATCAAATTGCAAATACAAAATACCTAACAATCTCCCCCTTTGCAATTTGATGGCAACTTACTCATCATTGAAATAACACACCAAGGTCTTCAGCTCCCCCTCAGCTGGACAAGTCTTGAAATCTTCTTGGATGCTCCTTCTCTTAGCTTGGGCTCTTGGGCTCTTTTCTTCAATCTTCTTGATGCTTGGTGCTTGATCATTCTTCAAGCTTTCTTCTCATCTTCCTCTCTTTGGCCAAGCATCTTCTTTAGCTCCAAGCTTTCTTTCTTCTATTTGCTCTCCCCCTTTGACCATGTCTCTCTCTTCCTCGTGAGAACTTGAAGGCTTTCTCCCCCTTTGATGGATAGGAGATCTTCGAGTACTTGAACTCTCGAACTCTCTCCCCCTTTGAAGAGTAGGAGATCTTTGAGTCACACTTGAACTCTCTCTCCCCATTTGACATTAAATTGCAAAGGTACCTACACACATGAGACAAGAAGAATACCTTTAGTAGCACCTGTTAACAAATGTAATCGAAAATGAAATACATAACAATTATAGCATTTCATATTGGAGCATAATTTCATTATTGATATCAAATCTTGTCTCATAGATTGATAGCATTGTTACTGTTCATTAAGGTCCGATTGTTTACATCCAATTCGTAACTTTAGTATTCTATATCCGATTTGGCACTTATTGGAAATACTGATTGAGTAAGTATTCGTGATATGTGATTACTATTCAATGTGATTACGGATAAGTAAAATACAAACTTACTCAAATCTGATTTTTATTCGATTATTATTTGATTCAATCGGGTCGGCACTACGTAACTTCGACCTTGTGATACCCGACGGGGTTGAACTTGGTTTAGTTATTTTTGACTACTGCAGTAAGTCATCTGGAACGCCGGAACTCCAGACTTGGGTAGCCAGCTAGCCTTTGGTCAGGCCGCTGGTGACATCCCAACTAGATTTGTTCGCTATTGAGAGGATGGGCTTAAGGTAGTAGCCAATTAGTATGTTTTCATTTTACTTGATTCACAAGCATAAATTATTCAAATTATGCACAATTTGCCTAGTTAATAATTATCATTCACTTCTGTTAATCTTAATCGTCTTCAATTCAATTTGATACATTATGCATTTCCTAATTATTGCCTATACTTGTTCGATCGTCGTATTGATAATACTACTCTTGGTGTCACAGTCCCAGGTGCAGCCCCCGGCCTTGAGGAGGCCAAGGAGGGAGAGAAGGCTACCCAAGAGGTGTTAGATTGTGTGGTCTCAATCCATCAGATGATGTAATAAATTGATTAATTTCTTTATTCATCAATAAAATCATGCTTTCCTTTCATGAGATGAATGGTGTTTTATTACTTAATGCACATGACCAATACATATGACATAATGGTTCATGAGATGAACCAGGTCCCATTAGTATATTAAATGTGATATATGTATATGGATGAAATCCACATACAAGAGACATGTGTCACAAATCTTATACTTAAAAATATCTTCACAACCAGTGATGAGACTAGGCATCTCATCTGATAAGGTTGCGGCACTTTGATCACTATGAGATAGTGTGATTTGTCTCGATCATCAGAATGAAAGATTCTGGATCACGGTGCTGGTACATTGGATTTATTGAAGGACCATGAGAAGGGCCTTATGAAATACTGTCTCGATTTAAGGTCTGCTCTCATAATTCCTTAACAATAGGCTATCAATCCTGACACATTGATGAACTCAAGTTTCTGTCTATTCATTTGCTTTGATTCACCAATGAGTGAGGCCAACTGTAGGTCAACACCTCGGTGTCTTGGATACGTGATAGCAGAACTATGAGAACATCCAATGATCAAGATGAAATCTATCTATATTATCCCCTTGTGCCAATTAATGGATTTATCATTAGTCAGTGCGCACCCATCTCGATTAAGAGTTAATTGGATGGTACTAATGATCACTGTGATTAATTGAGGCTCAAGGATAATAAGATGTGGATCTAAGATTAGATGGGATAGATTTATTCCAATTGATCCATGGATAATGATAGAGGGGTCTACTTGTGGTAATTGGGAAGTTTAGGGTCTTCATTGTAATTTATTCCTAAGACTGGAGTGCAATTGCATTTATATAGTGGTATTATTTGCAATTAACTGTGGGCCCGGATTGCACATGAGATGTGGGGTCGCGTGTCCCAGTTGGAGCCAGCTTTCTAAGGAATCCCCAGTGGTCCCCACGCTAGCCCAAGTTATTAGATACTAATCATACTTGAACTCCAAAAGGAAGGAATTAGAAAGTTACTATTTTATTTGAAGTTGGACTTCTAATAGTGGTAATGGTAAACTACTAATTAGTGTGGAAGTGAGACTTCTAATATGATTAGAGATGAGGTATAAGAGGAGCCTTAAGGACTTTAAATTGAGATTGACACACCCTTGGACGTCCACTAATAGTATTGGACGTCCAAAGCTTCAAGTGCAAGAGTTGCACATCTCTCCTCTTCCTCTCTCTCTCTCTTCAAGTTCTCTTCTAGTTCCTTAAAGTTTCTAATAGGGTTTTCTCTTGAAGATCCCACCTATCTTCTTGAGAAAAGAGATCTGATAAACCGGTCATAGCGTGGAAGATCAATAGGTCTTGGAGATTCTTGTTTGATACGTGAAAGAGTTTCATCATCAAAGAAAGACGCAACTTCTCCATTAGATCACAACCGAGCTCCTAAGGTATAATCTACTTCCTTGCATGTTGTAGATTTTATGGATGCTTGTTGGCTGCTGTTCGATCTTATAGATAGGTTTATTTACTGATCATGATGGCTGAGATTGAGGACATGGATCCTGGATTGGGTTTTATAGCCTTCTGGATAGTTGATCCCTAAATCAAGTGGGTCAAAAAGTTTTGAAAACCTATCCATGAGGCCCACCTATTTCCAACAAGAGGTACCTTCAGGGCTAAAGAAGTGACCAAAGCTAGGGCCAGCTTAGATATCTTCCCTCAGAGCGCGTGGATGTCCTTTTTGAGAGCTTCTATAGCATGTGGCTAGCCCCTTTTTGCGTGGGCCACACTTAGATGTGTAGTCATTCTTTTGGTTATGTTTGTATAGGGTTGTTTTATACACCACCTTTTGTAAAACAATGTTTATAATTATATAATTCTTTTGTTTAAACTTGAAATATTAATTGGATTGGATAGGAATTGATATCCTCTCATTAATGAAATACAGCTTCCGCTATGATTAATTATTCTTGATATATTCTAGTGAGTTTTAACTCACGTATATGGAAAGTTGTTTTCTCTCTTTCGTGTGGTGTACTTGGCTCGAGACAGGTACAACGCACAGGAGTACATGTGTCACACATCGGAAATTACCCTAGGCCAGGGTGATTCGGGACCGGGATGTGACAAGAGGCCACCTGCGATGACAGGTGGCGGGCGAGAGGCAAAGAGCGGGAGAGAAAGAGGGATCGACAGGGAGCGGAAGAGAATGAGGGAGAGGAGAGGAGGGTATTTTGGGTAGTTTTTGAAATGTGAGTGGGCTCAACAAAAGAGATGGGTGCAAATAGAATTTTCCTGTGCCAATTACAGTCGTTGGGGGCTGAATTGGACAAATAAAGCCTCTGTTGGAGATGCTCTAAGGCCAGCAATCCCCATCCGTTACTCAACTTGCACTCCAAGTTTATCCTTGGGTTTCTCGCCAGCTCGATAGTCTATCACGTGGGGACTTGGGCTCGTGCGGGCTTGGGCTGAACCATCTTGGCTCTTATCAGAATATAGTGAAGACCAATGATGATGTTATCACTTGGAATAGACCTGATATTAAAGGAATGGTCCTTGATGCAGATATGGTACTTCCTCATCAAAGCCAATAACATGAAGGAGATGATACCTTTATTGACGATAGTGATGGAGATGATACCTTGGTTGATGTTGATGATGGTGATTGAGAACAGTAGCAGGTAATGCAGTTAAGTTTGGATTTTTTATATTCTCCTAATTACATGTGGAAAATATGGCACGGCTTTTTTTTGTTCTAATATGTTTCTTCTTTATATCGCATTCTTATAGGATTTAGTGATTACTGTTGATATCTTTATTGATGATGCTTTATTATGCATGCAATCTTTTTAAAATTTTAGAGTATAAAAATATGATTAGATACACATTAATGCTCATTTATTGTCTGCTTATTTAATTCAAATTCATATTTTCGATAACATATATTTAATTGTGTGATTCATGAAATTAATTTGATGGCCATGCTTCACCAAGGCAACCGTAGAACAGGTTAGAGATCTTCTGTACAGGCACCGGACGGTATAGCTGAAACCCATGATGAGCCTTCCCCTACAGAGGTTGGGGGGGTTGGGGGGATTGACAGCAACTCTGGTAAGATGACTTAAGTTGTTAAATTAATATATACTATTAATTAGTATTGTTTGGGGTTGCAACTCTTATATACTCGTAATTGTATTTTTTCTATCAAACTTCAAAAACAGGTTCTTGCATTGGGCAGAAGAGGACTCAAGGGCGCAATTGAGGCATTAAGCTGTTCATCAGGTGGCATCATTGCATGTGAAGAAATGGGCTGACATTCCACATCAAGCCAAAGAGAAGATGTGGGTTATAAAGAATTTAGAGAAGAAATATAGGGATTATAGAAAGGACTTAAAAGATAATTATTATTCTCCATTGAACACGGATGAGGAGCGACTTCAACATCCATCCCCTAACATCACGGCACTGTAGATCGAGGTCAATGTATGAAATCATTGTTTGAAAGTTTGCCCAAACAGAAGATGTAGAGGCACATTTAAGTTCACTGTAGTTGAAAGTAAGATGTGAGTTATACACAATTTAGGAAAGAAATAAAGGGATTGGATTATAGAAAAGACTTCAAGGATAAGTGTTACTATCTGTGGAACACAGATGAGAAGCGACTTCAACATCCACCTCCTGATGTCGCGTGGTGAGATGATTGGGCATGGCTTGTGCTATACTTGGGCGCTCCAGAGGTGCAGGTATGAAACCATTGTTAAGAAAGTTCGCCCAAAGGGGCCTTTTTGCTTGCGTCTTTAAATTCTTGCATTGTCGTTGAATATATGTAAGTTGTAGGTGAGAAAAATAAAGTCAATCGTAGTCACCAATTGTTAAAACATGGGGAACAAAGAGATTTGCTTGTTATATAAGTTCGTTATATTACTTATTATTTTAGAATTTACATTGACATACAAGTTTCTAATGAAATTAACTTCATACAAAAATATGATCAGAGTAAGACTGATGGGAGTATACCTTCTCGAACGGATCTCTTGGATTTTAAGATAAATGGAGATTATTGTACATAACATGTCAATTTTACCAATAAATTTAATTTATACATAATTTCATTAAGGGGTTTTAACGGGAAAAACCCCTTTAAACATACTATTAATGAATTTAGACCCAATAAAATCTTACAGACAGAAGTGGCCCTAAAGTTACGTTTCACTTTTTTTTTTTGTCTTTTAGCGCTATAGTCGATATCGACGCTCATTCATAAGTTACATACCCAGTTTCGCATCTTGTTTTCCCCTTTTCATCGTTCGTCTCACGTCTGCAAGCCTGGCGATGAACAAGAGTTGCAGCTCTTTATTCACTCCATTAAGGGTGGTGGTTGCACTCCTTTAAGAGGTAGGTACACACTTGAATCTTTATTATTAGTTTTGATAGTTTCCCCAAAACTTTTCATTCACCCAACTTGTTGATTCATATTCTTCCTTTTATATGTTACCAGCCCTAGACAAGTAATGAACGATCTTGCTCTGTCCAAGAAGATGGCACCCAAGTGCATCTAGAGTTGTGAACGGTGGATATTTGCTCCGAAAAAAACACATACATCTTTGATTTTCCATACGTTTTTGGGTTTAGGGTTTTAAATGTGCAATTTTTTTACTATCCCAGAAAATGGCACCCAAGTGCATCTAGAGTTTTGAACGGTGGATATTTGCTCCTAAAGTGACACTACCATCTTTAATTTGTACATACGTTTTTGGGTTTAGGGTTCTAAATTTACATGTATTTGACAATAAAGAAATCACTTCTCTTCTTCACTGTATTATTTATCCTAACCCAAACTAAAACATAACATTTATGCCCCATGTTAATTCATTTTCATCTATTTCCTTTTACAAGTTTTAGATATTGTAACAGCACATTTGCCTTGTCCCATGAAATTGTTATAAAAGGTGGATATGCTCCAACAGTTACACTATCTTATTTAGTTTTCATAATCCCTTTTTGGTTGAGGGTTTAAAATGCGCATAATCTCTGTATGGCATTGTTTAACAATACAATTAGTACACCCTTATAATATCACAATGCATTTACTTTAAACATACATTTGGCCTTTCACCATGGGCACTGTTTATGTATACAATTTACCTTTCATTCCTATCACTATTATAAACTAATTTTATATTTATAAACAGCATGTCAGATTGCGAGGTTCTAATCATATTCCACTACGATGGAAACTTTGAATTTGATATTATGCGTCCCGTCTATAACGGAGGAAAGCAGAAGATGAGGTATTTATCAACTGGCATAACATATGGGTCATTGGTTGGCGAAGCAATTAAAGCATCTAATTGGGATTCATCTACTAAAAGTTTAAGCATACAATACCTTCATCACAATGGACGTGCATTTTCACTGGCTAGCATTGAAGATGATAATGATGTGAACAGAATGATCAAAGCATCGGGTCAGGATACAAATGGGATCTACTTATATGTTTCTAAGAGTCCGAACAATGGACAATGTAAAGGAAGAGAACAATATGGGTATGTCAATTTGTTGTATTCTAAATTATACTTTGTCAATTTGTTGTATTCTTGGATTATACTTTATCAAATATTAATCCCAATCCCTTATATGTTGATGCACTGTAGGTTTCAGAGGAATGAAAAGCATCAATGTTTACTTCGAAAATCGAAGAGTGTATTGATAAATTGCAAGGGAAAAGAAGTGCAAGATAGGACAGTCGTTCCAGAGCTTCCTACAGTTGATCTCCAAGAAGATAATGACATGCATTTTTCGATTGTTCGAAACATTACAAGTCCGCATCATACCTTAGGTCAAGAAATAGATGTTGATAATATAGAGGATGGGGCAGAGTATGGTGATGAGAATTATTTTGATGAAAATATTTTCACCGGACAAATTCCAGTGATTGTGATGGGCTCGGACAAAAGCAACGTTGCCGGGGCTAATCCAATCAACAATGCATGTCCTTCAAGTGAACATTCAGGTGTTAATTTCATCGACAACATGGTACCTGAAAAATCGAATGTAGACATTGGAAACAATTCAGCACGTGAAATGTGGGTTGGCCGTGAATTCCCTGATCGTGACACATTCCGGAAGACTGTGGCTAAGTTCGCAATTTATGGAAACTTTACTCTGAAGCACTTGAAGACAAACATGTACAAGGTGACAGCATGCTGTAAAGATCAGAATTGCCCTTGGCGCATTCATGCCTCTATCGTGGAATCAGGACCACAATTCAAAGTGCGTACGTATAATCCTGTCCATAGATGCTCGAAGCCAATGATGGGAATGGCACATAAACAGGCGTCAGCATTGCTAATTTCGGAGTTCATCATGGATAGAGTCCGACAAAATGTCAATCTTAAACCAAAAGAGATCATGAACGACTACCAAATGGAATATGGGACAACTATTAGTTATAGGAAGGCACATGTAGCAAAGGAGATAGCCCTGCGTGCAGTGCGAGGCTCTTACGAAGAGTCATTTCAAATGCTGCCTAGTTACTGTATTGAACTGCAGAGGACCAATCCAGGCACAATAACGAACATAGACACCACATCTGAGGACCGTTTCAGAAGATTTTTTTGGGCATTCGGAGTTTGTCTAAGGTCTTTCATTAGTACGTGCAGACCAATGATTGCTATAGATGGGGCACATCTCCGAGGGAAGTATCCCGGTGTCTTGCTCGTTGCTGTTACACACGATGCCAATCATAAGCTTCTCCCCATCGCTTTTGCCTTCGCGGAAGCAGAACGACGTGATAGTTGGGAGTGGTTCCTTGCAAACCTACATATAGCGCTGGGTGAGCCTAATAATTTGACTATTGTGTCGGACCGTCAAAAGGGTCTTATTCCGGCGCTCTTGAACACCATACCCTCCGCAAGGCATTGTTATTGTTGCCGTCACATTGCCGAGAATATTAGGGTAACTTTCAGTGATGCGGCAATTGTTATGAAATTTTGGCGTGCTGCCAAAGCAAACAGGCCGTTTGAGTATGATGCATATATGACCGATATTCGGGCAGTCAGCCAAGAGGCATTCACTTACATTGATTCAATTGGAAGGCAACGTTGGGCTAATGCACATGTAGAAGGACGTCGGTATGACATGCTCACTAGTAACGCTGCAGAATGCACAAATGGCCTCTTAAAGGATACAAGGGTCCTTCCTATTACAAAACAGGTCGAGGAAATACGGGCCAAGCTAATGGAATTTTACCAGAAGCGTCATCTTGAGTCGGAAGCAATTACAAGCCGTCTAACACCTTATGCGGAGAAAGTTTTGGAAAAAGAAAGTGAAGAAGCGCGACGATTGCATGTTCGTGTGGCTGGTCTAGTCGAGTTTCAGGTACAATCTGCGGAGTATGTGGACGTCGTCGATCTTGAACGCAAGACTTGCACATGTCGAAAATGGGAGATTTTGGGGATCCCGTGTTCTCATGCATTGGCTTCAATGCGAGTTCGAAACTATGATCCATATGAATTCTGCGAACATTGGTACCTATCAAGTGTGTATCGTACGACATATAGTGAAGTGTTGCATGCTACCCGAGACAGTAAACAATGGGAGCACACATCTGATGAACGAGTTTTGCCACCACGAGCTACTAAACAGCCAGGGCGGCCAAAGAAGAATAGGATTCGGTCCGAAGATTGTGGCCGCCAACGGAAGGTAGTCACCTGTGGTAACTGTAAGGAGAGGGGGCATAATCGACAAAGTTGCCGCAATCCACCTGCGCAAATTTGAAGATGGAAGGGGAATGCAAGAGTCAACGTGAACTCCTTTTCTGTTGGTGTTGGTATTTTGTATAACACCAATCTGGACAGTGTATAGTCTACTGAAGCATTGAAGATGGAAGGGGAATGCAAGAGTCAACGTGAACTCCTTTTTTGTTGGTGTTGGTATTTTGTATAACAGCAATCTGGACAGTGTATAGTCTACTGAAGCATTGAAGATGGAAGGGGAATGCAAGAGTCAACGTGAACTCCTTTTTGGTTGGTGTTGGTATTTTGTATAACAACAATCTGGACAGTGTATAGTCTACTGATGGGGATTTTTTGGAAGGGGAATGCAAGAGTCAAGGGACGGTGTTAGTATTTTGTATAAATGTGATAGAAGACGTTGCCGTGAAGGGCCTTGTACATTTTGTTGAAGCATTTTTTGGAAGGGCATAATTGTGTTGTATTGCACATGTCTTTTTTTTTTTGTAAGGATGCACTCCCTTTTTGGGGTTAATATATGTTGAAAACTCTCTTAATTTCTTGGGGATGCAAATGGTTTAATTTTTTCCAGCCTTATTGAGATATTATTCGCTAAATATTCGCCAAAAAAACGTAGTTGTTTTGTTTCATCATATGACTGTTTTTCTAAGTTCCAGTGACTATGACTGTTTTTTCAGCTTATAGTCAGTTAAATAGTCGATATCGACTATAGTAATAGTCGATATCGACTATGACTGTGTTTTTTATGTTTCAGTTAAATAGTCGATATCGACTATGACTGTGTTTTTCATGTTTCAGTTAAATAGTCGATATCGACTACTACTATAGTCGATATCGACTATGACTGTGTTTTTCATGTTCCAGTTAAATAGTCGATAGCGACTATAGTGATAATCGATATCGACTATGACTGTGTTTTTCATGTTTCAGTTAAATAGTCGATATCGACTATTACTATAGTCGATATCGACTATGACTGTGTTTTTCATGTTTCAGTTAAATAGTCGATATCGACTATAGTGATAGTCGATATCGACTATGACTGTGTTTTTTATGTTTCAGTTAAATAGTCGAGATCGACTATAGTAATAGTCGATATCGACTATTACTGTGTTTTTTTTTTTTTTATTGTGATTCAATTTACATAATCAATATTCAAGCACACATCCTGCATACCATATCACAACCACATTTCAATAAACACATGTTCCATTCAATTTCAAATTATGTGAAATGGAGGTCCACAATATGAAAATCATGGTCATAATCAATCTTATATACTCAAGCACACATTCTGCACAAACCACAATATCACAACCACATTCAATAAACACATGTTCCATACCCATTCAATTTCAAATTATGTAAAAATCAAAAAATCATACAAGAAGAACCATATGAGTTCCACAACCAGTGCTTCTTACAAGTTCCACAAATTCATACAAAAAGTATTTGTAATGGCCTCTCCGTCTACTGCCCAATACCTTCACAAAACTTCTATTAAACTAATAAAATCACATCAAGCCGGTAGGTTCAACAGCTCAGGAAGATTCAACCTATTAGCATTCACTTGCCAACTTCTCTTGAATAACTCAATGACAATTTTGCTGCGGAAATAAGGGATATCGTTTTGGGTAAATGTGATAGGACGACGGTGAACACAATGCTCTGCGAATGCCACAGCGAAGACCCCGCAGTCATTACCATTGTTTTGATGAGGAATGTCTTCCTTGAACACGATCGTCCATAAAAATGGATCCGTCCATCCAAAATGCATATACATCTTGTTTAACCAGCTGATCTGCAAAAAATGAGAAATTGCACAAGGGGGGTAGCTGTTACATAAGTGATGTCCTGAAACAATGTACTCGGATTGCAATATAGGATCCCAAACCATACTTACAAACTGTTCCGCTTTATTCTGTGTCAAACGATCACCAGCCAAACTGTTATAGAATTCCCACCTTTTTTCATCAACGTATCCCACAACGAGCGTGAAATGGTTCCTGTAGTGGACGACAAACACAAGTGTATGTGCCTCCCTTGCTTCCCAGACTCTGTGGCCGTGCTTACCGAAGGCAGCTTCAACACTGGCATCAGATCCATCCTGCCACCAACTCTGCGAATAGTAATGTCACCAGAATATAAATGGTTAACGAATAAAGATGACTCATAAGCCTATGGTAACTAAGATAGGACAGTTCAGCGCAGACTTACAGATATGCTTGGGTCGGCGATGAAAGCGGTTGGACATCCTTCTCTCATGATCTCAAAGTAATAATACATTAGATTGGTGTCCAGCCAAGTTCCCTCGTCCAGTGCTTTCTTTAAGTCGTTGCTGGATATCATGGTACAAATACTGGCCAGTTCATCCTCTCTACATGGAATAGATGTTTGTTAATAAAAAACACTTGAGCACAAGATATTAATGAAGATGGATACAAATTGAAAGTAATGGGAGAAATATTATTGTGCTTACTTTGTCTCATAGTATTCCTTGAAACCCCTAAGAAAGAATTGCTCCTGATCATTTAATACATAGCCCGAATGCACCATAGAATGAGAATAATCAGAGAACTTTACGGGCACTTTACGCATACGGGGCAAGCGCTTGATTCTCCAAATCAAAGAGACTACGGTAGCCATAGGTGCTGCAGCAACAATTGCGGAACCACTAGTAACTGTCACAGGAGTGTCAAACAGTGTCCTGGCTATTGGGGGGGTTGAGAGCACTTCTTCGGTTGGTGGTAAGCCTGCTTTACGTTCATTCCTTGGTGAATGATCGGGACGTACTGGTCCCGCCTTTTTTAACCTTTTTGCCCTTGGACTTTTAATAGCAGCTTTCTTTACTCTCGTGTGAGAGACTCCAACCTTGCTGCTTGTCTGATGGAAAACAGTGTGAGATGGACCAGGTTGAGAGGGAACAATGCTTGTCTGATGGAAAACAGTGTGAGATGGACCAGTTTGAGAGGGAACACTGCTTGTCTGATTGAAAACAGAAAGAACATAGTCAGATTGCACATTATAGAATTTAACTCAATGACAGAGTCAGATTGCACAAGAAAAAATTTAATGGAGGGTGGGACAGTTTACCTTTTCTGCATCCTCATCGGATTGTGAGCTATTGCAGTCTTCCATAGAGAAGTGCACAAATGCTGTCCCAATAGCTGCCTTAAATGTCTTTAGTTTTTTCCGAATCGACTCCGCAAGTTTGGACACGTTTTTTTTCCTCCTGTCTGCCCGATCACACGACCGCTCTAAGCGAGCAACAAGTTCATCAACCTGAAAACAGCGGACAAGCAATTAACCAGAATAAGTAAAGTTACTACGATAGATAGAAATATAAATGATCGTCCGGACTAATTAGCATTCAATACTTACATATTTTTGTGGGACAGATGGCTCAGCCTGCTGAGCGGGGGCTTCTGCCTCGGGCCTCTCCACGTGCTCAACCTTGCCAATGTGTCGGACTGTGTTGGCACCATACCATAGCAGGTACTCTTCTGAATGAACCGGCTGGGTGCACTTCTCTCCGCGTAAACCCAGCTGCTTTCTTGCAGCCCACAGTGCTGTTACCTCTTCATCCATACGCGAGCTATAATCAATCACCATCCTCTCTATACGTTCTCCACGGAAGTATGGCATATTGAAAGGAGGGGGGACCAATTGCTTGAGTCCAAACTGCTTCATGACTCGCCATGTATTATGCCGCTCAACAATCCAGTACCATACTAGGACGGTTGATGACGAAAACAGATCGCGATCCCCTTTGGGTACGCTCGTCTTGAACTTTTTGCCATACCCAGAATATGGCTGCCAAGTGAACTATATATATGCACATATAAGAAGACATTAAAACATATACATCAGGTAACCTAAGTAAAAATATCATAAAATTTACTTGGATGACACATGTGTATTTACCCCATCAGCCGGCAAGCTGTTTAGTTGGTGCCTGACTTCTTTGACCGTTGCGAGGGCCTGGGGGTGATCCACCAACCTCTTATGCCATGTCTTGAAAAGTGGAAATTGTATGTCTTTTTTCCAACTAGGATCTTGCCGAGGGATCCGTCCAAGAGACATTCTCGAGTAAGCCCATATCTGCGAGGGAAAACATAAAAATGCAACTGTTAGTTAACATTAAAATAATGCACCCAAAAATGTTAAGTTTGAGGATTATCCACCTGTAGCAACTGCAAAGGCCCTGTGGGTGTCCTGCAGGACTTGCTGTCATTTATATGTTGATTTTTTTCCTTTCCTTCAGCTTCCTTCGTCTCATGGCCCCACCAAGTTGCCTTTGCCAACATTCTATAAAGATTTGCAAGGCATGCGGGGGCCCATGCATAAGGCTTGAAATCTTTAAACAATTCAAGTAGAAAAGCAGGCCCCCTCGCACCAGATGTCTGTGTGAAGATCTGCCCGGCCACCAAAAAGAACAAATATGCTCGGGTGGCTCTTATCTCGGCATCATTGGTTTTCTTCTTTTTCTTATCCTGCCAGGCGGAGGGTTTGAAGTTGTCTTCAAGCCACTTAAATTTTATTGTTATGCCAACATAGTCTAGCTTCTTCTGTGGCGTGATCCCAAGCAACTCTTCACAAACCGGTTCTACAAATCTACCGGAGAAAGTTCGTCCGGTTACCACCGGGCCATCGACTGGCAGGCCATAGATATAAGCAACGTCTTCGAGTGTTATAGTTGCTTCCCCGGATGGAAAATGGAATGAATTTGTTTCTGGGCGCCACCGCTCAACCAAAGCTGTTATTAAGGCATGGTCTATGACCATACGATCTATGTCGGCCAAGTGGTGTAGACCTGTTTGCCGTACATATTGCTTTTGAACATCTGTAAGCACCCATATATCTTTATCGGGGTTTGTTGGGATGCATCTCATCCGTCCGAGTTCCTTGTAAAAACAACAATTATTGAGGTGACTCCATGAACAATAGAACAAAACTAAGAAATTTCAATTGTAAATACAAACTTGAATTATGTTTTTGGTATACCTCTCCGTGACCGATACCCTCCGATATATGATTGTTTTGGTTAAAGAGGAGTATGCTTGGAGTTTCAACGGGTTTCTCTTCATTGACCTGCAAAATTTAAACGAGTTTTTTAGACAATTTATCAGGACTTGGCAGCATTGAAGATCATTGATTTCACTACATAAGAGGTTCAGGTCAAATACAAAAAAAAAAAAATTAACAATGGATAATCCCCCTCTTGAACTCTAGATAGGTTGGCAACGATAAAAAGTTGCAGTAGACCAATAGACAGGTTAACAGATTTACCAATGCAGCCCATTTTGTTGTAGCAACTAAATTTGGACTATCACAGAAAAGTATAGGGAATGTATGGTCCTATCTGGATTAATTATCACTGGAGCCATCCAATAGTTTTGCATTCCTTTTAGTTTAACAAAAAATTATTGATACGATTTAAGCTTTTGTGCACTTAGTTCTGGGTTTTTCATTTCTTTTTATAAGTTCTCTGGTCTAGGTTTTGGGTTCATTTTGTCCTTCTCATTATTTTGTTTGCATTTGGTTGAGCAGGTTCATGCCTACTACAGATTTGGACCCCTGAGTGCATACTTATCTGTAAATTACTTGGACAGATTCCTTTCAGCCTGTGAACTTTCTGTAAGTTGTGGAGAAGAACCCAACATGC
The DNA here is from genome assembly GCA_038049695.1 of Cinnamomum chago. NCBI lineage: Eukaryota > Viridiplantae > Streptophyta > Magnoliopsida > Laurales > Lauraceae > Cinnamomum > Cinnamomum chago. The sequence continues at coordinate 28,368,916 of CP142451.1, read as the reverse complement.
ATTTCACAAAAATGATTTTGCATTTCTCCTTGAGTTTTTGGAATGATTCAGGATCTATCATTGATTCTCTCTTGCCTGTTTCTGCCTTAATCTGTTTCTAGCAAGGTAAGCCCTGGATGATGCAGCTGTTATCTGTGGCCTGCTTGTCTCTGGCTGCCAAGATGGAGGAAACTGAAGTACCCCTGTCTCTGGATTTACAGGTAAAGTGACATTGGATTTAATGTTATCAGATGCAATTGTCTGATTTGGTTTGGGGATGGTTGGAAGCCTGTTTCACAGAAAATGCATTGGTTTTTTCCATTTTTGTTTTCTGATTGTTGAAATGATGTGTGCTTTATCAGGTTGGGGAATCAAAATTTGTCTTTGAATCTAGGACTATACTGAGAATGGAGCTTCTGGTCCTGAGTACTTTGAAATGGAGGATGCAAGCTGTGACTCCATTTTCCTTTATAGATCACTTTCTTCAGAAGATTAATGATGACAAACCTCCACCAAAATCATCACTTCTCCGATCTGTTGAACTGATCTTAGGCACAATCAGAGGTATGCTTTTCTTTTTCTCAAGTTTATATTTGTGTATTTACCAAAATAAAAGTTTTTTTTTTTTGTGTGTGTGTGTGTGTATAGTGCGTATGCATTCCTTGTCGTGTGAAATTGAATTGAATTCTTTGAATTATAACTCTGAAGAGAAACACAATGCAGGGGTTGATTTCTGGAATTCAAGCCTTGTGAGGTTGCTGCAGTAGTGGCAATATCTGTATCAGTAGAAGCCCAAACAGTGGATTTCAACAAGGCACTAACTTCTTGCATTCATGTATAAAAGGTAAAAAAGTGGGGTAGAACCTAGAGGGAATTTCCCTTTCTTCTCTTTTTCTTTTTCTCTTTTTTCCCCTGTTACAAAAACAGGCTTGAATAACACAATTGATGAAGTGTGTGTTCTGTTTTGGATTGCAGGGGAGAGTAATTAAGTGTTATGAACTGATCCAAGAGATGATATTGGTAAGTAGTGGTCCAGTTAAAGGAGCTCATGGGTCAGTCATATCTGTGCCACAGAGCCCCATTGGGGTGTTGGATGCTTCATGCCTAACCTATAAAAGTGATGATACAACTGTTGGGTCATGTGCAAGTTCTCATAGCACTCCAGCTGCTAAGAGGAGGAAGCTAAACAGATTATCTGAAATGGACATGAAATCATAATCTGTTATAGAGTTTTGGGATTTTTCAGACAAATCAATTTGTTGGTTGGATGAGAGTTTTGGTGTGGTTAGAAGGTGCCAAAATAACATGAAATTGGAGGGAAAAAAAAAGAGGGAAAATGTAAAAATGAAGGTGGGGGAATCAATCAGCTCTCATGCTTTTAACATGCATGAAAGTGTTAGGGAAATCAAAGTGTAGGGATGTCGTTCACTGACTGATTTGATCACATTTATGGAGGGAATTAGGGAAAATGGTGATTTGATTGTGACTGACTCGATCACATTCACATTTATGCTTTTGTTTCTTCTTTTAGTTGTGATTTTTTTTTATTTGATTTGATTTTATTTGGGTAAATGAGATAAGGAGATGCATGTGAATATGTGATGTTCTCAGTTCTATAGCACATCTTTTATTTTTCCACTTTGGACTGATGAAAAAATTTTGCGTCTATTTACATGGAATGTATTATTTCTTTTGTTATTGTTGATGTGAAAAAATTCTAGCAAAAAGTTCCGCCCCACCTAAATTAAAATCCTGGGTCTGCCTCTGTACATAGATAACCCACTTTCTTAAATGATCTACTCCACTATACTCCTACAGTTACAACCAACTGCTACGTGGGAAGTGGCTTGCTGATTCAAACTAGCAAAAGAGAGTAACAAGCTAAAGAAATATCTATACTAGAGTGACGACCCACTACGAGATAGGACCCTCAATCATGCATTCGTAGCCCAAGCATCCTGATGAGAAAATATCACATATCAACTGCATGTTAAGAGAACTGATATGTGGTTTAGATGAATGTGATTGTGTCCAATTAGCAGTTTCTTTAGAAGAGTAAACTGCACTTGCTACATTTGCTTCTTAAAAGAGGATAAATCACTGGAAAAAAAATCCATTAATCCTATGAATCAAACAAGCAAAATTTCATCCTCAGACCAAAGAGAGGGGATCCACTTCTAGTTTGTTGTTAGGGATCTTGACGGTAATTTCATGAAATTATTATCGTTCTTCAAAACCAATTTACTATGATTTCAGAAAACCCTGTACATTTGCCAAGAACATGTAACTTAGTTAATGTCATAAACAGGATGATACAATAACGTATGCAAACGGCAATGCCCATAGTTGAATAATCCCTTCTAAATGGGTAAACTAGAAAATGTAAAGAAGATTGCAGGTCTTTCCATTCTAAACGATCAAAACCATCAAAAAACGCTAACTCCCTTCTAAATTTAGGACACAAAAACAAGAAGAAAAATAAAATACCTCCATGTGCGTCAAACTATGGAGAATGTTTGAAGAGTTGGCGCGAATCTTTCTCTGGGACCACCGATTGGGACCACCGTTGAGGGGATGAAAGGGAAAAGGTGATGAAGACAGAGTGAAAAAATGAAAAGGTGAAGAAGACGGTGAGAAAAAGGGGCTTTTTACCCTTTTGTATAACGACGGGATAGTCGATATCGACTATTACAAAAAAAACCTTAAAAAAAAACGCAAGTGGCCCATGGGACCACTTCTGTCTGCCAGGATTTATTGGGTCTCAATCAATGAAATGCCCATGTACGGGGGTTTTTCCCGTTAAAACCCCTTTCATTAATTGATATCTAGCATTAGAATGATTATAATTAAAAACTCTTAAACTACTAGATGAAGAACTATGCGATAATAGAGTTTGCGTGCTACTATCCTTTGTTGTTGGATTGGCGCTCGCTCCAGCATGTTTGGCCTTGTACACTCGTATGTGTCTATTAAGGTGGTCAGTGTCACCTGTTGACTTTTAACTGTAAAATTCTTTAAAGAATATGTATTGTGCCTTTTCCATTGTGTTTTCAATGGGATCTTTAATCTCAATTAAGTTGAAATATTTCAAAACTTTAAAAGTCAATTTTCATTTTTTTTAGTTGAGATTTGATATTGGACAACATAATCAGGATTGCTTTCTACCTCTAGATCTTCATCTAGACCCAAATTTCCGACACCTTTTCATTTAGACTAAAGCTATAGTCTAACTCTTGCGATGATGCATCTATTTTTCAAAAACAAAATTTATATTAAAAACCTAAATAAATAATTATATATGATATTTAATATATATTTGTTGTGATAATCTATATAAGAAAGGGGAGAAAATGAGACTTGTTATTTAATATTACTATCTATATACTAAATAAAATCTGAAATTTAAATAAATAAATACCTTGAAGAGAGAAAGAGAGTGCAAGCTATAGAGAGGTTCCTAGAGAGAGAGAGAGAGTGCTCCTTGAGTAGATCTTGGTCCCTCGCAAACTAATTAAACTTCTTAGCATTCGAGAGAATAGAGAAAACTTTTGGTGTCTCTGAGAGAGAGAGAGAGAGAGAGAGAGAGAGAGAGTAAATAAGTTTTGAGAAATGAGGGGATGAGGATATTCATAAATATGTTTAGTGTTGAAATGAACCAAAATACCCCATATTTGACCTTCTTTGCTATTTGTTTTTGGGGGTGGTGCATTTTTGGGCCGGCCAGGCCGCCTTGTGCCATGCCATAGGCCATAACCCCGTGTGTGGGTTGGACCGTGACATGCCGTGCCGTGCCGGTCAACGTATTGGGCCCTATCCATGCTTGTGGGGCATGCTGGGCTGAGGCCTTATCAGCATGGGTACGGCACGGCACGCCCTATGAAATTTCACTGGCCTAACCATGGCTGGGTGGACCATTTCCTGAGCTAGCCCAATTTTACCTCCCTACCCATGACATCATAAAGAGCCATCTTTCAAAATGTCTACGACCCATTAAATGAATATTTTGCACATCTTACCTTCACCTAAATGGAATACATAATAGGTGACTCACTTGCCCAACTATCCTTTGTCTTTATATACATGGTAACCAACCAATTCACCCTTCTATAGAACCCTTTGTTGACATATTTCAGCAATGGGTAACAATATAAATAGATTCATTGGATCTACACGGGTATCATCAGTCTACTATCATTTAACATCCACTATCATTATTCTATTTACGTGATCCCAAAATAATTATATTAATTAAGGTGGGCCCAACTTAAGATTTGATATGATAGTCAAAGGATATTTTGGAAATTCAGAACTCATTTTCTCAAATAAGTGTGTTGTGTACATGAGCGTTTAGTTAAATGTACTTAAAAAGTTCATACTTTAGTAACTTGCATCTCTTAAAGTGTTCAAATCGTCCAAAACTATTATTTTGAATTTAAAGAAGGCTTCACTAAATTGAATAGGATTACAAAAGGATTTGGATTTGAATGCGATGTGATGAGGTGAGATAAATCTGAAGATGTGGAGTAGCCCACATTAAAGCCATAGCCTTGCATTTTTTGTTCTTGAGTATTTTTCTGAAAGGAGAGCTCCATAGGTGATGACGTGGAAACACAAATCCTATTGCTTTAATATATACTAGCAACAAGCAGGGGCCCAAAATAAATATATATTTAATCTAGAACCGTCGTTTGAGATGCTAAAAGAAAAAAATAAATCTAAAAAGACAAATATATCATTTTTCATTTTTAAAATTTTATAAGTCAAATTTGAGTCGATAAATTTTTACTATTTGTTTTTATGTAATTTTTAAGAACTTATATGAATATTATAATGTATGTTTCATTAGAAAATATTTTGAATTTCATTTTTAATCTAATTTTAATATTTTAATGTAATTTACAAAAACCCTTCTTAAGGCTATTTATACATTATCTATATATAAACACAGCTAGGCCTCTTTTGTTAGAATTAGTATGTTAAACTTTTTATAATATTAATGGAACCTTAATTTATTTCGAAATATATATTGTTAATAGGTAGGGGGTTTGTATTAATAATCTTTCATTATATTGGGCTCCACATAGTCCATACATTTTATAAAAAAAAAGACAAAAGAAAAGAAAAATATGAATATTAAAATCTTCTTCAAAGAAATTTTTTTTTTGAAATGCTCGTGGCAAAGAGAAACAGGCTTGAGATGGATGACTATATAAAATAATCCAAGGATCTCAATGATTCATTTAAAAACGGATGGAACCAAAAGATTTGTCATCTATCTATCCAGTGTGACTACTTTGGAATATTTACTCTATTCATTCTTGAGTGTGCCTCTTGCAAGCATTTTTGGTTGCTCAGCCAATACTTATTCCTCTGTCATCTCAACTCCGCACCAGTTACCACCTAGAGGGGAATCCTGTCGGGGGACAATTTCACAGGAAAATCGTGCATGACCAATCAAAAGCATATTTAAATATACACCAAATAGTCATTAATGTATATGATATTGGCAGAATGCAACCAGACACTAATGGGTGGCATAGAAATTTAATAGAGGTTTCAGGTGGGATATAGATTTCTTCCCTCTTGGTGTTTTATTGTGAAAGCATTTAGCCAACCTCCCAAAAAGGAGTAAGTCTAAGATGACCATGAATATATTTCTGCTCCTCCATTCCAAAATCTCTATCAAGACTGGTTTATGGGTAAAGAAGCCGCAAGATAGAATCCTACACGACGGGCATTTATTTTTTTATTATTAGAAAGCACTCAACAAAATGAATAGCCATCCATTATGCCATAATATTTGGGGTATCACACAGTAAAAAGAAGAGAAAATAATAGGAAAGGAAAAAAATTTATAACTACACTCACCAGAGTCTGAAGCTTATGTTGCTCATATGGAGCATAGACCTCCTCAGTGTTGTCTTCGAGCCCAATAATCTGTTGACAGCCATTGCAATGTTTCATAACATATAGAGTACAGTCATGCAAAACAATAGAATTGATATTGTTATTACAAAAAGAGACACCAAGAAGTTAGTTGTTAACTTGTTATTGAGAGAGAATTTCTCGTGGAGAGGAAGACGAAACCTCTGATCGGTTTTTGGTGATAAGATGATTTGAATAGAGTCATCTATATTCGGGAAGTAGATCAATGTATGAAAGTTAAATCATGATACCAAGCCTAAAGATTAGCAGAAATTAAGGATTTGCTAATAATCAATTTTGAATTGGGATTCCGATTTTGTAGATTACTATCTCAATGATAATATGATATGTGGAGAAATGGAGAAATAACTAAGGATCAATTCCGGATTTACAGGAGATAAGATAATAACAAATTTAAAAAAAGATAAGAAGGAAGGGAAATGGATAGATTGAGCAAGGGATTAAGATTGGAGCGTCCAGATTGAGCAATGGATTGAGGCTAATTGCACCTTCAAGCATTGTATGATTTTTGTGTATATTTTTCGAAATGAGAGATTTCTAAGGAGTGAGGTGGCACCCCTCACAGCCCTCCTCCTTGTTTGCTTTAATATATATAATATAATAAGATTGTGTATTGAGATAAGGATGCGTATTATAATAATGGATTTAAAGAGAGAGAATTCAGAGACTATTTAATTTCAAATTCTAATTAGATCTTATGGTGATTTGAAAGGCATTGAGTAGGTAATTAAGATCCAATCTTTCTAATTTTGAAAGATGATAATTTAAATTGTTTGAGAAAGATGGGATTTTTTTAGAGAAGAAACGGGATTTATTTTGGAGAGATCTCTACAAAGGTTAGAAGTGGGGCCATTATGACGTGGCATAACAAAGGGTTCGTTTTTGACGGACCATGGTGATTAGGTGGCACATGAGCACGTTGGGGTATATTGATCTGAGGTTCAGGCCCAACCGATTTGAAAATACATACACCTGTTGTGTTTAAATATTTTGACCCGGGCCCACCGTCCTAGATGAAGGGCCAGGACCAAGTCATTGAATAATTGGGCCAAAAATTAGACCTAATCACAGTCCACGAGCCTCAAACAAAGCCCACAGTGAGCTTAATGCAAGCTATGTGAGCCTAAAATAGGTCAATGCCAATTCCACATTACAAAAGCACCGTCCAAATCCTATTCAGTGTGTGCTCGGCTTCACCAGAGGCTGAGATTGTCCCATGATGGCCAAACCTACAGGAGATAGTGTCACAATTATGAGTATGGATGAGCTGGGCCTGGTGAGTCCGAGGCTTGTGAAAGGAGATAATATCTAAGCACAAAAACTAACAGATAAGTGAAACTGTAAGGAGATTTATGGCAATGAATGAAAGAGAAATTTTAGAGAGGAGCTTTCTGTTTTGGGGGTAACAAAGGATAAAGATGAAAAAAAAAGTTGTGATGTTTAAAGTTTTGTTTGAATTTGAATGTGATGTGATGAGATAATTGTGACTATAATTTGGAGAGAAGGAGATATGGAGAGGTGTAGTGGCCCATATTAAACCCATAGCTTTGTGTATTTTTTTAAGTACTTTTCTATAAAGGAGAACTTCATCGTGCTGACGTGGCGCTCTCTATATTCTCTCATCATATTGCTTTAATATATATATAAAATAACTAGCACAGCCACTCGTGCTCAGCACAATTGTATTATAAATTAAAAATTCTTACATTAAAAAGGTTGTGATGAGTACCTCTCTTCATCCATTAAGTAAGTTGTATAAATGACAAAAAAAAAAAAAAAGGGACAGAAATGGTGTAGAAGAGATGGGATGGAACAAGAGACTTAGAAAATGAAGGAAGAAGTGGAGTTAAAGTGGAGAATAGTGGTTTGTATGATGAAATAAGAATATGAGTGAGTAGTTACAGGGAGAGAATAAGAAATATTTTAATAAAGAGGGCTAATTGTAAGTTAAAATTATAACTGACGGTCAAAATTAAATTCAAAACCTTCCAACTTAATATATATTAATTAATTAAATAGAACAAATGGCCTGTAATATCCCCGCTCATGCAGGTGAGCTACGATATTGCCGCTCAACAAAACAAAAAAGAAAAAGAAAAAGAAAAAGAAATGAGTGTGGATATCCCTAATCAGGGCCTTTTTGGTCAATATTGAAAATTAAGGGATTTTTTTTTGTGTTCACCAAGTCTAAGGAAAATCTTCTGATAAAATCCTCAATGCTTTTTTGTTGAAACATTTCAAATTCTTCGTACCACTTATCCCTAAACTCTTCCAAGCTCCAACCAAATATGTCAAGAGGTACATGTCATGACATGCGTAAGATTTTTATCAAAATCCTCAATAGTTACAAATTTCATAAATACTATTTAAACCCGATTTTACTTAAGAATCCAATTTTTTTAACCGATTTCATCTCGGGTGCAAGGGGAGTGAGGATGGTTTTTTTATTGCAAAAAAAAAAAAAAAGGGTTTGAATTTCAGTCCATTCTAACTATTTCGATCCATTCCGGCCCATTTCGGTTTGTAGCACAATTTTCACTATTTTTGTCTTAATATTCATATCAAGAAACAAGCATAATTAAATTTTTTTTATTATATATATGTATAAATATTTTTAATTTGAGAGAACTACAAAAAAAAAGGACCTTAGATGGCCATTAATTGAAAAATAGGCCACAGTCAATATTGCACGGAAGTGGCTCCATGTGGCCACTTTTTTTTTTTTTAAGATTTAAACATGTGACGACGTCGTTGCTTAATATCTCATTCAAACGTGTGGCGATGTTGTCACTTAATCGCCGAAACCTCATTTTCCCTTCTTCATTCCATCGTTTCCCCCCTTCTTTGCGGTTTTCTTTCCCATTTTCTTCCTTTCTTAGACTAGTGTTTTCTCTCAAACCCATGGCCTTAGTCACATTTAAATGGGATATTAGGGTAGGATGGGTTCTTAATTTGCAGAAGTTGGGTGGGCTGTGGTGTCTGCATGTGTTGGGGAATATGAACGAAGGGTGGGAGTAAGGAGGGGCGTCGTATCATAGGGGATCAGGTAGATGCCACATGCATAATTTCTCTTATGACATATTCTTGATAATAGTAATATTAATAATAAAAAAGAGAACAAAAGGCAGCCAGTTTTTGCCTGCTTTTCTCTCAAATTATCATTTGTCAATTATAATCCCTTCTCCCACTTCATATTTATTGCATCTGCTTTTGCACTTCCTCATTCATTGATGGACATTTAAGACATTTGAATGTGACTCACTGTTTTATTTCTTCCCTTTTATTAGTCTAAGAACGGGGGAAAGGAAGCCGCCAGAGAAACGGGGAAAACGATGGGAGGAAGAAGGAGAAAATGTGGTTTCAGGCGATTAAATGATGATGTCATCATACGTTTAAATGAGATATTAAGCAACGACGTCGTCACATGTTTAAATCTTTAATAAGAAAAACGGAAGTGGTCACAGGAAACCACTTCCGTACAATATTGACTAGTGACTTGTTTTTCGGTTAGTAGCCATCTATTATCTTTTTTTTGGTAATTCTCTTTTAATTTTTATTATTCCAACATATACTTTAAAAAGTCTTGCCAAAATCCCTAAGTACCAAAATATTTCGGAACTGGATTCCCTGTTTGGTCCAAACAAGGAAGCCCCCACACCCGCCCCCTGATGTGTCCAAACAGGGAATCCGACACATCAAGGGGCGGGTGTGGGGGCAGAGGAAGCCCCCACACCCACCCCCTACATGTCAGCTCCTGCTTGGACCAAACAGGAAATCCGTTTCCAAATATTTCATCTTAGATGCTCCATCGAAATGATGACCCAAACGAAATAAACTACTATGAGATAAAAAAAAATAAAAAAAAGGAGAAGAGAGAGAGTCATAGAGGGCTGCAGCTATTATGAAGCAAAGAACTGACGTCTATGAACAAGCCCGGTCCCGGGGGCTGGAATTGGATTCTATTTTTAAACATCAGGTCACACCCAACCCAAGTTAAGTTTAGGGCATTGAAAAGGTGGCGTGGGCTTCTCTCCTCTCAATCTTCTTTCCCCCGCCCACCCCCGACTGCATGTCATTGTCGAGTCATTTTTCTTCTCGTTTCGGAGCTCTCAATCTCAGGTATAACTCGGATCGGATGGGTTTTAATGGTATAAACCGATTTTTGGAACATGTAATTTGCTATTTCAATCAGTGTGATGACATTGATTCAGCAAATGCAGTATATGTTTCAACAAGTTTCGGTCTTTTTTTTTTTTTTCCTTTTTCTTTATGTTGGACTGCCAATAACGTTTTTCATTTATGATTCGTTGATGGAATATCGGTCTTTGGCTTTAACTTATGGTAAATCTTTTCTGCCTTTTAGTTGAGGCTTTGGGAGGCAGTGAATGTTATGCCACTGGCCCTTGGAACTTCTGGGCAAAGATTCCTTCTTCTTTTTTAAAGAAAATAAGTGACAGTGAATGTTATGCCAGTGACCCCAATATATACAAGCTCTCTCCTCTCTGATAATGCCACTCTTGATTGGATTCAAGATTGGTGTTAGATTTGATGCATGAAAGTTAAAAGCAGCCTGCCTGGAGTTAGATTGGGCAAATTTCCACTTCTTTAATGTACTTTTTATGTTTTATGTGCTGCGGTATTATCAAATTCTACCTTGCCCTTAAACTTAAAGGGTAAACCTGGTATCTTTAACTAACTTTAAAAACAATTGACCCAACTGAACTCGTGGACTTAAAATGATGATCAAAACGGTACAGACATCGCATAAAATTTTCTTCTTGGTGGTTATTGTAATGTCCTAGAAGTTTTTGGTCATCCTAGTTAGTGCAATCTTACCCTTTCACTCCCAGGTGCTCCGATGTGTATTATTACTATGGGTTTCTTTTACCCAATCATTTGTTCTTTCTATTTTTAAGATGGAGCCTTTTTTTATTATTATTATTGGTTTTTATTTTCCATTTCGTCTTGTTGTATTTATCATATACTTAAGTTTTTGTTTCTTATTTGTTTAAATAGGAAGGATATGCAAGGCTATAAAACAGGAGAACTTCATTCTCACATTGCAACTACAACATGCCAAAGGATTGAGTGGTATAGGAAAGAAGGTAATTTATTTATTAGTAGTTTTCACTGTTTAATATTATGAATGCGTGTTTTTTTTTTTTTTTTTATCTTCGCACATCCAAACACACTCACCCAAGTACTTTTTCATCAGATTTACAGCGAGGGATTGATCCTTGGTTGTTTCTATAGAATAGATGTACCTCACTACTGACCTATACACCGGTACTAGCATTTCAATAGGCAAATGAGATAATTTTGACACTAGTGAAGCTTTAAACTTTCATCTGACTCAAATTTTCTTTGATTGGCCAAAGTTCATAATCCACAAGCACCACCACTGATTTGATGAATATGCCTCACTACAAGAAAAATGACTTTTCCCAGCAATTTTCTATCCGCTGCAAATTATTTCGTGGGGTATACTTCACATTTCCAGCGATTATTAATTCACCGCTTAATTTTCAAAAACATTTGACGCCGGCACTTTTTTGCATAGAGTGTAGTGATTATTACCGCAAAAAAAAATCGTCGAAAATTTACTTGAAGAATTGCGGCAAAATAAATCGCTGTAAAATAGATCCCCCCCCCCCCCCCCAAAAGAACCTTCCACCGCTGCGATCACGCAATAACCCACCTTCTCACCTGCCACCGCCTCCACCTATTTATCTTCCAGCACTAGCATCGTATGAGCAATAGTAATGGTTTGGAGGTACACTTCTGATTTTCTCCAAAATCCACAAATACCTAAGTCTTCCTCCACCGAAGTTTGTGCTCTTGGAGCTTGCTGCCTCCGATTTCAGCCATTTGCCGAGTTCCTCTGTTAGGAGCCCTAGATCGTGGAAGACACATCTCGAAGGAAAGCTTCTGGAAGACTGGAATTGAAGGGCTGGGTTCATGCTTAAAGTGCTTTAATACATTATTCTGTGATTTACGGTAGAATCTATTGGTAAAACTCTAATCCTTTCCTTAAATTCTTAAAATCCACATATAGTACGTAAGTGTTCCTCCACCGAAGAGTTAGTGTATGTATTTCTTAAATTCCTCCATGTGCGTGTGTTTGTATATGTAGATGCTGACGGTTATACATAGAGAACATGTATGTGTGTGCGCATTGGTATTTGTTGATTACTTTTTTTTTTCCAGTTTTTTGATTTATTGTCGTATCTGAATAAATTACTTTGAGTTTGATCAATCTTTGTTTTGGTTTTGTATATTGGAGTTTGTTTTGAGTTCGATGAATGTTTGTTTTAAGGGATACAAATGTGGGAGTTTTTCTTTTTGAAGTAGTACTAATTAATTTGTGTTTGCTTTCTATGGACAATAACTGATTAAGATAGGTAAAGGAAATCTTGGCATATTTGATTTTTATCTCTTCTTTATATTAAAGATATATTTCAGTAAATATGATGAGATTCTGTACCTCTTTAAGATTTCTATGGACATTGTTTATCTTTCAATAATTTATAAGCTCGGTATAACATTTTATGGTAACTGTATTCATAGTGCTTTGTTAGACTGCCAATTTGTGTTCGTAGTGCTCTATTTCTGATCGAGTTTAAGCTCCAAAGGTGTCCTGGTACCAACCCCATTGCTAAGAACGTCAAAACAATGATAGAAGCTCATATGTTTTCTTTTAGAAACCTTTTTTTGAATAAGCAACAGAAATATCATTAAAATGATGGGATTTCCAGGCAAAGGAAATTATTGGATCAAGATTTTGACAATCATCGTAAGAAATATATATGTATACCCGCATACCATACCCTGGTCTCTAATATCATTGCCTTTTCTTGAGTTTATTTTGTTGTTTATGTGCAAAACCATCTTGTTTGTTAACTTTTCCATTTTTTTACTCATCATGCCATCCAAATTGTTCACATCTCCATAACATAATCGCAATGATAAATGAGGCATTTATGCTTATGTATTTGTAGATTCCTTAGATTCCTATTTCGCACATCCCTGAAACTGTTTACAAGACCTCAATTGACTGGATCAAGTGATTTACGCTTGAGGCACTTTGTTCATTTGTATTGTGGTCTTTAGACAGCATTTTTACAGATTTAGTAAGCCAGCAAGCTGGTGCCAAGGGCTCTAAAAGGGGTGGGCCTCAGGTATCATCTAAATCACTGGTAACTTGCTGATGAGGAGTTGTTTTTTTTTTTTTTTTTTCTAATTATCTTTTCCTTCCCTTCTGTCTTATGCTTGTCTTCCCTTTGGTTGGCATTGCTGTTTATAAACTCATTTAGTTTAGTGATATATATGCCATAGTTTCATTCTTCATGTGGTTGGCATTGCATTGTTGAAACCATTCATGCCCTTTGTTTAGGCTGGACTTGCGTCATCTTTGAAAACCATGATAATAGAAATATAATTGTAAAATCTTTTTATATTTTTATTTGAAAAATAAGCTAGGAATGGTAGCATCTGTCAAGAAGAAAGGCAAAGAATGATTTTAAGTTGTTATGTTAATGTTATCATATAAGCATGTCAAAATTGTGCAGTCCAACTGGAAAAGGTAAGAAGCCTAGTTTGTCTTGTAACAGTGTGTGATGACTTCATTGGGAAAGTATCTAAGGAATTTATTTGTTTGTACATTTGACTAAAGCCAATTGGATTATTGGCATGCACTTAATTTGAAGCATGTCATGTCTCTTGCCATGTAGCCTCATTACCCAATTGCAAATTCTGTCACAAAAAAAAAAAAAAAAAAAAAAAAAAAGAAGAAAAAAAAAATCCACAACAGAGATATCTAATGATGTTGGAGGTTGCTAAGGAAAAATGGTTCGTGGCTTTAGTTAATTTGTCTATACATGTTGTCCTAAAATATTTATGGTCATCATGTAAAAGTTGATGATTGATATTGATAAAAAATAAAAAACAAGTCCTTGCATAACTTTGTTGCTTTCAAAAGCAAAGTGATTTGAACATTATTAACTCCTTTTCCTTTCAAATTCAATAGATTACCGTAGCTTTTCATTGAACTCTGTTACCCAGAGGAGTACTTCTCGCCTTGTATAGATGTACCATGTGAGGATTCCATGGCACGATTAGAACTATAATAGGCGTTTTGTCTTTCAAATTTATTTGCATTAGCTTATTGAAAGTCTTTCAATACTGGAATGCATTTTTTTGGGATGGTCTACTTAGAGACAAACTTTGGTGAAGTCTATCTTCAAAGACAATGCACACTACAAGAAAAATGACTTTTCCTAGCGATTTTCTATCCGCTGCAAATTATTTCGCTGGGTTTATTTCACATTTCCAGCTATTATTAATTTGCCGCTTAATTTAAAAAAACATTTGACGCCGACACTTTTTTGCATAGAGTGTAGTGATTATTACGGCGAAAAAAATCGTCGAAAATTTACTTGAAGAATTTCGGCGAAATAAATCGCCGTAAAATAGATTTAATGAGGCGGGAATCTTTTTCCTTATTCCCCCCACTTCGATTTTGTGCCCATTTCCCCCGCCCTCGCCCAATTCCCCCCTGCGCCCTTTTTTGCGCCCATTTCCCCCCGCCCACGTCCACGCCCACGCCCACGCCTAATTCCCCCCTGTGCCCCTGACCTCTGTGAAATCAAACTCCCAAAGAACCTTCCACCGCTGCGATCGCGCGACAACCCACCTTCTCACCGGCCACCTGCTCCGCCGCGAACTGCCACCGCCTCCACCTATTTATCTTCCTGCGCTAGCATCGTATGAGCAAGAGTAATGGTTTGGAGGTACACTTCTGATTTTCTCCAAAATCCACAAATACCTAAGTGTTCCTCCACCAAAGTTTGTGCTCTTGGAGCTTGCTGCCTCCGATTTCTGCCATTTGCCGAGTTCCTCTATTAGGAGCCCTAGATCGTGGAAGACACAGCTCGAAGGAAAGCTTCTGGAAGACTGGATTTGAAAGGCTGGGTTCATGCTTAAAGTGCTTTAATCCATTATTCTGTGATTTACGGTAGAATTTATTGGTAAAACTCTAGTCCTTTTCTTTTTGAAGTAGTACTAATTAATTTGTGTTTGCTTTCTATGGACAATAACTGATTAAGATAGGTAAAGGAAATCTTGGCATATTTGATTTTTATCTCTTCTTTATATTAAAGATATATTTCAGTAAATATGATGAGATTCTGTACCTCTTTGAGATTTCTATGGACATTGTTTATCTTTCAATAATTTATAAACTTGGTATAACATTTTATGGTAACTGTATTCATAGTGCTTTGTTAGACTGCCAATTTGTGTTCATAGTGCTCTATTTCCGATCGAGTTTAAGCTCAAAAGGTGTCCTGGTACCAACCCCATTGCTAAGAACGTCAAAACAATGACAGAAGCTCATATGTTTTCTTTTAGAAACCTTTTTTTGAATAAGCAACAGAAATATCATTAAAATGATGGGATTTCCGGGCAAAGGAAATTATTGGATCAAGATTTTGACAATCATCGTAAGAAATATATGTGTATACCCACATACCATACCCTGGTCTCTAATATCATTGCCTTTTCTTGAGTGTATTTTGTTGTTTATGTGCAAAACCATCTTGTTTGTTCACTTTTCCATTTTTTTACTCATCATGCCATCCAAATTGTTCACATCTCCCACTACAAGAAAAGAGGGCTTTTCCGGCGATTTTATAAGTGCCGGAAAAGAAATCGTTGCTTAAAGCAGAACATCAGAGGCCTCCAGGATTGTTACAACCGTTAGAGATCCCGGAATGGAAGTGGGAGCACATTACCATGGACTTTATTTCGGGACTACCGAGGACTAGCAGAAGCAACGATGCGATATGGGTCATTGTGGACCGTCTCACCAAGTCAGCGCATTTCCTTGCTATGAAGACAGGGAAGAAGATGCAAATGCTACCTTTGGCAGAGTTGTTTGTCAGCGAGATAGTCAGTCGACATTGGCAGCCAGTTTCGATCACTTCTGACAGAGACAGCAGATTCGTCTCGAGGTTCTGGAAGACATTGCACGAGTCTATGGGTACGAGACTACAGTTTAGCACAGCGTATCACCCTCAGACAGAAGGCCAGTCAAAGGACGATTCAGACTCTTGAGGATATGCTCCGTACCTGTGTGTTAGATTTCAAGAGTCAATGGAATGAGACTCTACCGTTGTGTGAGTTCGCTTACAACAACAGTTACCATTCGAGCATTGGGATGACTCCTTTTGAGGCTTTGTATGGCAGGAGGTGTAGGACACCTGTATGTTGGGAAGAAGTCGGCACTCGCAGTTTCCATGGACCGACTATGGTTAGTGAGACCAGCGACAAGATCAAGTTGATTCAAGAACGTCTGAAAGTGTCCAGGAGTAGACAAAAGAGCTATGCAGATTCCCACCGCAGAGATTTGCAGTTCAAGGAAGGAGACAAGGTCTTCTTGAAAGTGTCACCTACAAGGGGAACATTGAGATTTGGACAGAAGGGCAAGCTATCACGGAGATACATTGGACCCTATGACATTGTGAGCAAGATCGGTGATGTGGCTTACAGATTAGCCTTACCACCTGAGCTATCCGGCGTACACGTCTTCCATGTGTCCATGCTGAAGAAGTATGTCCACGATTCGTCCCATGTGCTTCGGCATGAGCCATTGGAGATTCGAGAGGATGCTACCTATGTTGAGAAGCCCGTGGAGATCATCGATACAAAGGAACAAGAGTTGAGGACACGGACTATACAGTGGGTAAAGGTACTGTGGGAGAATCATGGACCGAAAGAGGCAATGTGGGAATTACGAGATCAAGTGCAGAAGAAGTATCCACATCTTCTACCAGAGGTGAGTCTTATGTTTCATTTGGAGGACCAAATGCCCTAAGGGGTGGAGGATGTAAGATCCCGACCCGAGTGAACCCGATTAGTACTAATTAAGTTGCGTGTTAGTTCTAAGCTTGATTAGTGATTTTGGCTAAGTTGGATTTGGAATAGCTTTTGAATTAGTTTGGGGAATTTTGATTGCTTTGTGCTAGTAGGGCCCTTGGGGGTTCCTTTTCATGACATTGCATATGTTTGGGGATTTATCGGAGATTTTTGCATTCATGATTTTTAATCCCGTTTTATTGGTATTGTTAATCCAGACAACTTTCACGTTGATCCTGTCCCCGTTTGAGATCCCAAAACCCGATTTCATAGCCTTGAGGGCAAAACAGTCATTGCATACAAAATCTGTACCCAAAACTTGATATTCCCGAAACCCGCGAAACATACACTTTTTGAAAACTAGATATTTCGACGATCATTTCTTCCTTCTTCGTCGAATTCATCCGGGGTCCCGAAAGAGATGATTTCAGCCCAACTAGTGCCTTTAGTAGTGGGACCCAACTCATTGTTAACATAGGGAAGCCACTCTTCATTCCATTCCTTCTTCATGTTCCAGCACAAGAGGAGAGCTTAGGGTTTCCTTGCAACTCTTCTTCTTCTTCTTGCTTCTCCATCTCCAACCCACACTAATCTTGCACCAAACTTGAAATGGAAATCACCATCTTCTTCCTCATCTTACAAGCTTCATCTTAATATCATTGTGGAGAAATCTTCCAACCTTGAGACCTCTCTTGAGCTAGCTCTCTTCATTTGAAGGTCATCCAAGTAAGTAACCCTCCCCATCTCCTAGATTAGTGTTCCTCTAGCTCTTGATAAGCTCCATTTGCATTATTGATAGTTCTATCCTTTCCATTCTTTGTTTGACCCATTTTAGGGTTTATTTTGGGGATTTTTGATTGTAGCTTGGAAGTGAGCTCAAGAAGTGTTTAGAGGCTTGATTTTTGGCTAGCTTGGACCTAAGGCAAGAGAATGATTGGGGTGTTTTTGGGTTTTACATGGTTTGGTGAAACATTAATGATCTTCTCATGCTTTTATTGACTTTCATTGTTGAAATGAATGTTATTGATGGAGTATTAAAGGATGCATTTATGGTCATAAAGATATGTTAGCTCATAGCATTTAATTCTTCTTGTTTGGTTCCAAATGTATCTTATGTGAAATGGTGTCCTTCTTCTTCCCTTCTTATATTGAATGTGTTATTGATGGAGGAGAGAATGGGATGAATGTGATGAAAGGATTTGATGTAGTTTGATTGAAGTATTAGGCTCCTCATTTGATGTAGAAAAGGGGCTAAAAGGGAGTTGTAGAAGGAAGGGATAAAGGGGAGCTGAACTGGTTCGGAATCAGTTCCTGGACAGTTCGCTCGAGCGACCATGACACTTCGCTCGAGCGACCTGTCCAGAAAAGGGTTCGGAGCATTCCAGTAACTGGGTCGCTCGAGCGCACCCTTGGTCGCTCGAGCGGACATCCTAGAACTCATTCCAGAGAGTTGTTCGTTCGAACGCATTTAAATATTCGCTCGACCCAATGAGTTCGTTCGAGCGACCTCAACTTCGCTCGAGCGAACCCACCCAGACAGCCATTCCAGAGAGCGACTCGCTCGAGCGAACTCTCCGATCCGCTCGAGCGAGGGGCCCCGTTGGGCAAGGCTATGTTTGGGACGATGTTTAACTATTTCAATGTTTGGGTCTATTCTCTGGGAACCCCTCGATGGCAAGGAGATTTGCTGAACAATGTATGAGGCCATTCGTGGAAAGAAACCATGTCACAAAGATTTCATTCGAAGTTTTGAAACTTCAAGGTGCATAAGGAGCCCAGAATGTCTTCTAACTCGAGGAGTACCAAGTCTTTATCATAATCGACGTACGGGACCCCTATTCACTTAAATAGATCTTGAAACCAGTATTTTACCCGAAATTGTTATAGTTCATTGTTTCACTTCATTTCCAAGATTTACATTACATGAGTTGTTTTCCCGAAAGCATGATAGTTACATTAGTAACATGGACTTGTCCCGAAGAGTATTGCCCGACATGAAATGAAAGTTATGCATTTGAGTATTCTTGCCCCGTTCATTTATTTACTTGAACTTGATGTATTTTGCATATGTCTCGATTTGTTGTTTAACCTATGAGTCGGCATCACTAAGCTTGGATACCTTGTCGGTTTGATCCACCGACTTGGAGATCCCTTTCCCGTCCCGCCAGCTGCAGTTTGGATCCCGATACCCGGTCTATTACCGTGGTCCCGTCCCGTATATTTATATTGTATATATGATTGCGTTGAATCTCCTCACCTTGTGTGACTGAGATCAACGTCCCGTTATACTGTTGTCACTTTAGTGACAGAGGACTTAGCTGTATGTGATTGCCATCTTGTTAGTTCCCGATTCCTTGGTTACCTTATATGTTTTATCTTATTTACCTGTTTTCTAACAAACGATTTATCTACTTTATGAGAGTCCTTGTTTGAACAGATTTCTATGCTTTTCAAGGTATTTTCTTTATTATATGTTGTTGTACCTTTTCACTCTCTCGCCAGACCGTCGTGTCTGACCCATTTGCTTTGGTACTCAGGTCCCGTTGCCGGCTACCTTGAGGAGGAGCCGGAGGAGGCGGTAGGTGAGCCGCAACCTCTAGTCGAGTGGCGTGCTGACGATGTCATGTAGACATCGGGTTGCTACGAGAGGCGTTTCATTTTGAGGAAAACTATCAAACCATTCATTGGGTTATTGTTTTGCTTATATTGGCCTTTGTTGGCCTCTAATTTTGGAGAATGTAAATAAGTGATCTTT
Organism: Cinnamomum chago; assembly: GCA_038049695.1. Lineage (NCBI taxonomy): Eukaryota > Viridiplantae > Streptophyta > Magnoliopsida > Laurales > Lauraceae > Cinnamomum > Cinnamomum chago. The sequence continues at coordinate 28,349,322 of CP142451.1, read as the reverse complement.
TGTTAAACTTTAACTTACTTTTAGGAAACATGCTATAGAACGTTGCTCATTCTGATACAGTTTTTGATACTTGATGTTAATGCTTCGATGACTAGAGATAGTCTGACTATTTGATTTGCTACATGCTTCCACACTTAAGAGAAATGTTCGTTTATGGTTGTGATATCCTCACCGCGGACACCTGTGGGAAATTAAATAAATGTATGGTATTGTCATTTAAACAGATGTTGTGGTTATCACCATCAATACTGATGTCCCGATCCCGGACCAGTCACGTGGGGCCCGGTCCGGGGTCGCGACAGACTGGTATCAGAGCGAGACGTGTTTCAAGCAATTAAAAGAAACTAGAAATCCTAAGGACGTGGCGAGGATTCGTTAGATCTTTCGATAGCTAGTATCGTGTGAGCAATGTGTGACCCATTATATTATTATGCGCTAATAATTTGTTTTGCAGCATCATGCCTCCCCGTAAGAGAATAGTGAATGGCATTCCTTCTGGAAGTAACAGTGATCACACCGGGCCGATAGAAGAGGATATGGTTGAGAACAACCCACCAAATCAGTTCCAAGAAATGATGCAAGCAATGCTTGACCAGCAACGTCAAGCCAATGAAAACCACGCTAGATTGCAAGAACAGATGCTCAAGAGGGAAGAGGATCACGCAAGGGAAATGGCAGAGATGCAAAGGCAATTGCTGGAGGTCTTACAGAGAAGACCAGAAGCGGTTCAACCCCAACCCGCAATCGTTATCAATCAAAGGCAACATGACCCTAATGCCTTGTTTGAACGGTTTCGGAAGAGAGCTCCGAAGGAATTTCTTGGGGAGGAAGATCCATTGGCTGCAGATGACTGGTTAGAACATACATAGAACATCTTCGAGATTTTCCAGTGTACAGGAGGAGAAAGGGTAAAGCTAGCATCATCCCTTTTCAGCGGTACAACAGACAGATGGTGGAAAACGGTTAGGGAAGAATACATGAACATGGCTGATGCAGAGGTGTGGGCAAACTTCAAGAGACAATTCCATGATAAATATGTACCTGCCCATATCAAGAGACAAAAGGCCATAGAGTTTCAGCAACTGGTGCAGGGGAGTATGACAGTCTTAGAATATCTTACCAAGTTTGAGAGACTGTCCAGATATGCCCCGGAGTTGGTAGATACGTTGGAAAAGAAAATTGCTAAGTTCTTTGAGGGACTCAACCCTTTCATTGAGAGGGATGCCACCGGAGTAGTACCACCTGTTACTTTCGATGAGGCAGTCAAGAGGGCTTACAAGTTTGAGAACTTCCACAACAAGATCCTCAAAGTGCAAGGCAAGAGTCCAGCTCAGTAGCAGAACTACCAGCATCAGAGGAACCATCAGAATAAGAGGCAGAGGACAGGGCCAAATGTGCAGAATCCAGTGGTTTGCATCCACTGTGGGAAGAACCATGCTAGTGCTGAATGTCGTACTATCACGGGAGCGTGCTTCAGGTGTGGGTCGATGGACCATCGGATGAGGGATTGCCCTAGGCCAAACAGACAGAATCAACAACAGCAGCAAGGGCCACAACGTCCACCACCACCACCACAGAATGCATTGGTTGTCCAAAACCAGGCAAGGCCACTTCAGCAGCAAGCACCATAGCAACAACAGTTTAGACAGCAGTAGGCCCGTCAGCAGCAGGGACATCAGCGTGCACAGCAGCAGAATAGGAATGCACCACATGGCAGGCCACAACAAGCTCAGAACAGGCCACAGCTTCGAGGGCAAATCTACGGGGTCAATAGAGTTGATGCAGAGGCAGCGGGAAATGTAGTGGAAGGTACACTTGTTTGTAGGATTAAAGCTATGATTTTGTTTGACCCTGACTCTACACATTCTTTCGTGTCCCATAAATTTTCTAAGTTGATTGATATGCATGCTAGAGAACTTGAGTTCATTTTGACTGTGGCAACCCCAGTAGGTAAACAAGTTATTTGTAGAACCTTTTACCTTAGTTGCACAGTTCAGATAGGAGAAGTGGTTTTAATCGCAGATCTCATTTCTTTGGAGATGTTTGATTATGATGTCATACTAGGGATGAATTGGCTGGCAGGGTACCATGCCACAATGGATTGTTTCCATAAGACCCTCACCTTCAAGTTGGTTGAGACACCAGCAGGAGTGTCGTTTCAAGGTGAGAGGAGGAATCCTCGTGCAGGGTTTGTTTCAGCGTTGAAGGCTGACAGACTTTTGAGAAGTGGTTGTGAAGCTTATTTAGCGTTTATCACGGAGGATAAACGGTCCCAAGGGGTGGAGGAGATCCCAATTGTTTGGGAGTTCCCGGATGTTTTTCTAGAGGAGATTCCAGGTTTGCCACCCATGAGAGAGATTGATTTCACCATTGAGTTGCTACCAGGGACCGCTCCGATATCTATTACACCTTATAGAATGGCTCCAGCAGAGTTGGGAGAGTTGAAGACTCATTTACACGAGTTATTGGTTTTATGAGAGTTTGATGGCCCAGCTGGGTTAAAACCACTTCTACTTGTGGTTTTATGAGAGTTTGATGGCCCAGCTGGAATGTCAAACAGAGTTTGATGAGGCTGTTGATAATCATCAGAAGGCATCTTCCTATGTACAGTGTTCTCAAAGTCACTCATTGTAGCCTTCTCTGCTAGTCCATTCCAAGCCTTTGTACACGAAGGACTCTTATTATTCCGATCTTTATCGGAGAAGGGGGCAGATTTAGTAAGCCCGTCAAAAGCATTAATATCATCAAACACTCCATTGACATAAGAACCATCAGCCTTTGTGGTGCCAGAGTTATTGGGTTTACTAATGTGTTCCAAAGGGTCTGTGAACAATCCTGAGGAAGAATAAGCTGGAACTGAAGTTGATTCTATAACTACAAAAGGATCATCCAGCACACTAGAGCTTGATTTAGAGGAACAGCTGAATTTGCAGGGCGGTTGGACTCTGAAGCCCCCCTGTGTAAATGATAATGTGTTACCAAAATATCATTATTAGTAAGAGCCTAAAAGAGGAAAGAAGTTAGCTGGACCATATAAAACGAAAGGAAACTGTTGTAAAAAAAAAAAAAAAAAAAAGAGTACAAAACACATAGGCCTTGTAGAAAAAACATGTGACAGAACAAAGAGAAGAATCGCTAAACAACGATGGTCTCGCTGGCAAGTTAGAAACATAAGAAATGCCCAATAGTAACTAACCACTTAGACAGTAGAAGACTAAACAGTAAGCAGAGCTAGTTAATTTCAGAAGTTTAAATCCTTCGAATCTGAGTACATTAACCTATTCCATAAAGCACATGGCAAATTTATTACTTGCTGGTAATCCCTAATAGAGTGTGTACAACTTAAGAATTTACAAGACAAGGTAACTATTATAATTTCCATTAATTTAGTTTGTGTGAGCATCTATGTACATATATAGATGCATCCAATTTACCACGCCAAAGGCAGCACAATAACATCATCATTAAATCCTATGTAGGGCTCTATTAACACCTTAGTCCAGTTCTTCTGTTACCTTATTGAGACAGACTTCAGTGAAGTTCTTTGTCAAATTATCAAAACCCATAAGAGGAGGTTCAATAGCTTTCTTCCTCTTAATCTGAGAAATAGGAACATCCAAAATCGGAATTTGACACAACTCTATCTTCAAAGAGCATATGCATTATGAACTACTCATTCAATGAAGAAGAATAACTTTTTCAAATAGTCACATATTTCTTCTATCCCAAAGTGCCCAAGTACTAGCAAGAAACAAAATATGCACGAGGTGAACTCTTTGGAGACCCTTACGTGATTTCCTTTCCCACACTTACTTTATAGCAACAAATAACATCCCACAGTCCATTCATTTAATCACATGCAACAAAATATATCCGACATTCATTTTCATTAAATGTGACTCCTTCAATGTGTCGAAAATTGCCGCATAACTTTGGTTATCTAATAAGTTTTCCCAATCATGTCTTTTTTCTAGATGGATAAAAGTTGGATGAACGAGCCCGATAGACTTATATCACCTGCATACGCTGAAGGGGTTAACAATTTTCTCACACAAGCACGGAATCATGCTTGTGGAAGGGATCGTATCCGATGTCCATGTCGTACATGCCTTAACAATCGGTGGTTGCCTATGTTTGAGGTGGAAACTCATTTGTATATCAAAGGGATCAATCCAAATTACACCCAGTCTGTATTTCATGGAGAGGAGGAGACATTTAATGTCAGTGATGACGATATTCAGGACGATGTTATACCAGAAGATGACTATATTGATGACATGCAACAGATGTTGGATGACATTTGGGCAGGCACCTTTGTTGATGTGCCCCAAGACAACACTACTCCGCCAAATAGGCCACCAATACCTGAAGCCGCACCAGCGTCATCTTTTGACCAGCTATTAGAAGATGCTCGACGTCCTCTTTTCAACGGGTGTACAAAATTTTTAATGCTGTCATTCATTGTCAAGTTGTTACGCATCAAATCAATCGGTGGATGGTCAATTAAGACAGTTGACATGCTCCTTAACCTGTTGAGGTCTGCCTTCCCAGATGCGCTCTTGCCACAATCTTATGAGGAGTCAAGGTCTTTGGAGCACGATTTGGGTTTCAAGTACAACAAAATACATGCATGCGTCAACGACTGCATGTTATTTTGGAAAGAGAATGCCGCTCTTAATGAATGCCCTGTATGTAAGGCTTCGAGGTGGATGCCAAATACACACGGGTCACGAGTCATACCTCAAAAAGTTTTGCGACATTTTCCTTTGAAACCGAGATTGCAACGTCTCTTTATGTCTGCAAAGATAGCAGGTGATATGAGATGACATAAGGAGCAACAGGCGATACAAGATACCAGTATGAGACATCCGGCCGACTCTGAGTCCTGGAAGAAATTTGATGAACAACATAGTTGGTTCGATGCGGATCCTCGCAATGTTAGGCTCGGTCTGTCAAGTGACGGCTTCACTCCCTTCAACAATTTGGCTGAACCTCATAGCATTTGGCCAGTGATCCTTGTTCCGTATAATTTGCCGCCGTGGTCATGCATGAAAGACCAGTTCTTCATGACATTTCTGATTATTCCTGGCCCAATGTCACCAGGGAATGACATCGATGTTTACTTGCATCCGTTGATTGATGAACTGCTTGAATTTTGGGAACATGGGGTACCGACATATGATGCCTTGACTAGGGAAACATTTATGTTGCATGCCGCCTTATTGTGGACAATTAGTGACTTTCCTGCCTACGGGAATCTCTCTGGCTGGTCAACAAAGGGAAAATTGGCTTGTCCAGCTTGCAATGCTGACACAGACTCCAATTGGTTGAAATATGGCCGAAAACATTGTTATATGGGACACCGACGTTTCTTACCGACAGATCACGTGGAGATCGAGAAAAGGGTTGTTCAACGGTAAAAAAAGATTGTCACATGCCATCGAGGGATCTAGGAGGAGACGATATTCAAACTCAATTGCATATGATTGGGGATGTTCAGTTTGGTAAATCTCGTAGGAAGAGAAAACGCACTGCTGAAGAGCTAAATTGGACAAAGTGTAGCATATTCTTCAAGTTACCTTATTGGTCAACACTTAGACTTCGGCATAATTTAGATGTAATGCATATTGAGAAGAATATTGCCGATAGCATTTTATTCACTTTAATGAACATTCCAGGAAAAACTAAGGATAATATCAATTCACGGCATGACTTGGAGATTTTGGGTTACAGAAAAGAATTACATTTGAGGCGTGAAGGTGATCGTGTAACAATGCCACATCCACTTTACACATTACACAGAAATGAAAGGAATAAATTTTGTGAGTGGCTGGCCGATATCAAATTTCCAGATGGATTCGCTTCCAATATCTCGAAATGTGTTTCTCTACGTGATTGTAAAATCTCAGGGTTGAAAAGCCACGATTGTCATGTTTTCCTTCAAAGATTACTCCCCATTGCTGTTCTGTTGGGGGGGTACTTAAGAAGTGACATTGCTCTGGCATTAACTGAACTTAGCACTTTTTTCAAAGAGTTGTGCGCTCGAACTCTAGATGTGAATCGTCTATTCCAGTTCCAAACTGATATTGTCACTATTCTATGCAAACTAGAGATGATATTTCCTCCATCTTTTTTTGATATCATGGTCCACCTAGCTGTCCATTTACCTCGTGAGGCTATTTTTGGGAGTCCAGTACAATATAGATGGATGTATCCATTTGAGAGGTATCTCGGCAAATTCAAGCGGTATGTTAAGAATAAAGCCTGCCAAGAAGGTTCAATAGCCGAGGCTTACATTCACATCGAATGCCTGACATTTTGCTCCATGTACCTCCAAGATGTTGAGACGAAGTTTAATCGAGCGGATCGCAACGTTGATGTTGACGAAGAGGAAACTATAGATGGATTCAAAATTTTCAACTAGAAAGTTCGCCCCTTGGGCGCAGCTTCTAATGTGCAATTAGAACAAAAACTCTTTAGAGCAGCAATCTGGTACGTGCTTAACAATTGTGCGGAGATTAGACCCTATATAGAGTAAGCATCAACGTCTTTACTTATACATATACACTTCCATTCGAACTTAACAAGTCCCTATCATCCCACACTAGCTAACTTGAATATTTTGCTTGGCGTTTCTGTGATCCAAATGTAGGGAGCACTACGAGAAATGTAGGGTACAACACCCTACTTGCATCGATCGCACGCATCACAATGAGTTTCCAGATTGGTTCAAGCAACGTGTAAGTTGCTCTTCATCCCTATCTACTTAAAATATCATAGCTTTTGTTATGCTTTGGAATGACGAAAATATATGTTGTGATTTTTCACCAATTTTGGTGTAGATCCAGGAACAACGTATCTCCAATCCACCTGATGTGTCCGCTGATCTGTATGCGTTAGCTTGCGGGCCTGACCGTTGGGCTGCATCATATGCTGCTTGCATTATAAATGGAAAAAGGTTTCATACAAAGCAGCGTGAACGTCGCCGGCATACACAGAATTCTGGAGTGTTGGTAACTGGTGACGAGGCTACAAATAACCTAGATTTCTATGGTGTTGTTAATAATATTGTAGAGTTACGGTACATGGAATGGCGTCGGGTGTACCTATTTGAATGTGATTGGTTTAACTTTGGTGATCGAAAACAAGGGGTGTGGGTGGATGACCATATGATTAGTGTCAACATGAACATGACTTGGTATAAGGATGAACCATTTGTACTGGCGAGTCAGGCTTCTCAGTGTTTCTACATTAGAGATTTAAGGGCGAAAGGGAATTGGGGTGTTGTGCAGAACTATACAAATAGGAATGTATACAACATTCCTCCAGTGCCGAGGGTTCTAGAATATATTGATGGTGAATCAAGTGACGATGATGCCATTCAAGAAGATGAGTCATCATATTATTATGCATTAGTGCAGTGTGATGCATGTCCAGTGTCAACCCCACTGAGTAGGACTGATATACTACCTAGCCATATTGATGCACGAGCTGTCATGGATCAGGATGGTCAAGGCATAGATTCAATGGACTTTATCAACGACGACATTATTGCTTCTGGTTCTAGAGATGCATATGGTGATGAGGAATATTCAGATGAGGGGGACCTATCCATAGAGGAAGAGTCCGTATCAGATTTATAATTACAGCCAAAAAAGAGATCACCGGGTTTAAGGGTAACACGATAGATTAACTCTTTGAAATTTAGTTGTGGACATAGGCAGTTAATTATTATATCGTATGAAATTCTTGCTTTTATCATATTATTATATTGTATGAAATTCTTGCTTTTATTTATTAAAACCAACATACTTATTATTGATGAATGGGCTGGACTAATATACTCAAGATAGCATTTATGTTTTCATATATATAAAGGGATAAGTATAACTGACCGTTTATTTATTTTCCTCTAAACTTGTTTGACTTATGATACGTATGATATTGTTCTTTTTCAGGTGGGGAAATCGGGGCATACCATACTTGGAGGCGGTATGCTATGTCGACACGTCATCGCAATCTCAGCACGAGTAGCAATATCAAATATCAAGGTATATAATTTGATAATTTTAGTTATTTTTCTATTTATGTTATGCTCGTATGTCTGATGTAATTCTGAGTATGTCTGATTTTTTCGACTTCTTCGTGGCATTAGTCTCTCATAGTTTTAGTCCAACAGTTCATCAAAAGAAAGAGGAGCTAAAATGCAGAAATATAGGAACACACACATAGGAGAGATAACAAATTGGTTGGTAGAGAGAATTGATTTATACTGGTATGTCACCTCTAAAGCTAATGCCCCTCTAATAAACAATGAGAGAGAAATACATGCACTCCTAGAAAACACAAAAACAATTATCACTTGCATGAACAACTAGTAAAGATGTCGACTGAAGGAACAAATGCCACTTGCAAGCACATAGGTGTCCACCTACACACACACAAACAACCACCTAATTCACTGACAGCCACCTGCACATAATCAGATAGTGTAGGTGTAGATTAGTGAGAGCACAAAAGAAACATATGTATAAAATTTAAAACAGAGCATATCATAAAACATGGGGAAAAGTCCTAATTATGAACAACATTGACTCTTATCATGTGAGAAGGCTAAATCCAGGCTAAACAACAATAATTACCTTCAATCCTAAGAAACGTATCTATTATATATGAACGCCATTGACTATATATAGTGAGACCTGTTCTAGAGCATTGAAAAGTCCTGATTCAAATTAAAAATGTTTTCCAATAAATTGCATATCTCAAGATGATTTGAAGGATTCCATTAGTCAAAAGAAATGAAGATTTACAAATAAATGTTAGTATACTGACTACTTCAATAAGTTCTTGATAAGTTTCAATGCTATGTGTGTGAGGAGCAGAGATTGTTATTAGTGGAGAGAACAAACTTCTTAGAACAATCTTAAGATATAGGACTATGGGTTATGGTAATCATAACAGAACTAGACTAGCTGTTATTGTAAGAACAGATTTGAGTCTCTTCATTTTATTATTACCATAACCCATCATCTAACATAACAGAAAATCCTTCCCTGCTGATAGCTCAGAAGGTCTTCATCAACTCATGCAGTGACATGTTCTGCTCCTCTCCAGATAAGGCTCCTCCCTCTCATCAAATTTTAAGGGCCTTGGGGTGGAATAATTCTCCCTACTCTCATGGTTGAGTTGAGCCTAGATCGTGGTTGGATTCCTTGGCTAGTGCTTGCTCTTTACAGTGTGTTCTGCTTGGGAGTGGTTCTGTCTTAGTGTTGTGCTGTGTGCTGTTGTGTGGTGCTGGGTAGAGAGGCAGGCCTAGTGCTGTCTTTTGGCTGCTTCCTTGGCGTTCTTAGCTGTGTAATAGTGAAGTGCTCTGCTCTGCTCTTCCTCGTGTGATCCCTGCTATGGCTCTGTGGCTTCCTGTTGCAGGCTATGAGTTTCTTCGTGTGGTGCCTGAGCTCCTTCAAGAGTTTCTCCTGTCATTCTGCTGCAGTTGGTGGTTGGTTTTGGCTGCTGGGATCTGTCTGGCTGGTTTCCTTTGATCCTTGTTTTGGGGGTTGGGCCTCCTTTATCTTCTCTGCTGCTGGTCGGTTCTGTGCTTGGAGTTTGTTTTGGAGCTCAGCTTGGTTTTTAAGGGAGCTTCCTCTGTTAAGTGGCAGTCTAGTTCTGAGTTCAGCTTTTTTGTAGTTCTTCTTTTCGTTCTATTCTTTTTTCTCCTTCTTCTTTGGGGCTTTGCCCTTCTTCTTTCTCTTTAATACAATTTTACCAATTAGCAAAAAAAAAAAAAAACATAACAGAAACTCTGGTAACTAGCAATTCTGTTAATAATTAGTGCAAACAAAGGATTATTCAGCAGCCACCAAAATCCATAGTATGAAAAGTGAAGTTAAGGGGTATCAAGCAACCACCAAAATTCATAGTATGAAAAAAGAAAACATTTTAACAGAAACAGCCTATTGATAGTTCTCTAGTAGTTTTTCCTTTAGTCAATTTGCTTGGTATTCACCCTTGTATTCGTCTTCCTACTATTTATATAAACGATGTCAACAATAATAGTGATGATGATGATGATGATTATTGTATATTTACACAAAGGTCTAGCAATTAACAAAACCTTTATGCTGGTATATACCAGAAACCTGCACAGTCAATATATCAGAAAAGGCATCAACAAATTTATTTAGTCCTTCTTCTCTTTACTATATAATATAAGTTGTATAGAGTATTAAATGAAATATAAACTGATATTTCTGCTGATATATTCCATAAAACTGGTTGCAACTTTTCATAGTTAGTCGCATACCGGTAGACATATGATCTTTTTTATCTACCTATCTTTGACTTTGAGATTATCATGTGGAGTGGAAAGACATTTGTTTAAAATGATTAACTTGTGCACACGTAGGTAACAAATTGGGGGAAAGTTCAAGAGGCGGAGGGGGATTCCGAGGTACTCGTGCCAGGGGCCTTGTACCGTATGGATGTCGATTTGGCCGATCGCGTGGAGCGCGTCTCTCTTCATACCATAGCTCCGAGGAGGAAGAGCAAACCAACTCGGATGATTCCACGCAGCCCCCAAGCGAGCCCTGGGTGCCTCCATGTGCCAACCCAATTCCCCCACCGGATCCTATTCGAGAACCCTCACCAATTAGAGAACAATCACCTCCAAGAGAAGTTGCTACTAATGAGGATCTCGGAATCTCACAAACTGGTGCGTGTTGTTTCCTAGATATAAAGAATGAGTTGGCCTATTTATACATGTTAATTAAGTGTAAAGATTAACTATAGTCGTGACCAACTAATGTAGTGATCATTGTAATATAGTAGCAGACGCACCCATAGAGCCCGTAACAAACCAGCAACGAAGGAAACATACACGTGGGCCCGCGAAATGCACCTTGTTTGAGAAACTGAGGAAGAGTGGGAAAGTGCCTCTGAAGATAAACGATGGCGAGACTGCCCCGTGTTGTGAGAATGCTTCTATGTTCGCGACTCGGGTGTCATGGATTATTAAACAATATTGCGACATGAGTTACGCACGTTGGTCTGCTGTCCCACCAGCCAAGAAGGAGGAGCTCATTGCCCGTGTTAAGGTAAGTCATTTGTTAATTAATATCGATTGTTTGAAAGTGGTTGTAGTATAATCGTTGCCTGAATGACGTGATGACGACTTTGTGTTTGATTGGGAACGCGAAAACCATATATCTATCATATGGAAGCCACGAAGAGGCACTGGCTAATGGGACTAGCTTGGTCGACCCACTTGTATGGGTTAAGTTATGTGGGAGGTGGGGCAGCGACGAATTTAAGGTATGTATGGTCTACAATAGTAAACCATATATTTACCCATTTAATATGTCTAAATATTGATAGTGGCAAATTTGTATGTTTATTATAGCTAACATTGGGTTTTCGTGGCAGAAAATGTCGGCTCAAAATCGAGAGAACCGAAAGAAGCTCATGATTAATCACACATTAGGACGTAAATCATTTGTCCGGATCCTTGAGCAGAAGGTATAGGTTTCAAATAATTTATTCTCATAGAGGTTACACTTGTCCCAAATCTGAATTCATATCCCAACAATAGGTAACATAATGACTTATCATGTATTAAATCAAAGGCCCGAAAAAGTTTCAAACTATACTTCTTTTGAAAATGCATGAGGCAGCAACGATAGATGGGTATTTCAAAGTATGTTATTATTTTAGGAATATGCTTTTGACTGTTGTTTTAGATACTATTTTCGAGTGAAGTGAATTTCTTTTGTTTTTTGTGTTCGTATTACATTATTGTTGTGATTGGTTACTTTAATTTTTGGGCTTAAAATGCACATTTCCACTTGAATGAAAGTTTTCTGATGCAAAACTATATTCTTATACTGTACACATTGCTGACACATGTAGCGTACTGGAAATAATTCAACGAATATGATTGACTTCTACAAGGAGACGTGCTGGTCGAAGAAGAAGAATGCGTTTGTGACGGCTGATACAGAAGAGACTTATGTGAGTAGTGCACTTACAGTCCTTGGGATCTATGCTTCTTTTCAAATGTGATGAATGCATCAATAGCACAAGATATATCTAGATTTTTAATAACTGGTGTTTTGTCAATGTGCAGAAGAAGATGCAAGGTAGGATGGATGGCCTAGAACCGGAGTAGCGTACTGATGAGGCGGCAGCGACTGTCTTTAGGGAGGTTCTTGGACATAGACTTGGATATGCACGGGGACTTGGAGAGATGGTCATCCCCGAGTCAAGCAAACAACGTGACCAACTTAAAATGCAACAGTATCTGGCCGAGATTGAGAGACAAAAGCAAGATGCTGAACAACATAGAAGAGATGCTGAACAGTATAAGAGTCAACTTGAAGAAATGAGAGCAGAGGTGCGGGATCTTAGGGAGCAGCAGATGTAGACTAACAGGATGCTCCAGACTTTAATGAGGGGTTTCCCTGGATTCACTGAGTCATTTCAACAGACTCAGGGTTGGACTAATTCTTCAAATACCTAAGGGGGCTGTATGTTTCGACAATTGTATTTTGGGTGCTTTTTGTTAGACAACATGACAACTGAGCAATAGATATATAATATCTATATATATAAAGGGGTCTATGTTTACTCTTGAGAGATAACAGGGCGGGTTTTTGATTTTTGAGAAGCTTTTTGAGCAAGTAGTACAGTTAAATCACAGGTTGTGTTTCTTATACCAAACACAGTTTTCTCACCCTTCACTTTAAATACTTGTTGACACATTTTTCCTATGGTTATTCTAGGTACCGTAAGAGTGAAGGTACAAGAATGGCTTTTGTGATGAGGTGAAGTCTTTGAAGAGTCTTCATGAGTTCCACAAACAGGTTTATCTTAGCACTCTTATAACTTGGCTTACTTTTTAATTAAGTTTAAAATAGCAAAATCTCTAGTTTAATATAATTGTCTAACGTGGCTATCAGTTTTGCCCTCCATATTGCCCGGGCCATGGATTGTCTGCATGCAAATGGGATTATACACAGAGATTTGAAACCTGGTACTGTATGAAAGATTTTATTTATCATCACAAGTTAAAATTTTAATAAATTTAAGCTCTACTTCTGTGTGCGTATTTCCATTTCACTGCATCTCACGGTTACTGCTAGGAGAGTTGAACAATCTGGTTCTGCTGAAATTATTTTTGGTTGTGAACATGGTTTAAAATCTCGGTCTCGGTCGCGGTATCGGCCGGGCCTAAAAACCGATATGATATCGGTATCGGTCGCGGATATCGGTCCGTCGCGGTCATCGCGGTGTGAATTTTTTTTTTAATCCAAAAAATTTCGCAAAAATATCCAAAAAATCCAGAATATTAGAAAATGCTGGAAAACTATATTTGTTTCCATTAGTAACAACAATAAATCAAAATCTCGGTCACCTTAAGTTATGAGTCCTGTCTGTGTTACAGACTCGCAGTTCACTATCTTTTTCCCAGTATTTCATATAATGCAAACATTATTTATGACTATGAGTAGATGTAGATATATCATCTACATACTATTAATAAGCCTTTGGTATCACAAATATCCTAACAAGTAACAACTATTATTTTTTGCAAAACAAAAATTAATAATATCATTTTCAAAATCCTAAATATATAGATCTAACATAAAAGTATGTAGATCTATCATTTACACACCATACAATGATCATGAATCATTAAAACAACATATTTATGATGAAATCCCCAAAAAATGATATATTATAATTCAAATATTAAAAAATCCGAAAATAAAAAAAATTGAAAAAAAATTGAAAAATCATGTGTATAAGTAGATCTAGCATGAAAGTATATATATCTAACTTATAAATGAAGAAAACAACACAATTACACAAGTGAGTAAGTGACAAACCTCTATGCTTCATCTATAAAAAAAAAAAAAAAAAAAAAAAAAAAACCCGAGATAATGGTCATCTCGGCCGATATCTCGGCCGAGATGAAAAAAATACCGAGATATTGAAAATCTCGGCCGAGATGGCCGAGATTTTGGAGAATCTGGACCGAGTCCGATATCTCAGCGAGATATCGGACCGGTCACGGCCGAGACCGGTTCATCTCGGCCGAGATGAACCGGTCTCGGCCGAGATTTTAATCCATGGTTGTGAAGGTCATAATGCATGAGTTGGATTATATTTTCTTTTTGTTGTTATCATCATTGTTGTTTGCTGCTGCTGAGTACCTAGTCCTTACAAGAAATACACACATAACTGGCATCTCATGTTGTTGTTGTTGCTTAGTGCTTACTAATATGAGAAGCTAGTCCTTACTAGTATAGTTGTATGCACATAAGTGGCAAAGCTGACCTCAGATAGATTGGATAAGACTTCGATGATGTTGATGATTTGACTTCTTGATATAATTATGTCGCAAAATTGTATTATGGTGGTATTCTTTTATCAATTCTTATCACGTTTCAAAGTGCCAAGGCGTGTAATATTGGTCAGTCTACTGAAAGTGAGTTTCTTAAAGCTCGTGTCAGGCTGTCAGCAACAATGGTGATCAATAGAATCAAAGATTCTCACAGACAGCAATACTATTTGTGATTCTTTGACGAACCCAACTCTGTCTCCATGGAATCAAAGGTTCCAAGCCAGGAGAGTGGCCGATTTGGAGTCCATAGTCTGTTGCACTTCTGGTGTTGAAGCTAAGTCTTTGTCCCAGGGAGCGTCCCTTCTGCAGCACTGCGACCTGATTAGGAGCAGCAACTTTTAGTTATTGTCGATCTTTTATTCCACTTGTCTTGTGATGTGTGGGCTGGTTTCATTTGTAGTTGTTTGCTTTTTTGGCTTTGATGCTTTTCTGTTTCCTTATGTAGGCTGCCTTTTCACTATGAGTGCTGCAAGTTGCCATATACCTCTGGAATAGCTTTAGTGTTTTGGTGCTTTTCATAGGACGCCAAGGATAAGCCCCTTTTGACTATGTTGTATCTCTTACTCATTTTTGTTTACATTACATCTAATCACTTACCTTTTGGGGATAAATGGTTATCAATGAAAATAAGATTTGTGAAGATTCATCTACTTTTGTTGATTTCACCTATGCTTTTAGTGACAAGTATATAACCAACATCTAGTGAATCATCTTGGTATCTGTCAGATGTATAAATTCACAAGTAGACTTTATTTTTTTGGTGAAAACAAGTAGATATATTAAACTGCATGTACCGCTCATATAGGGGTTTCTTTTTGAATGATTGAGGATGAGTTGGAAACTATGTTCTTATGAGCTGTTGAGCACCCACTATACAAGAATTGCAGTATATGGGGTGCATTATCAAGCAAAGCAATGGCCTACATGTGCTTGAAGAGATTTGAGTTTCCTAAGCACTTAAAAAGAATATAGGGGGACATAAAACAGGAATCACTAATTTTTATAAGTTGCTACGTTCTCTGTTTCTACATGAATGTGATGGTCTTTCATCATCTCACTTTTGGTTATATTTTGTTATATTTTGCAGTTAGGCCAACCAGATGGATTTCCTGATCATTCCCATAGAGGTATGGATATTATTCCCTTTTGACTCCCTTGCTAAATTAGCACCACCTGTTAAGATTAATTATATGCCTAGTATACACTTCTTTAGGCAATGAAATGCCCTATCTTTCCCAGCCAAATGGTGTATAGGTGAAATGCTTATATACACCTTCATTTTTACCATCATCCTTTCATCATTAAATGAATGAAAAAGTATTTATCATTAATTTATTAATCCTTATCATCCAACTATATATAGGATTCCAAATAAGATAATGGTGAGCAGATGGTAATTAAGAAGATAATGGTGACCCCACACTATCAAACCTGAAAAAAATACTCTCAACCCTTCAACCATGATTGGTCTGGCGTACATGACCCCACCTCTTTTAACTCATGTGCCCTTGCACAAGAAAGAAAAAGGATAGACTGGGGACAATGAGTCAAATGACACCACCTTCTCACCTCAACATTTCCTCTCTTCTTCTCCAGATGTCAGCCCTCTCCATACCTCTCTCCATGATGAAGCCCGAGTCGTCTCCATCTTGGCCATTCCTTTGAGTATCAAGTTGTGCAAATCCAATGGGACCTTGATGTCTTGGGTACACTCTTAATTGTAAGCACATGGCATGGCATGGCCTAAGCCATCCTCTTTACTGCCTTTCCCATGATCCTAGCCGGCCAAGTCACTATTTAAAGAGGACCTGACCACATTGCACATTGCAGGGAACCTCTCAGATATGTCCTACCCTCTTGACAAGTTAGTAAGAAAACTCATTCGAATATAATGGGAGAATTGGAAAGAATAAATACATGCAAATTGAGGTGATGTTTGGAAAGTGAATGAGTTGATTATGAGCTATCCACCACTACAAGAAAAGAGGGGTTGTAGTGGATGATACAGTAATGAGTTTTTCTATATAATATATATAAATTCTGCAGAAAACCAACTATATATAATATATATACACTAAATTCTATATATATATATATATATAAGCCATTTGATAGATAGAATTGATCAGCTCCCAC
Organism: Cinnamomum chago; assembly: GCA_038049695.1. Taxonomy (NCBI): domain Eukaryota; kingdom Viridiplantae; phylum Streptophyta; class Magnoliopsida; order Laurales; family Lauraceae; genus Cinnamomum; species Cinnamomum chago. The sequence goes on along the minus strand of CP142451.1, from coordinate 28,332,785 downwards.
ATCTATTGATCGATCTTTGATAGTCAATAATTTGCATGTTTGTATAAGATGTTCTAATTTCAAGTACCGGTAACTGGTAACTTGTATGCATTAGGTACATTTGTAATTTTTTTTTCTTATAGGTGCAGTACATGCAGTTAGCTTATTTGAGCTATGCAACTCACATAGACATTTTTCATTTTATTCTTATGTCAGGCATCTCAAGCATGGATGTAATGGGTTATGTAGAAGAGAAAAGCTTTTGATCAGCGGGGTGAGGTGGCCATGCATTCAAGATTGGGCTGAGTAGCAGCAACGTGACTTGTACACCAGATTTTACCGCCTTCATTTTAATGATAATAGACTCCTTAAATCTTTTTATGGCCACACAATAATGATGTGTGGCTTATTTAATAGTAGCCCGGTTTGTACTTGATATGAATATAATGCACCGCCACATTGTATAAATACATGAGTTTGGATGAATTGACGTTTGAAGAGATTAATGAATTTCTGTGTGTTAATAGAAACAGAGATTAACTATACGGTGTTTAATTGGCAGATGTGACAATGAATGTGACGTGGGGAAAAAAATACACACTGAAAACACCAATTACGGTGATTTAATTTGGGCCAAACAGTGGGAATTAGCGGCGAAAACAAGTCGTTGCAACTGAGTTTTAGACTCTGGAGTGACGATTTTCAGAAATGCTGGAAAAACATCAATTTCGGCGATAAAGTAATGCTGCTTGAAATCGACGCAATTGAGTTTTACCAACGAAATAAACGTTGGGAAAACTTAATTGCAGCGATTATAAATTTTGGTCGCTAGAGATTTCTAGTTGGTAAAATAGCTTTTTCAGTGATAAATAGTCGCTGCAATGGAGTATTACCACCGAAATACTTTTTGCGACGAATTAATTGAACGCTGGGAAAACTTAATTGCAGCGATTATAAATTTTGGTCGCTAGACATTGTCAGTTGGTAAAATAGCTTTTCCGGCGATACATAGTCGTTGCAATGGAGTATTATCAGCGAAATACTTTTTGCGACGAATTAATTAAACGCTGGGAAAACTTAATTCCAATTGGTAAAAATAGTTTTTTCCGGCGATAAATAATCGCTGTAATTAAATTTTGCTCACTATAAATAAACATTGCCAATGACTTATAACTGAAAGCTGAATGTTATTTTGCGACGTTTGTGATCACTAATAGCGACGAAAAAAAACGCTGTAAAAAGTATTGGTTTTCGCGATGATTTTCCATTTGCGCCGGTTAAAATTAGAAGCGAAGGATTTTCTGCGGCGATTTTATAATCTTCGGAAAAGAGATTTCGCTGCGATTTTGTAGTTTTTAGCGGCGAAAATGTGCGCGGGGAAAAGTCATTTATGTTGTAGTGGCATTATGAACCACCCATTCAATTTCCAAGAGTAACTTTTTCATATATGAATATATTTCTTCTATACCTAAGTGATATGGTACTAGCAAGAAATAGTTTTGGCAAAATCCAATTCAAAACATATATCCCAATCCATATTTGCAGCGAGGTTCCAAAAAATGTAACCTCCTCTAACATTAAAGTAACACTTGTCAGGTCCGGAAAAAATTGATTAAGTGGTTTCTGCCATAAAAAACTGCTGGAAAAAATCATCTCTTTCCCTTCCGGGTAACACACATATGTCATTATTACATTATTAAATATGGGTGAACTTGTAACCAAATGACGGAAGGATCTCTGCCCGCTAAAGACCTCCAAACTCTATTGAAATTTTGTCCCATATGTTCTTCCTTTTCAAACTGAGAAAATTTATCTTAACTCTAATTCTATTATGTTTTAGCTTTTATGTTTCACAACCAGTCTAATATCTATTTGAATCATAATTAAGTGAAATAGACCCTCCAATAAGACTTGCAAAACAACACCTTAGTAGAGTGCCAAACAAGCCTGAAGGTACGGAATCTGCCAGACAGGGCGCCATATTTTTGGGCGTGACATGACCACGTGGCTGTATCTATTAAGGGCACGTTTGGCAAACTCGAGAGGAGTCCTTTATCTAGAGGATTCCTTTGAATAGCTATAAACAACCCATCCTCAGAGAGGATTTCTCAAGATAGTTCCAGGTTTGGCAAAAATAGAGGAATCCTACCATTTGCATTATAAGTGATCTATTATAGATTTTTGCATATCTCTATACAATCCATGTAATATCAAGGGCTGAATTTTTACACCATAATGGTTCTCGGCTCTCTAGAGCATGTGAGCGGTTCAGATCTTGCAATCGGGGCCCACAAGAATAAAAAAAATTAATTTTTAGTCTCCGTACCTCTTTACAAATATCTCAAGATCCATGAAAGATTAACAACTAAAATTAGAGCCCCTAGCTGTATTTGGTCTTCTGGATATGATGAACGGTTCGGATCATTGTTTTGGGGCCCACAAAAAAAAAACATTTGAAAAACACGGACTGCTGCATAACCCCCTTTTTGCACTGTGGGAGATCAATGGTCACGCTGCCAAATTTGACTTAACAGTAGTTGTGGGCATTTTGAAGAGTTTTAACGGTTCAGATTGTTCAAATGGGTCCCATATAACCAATGGTCTGGACTATTTTGAAAATATCTCAAAATCCGTGAATAATCAACGGCTGATATTTCACTTTCCAGACATTTTGGGCCATTTAAACAAGGTTATCTGTTTGGATCTCAATTGTGGGGCCTATAAAAACCAAAGATTTGAAAAACAGAGTGAGCCATAAACTACCGCGTGAATTACTTTAGCACGTGTATCCATCATTCCGTTGATTCTTCGTTTTTGATAGGGGAGGGTGACTGAGCATATAATCAAAAACCGTTGATGCAGTGAATCCATGACGTGCTTTCTTTGCATTTCCAAACGTCGATTTTCCACACGGGAGCATGGAGAAATTGTGAGGAATCCTCCGTGAAGATGGTTACCAAACGTGTCCTGAGCGCGTTTGGTAATTAACTAATTAAGTTAAAGTAAAAGTAAAGTGAATCCGGACAAGAAATGCAAGGGACCATATCAAAAATATGCAATTTTAAAATTTCCTCCAATTTTTTTAAAAAAAGTCGAAAAAACATCATTTCTCCACTAAAAGATAAAAAAAAATCCACCTTTAAAAAAAAAAAAAAAAAAAGTAAAACAGATTCCACATTAAACAACTAAAAATACCCATCATAATGTCTTATATTTTAATCTCTCTTAACTTGTTGCTTTCACCTCACCGTACATCCCAATAAGCTATAAATCACTAACGTGACCGTGACCGTGACCGTGACCGTGGGGCTGGATTATTGGAAAGGCTTAACTAAATTCCAGTTTTCAACCTGAGTTGGCTTGACATCAGGTCGCACCCAACCCAAGTTATGTTAGGGCATTGAAAAGGAAGCCTAACGTCTCTCCTCCCATCTTCACTGCTCTTCTCCTCTCGGCCCCGCCGCAAAACCACCACCCCCCTTTTCCGTTCCCTGACTCAACATGTCATTGTCGAGTCATTTTTCTCCTCCTTCTGTAGCTCTCAATCTCAGGTATAAGTCTGATGGGTTTTGATGTTACAAATCGGGTTTTGGAACATGTATTCCATATTTCTTTTTCTTTGCTATTTCAATCTTTGTGATGATATTGACTTAGCAAATGCCGTATAAAGGAAAAAATGTTTCTACTAGTTTCAGTCCATTTTCCTTTTTCTTTATGTTGGACTGCCCATAACTTTTTTCTTTTATGATTCGTTGATGGAATATCGGTGTTTGGCTACAATTTCTGATAAATCTTTTCTGGCTTGTATTTCTTTACTATTTCTTACACTGATATATCTACTGTTGTTGCGGATCCACAAGTAAAAGTTTCGGAAGTCTTTATATTTAACGTTTTCTTCTCCAAAACTCCCATTGGATAACTAGTGGGGCTCATCTTCAGAAATTCTAAACTGATGGTTTATTCCTTACACCCATTCCTGTTGACTGTGTCTAAATTACTTAAACCAATTTCAGTGACCAACCAACCGTTAGATTGAGCAGTAGGTTTTACAAATGATTGCTCCAAAAAAGGAACGAGAAAAGTGAAGGAAGTTGATTGATTGATCGTGCTCAAAGATGTAGGTGGTTATCACCAGTTTGGATTTTCCTCCACTCGTTCCTTTAAAGATAGTGCTGCAATGAAGCTCAATGATCCTTGAAATGGGTTTAAATGTCTCTCTGCACCGTCATTAAGTTTTTGAAATTTTGGTGTCTGATATATTTACAGATTTTTTTTAGTTATCAATGGAATTTCTGGCAAAGATTTCTTCTTGTTTTTTAAAGAAAATAAGTGGCAGTGAATGTTTTGCCACTGGCCCCAATACATACAAGATGGGTCACAAATTAATTCCTAATATCTAAAGCTCAAGCTCTCTCCACCCCGATAATACCACTCTTGATTGGATTCAAGATTGGTGTTAGATTTGATGCATGAAAGTTAAAAATAGCCAGCATGGAGTTAGATTGGGCAATTTGCCACTTCTATAATACCCTTTTTATGTTTCATGTGTTTGATTAATTTAGCTTTTACAATCTGCGATATTATCAAATTCTGCCTTGCCCTTAAACTTAGGAGGGTAAACCTGGTATCTTTTACTTTAAAAAATGGCCCAATTGAGCTCGTGGACTTAAAATGATGATCAAAACGGCGTAGACCTCGCAATTTTTTTTCTTTTTGGTGGTTATTGTGGTGTCCTAGAAGTTTATGGTCATCCTACTTAGTGCAATCTTACCTTTTCACTCCCAGGTGCTCCGATGTGTATTACTACTATGGTTTTCTTTGATCCAATCATTTGTTCTTTCTATTTTTTATATGGAATTTTTTATTATTGGTTTTTATTTTCCATTTTTTCTTTTTGTATTTATCATATTATGAGATCAGCAAATGTGGAGGCGGAGCTAATTGCCAAAGTGGGAGTTATTAAGCCTTCTTTGATAATTTCTATCCCTCCTTAAGCTGTTATGTATTTTTCGTTTGTTTTACCACTTGGGGCTCCGGCTCTTTTTGGGTTTAGATGCTTTCCCCTGTGTTTTTTTTGTTGGGGGCTTTTTGTGATCAGTATAGTACTCTTATACTGTATAGCTTTTTTGAGTAATATAGTCACCATTTAATATATATATATATATATATATATATACACACTTAAGTTTTTGTTTCTTATTTGTTTAAATAGGAAGGATATGCAAGGCTATAAAACAAGAGAACTTCATTCTCACATTGCAACTACAACATTCCTAAGGATTGAGTGGTATAGGAAAGAAGGTAATTTATTTATTAGTAGTTTTCACTGATTAATATTATGAATGCGTGTTTTTTTTTCCTTCGCACATCCAGACACACTCACCCAAGTACTTCCCCATCAAACTTACAGTCAGGGATTGATCCTTGGTTGTTTCTATAGAATAGATGTGCCTCACCACTAACCTATAAACCGGTACTAGCATTTCAATATTAAAATGAGATAATTTTGACACTAGTGAAGCTTTAAACTTTCATCTGACTCAAATTTTCCTTGATTGGCCAAAGTTCATAATCCACAAGCACCACCACTGATTTGATGAATATGCCTGTTTCAAGTAATCTTGCATTTTATTTTGAGTTATCAACAACCCTTCACATCTTCCGTCATGACACAATTCATTTGATTCCTTCAAATCACGCTATATTTTCTTTATTCTAAGCGAACTTGTAACCATATCCATTTTCTGATTGACAAGAATGGAAGTGAAAATCACACCATTGAACAATAAAAAAACACTGCTGGATATAGTTTAGCCACATATACTCATTGCTTGAGAACCATGTAGTGGGCACCAAGGATGCAAATATCGGCCGCTATGAAGCGTAGCGGCCTCTATGGGCGAATTATCAGTCGCTACGGAAAATCACACCGTAGCGGCCGATATTTACATGTAGCGGCCGCTACGGCTACGTTGCGTGGGGCTATATAAAAGCCCCACAGCCGGCCCTAGCACTGGTTTTTCCATTCTTCACTGCTTTGTTTGTCTCCAAACCAACTCATTTTCAAGTTTCAACTACAAGACTATACAAGTAAGTGAGTAACATCAAATTCGAAGGAATCAAACACAAACAAGTGAAACAACTACAAGATCCAAGGCCCAAGCTTCCATTCCACCTAGGTATGTTTTTCTTTTTTATTTTTTTTCTAGTCTTTTAACTTTTGACTTTTGAGAATTGAGATAATCTATTCATCTCTTTCTAAGAGTCTAAGTACTATAAAAAGCTTCCTTGTCTTGTAATATGATGAGATCCATGTTTCCCTTTCATCATGCATACATATTTTTATTTTTATTTTATTTTTCTCTACATTTTCGGATTTATTTATTTTTTTGAAAAAAAAAATTGAATAGTCATGGACAACCCATGAAACCACTTGGAAATTGCTTGTAAATGATAGATCTATGTTTCCCATAGATCAATCCATCACATTTTCAATGTTCGTTGATTTTTCTCTTTTTTATTTTTGGATTTTTTTTTTGAAAAAAAAAATTGAATACTCATGGACAACCCATGAAACCACTTGGAAATTGCTTGTAAATGATAGATCTATGTTTCCCATAGATCAATCCATCACATTTTCACTTGGAACCTTTGCTGACCCTCTTGTGATACGATCGATTGGAAGGATGCCACCTGGTATGACAATGAACAAAAGACAAATCCACATTGTAGATATCTTGTGATATGATATAATTTTCTTTATTTATTTTTTGCATTTCAGCTGATTGGTGGATGAATTTTAGAGAGAGGGCTCCACATCTAAGGAGTGCGGCTGTTCGCATCCTTAGTCAAACTACAACATCTTCCAACTGTGAAAGAAATTGGAGCACTTTCTCTTTGATCCACACGAAGGTTAGGAATCAGCTTACCATGCAGAAACTCAACAAGCTTGTATATTGTCATTACAATCTGAAGTTGAGAAACAGAATTAGGGAGAGAAGGACAAGGGATAATCATGATTATTGTCCCATTAATTTGGATCACATATTTAGAGAGGACGATCCCTTACTCCCATGGCTAGCCGAGATAGAGGATCCACTGCTAGTTTCAGATCCGGGGTTTCAAGAAACGGTTCAAGAGTTGATAGGTGAGGACATGGGTGAGGCACCTGCAGAAGGTCAGCCACCTCAGGGAGAAGGTACCAGTAGTAGGACTAGGAGTGGGAAAGAACCTGCTTCTGAGAAAGCTAGTTCCACCACAGTCTCTTCAAGTAGCCATGGTGGAGGAGATGGAGGAGGAGACAGTGGGACAGGTGGTACTAGTGAATACTATCAACATGATGAAGACGATGTCATTCCTGTAGAGGAAGTACAGGAGTTACCTCTATTTGGAAGATTTGATCCAAGTCGTGGTTATCAACGGCGCCGAAGAGATTTATCACTTGGGGCTGGAGGTAGTAATGAGCAAGGAAATATGGGTGGAGATTTTGGAGGACAACAAGTGGCATCATGGACTGATTCGTGGAACCCTAGTTACAGTGGACAAGGACCCTCACACTCACAGTAGTTTGACTATTTTCCATATGGTCAAGTACAACAAGGAGAAGAACATTTTTCAGCTTCGGGGTCCTACTCATATGGTGACTATGGTGAAACGCAATATGGTAGATATCCACCCACACCTCCTCCAAGTTCCTATGATGCAGGTGCGACTGTCTTCTTTAGATTTGTGGATCCCAGTACTCATCAATATCAAATTCAATATAGTGCCAATAGAAATGATAACACTGGTGGGGATGAGGATAATCATAGTCCCTTGAATCTTGGTAGACATTCCTTTTGGTGGTGATTAAGGTATTCCTATTTTCTTCACTAACTCTCTACTCTCTTTGTCATTTCTAAATTGGTGTTGAATGTGGATTGTTGATCATTTCATAGTTCATTCACTTGATTGAATTTGAACCTTGAATGTTGAAGTATTGATATTTGATTGTTCAATGTTCACTAATGAGTAATGACCTAAGTACCTAACTCTTAACTCTTAAGTCTCCTTAATTCTTATGCCTTTATTTCATGTTCTATATATTTTTTTTATGAGCTTTCCATTACTTTTTAAGTTAGCATGACTAAGAAACATGAATACATGTTAAAAAAATAATTATTACTATTATTTTCTATTTATACAGCGATACAGGACCTCATATATTGAGGGCACCGCTACGCCCCCTTTTCTTACTTACTTTTGCAAAAGAACCACATTTTCTTTCATTTTACAATTTTCTGGATTTTCTGAAATTTTTTCAGATTTTTTTGGCGATTTTTTTAAATCGCACCGCTACGCTACGTATCGCCCGCTTCGTAGCAGTGATCTTGTTGAATTTGCTCAAGAGATTATAGTTATTCGTCTCTTTACCCAATCAAATGGTCTTTCGGTGTGGTCCGGTTAGCAGTCACAGCTGAAAGTGCAAGCTAGACCTATGCAAATCCTAGACGGGGTTGAATAGGACTAATTAAAAATTTTAACTTAATTAACCACTTTTGTCCAATTAATCACAACCACAATTTTACTTAAATTTCTCTATAAAATATATCGATGTCACAAGACAATCTAGTGTTCAATAGTGAGGTGCACCACAAGTGATATGTGCTAACAAATCAATGATATGCCAATTTGGTCAAGGTATTCTAGCACGTGTGTTGTATGCCAAAACATTAAATATACACCTATCTAGCACACGTATCTCAATGTATAAATGTAAGACAATAGAGCATAAATGGATAGAGGCACACAATTTTTTATAGTGGTTGGTCCTTGACCTACATCCACTCCCAAGCCAACCGCGCACCAATGGTTCCTTGGGTTCCACTATAGGAGGTTTTCCAAAAGGCTCGCCTCAAAACTTCACACCTAATTTTTTGATATGGTGGTTCGATCACTAAGATCTAATCGACCAACACCTATTTTTTATAGTGGTTCGATCACGAAGGTCTAATCCACTTTACAATGTTATGGAAATGAAATTAACCTTAGAGCACTTGCGTGTAGATGAAAATTAATGTCTTGAGAGTGCTCTTGGTGCTTGAATCCGAAGCTCCAAGCTTTAACCTCTTGCAATGCTCCTTGGTGTTGAAGATCTTCTAAAGTGTGCACAACCAAGTGAGGGTGAGGTCTAGATCTAGGGATGTAGTGGTTTCACTTTGAAGGCTCAAGGTTTTCCCTAGATGAGGTTTCCTCAAATCACACTTTTCTTGAGCTAAGCAAGCTCTAGGATTTGCCTATGGAGGATCTAAGTGTGATTGGAATGGGTTTTGAGGGCTCTAAATGATCTTACTTGGTGCCTAGAAGGAGATGGAAGAAGGCTGTATAAATCCAAAACGTTATGCCCATTGGAATGCGCTCATGTATAAATAGAAGAGTCTAATACTATAGTTCTCATTAGAAGTAAGCATACATAATTTGTGATTAGTGTAATAAATCAATGGAGGGATTTTAAGTGGAATTAAATGCTAATTCTTATGTTTAGCAAGGATTTATTAAAATAAAATAATTAAAGGGTCAAGTAGGGCCCGAGCTCACTTAAGATCCCCGATTTGATTTCTTCACCCAACACTAGGACCCATTAGCAATAGTTAAAAGATATATATAATAATGACGATGTGTGGCTAAAGATGAAGAAAGAGAAGAAATCAAGTGGGTTGCCCAAGCCAAAAGAGAATCCATCTCTTGTCTCAATGTCATTTGAGACAGGGATCAAGGGTGAGAAAGGTGAAAGGAGAAAGTAGAAAGGTAGGAAGAAAAAGAGGAAGAGAAGGAAAGGAAGGAAAAAGAGGAACAAGAGGGGGAGGAAGAGAGCAGAGGAAGACGAAGTGCACAGCTTCGAGGCTGGATTTTTCCATTATGGGGCTTTGCTTTTCTTCTCCCAATCATCATCTTCCTCCCAAACCATCTTCCACAACGAGCTAGGGCTCAAATTTAGTTAAATGGCTTAGGGTGTGTTTGGTTCGGCTTCTTTATGGTCAAACATGCTTTTCTAAAAGTAATTTAAAAACTTACTTCTTCAAAGTAACTTTTTTAAGAGAATATACATTGTTTGGAAATCTCAACTTTGACACTTTATTTAAAAAAAAAAAACTTTGGGACACTTGCTTTTTTAACTGTAAAGGCAGGCAAGAATGTTCGGTTAGACATACAGGAAGTAGCATAGTCATTATCATATTATTTTATAACTACAATTACATATGGGGATCCTTCAACACTAGAACAAAGTTTGAATAGAAATATCTCTCAATCTTCTCTTAATTATCCA